>OX352710.1:22500-622500 GCA_947095575.1 Electrophaes corylata | reverse complement strand
CTCAATGATTTCCAAGGCCTCAAGCTGATATTTGGCAGAGCCATCCCAAAGATGAGAGCAATACTCCATACACGACCGGACTTGCGCTTGGTACAAGTGCAGTAAATAGATTGTTATTATTATATTATTATTAAGAATGGTGTGGGATATTATTTGCATTGACATACCTTCCGTTCCACTATTGCGGATATTCGTTAAAGCTGGCGCGGTGGCAGATCTAGCCGCGGAAAAATGATAATATTATCTTGATGCATTATCATACGCATTGACTTTTTTTGAGTTGAGACTCTTGTTCCGTATGGTCCGTGGAGGCCTTCTGGGTTTTCAAAATTATAGTGTAAGTGACACGTGACCCGATAGCTGGTAAAAATAAGAATCAGCATTGAATCAATTAAGCTACCTCTAGATCGCTAGAAATGGCCTGCAAATAGCTCAACTGTTACGTGTGTATTTTGTACATTATTATAAGTATTTGTAATGTTGTTATTGTTTTTTATTTTACCTATTTGTGAATTTATTTTTAATATAAATAAAAAATAATTTCGCAAGTGTAGTATACTCTGCATACTGGCAACACTTCGGCAAAACGAAAGATGGCGGTTGGAGACTCAACAGTGTTAAAATTTTTTTTTTTTACTGGACAATCCACACAGCATCATCTAGCCCCAAGCTAAGCAGAGCTTGTGTTATGGGTACTAGATGACTGATATACATAATACAATACATTACATGCATAGATATTTTTTATTATACGTAGAAAATACCCATAACAACCGGAATAAATATTTGCAGATCGTACAAACATTTATCCCAAGGCGGGAATCGAACCCGCAACCTCCTGCGTCGCAGGCGGACTTTCGCCCGCCGCGCCACATCGGTCGCAATCACATAGTACCCATAACACAAGCTCTGCTAGATGATGCTGTATGGATTGTCAAGCATTATTATTATTATTTGGTTCAAGGCAGCACAACTGCACTTTAGAAGAAACGAATGTCAAGCGCCTACAATTTATATGCAGCAAACGGTACGGGGAGTAATGACCAGCATGTCCATTTCTGCCACCAAGCAGCGTTGCTCTGATTCGGTTTGAAGGGGAACGCAAAGCGGTAGTACATACTTTACGTAGTACTTTTCTTTCGTAAATTCATAGAATACTAGTGGTTCTGTGTGATCAGCAGACTTCGTTTACCCATGTAGACTTTTGAGCAAAGCAAAAACTCACGTTTTCTTGATCCTAGAAAGTCCAGTAGTAGTTGGAGACCAACCAATAGACAACAGATTCGACTTTCTAAGTAAAGGCAAAGAGGACTGCGTAGTTTGATTGGTATAGGTAGGTATACATTTTCCAAAAAAATAAAAATAAACAAATCCATAGAAAACTTTCTTCCTTTTCCTCCTCTACTCCCCTATTTTAGATTTTTTTTCGCTATATCTTGTTTAGAATGAGGTTCTTGTCTATTTTTCAAATTTGATTGAAATCCGTCGATAAATAATGCTACAGTAAACTTCCCCCCTTCACATCCCTATTTTTCCCCCAATCAAAAACCGCCATCGACAAAAAAGAAACCTGTGTGCCAATTTTCGTCAGAATCAGTTGAGAAATGCGACCTGTAGGCGATGACAGACAGCCGGAGAAAAGGCATTTTTAGCCAATCTCGAAAGTGAGACGCTTCGCTCGTTCGGTCAATAACAGAAGGGACTCTTCTAACACAGGTTATTACCCAACCCGATGTATAATGTTTACTGTAATAACAATAAAAAGTTTTTTTTTTCTAATAACTCCCAGATGTTATAGTGTAAAACACAAAATATGTGGTCTACATCTGTGTTCATTACACAAATATTTGTTCTCGTAGTGGGGATCGAACCCACAACCTACAGCGCAGAAAGCAGAGCCACTACCAACTGCGCCGTGACAGCAATTTTGGCGTCGTTTTTGACAATTTGCAACCGTGCTATAAGAACTCACGGTAGAATCATAAAACAGTTTACGGCGCTCTGTAAAAAACTATCGTAATATCTCGTTTCCAGGCCTAAAATGCCGTTCAACAGGTCGCCGTTGGATTGGCGCTGAGTCATTTTTTAGCGATAGGAATTCTACTCTGTTTACTTGGGTTCACTACCTTACAAAACATAACTGCTATTTTTAGGTTTAGGCCTCTGTTTAAATGAGATACCGGAAAGACGGTGGTCAAATGAAAACGAAAAAAGGTCGCCCGAAATTTGCATGTGAAAAATTTGCTTATGGAACCATTTTGTAATCCTGGGTTCCCCGAATATTCCAATAAAGCAAAACCCTTTGAGGTCAGCCCCTGAACGCTGATTACATAGGACAGGATATAAAGTCCTCATCTACTAAGCTAAAGGAATGGAAGATATTGAAAAGGTACGGAAAAATGTTTTGTAAAAACCCCGTTTGATCCGCCAGGGTGTGTTACGGTATCAAAATGTGATCACAAATAGGTACGTAGTCCATAATCAGAAAAAAAACAGTAATTTCAGTTCGGCCTAGTGATATCACCTTGAATAATCAAATAGGTCGTTGTAGAATAAAAGAAATAATAAAGAGCAATGTAATAACGTATGATACTGTAAGTCGATTGCATTCATATCATAACCTCAGACCTCAGACCGGTGGCAGCGGCGACCTTTCCCCACACGCCGACAGCATACTACAAGAGGAGTGTGGCTACAAACGTAGCGGCTAACATCATCTTTGTAGCAGAGTAAAGAACCTAACCTCATCAACACAAATAAGTTCACACTGGCTGAATACAGGTCTCCCAGACAATTGGAGGGTTCAAAGTTAAAAGGTGTTTAATTATTGGAATCGTAAAGATTACTTAGAACGTCGCAAAGCCGGTGAATCTAAGCAGCAGTTTGTCACAACCTCGATTATATATTTACGTTAGGAGCCAAGCCGTAGATTTGTTGTTGGCTAGGTCGTGAGATACTAACGCCTGCTTAGGAGACGTTTCAATCTCAATAAATCTGAGGAGTTACTTACCGTATTTCAAAGTTAAAGACGTTAGGCTATTTCTTTTTGATTTCAGTTTTAATATGAATTCTGTAATCAAATATCGATTTTATCAAGAAATCAGCACTAAAACGTTTAATTTACAAGCGTAGCTAAACTAGTTCAAGAGTGTATAAGCTGAATACCCGCTACCCGCTGTGACTATGCCCTCAATCACGGTAAAGCACAACCCACATTACTATTCTGTGACTCCACGGATGCAGTAGATTGTCAAAGTCGGACAATGGCACCGGTCACCAAAAAAAAATAATAACACACCTAAAAAGTTACTTGGAGTGAAAATTAAAGGAAAAGAAAGTGTTAATCGTGAAAAACTGTGCGGAAATACAAGGTCTTGGCTCATAAGGTAAGGGGTTCTATAAAACACTAGAAAACTCAGATATATTAAATTTAGAGATGGCGAGTTCTACTATAAAATTTTTGTCTAAATAAAATTTAAAAAAATATTACTAGTTAGTATCAGACTACTGAGTAGTAGTAGTGTTTTTGTAGCTTCGAGACTTCGTCTAAGCGTTGAGAGCATGTCTACTGCACCGTTTTTCAGTTATTTCATTCTGATTTAAAACTATTGCAAGTCTTTTTAGATGCTGGGGAACTAACGCTAACAAAACCATAAAGGTCTTCCACATAGTTATTCATAGTATTCAAAACTCAAAATAGCAGTGCATGTTTTTTGTAAATAATAAATTAAGTTACGAATTTTTTGGTAGTTACTTATTCAGTGAAATTCTAATCTATACATTTTCTGCTTGTGAGCAGCTTTGGCGGATGTGGGTGCCGGTTCAGCTAAAGGCACATTAGGTGTACAGACAATACATACTAGAGCACGTTTGGAACGTATGTGTGATCGCCGAAACGCTTAGTTCTATTTGACGACTGCAATATAACTCCCAGACCGAAAACAAACGTGTATGTTCATCACACAAATATTTGTTACCGGTGGGGATCGAACCCACCACCTACAGCGCAGAACCTTTTTGGAACTTAACCTTAAAGTATGTCATGCTCATTGTTTTTTTGTAACCGCTGGATACTAGAGGGCCTAATACAAATAAATATACATAGATGGTGTAAGTGTCTGTTATGTTATCCGAGTTACACTGCGCGGTTACCAAGCAAAAATCTCCAGTCGAGTCGTCAATACCGCGCAGTATATTTCAAATATAATTACGATAAACTATCACAAATAGTAAGTTAATTCGTGAGGTGAGTAACGCGGGTTTATAAAAAAAATGTAGTAGTTAGACTTCTTATTGAAGGACCCGTCCTGGAAAGTAATACAACCATGCCTATTGCAGCCGCCAAGCAGCGCAGGTTTGAAGAGTGCAGTTGCCGGTAAAGTTACAGGCACATGACATGCGGTTTAACACCTGTCTGCCTCAGGTTGATGAACGCACAGCAGTGTATTGCAGGGTATGTTTCTAACGAGCATGACCCACGAGACAATGCTATGTTAAAAGTGATGGTAACCACTTAACATCAGGTTGTCCATCTGTTTATTCTATCAGCAAGACATATAAAAAAGAATAAAGAAGCCTTACGAGCCTTATGAAGAATGTCTTACTTCCTGTAGACCAGGCAAAATAAACAGTCATAGTAAAAATATGTGTTAGAAAGATTTAGTAACTTTGCTTTTTGCATTGATTGTACCAGCTTTATTAATTTGCAATGTTTATAAATATTATAACTAGTTTGTGATTGCAAGTGCTTTGACACAGAATAAATAGTACGAAGTTATATTTCGGATAACGAAGGTACGCAAAGACTTACACGCTCAGAATGACCAGAGACTGAATTCTTTTTACCTACAGTACCTACTACCAATCTCCGCCAAGTAGGTAGGTGCTCTATTTTCGTTTGTTTCTTTTGTACAGTGTTTTAGTAACATCTATCGTTCCTATGGCGGTTGCAACTTTCTGGCCTAGCGGATTTATGCGTATGTACACACTATCAGTACTACGCTACACTAAAAAACCTCTATCAGAAGAAGAAGAAGTAAAAGAGCGGTTTGTAGTTTTCTCTTGACCAATATCGCGCGACTTCGTCTGCGCGAAGTTATTTTCATACAAACTTCGTCACCAGCTGTACCAGGGATTGAATTTCAGGAATTCTTTTCGTATTACACTTTTACACACCAAGACGAATGTACCCTGAAAATGTCAAGTCTCTACGACCAACGGTTTGGGCTGATTGTTCCATACTGGGTGTAATAAGACTACTTCCTAAAACTTTAAACTGCGCATTCAGATTAGTAAACGCGAAAAAAAATCTTTTGTTCGTTTTTTCCGTGTTTTCAGCATCAACATCGACAATACATCATTAAATAAACCTAAGTATCTAATTATCTTATTTAAAAACGCGAAAAAACGACAGATCATCAAAAACAGCAATCTAAAGGAAATCGTGATCATCTGATCGATGCATTGCCCTAGTGGTCTTCGCCACCGCGCGTTCATTGACCGCTCTTCGGAAGACTTCGCTAGTTGATAAATAGGAACTTCAGCAAAGTAATCGTATTACTCCCAATAGGAGCCAATAGTGGTATTCTGTAAAACCTTGGTGTAAATGATTTTAGAGCCACAAAAGCTGTTTTAAAAATTTGATGTACATCTGATCTCTCTCTGCAACATATTCTTTGTCTTGTCCTTGCATTCGGAATGGGTTCAAAGTAGACCACACGGACCTGTTTTCCTCACACTTCTGACACTACTATTATGCAGATAAATCGCTGTGACAGGCAGACAGACAACGGTATTTGTGATATATGCAACGCATTAATTAACCTTCAGGATAAACAATTTTTATACTAAGGAACAGTTTGGAAACCTACATATTCGTAGTTTTGATGAAGAGACTTCCAGAACTTTCAGTAAGTACATAATGGTTGAGCTAGAA
Organism: Electrophaes corylata; assembly: GCA_947095575.1. Classification (NCBI taxonomy): domain Eukaryota; kingdom Metazoa; phylum Arthropoda; class Insecta; order Lepidoptera; family Geometridae; genus Electrophaes; species Electrophaes corylata. Next base: position 616,565 of record OX352710.1, on the reverse strand, counting down.
CTGACAAATGCTGAGGATAATGACACCATGTTCTCGACACCACCACGAACCTTGAACGGACACCGTACATTTACGATAGAAAAAAATTTCGGTGCATGCCCGGTTTTGAATCCGCAACCTTAGGATCACAAGGCGGGGCCACTCCTACAAAACTTTTATCTGTACTGTATGAATTAAAACTCTTTTTTAATCCTACTACTAATACAATTTTACACTAGCCTATAGTTATTTCTAACTAGCTGACCCGCTCGCGACTTCGCCCGCGTGGTTAATGTAGTTTTTCATACAAACTTCATCCCCCTTTTCACATCATTTATAGGGATGACAGCTCAAGGAAACCCATATTAAGTTTTAGGTTGGACTATAAGCTAGCTAATTATGCAATTTGCATCAACATTCATTCAGTAAGTTTTGTGTGATGCGTGTAAAACAAACAAACCTTTTTTTTAGGAAGATAATTATGGTCTCTTTGCCTTTTTTGATTAATTACTATTAGCAAGATTTCACAGACCTTTCGACCTTGACAGTTTTATTATAGTACAACTAGTCTCGGCTTCGCACGGGTTTTAGTAAGGATCCCTAGTTTTTTTGAAAGTATAATATAGCCTATGTCGCTCGGGGATAGTGTACCTTCCCAACCGTGAAAGAATTTTTCAAATCGGTCCAGTAGTTTCAGAGCCTATTCAATGCAAACAAACAAACAATTAAATCGTTCCTCTTTATACTATTAAGTATAGATATAGATATATGGATAGATAATACAGCAGTAGGCGTTCCCTAAATCTATACCAATTTTAAGAATCTTTGTCTTGACTACTGAATGACTGACATTTAGACAACGCACAGCCTAAACCACTGGTCGTAGTAGATACTTAAAACTTTAAGGATACATGTGTCTTAGTGCGTTGAGGTGTACTTACTAAGTAAGTAATTCCTATTATTCGACCTCTAATCGAGTACGGCGGGGGTTGAATTTAGTATGAAAATAATGTCACGCAGGCGAAGTAGCGCGCGTTTCGCTAGCCTACAGATATAACAATAGCGCTGTATTACCAAAAGCTACGAGAGGACAACCAGAAAACACATTAATTGTAATCAAATCAGATATATCTTAATGGTTGTTTGACCTCCGTTTAAAAAAAATACCATTTAGAAGGCAACTTTCCAAAATAGCAATAATTTGCATGGTGACGGCTCAGATTAAAAGTTTTGCCTAAATCTATTTAGGGGCTTACACTCTTTATATATAAAGAAATAGCTTCACGACTTTAATCCCCCGGCACGGTAGATATCCCCTCGGATTTCTCAGTAACATGTGCCTACTCGAGATTCTTTGAGGATGTCTAAGGGGTGTAGTCAGGTACGTCCAAATATACATATTTGCAGTAGCTGGAATGGATAGAATACACTCTTTAAGATACCAACGAAAATATTTGACACGTAACCCTTCGAGCGCGAGTTTGACTCGCACTTGGCTGGTTTTTTGATACCACGCTGCATAAGGCTATGTTTACGAGTCAAAGGAAGAAGTCAGGTGACTTCGTGAAAGTTAAAATGAGTGTGGCAAAGGTATTAGGTACAGGCTAACAGTAGAGTCCTGAAACTCTTTGACAAAAAGCATCCAACTAGATGACCAAGGGAAGTAACTATTATCTCGTGGTTAGAGTAATAATAGAAGGAAGAAATGTAGGAAATGTAGTAAAATATGTGAATAAATATTTATCTATTCATGAAAAAATCATTTGTTTATAGTCAAATTCAAAGTCATAAGTCATTTTTTCTATCATCACTTAGAATGGTCTTAATAGATGAATCTAAGTGCCAGTTCCTCAAGAACAGGCAAGAAACGGCTTGGTACCTACCATATTTGAGTGATATTCCAGTATGATGCCAATACTTAGTGAAGTGTATGCAATACAAATAGCCTTGATGGACTTGGCTTAGAAAGGCGACTAAGGGAACACACCAAGGGATGGTACAGCAGCATCTCCTGAGTAGATAACACTACGGTTACCACTTCGCCTTCTAAGCGTGGTGACTATGACAACCCAGCAGCAGTTAGGCAGCAGTGAACTTACTTAGTTTGATGACGGATTACTATTTAACTCAAAAGCCTTTTCCATGCATCCATCATTTGACGACCGATGTGGCGCGGCGGATGAATCGGACATTCACGTACAGCGACGCAGGAGGTTGCAGGTTCGATTCCCGCCTTAGGATAAATGTTTGCACGATTTGCAAATATTTATTCTGGGTGTTTTGGGTATTTTCTATGTATAATAAAAAATATCTATGCATGTAATATATTGTATTAAGTATATCAGTCATCTAGTACCTATAACACAAGCTCTGCTTAGCTTGGGGCTAGATGATGCTGTGTGGAGTGTCCAGAATTCTTATTTATTTATTTATTTATTTTATTAAGGATTGCCAAGAAATAATACACAAAACCTAGACTAAACTCAAACGAAAACAATGTCCCGCCCTGTGCTTATCCACTTAAGGCAGCCACAGCTAACACAGTACATTAATACATTAGTACCATATATTATACATCGTCAATGTCATTGGTCCATGAAGGTCACATCATAAGAACACGCTATCAGCACTAGGCACACATCACAGTTACATTCATCGATTAAGTACTTATAGCAGCAAGGTTAGGCTCCCCTTATCTTTGGATAGCTACAGACATCTTTAGATCTAATCTCATCTTAAAGATGAGCACGACGCACCTGCGTGATGTCTGGTTTGGTAGACTTAATGCCTGTATCATCTGATTAACTGTAAAAGAAGAAGACGGAGCTTTTGTCTGTTGAATTTATATGTACCTATTATAAGGGTCTTTCTCCTGAATGACTGACTGACATAAAGACAGCGCACAGTCTAAACCGCTGGTCGTAGAGACTTGAAATTTTCAGGGTATTTTTCTCATAGTGCATAGATTTTTTCAAAGAAAAAAAATTCTCGAAATTCAACAGGCAGACAAAAATGGCGGAACTTAAACAAAGATAAAGTTTCCTTAACGACCCTAAGAACCCTAAAATTCTACAACAGCCAGGAAGAGCTTGCAACACATTTGTAAAATCGATTTAACTTGCGTTTCGTGCAAGATGAACTTCTTCAATTGAGATCAGTAGCGAACTATAAAGTAGTTTATGGAACTGTACAGTGGTATACCGTTGTGGTATGCCCCTTCATCACCTTTTTTTTAATACAACTGATGGAACAAGCAGAGAAGTTAGAGCGTGAAAGAGTAACAAACATCCATCCATCCATGGATTAGCAGGATTTTAACATTATTTTGTACATCTAACTTTTGTCTTATCTTAATTTGACATATTTATATACCTATTTTTACCTATCTTTAATTACTGTAATTGGTGTAACACCGTTTCAATTAAAGTAAATAAATAAATAATAATAATGACGAGTGGTACCCGACAATCAGTCACTAAAAGGCCGAATCCTCTAACGTAGAGATCTTTCTTCTGTAGAGCGTCACCACATTCTCGGCCCGCCTTGTCTTTTATTGAACACCTTTTATTCATCTCAGTGTGAAGGGGTGTACTAAGAAAGGAATTCCCGAAATTGAACATCTAAACGGGTACAACGGAGATTAAAGTTTGTATGAAAATAGCTTACCGCGGACAAAGTCGCGCGCGTTTTCGCTAGTAGATACATGTGCCACCTAAGTATAGGTACAGACGCCCCAAATATCTAATGTGAGTTATAAACCTTATAAAGTTACTTGGATATTAAGGTTACAGTGGCTTAGGTTGAGATCGGCCTTATATTTTGGGGCTGAATGGATTTTATTAGACAGCTTTAAGCGTAGTCTGGATATAAATTAAATAAGCTAACTGATATGGATTATTCAATTTTAGGGCTGAAATTTTCTTTTATAACAAGAGCTGTAAGGGCTGAGGATGCACAGATCTTTACAAAATGTCGCCGGAAGCAGTTGGAAGAGTGGGATTTGATGATCCAGATTTTACATTTGGTTCATAACTATAGTTATTTAGTTCGATTGGCACTGATCTGGATCAGTTGAGCTACCTTTAGATCGCTTGCAACGGTCTGTAGATAGCTCAACTGTTTCATATGCACTTTGTACATACCAATTATAAATACAGGCAATATTAGCTGTAATTAAAAATACATACTTTTTGACTATCGTTTGCATTAGTTAGTATTCCATACGTGACAGGTAAGCCCATCGCTGTTAAACCGCCGGCGCTCTCATTTCTCGTTTTATACAGTGAATCAAAGATAGTTTACCCAACAGATTATTTAAACACAGCAATTTTTAGAATATTGTTTATTCTTCCTATTGAAAGGTTGTCTGTAAGCAATCCCTTACAGACAACCTTTAAATAGGACAACAGTAATAAATCCGCCCAAAGCCAGCTCTACTTATAAATGTTTTGTGATTGTTTTTGTATGAACTTCCTTTGTTTACGATAAAGAGCCCTCGCAGGGTCCAGGGTAAGGACCAAAAGATACCTCTCCATCACCGCGAGGACGTCGTAAGAAGCAATTAAGGGAACGCACCAGGAAATGGGTCAAAGTCAAAGTCAAAGTCAAAAATAATTAAGTAATGCAGTAATATCCGCAGGAATAGAATAGAAATAGAATAGAATAGAATAGAATAGAAATTTATTTTGTCTCTTAAGAATAACATACAATAAAATTTAAAAAGTAGTGACAAAAAAGGCTACCACTCAGCATTTGCTACAAGAGCATATAGCAGCTCTTGCAGCGCTGGTTTTCAGTCATCATCTTGAAACGTCTTAAATCTAGGTGAATCTAAGCGCCAGTTCCTCGCGACCAAGAGTCAATCATATGCCCATAATCACCCAATCCACCTGTCAAACATAATAGGCTTCCTCCATACTTGGGGAGGTTTGCCATAACCTGGTGATTATAGCACACCTCCCAAAATGTGGAGGAAGCCTATAGCCAGCAGTGGACTTTAGGCTGATGGACATGACACACGATCTAGAGTTTATTATGATCTAGACAAATTTAGCTCAGCGGACATGACCGCACCATACAGATCATTTCTAAAAATAATGAACAATAATTACGCATACAAGGACCACAATATTGGAATTTCCTGTGAGGTAGGCATAAACAACTACTGTTAGAGAACATGGAGTCAGCATCAAAGTATACCGGCCGTAATAAGACTACTTCTGAAAACTGAAACTATGCATTGAGACTATGATTATGAAAACAAAAAAAAATTATAACCCCGAAAAAAAAATCGTCACTTTTTGTCCATATTTTCCGTGTTTTCAGCATCAGCATCGATAGTTAGAACATAAAACAAACATAAATACCTACCTAATTATCTTATTTAAAAACACGTAAAAACGACAACACACTAAAAACAGCAATCTAAATGAAACACAATCATCTGACCAGTACGTTGCCCTCTCTACCGGGGGCGGCCGGCCAATAACCTGCTGTAATTACTGTCAGTCTTAAAAAGGTGAAGTCTGAGGTACTTTCTGTTGCTTCCAGATGGTGACGAGGCTTACACTGTGCATGATCATCCTAGTCCAGGTGCGCCGAGCCGCCAACTCGCCGCTGCGCGTGGAGCGGTCGCCCTTAGACCTTGGCTCTCTGGGAACCCAGCCTGTTCTCTATACTCCAGTACAAACCGGTACACATGTAATACCAGTATTCGCCCAAAACTCAGCTGCTCACTCCGTGACGCTCCTACCTCAGCATATAATTTTCAAGAACAACGGCCGGAACGTACAACTAATGCCGCCAATACCTCTATCTCAGTTTTACTACCACTCTAAGCTACATGTAATCCCACGACAGAACATAATTCAAAGTGCAATACAGCATGCGACGAAAGACAATACAAATATACCGGTGATTTCTCATCACTCTGTGTCACAAACTTCTCCGAATGCAAATGTGACACATTCGACGTCGGTAATACCGGTTTTTATACCGATACATCGACACTTGGTTCCGGTACATGATTTATCAGTGATACCGTTGCAGAGACATCACAAAGTGGAGAAGGTAGGGCATTATCGAGTGGAGAAGAACAAGGAAAATGATGAGGAACCGTCAAATCAATATAGGAAGTTCTACGGCGGTCACGGCGCGGGGTTGTTTTATGGTGGACACGGATCTGGGCATGGATTCTATGCATACGGAAAGTAGTTGTATATATCAAAGTTGTAAATTGTTAATCAATTAAATTATTTATTTATATTTAAGTTTCAATAGTCCCCATTCTACACATGTCTATTTAATTTTGTTGAAATCTGTTAAATTATCAGATAAACAGAAAACAGTAGTAACAGCTTCACGACTTGAATCGGCAGGGTAGATCAGATCTGCCGTTTTGCTACCAAGTTGTACCAACTCCAGGTTCCCTGAGGATATCTAAGGAAGGTCCAGTCAGATGTTCGTTCAAATGTTACATTGAGCACATAATATACCTGCTCACATTTTGCAGTTATTATTATTCCATACGTGATAGGTTGCAGAATACTAGCTGGTTTCTTCAACATGTTATCCTTTACCGTTTGAGAATACTGGCATTGCGTTTATATATTTTTTTCGAATAGAAAACCCATCGGCGCACGGGCGGATTCGAACATACCTACAACCGATTTGTAAACTAATTATTATCTACTTTATTATTATACTTTTTTTACTATCTGGATATTATTTGTATTATTCGATCATACGTCATGGGGAAGGTGAGCTTTAATCTAGTTATTTATACTACATCGAAGAAATAAATGAATTATGAATCAGGAGGCCGAGTTGCTCCCACCAAACCACCAAGGTTTAATAATCGAAGTAAAAAATTAACAGCATGTTTGACCTTGAGACATGCTGAAGGGAAACCCAAGGACGTGCTATCCACACATGCACATTTCCTCTGCCCAAATGTATGTGTAATCATAATGTGTATGGATAATGACTAGATAGCGATAACAAAACGCTTAAACTCATATAAATAGCAGCGTCCGTCGGCCAACGGTTACCGTTAGCCAGTCATCCACTCCATCTCAAACACAGCACACAGTTCTTTTTAAGTGTTTCTGTGGCAAAAGTGAAAAAGAAAGTGATTGTGCGACATTTATTAATTAGAAGGTACGTGATTTATTTCCTTTATCTTTGTCTCAATCCTGATTTATACGCGTTTGTAATTGAGACTTTCTTTGAATCGAAAGGAGGTGAATGCCCGGTGGTGTCCTAAAATATATTGTTTAATGTGATACATGCAAAATATTTTAGTGCATTGTTCTAATGATATTGTAATAATAATTATGTATAAGCTTACGGATTGGGCTAAAAAACGTAAACGTTTGAGGTAGCGAAACCATAGTCCGTATTTCGCTCGCACGTATTTTTGACCATGACGTAGTAGAAAAGCTCTTAGTAAAGGAATCTCCCGGGGAAGTACTAACAACATGTTTATTTCTGCCGCCAAGCGTGCAGTCAAGCGTAGATGGCGCTGCTGTCATGTAAACATCGGCTCTAGGCAAATTAAATCTTAAAATACGTAAAGTGTGTTATATTTAACGAATATTGCTTAAAAACGAAGCTAATAGTAATAACGCGCGTGCACAAGTGTTATCTCGACGTAAGATTTGCAAATAGTGAGATAAAAGTACATCACCAGTGTCCACTGGTCACTTACTTACTTAGTCGATAACTTTTTAAATCTAAGATCTGCATACTCAAGTTCCGCAGTGGTGTGAAGATTAACTAATACTCAGTGCAGTGACACAGTGAAAGTTCTAAAATACCTTGTATCATCGATAAATTATCCATATTACATCTTCGATTTAAAAAAAGACAGCAGTGACGGTGATATGATATATATGTGACTCATACATTCAACCGTTAAATGCACTTAACATAAAAAAATCACCACCTAGAATTTACTATTCGTCAATTTCGACGTTGATAATTATAATCAAGCTGGCTCAGCGGTTAGACGGTGCAATTTTATGCCGAGTTGAAACTTGATCTGCCACCACCTGGATCAAATCCCGTCAAGAGCAATATTTTGCACGATAAATTTGTTCTATATCATTAGAAAAAGTACCGACAGCACCATCTAACGAGAGGCACGAGCCAACATGAACTCTCAAGAAAACGTAACATTTAGGCGTGCGCACACGGTACTAGTTATTGACAAGAATCAATCAGATACGAGCATAGATCCGCTAGATGTCTCTACTAGTAGTAGCCTTCCGGATATATCAACTGATGATAATAGCCAATTATTAAACCTCATACAAAAAACGGAGCTTCTACAGGTTCAACTAAATGGTGCCCACGAAGAAATAGAACAGTTATCATTAGAAAACAAAGAGTTACGGAAAAATAATCAAGAATTAGCTAAAAAAAATACTCTTTATAGAAAAATCGGGTTTACCCAATCAAGGTCATCATCCTCATCACCAAAACCTCGAAAAAATACAGAATCGCCACAAAAAAATAAAGTACATAAACAGACACAGACGGATACTAGAAACATAACACACACAGAAACCCAAACCATACTTAAAATACAAAGCCCGAAGCCGAAAATAATAACCACTATTCAACCAAATAAAGAAGATCGTATTAAGAATGGAAACAAAATTCCAAACATAGCTAAAACAGAGCATAAACCTATGCCTTATTGTGGACCCTCCTCAACAGATTATACACCTAAAATATGTTTGATAAGTAGTAATAAGGAAAACAAAGTGCTATCAGTCGCACAAGATGCGCTGAAAAGAAATGAGTTCAAACTATGCCATTATTTAACCCCTCAAGCATATACTCCACAACTGTTAACAGGCCTTCAATCAAAGTTATCTGGTTTCACCATGAAAGACTACTGCATTGTATTTATCAGTGACGAAGACTTTCTTGAATTTAGTAATTATGTTAAATTGGTAAAAGGTATTAGAGAAACTCTACAGGACATCAAGTACACAAATGTGATATTGTGCACACCAACTTATCATTATGGATTTCAAAAAGATGCAATTAATCATAGGATTTATAATTTCAACGACCTTCTATTGCATGATGTGCAAACTCATAAGTATGCAAATTTGATCGACTCAAACAAGTACCTTGTTTACGACAGTAGTATGTTTCATAAGCCTACAGGGAAAATAAATAATGCTGGGCTACTAACTATATTTCAAAACTTGACTTATTTAATTAGCAATCTTTCAAATGATGTGGAATTCTGCGACTATAACAAAGAACCCTTAGACAATGAAAGTGTGAACACTCAGAATCATTTATTTCGTGTATAATTATATTTATGTATTGCACCAGAATATAAATGGTCTTTCTAGTAAATCTGACTTTCTTATGGTACGTTTGGACAAATTCGAACAGATGGGTAAAAATATAAGTATAATTTGTATAACTGAACATAACATGGTGACAGACGACCTTTCACGTATTTCGGTTGCAAATTTTAAAATAGGCTCTTCTTTTTGTCGATTTAATCGTAAAGGTGGATCATGCATTTTAGTACGTAATCATTACCATGATTTTGAAAACATTCAAAGTATAGTAGATATGTCTGTTTCACAAGTTATTGAATGTTCTGCTATAAATTTAAAGCAACATAAACTAATAGTTCTATGTATCTATCGACCACCGAGGTATAACAAGATGCTAGTTGACGAGTTTTTTTCAAAACTCAATGTTATTCTCTTAAAATATACCCTCAACATGAACTATAAAATTATTATTTGTGGTGATTTCAACATAGATATGTTAAAATTAAATAAAATAACTACGGATTTTCGAAGTTTACTAGCAAATTACAATCTTAAGCTTCAATTCAATCAAGTAACTCGATCGGAAAGTAATACAGGTATTGATAATGTAGCCCATAATATTCGAGGAACTAGTGGAGAAGTAGTGGATCTTGCACTGTCTGATCACTCAGCTCAAATAGTTAAAGTCCCTGTCAAAAAAACTTGCACTTTAAAGCATTGGTATACATTAACACGTGATTTCTGCGATGAAAATCGTAAAAAATTTAAAGATTGTATCAGTAATTTGTCATTTCATGATATTGAAAAAACAAACGATCCTGATATAGCATTTGGGTTATTCCATGATACATTTCTGTTGTTCTATAAATTATGTTTCCCGAAGATAAAAGTCAAAATCCCAACACACAGAAAACCCAAATGGATATCTAAGGGTATTAAATTATGTAGTAAAAGGCAGAGAGAGTTACTATGGAAATATAGACTATGTCGTAAGAAGTGTCATAAAGAAACCCTGGCCGCTTATACTAAAAGATACAGTAAAATTATTAAATTAACCCAAAGGGCACACAATGAAAATTATATCAAAAAAGCAACTAATAAATCGAAGGCTACGTGGAACATAATTAATAGATATAATTGTAACCAACCTCGCGAAAATATAAGAAAATTAATTATTAGTAATAATGATGTTACTAATCCCACTGACATGGCAAATGCCTTTAACGATTATTTTATTGACATAGTAAAACTTAACGTACGTACGGACCTGACATATAAAATAAATTACCATAATTGCAATTCCATTTTCTTAACTCCAATTATACCACACGACATTCTTAATATAATTAATTCATTAAAAAATACAAACAGCGTAGGGTATGATGGTATAACAACAAAAATTATTAAGGATGTAGGATTGTATATTTCACCTATTTTAAGTATCATGATAAATAACTGTTTAGAGAACGGCATTTTTCCAAATAAGCTTAAAATGACGATTATTAAACCATTACACAAAAAAGGACCAAGAGATGAAGTTGGGAATTACAGACCAGTAGCCCTTATTCCAGTATTTTCCAAGATTTTTGAAAAAGTAATATATAAAAAGCTCTATGATTACTTAGAAAATAAAGATATTTTGTGCGATAACCAGTATGGTTTTAGGAAAGGTCTGTCTATCAATAGAGCAGTTTATGACTTTCTTCATAGGATTATGACCAATAGAGATAAAAATAAAACTGCTATTTCACTTTTTATGGATATGACCAAGGCATTTGATCATGTTGATCATGATATACTATTGCAAAAGTTAGATATATATGGAGTTAGAGGTACAGCAAATAAATTGATTGAATCTTATCTTAGCAACCGGTATCAAATAACTCAGGTTAATAAAATATGTCTTAAAACTAACATAGACACCGCATATGAATCGAATGCTCGAAGAGTATGCCATGGTGTTCCCCAAGGGAGTGTCTTAGGACCTCTCTTGTTTTTAATATATATTAATGATATCCCTCAAGCTACCAAACATTCCATGACCTTATTTGCTGATGACAGCACGGTTACATTCATGAATGACAAAACACATGCTTTTGAATCTGACATTAACTCCACTTTGACATCTATTATTAATTGGCTATCACTGAATAATTTAAATATAAACTTGACAAAAACATTTATCATGAATTTTAGGCAAAAAAATACTCCTAATTTTGACATTAATATACATTACTTAGGAACTACAGTAAATGAAGTTAATAATACAAAATTTTTGGGACTCACTATTGACAGTAAATTAAACTGGAAATTACATACTGACAATATCTGCAAACGATTGAAACAATTTTCTTATGCTCTTTTTAAGTTAAACAAAGTAACAAATATGTCTGCCCTTCTTACTGCATACCACGGTCATGTATCCTCGGTGTTGCGGTATGGCACGATATTTTGGGGAAACTCAACAAATAAAATTAAAGTTTTTAGGGCACAAAAACGCTGTATTAGGGCTATTTGCGGACTTCAGCGACTGGACAGCTGCAAGGATCACTTTATTCAATTAAAACTACTAACATTTCCATCAATTTACATCTATGAAGTAGCGGTTTTTGTTAAATCCAACCCAAACCTATTTGAACAGTTTGCAACTGGAAGCCGCTTGGAAGGTAATCTTCGTAATGTACAGTGTAAAACACAATTATTACGCATGAGCATATTTTGCATGGCTCCAACAATATATAATAAAATACCAATATCTGTTCGTCGGTTGTCTTTAAACGAATTTAAAATTAAATTAAGTGACATATTAATAAGTAAAGCCTACTATACAATCAATGATTTTTTATGTGACCGAATTTGTAATTTAAATTGATATATCATTATTTTTATTATTATTATTAATTAATTCTAACTTGGCTTTTAATGTTGTGTATTTTAATTTTATATATATATATTTTTTAATTGACAAACCTAATTTCTTATTTTTAAATTTATTTAATTTGTATTTTCTAGATTATAATTTTATGTTTAAAGTGTTTGTATGCCCAAATGGCAGGATCTAGTGCTCTATATGTTACACTTTAACACCTGATTGTCATACCTAGATACACAAACAATAAATGAAAAAAAAAAAAAAAAAAAAAAAGCGTTGGTTGCCGGTGAAATTACAGGCACATGAGACATAACACCTGTATGCCTCAGGTTAAAGGACGCAGAGCAGTGCATCATAGGGCACGTTTCTAAGGAACGTGACCTGCCAGGCATTTTTTTATGATAGGTTACTATCACACCAATTGGATCAGATAGGCCTTCTACTTGTTCCATCAGTAAGTCATATAAAAGTCTATAGCATTCTATAAGTAGGGGCATGAGTGTAGTGGCCCCTGACGCCGGTATAAACCATCGATATATAAGATACAAAGACCGCTTTTCTCTAGGTACTGAGAGGCTGTGGAATAACTTCAATAATCTTTGGCATTGTAATATTTTAATAATAGAGAAGAGTGTTGGATATGGATGTAAAAGTAGGGACCAAAGAAAAGATGGAAGGATTCGTGATGATATGAGTATGAAAAGAGTGAACACAGAGATGGTGACTGTTATAAGAGAGTGAAAAAAGATGATCTGCGCGTGGAATATAAGGGAGATAATAATGATTGTAATATTTTATTGGACGTTACTTTTGTGTTTAGCACTAAATTTTATCTCTTGCAGATTTTAAAGCTTACATTCAAGAAGGCATATTTAAGTACTTATAAAAATTACTAAGCAATCAGGAGGTTATTCAAAATGAGGTGAGTTTAATACTTCATACCTAAATTATTGAGTGAAGAGATCAACTCCCCAAGATCAGTCCCCAAAAGTCACATTTAACATTTACTACATACGTGGAAATCGAACCTGCACCACCAACTAAGCCTTAATTTGTCTTGTTTAAGTTGATTCTAGAAAGAATTTTAAAAACCCGGAGGGCCTCGGTACCCCACGGACCTAGAGTCTCGACTCCAAGAGGAGCAAATCTGTAGGCTCTGTTGAGACTCTAGGTCCGTGGGGTACCGAGGCCCTCCGGGTTTTTAAAATTCTTTCGGGGCGTCTGGTTGAAGCGACGCGTGACCCGAGAGCTGGTGAGTATCTGGCACAACGAATCAGCATTGCCATTCAGCGTGGCAATGCAGCCAGTGTTTTGGGAACGCTTCCGATTGGCACTGATCTGGATCAGTTGAGCTACCTTTAGATCGTTTGCAACGGTCTTTAGATAGCTCAACTGTTTCAAATGTATTTTGTACATACCAATTATAAATACTTGTATTAGTCATAATTTTCTTTGTAAATAAATGTCAGTTGATTCTTAAGTAGTGTTAAGAGTTCAAGAGTTCAAAAGCTTCAGAGGTTTTTAAGTAGGTATATTTTTATCTACACCAGAGAGGTTGTGATAGAAATGGTCAAACATTTTGCTAAACATGACTTTGTGGTCTAATATTATAAGATTAACGAACCGGAATTGGAGATCCTGGAGGATATAACCTCCCGCGGACTGTTTACTTTCCTTTCCCAAGATAAAAAGTTGTCAACCTTTTCCCTGGACCCTTTTGTTTTATAATCTCTTCTAAATATACGGTAATACATTTGAGTATTCTCAGTACACGCTTACGAAGGCCTGAAGGTTTTATCCGATTTGGATTACATATAAAATTAAATAAAAAACGTGCCTACTTAGGGGTTCTTAAAAATACATACGTATGTTAATACCGTGACGACCGATGTGGCGCGGCGGGCGAATGTCCGCCTGCAACGCAGAGGTTGCGGGTTCGATTCCCGCCTTGGGATAAATGTTTGTACGATCTGCAAATATTTATTCCGGGTGTTCTGGGTATTTTCTATGTATAATAAAAAATATCTATGTATGTAATATAATATTGTATTAAGTATATCAGTCATCTAGTACCCATAACACAAGCTCTGCTTAGCTTGGGGCTAGATGATGCTGTGTGGATTGTCCAGCATTATTATTATTATTATTATTATATATTATATTAAGATGTATCATCATCAGTATGTATAGAAATTTACAACGTTCGTAGCAATGTAATAAATGGTGTAAGAAAGATTACATTTATCTCGATAACATTTAGGGGCAGCTTCGCATGAGAACCTGAATTTTTAGTTCGTAGTCTTAGTTTCAGGCGCTTCTTGGTGTGCCTCATCGCTGTGACTCTTACTGTTGCTGTGTGTGGCAAGCCTAATCGAGGTAAAAATCTTTTTTTACGTTTTAGGGTAAGGCTGTGTAGTTGTATTTAAAAGTTGCACAACAGGCTATGAAAATAACTATGCTGGGTTGATTACGATATAGAATCGGAATGGAATTTTTTTTTAGAAGAACAAAGATTACCAATCTAGTCCTCAGAATCAGCAAGTTGAATTGGCAATTAGCAGGCCATATAGCTCGGAGAACCGACAACCACTGGGGAATTAAGGTTCTCGAATGGTGACCACGAATTAGCAAGCGAAGCGTAGGACGCTTTTCTATCCGATGGACTGGCGACATTGTTAAAAACGCATAAAGTCGGTGGATAGTAAGGACTCGAATATCGTTCGTCTTGGAAACGTATGACTATGTCCAGCAGTAGACTTCTTTGGATGATGATGGTGATGAGTGTATTAACTGTTAGGTAGGTATATACCCCCCAATAGTCCCCATCCACTGTAAACTAAAATACCACGAGTGGTGGTGTTGGGTTTTACCCTGGAATACTGGGAATTTCGTTTATAAAACTGACAGACAATTTGTAAACTATATAGCAGGTTTTAACGCATGAGCTAACTTCCTGCTCCACGCTTAGACTAAGCCATGATGCTCCTTATTCCAGGATACATTGTAAACAAAGCTAATGGTGTTGGCTACCGACTAAATTACCGCGCACAACCCTGGGCGAAGGCGAGAGAGGTCTGCGCTGAGGAGGGAGCCAAGCTCGCTGTTCCAAGATCTGAGGTAGATCTGCGCCAAATACACTTCGAAAACTGTTCTTATTTCTGTTGCCGAGCAATGAATGCCCCCATTATTTTGTTTGTATTCCAAGACAGATTAGGGTAGCCAAAAGATTGCCTATCAATTTTTTAAACAAAAAAAGTCACTGTTCTATTGTCATGTATATTCTATTCTATTCTATACTGTTTCACACCTTTCCCCTCGCTTCCAGGAGGAGTTCTCCTTCATCCAGAAGCTGGTCCGTGGGATGAGCTTCCACAACGTGGTGGGCTCTGACTACAAACTTCTCGTCTGGCTTGGCATCAGCAATCTCGACAACTATGCCATGTGGAAAACTATTGATGGTGCGCTATTGTTTTTTTTTATTTCGTTTTTACTATGAAATCATCAAAAAATAAGATGTAGGCTCCATTTTCTCGGCGGCCTTGGCATTTTTTCGCGGCAGCAGTAAAAAATTATGGTATTAAAACTTGCTATGGTTTTAATATTATATGTGTAAATCGTAAACAGGTCCACGATACAGATTTTATCTCCTTGTTTATTTTATATTGTTAGTTCAGTACAAGAAAATAGGTTAAAAAATTGTCCATTTTACTTTTACTATAAATAAATAGGTACTCCTTACTTTTTGTTCCATTTCATGGCAGCTTTGGTATATATTTTCCAGGTGAAAACATCGAAGATACTGGTTTCAGCCGATGGGCAGGGAACAACGGTGATTCATACAGGTAAAACCTTGGTAAAACCGACATGAAACCGATGCGATAGACCGATTGGACGACCGAAGTGGCGCGGCGGGCGAATGTCCACCTGCGACGCAGAAGGTTGTGGGTTCGATTCCCGCCTTAGGATAAATATTTGTACGATCTGCAAATATTTATTCCGGGTGTTCTGGGTATTTTCTATGTATAATAAAAAATATTTATGCATGTAATGAGTTGTATTACGTATATCACAGTCATCTAGTACCCATAACACAAGCTCTGCTTAGCTTGGGGCTAGATGATGCTGTGTGGATTGTCCAGCATTATTAATTATTATTATTAACCTTTCATACATTTAGTTACAAAAGTTCTAAAACTTTATTTAACTACCTCTGTACCAAAAATGTGTGGCTCGATATAATACCCATGAGACGAATAAAGAGTAAATGTATAAATCAACGTCGGGATCCCACAGGGAGGAGCTTTAGGGCCGCTTTTATTTCGAATCAAACTTTATCTAAAGCTCATATTTCCAACCGGTTTTTCTGATTCTATAAACTTATTGCGATTGGACCCTAGATTAGGAAACTTATGTTTCAAATTGTGATTTTACCTATATACTCAGTTGTTCGTATTGCCTATTTGGAGTCACCTGCGCCAATCTGTGGCAACGTTCCGTACCATCGGAGCGTACAATGCAATTTGCAGTAAAATACCGAGCAGTAGGTACTGTCAGATTAGTAGATAAGTAGGAATAGAAATGTAGAAAGGCACACGGGGTTGTATTTTCAGAAACGTTCGACAATTGTCACTGAGACTTCAAAATTTACAAAAAACTCAACTGTCATCAACATCATGGAATCTATCTGATTTCGTTCAAAATGTAACGTTTCACAATGGCTTTTTCTAATGTTTCTGAGGATCAGAGCCCAGAGTACCTATAACATCGACACTAAGACCTAGGATCTAGATAGACAGGAGTTACAGGCAAACGTTGCAATTTCATTAGCATCCTGTCGGAATTCTAAATAGGATAAAAGCTCGATCTTGATTGGGTAATAGCTTCAATGGTTGGTTTGCTTTATACAGAATAGAGCGTGCTATTGTGGGTTCTGCCTCTCCTAGATTCCGATGTAGGTATAGGTAATTTAGCTATTATCGCTAGCTCACAGTCTTCTCCCATAGAAGTCTATAAAAGTTTCTCTATGAAATACGAAAATTATCGATGTTTCACAGAACGCTAGCCAAAGCTTGTAGTATGGAAATGGGGCCCTGATGAATACTTTTTTGTTAGGACTCTGTTTTTGTTTTGTGAAAACATACTTATAGTACGATAGAACATCCAGAATGAAAATGAAATGAACCCACAATCTAAAGCGCAGAAAACAGAGCTACTACCAACTGAGTGGTAACGCAAGTCACTAGTAATCAGATACATATTTTTAAATTGTAATTATTTTTGTTCCAGCGCCGCGCCCTCTGAACCTCACTGCGTAGGGGTTGATGCACATAATTCTGGCTTTAGGGAGTTCTGGTGCTCGCGCCACCAGCCTTATGTCTGTCAGATAGATGTGTAGGATATGCAGTGTCCACTAGTTACCTATAGGTACCTACCTACCTACTTCATTTAGCAAGTTATTGCAGTGACTGTGATTTTATTTATGAACTTTTTATTTGCTCAAAGCTATTATATTGAAAGGGATCTTAAGTTACCTTTTGTTTTATTTATTTACCTTATATTCTGTGGTATCAAGCTCTAGCAGTGGTTACATAAACACTGCGTATTTTGCATTGCAGTGATGCGAAGGAGCAATTGACAGAAGTGATGCAGTAGGCCATGAGCCATGAGTAGGCCCATCAGCAGGCTTGCTGCCAAAATAAAAGAAAAATAATGTAATTGGTTCCGTTCCCCGCAAGAGCAATAAGCTTAGACGAGTAAACCACTAAGTTTCTATGATATATAAACTGCCAGCAAGTAATGCCTACCTATACTATACCAACCAACTGTACGCACCGAGACGACGTCGTAGGTACACGTATCGTAGCACGATTCGAGCTATACCTAGACCTCGAACGTTTGATAATTAGATGATTTATTGGTCCCTAATCATCATTATCCATCATAATAAACAAGATGAAATTGAAATTGAAATGCGTTGCGTGTGTAATAAATCTGGCCTAGGTACTACTACTTCTTCTCACTAGCTTCCCTTAGTGTTTAAAACCTATGCATTGGCTCTGCGGATTATGTTAAAATCTCAATATAAATGTCGAAAGTCAAGAATTTGTCTCATAAAAGTTGCCGGTGTTACGATATAAGTTTTAATTTAATCCCAAGCGTATGAGAGCCTTAGGCGGAGTATTGTTTTATTAGCTCTTGCCGTGTCGCATCTCGGAACGCCACTTAACTTTTATCGACAGTGTTTTGCTTGTTTTTGAATAAAGATACCTACGACTCGGTATTAGAACAATCTAATTTACGTTTATTGCCAAGTTGGTCAAGCATAACTGGCCTGAAATCAATTAGGTGGGTACTTACCAAAGATTGGCAAAATTTGCACTGCTTTGCCTCAGCTTTGAATTTGTTTTTATTTAATGCATTCTAACTATGGGTTATCATAGGTCTATACTCCGTAGGTACGTCCTTATGGCCTTACATTAGTAGATAGGTAAAACATTCAACATTTCATTCCTGTACAGTGACATCTAGCGTTGTTTTAAAACAGTTATATTACTTCAACTAGCGTCATCTATGTTTTAGTAACAAACTTACTGCACAAATGTAAAGTTAGTATTTCTACTCACCGCTAGATGACGATCAAAGTTTTTTTATAGCAACATTTATAGTAGCTGTCACTTTATACTGTCAGCTGCTTTGCTGATAAAAAGTTAGGTTATAATTTATTTTGTAAACACAAGCAAGAGGATTGATTGGTACATATAATAATCTAAATAAAATCGAACTTCTTTGGCCACAATAAGGTAAAGCATTCACGGCTGATGATATCAAGCTTTAGGTATCACATTTATGAATACACTGTGATGATCAATCAGTGTACCTAGTAAACGAGTTTGCTTAAGTTGTTTACATTTTCCAGATGAATTATATCCGAAAAGGATTCTCATTGCTTTCAACGGGAGTCAGAGCACAATGTTCACAACTTCAAGGTAGGTACTAAAACGATCCAAACGAAATTTGAGTTACTCATTTCCTAATTAGGTGCCTACTTATTTATAAAAAAAGATAAATAATGGTCCTTGCTATAATGAAGGCAACCTAGGCATTTGAGGTTATTGAAAAACTACCTATTTTAGTAGATTTCTAGGTGCAATAAATAAAGTAAGTAGGTTCGGTTTTTGATTGTAACGTAACTGTTTTTGTGTATTTACTGTATAATAACGTATTGACAAGAAGCTAACGTAAACCAGTAACAATTGTCGCAGTTGCTTGGAACCACTTATGAAATAGTAACAGCTGCATAAAAACTCTGCATATATTTTGAATAAACATATCACTTTTCAATGATGCATACCAAGAGTTCTAAAGGAATATCAACAGTGTGAGTCATCTAGGTTAGCTTTTATTTTTACAAACTTATAATCCAGCCGAAGAAGATTTATTACTGGCCCTCAACTCCAACATACTAAGTAAGTAACAATTAAATTACATAGAGGTACAGGTTTTATCCTGGAGCATGATTTGTATTGGTCCCTAATCATCATTATCCATCATAATAAACAAGATGAAATTGAAATTGAAATGCGTTGCGTGTGTAATAAATCTGGCCTAGGTACTACTACTTCTTCTCACTAGCTTCCCTTAGTGTTTAAAACCTATGCATTGGCTCTGCGGATTATGTTAAAATCTCAATATAAATGTCGAAAGTCAAGAATTTGTCTCATAAAAGTTGCCGGTGTTACGATATAAGTTTTAATTTAATCCCAAGCGTATGAGAGCCTTAGGCGGAGTATTGTTTTATTAGCTCTTGCCGTGTCGCATCTCGGAACGCCACTTAACTTTTATCGACAGTGTTTTGCTTGTTTTTGAATAAAGATACCTACGACTCGGTATTAGAACAATCTAATTTACGTTTATTGCCAAGTTGGTCAAGCATAACTGGCCTGAAATCAATTAGGTGGGTACTTACCAAAGATTGGCAAAATTTGCACTGCTTTGCCTCAGCTTTGAATTTGTTTTTATTTAATGCATTCTAACTATGGGTTATCATAGGTCTATACTCCGTAGGTACGTCCTTATGGCCTTACATTAGTAGATAGGTAAAACATTCAACATTTCATTCCTGTACAGTGACATCTAGCGTTGTTTTAAAACAGTTATATTACTTCAACTAGCGTCATCTATGTTTTAGTAACAAACTTACTGCACAAATGTAAAGTTAGTATTTCTACTCACCGCTAGATGACGATCAAAGTTTTTTTATAGCAACATTTATAGTAGCTGTCACTTTATACTGTCAGCTGCTTTGCTGATAAAAAGTTAGGTTATAATTTATTTTGTAAACACAAGCAAGAGGATTGATTGGTACATATAATAATCTAAATAAAATCGAACTTCTTTGGCCACAATAAGGTAAAGCATTCACGGCTGATGATATCAAGCTTTAGGTATCACATTTATGAATACACTGTGATGATCAATCAGTGTACCTAGTAAACGAGTTTGCTTAAGTTGTTTACATTTTCCAGATGAATTATATCCGAAAAGGATTCTCATTGCTTTCAACGGGAGTCAGAGCACAATGTTCACAACTTCAAGGTAGGTACTAAAACGATCCAAACGAAATTTGAGTTACTCATTTCCTAATTAGGTGCCTACTTATTTATAAAAAAAGATAAATAATGGTCCTTGCTATAATGAAGGCAACCTAGGCATTTGAGGTTATTGAAAAACTACCTATTTTAGTAGATTTCTAGGTGCAATAAATAAAGTAAGTAGGTTCGGTTTTTGATTGTAACGTAACTGTTTTTGTGTATTTACTGTATAATAACGTATTGACAAGAAGCTAACGTAAACCAGTAACAATTGTCGCAGTTGCTTGGAACCACTTATGAAATAGTAACAGCTGCATAAAAACTCTGCATATATTTTGAATAAACATATCACTTTTCAATGATGCATACCAAGAGTTCTAAAGGAATATCAACAGTGTGAGTCATCTAGGTTAGCTTTTATTTTTACAAACTTATAATCCAGCCGAAGAAGATTTATTACTGGCCCTCAACTCCAACATACTAAGTAAGTAACAATTAAATTACATAGAGGTACAGGTTTTATCCTGGAGCATGATTTGTATTGGCTAGTTTTTAGTATAATAGTCTTCATAGTGGCATAAGATCCTCGAGTGATCTGAACTAGCATCTGAACATCACATAGGCGATTTAAAATTGATAATGTATGACCAGAGTTTATTTTTACTAACTAAAAGCGGCTGAATTTTGTCTTATATTATATTATATAAGATAAAAATTGAAAGATATTTAACACAATGCTATCTAGCCCTAAAACAAGTAAAGCTAGTACTGTGGGACCCAACATTCCTTAAATATTCTACAAGACGCAGACAGGGAACAAACTATTTGATTTTTCTTTGGTATTTACATAGAAATATATTTCAGATCATAACAGTAAATAGGAACTGCAATAACTGTCCAAAATAGTGGTCCCTTAACATCACATCTGCTGATTACAGCTGTACACATCATAGCTATAGCTTTGACCCTTATTTCTTGCTAGCAAGAGCTTATAATACCACGGCCGAATTTATATAATCCAAAACAAGTGTCTGCTCAGGGTTTAGAGCCGTAACTCGACGCTGCATGGGCAATAGTCGCATAGCGCAGAGTTTGCGGTCAAAAATAATATTTGCGGTTTTATTGTTACGCGCCTGTCATTTGCGAAACCCTTCCGCGTCGGCAACGTCCCGAGGGAGCGGCAGGGACAGCAAAAAAAGGTGATAATATTCCTGTATTATGGTGTGTTAGGTGGAATCGTAACTGTTATAGAAATATGAGATGTTTTGGAGCGGCATGTTTGCATGAGATTATATAAATGTGTGTTTATGATTTACTAGATCAAATTTTTCAAGATTTCCTATTTCAAATCATCTCAGGTTTTAATGATCTGATTATTTATATTGTCTCCACGTACACACAGTAGGAAATACAATTATGCTTTCCTGCTCAAAGGACATCGTCAAAATATAATACTAAAATTTGATTCAGTATTTTCTTTTGCGGCCAAAAATATTCAAGTAGATTGCCAGTTCTAAACTTGAGGCAATTTGAGAAAATTTTGCTATCAGAATTTTTGTTCGCTAGATACAACTTATCACATAGATACTAGTATACCTACCTAGTCGTACCTTCGAAAGCACGCTACCGTTTTCTGAGTCCACTATTCTATTTGAATTCAATAAGTCTTTCGCATTATGATGCAGGCGTCGTTATTAGGTACTGACGCTACTACCCCAAACTTGCCTTCTCAAGTGCTCCAATGACTCAGCGCTTAACAACAACTGAACTGACCACCGCAATACAAAACAACTGCCAACCGTAATCAATACAAAACTACGAGAAAATTCTCACGGCTGTAATGTCCATGAACGATAAACTCTTCTTGGTAATTTGTATAGGCAAATATTACAGTATCACGAGGAACAGAAAAGGTGTAGGTAAATGAGATTTTTCGGTGTACACGTAAGTGTGGTACACGGTTCATGTGTTATTTTTGTATGGATACACGAAATGCGTGTTAGGAGGACTGATTTTGCAAGTCAGTTCACAAAGGTACAAGTTACCTACCATAAGATCTCAGACTTGGGCTCTGCCTCCTGACTTATGTTATAGATGCGTGCGTATGTTACTAACAGATTCCTGTGGCAAGTGAACTACAAATTTGCTCATTATCAAATGGTTAGGTTAGAAGGTGTATGCTTTATTATTATAATATTTTGTTAAAATATAATAATTTGACGCTGGAGTTGGCTGATCTTTTCCATTCACACCTTCTGACCATTGTCCCTTTGTAAAGTCCTGCATGACTTGAGATTTCTATTCCAGATTACGTTATGCCAATTTTGGCAGCTTTTCAACCTTCGTATAGAGATTTTTCATAGATTTTAGATAAAGGGTTTTGTATAGCCATTGCCACATTTTGGTCACAGAAATGCTAAATTTAAATGAAAAGGAATGGCAGAAAGAGTTAAAAATATATTCTTGCTTTTATTATCATTGTCAAATCTTAGACGCACACCTAAATCAAGAAAATGACACCGAAATCATGACCATGAATATCATGAACTAATAGGCATAGATAGATAGTGTATTTATATAAAAAACGGTCCTACTTTCATGCTTAGCACGTCTAGGTAAACTCTTTTGATCTATTTTCAAGCATTCAGAAACGTCAGTTTTATCGCACTGCGTTTGTTCAAAAATAAAAGAAATTAGGTATAGGCATAATACTTCTTAACCCAGTGTGCCTCAGGTTGGTGGACGCAGGGTAGTGCATCGTAGGGCACGTTCTTAATGTGCGTGGCCTACAAGACAATGCTTTGTTATAGGTGGTGGTTACCGCTAACATCAGGTGGGCCATAATTTGTTCCACCAGCAGTAGCATAAAATAACGAATTAATTTATTATTGTGAAAATAATTCGATAACTGAGCTAAAGCTAGCTCAATGTTACAAGTAAGTAACGGTTTTTGTATGATATCGGTGTTCTTATATCCTTTTCTCCACTCAAAAGGATACACTTAACTATAATCTGTGTGCCAAGTACCAATATGTGAGAATGGGTTGATCGTGGGACCGCCCTTCGTAAACTTTCTCATAGAAAGATTCACTGTTAAAGTGTTATCCTTGGTTGAGCTTCTGAAGGATCGCTCTATGAAACTGTTTTTACTTGACCCACGGTCTGTGGGATCCGGAAGTATAAACTCGACTGGTTGAGTTTATACAGCAATATTTCCTGGTTACCCTGATGCCTGCAACTATAATCTATGTCCATGGAAAATATAAACCTTTCATGTTTTTTATGCTACTGTTAGTGGAATAAGCATATGGCCCATCTGATGTTAAGTGGTAACCATCATTCTATAACAAAGCGTTACCTCGTAAGTCACGCACGTTAGGTAATACGTGCCTTACGATGCACTACCCTGCGGTAGTACTTTCCCGGATGAGCCCTTTACAAAGAGTTCTACTACTACTATTTTCACATAACAGATAGGTTTAATTGCGGGTGTGTGAGTACCAAGCGAATTAGACAGAGATTGCTAATTTTAGGTCGTATTCAAATTCATTTGTTAGATATTATTTTAGGGGTTTTTGATTCGAAAAATAAACATGGCCGTTAGAAATGGACATAAGCTCTCATTCAAGAGATGTTAATTAAAATATTCCAAAAGCTTGTCCCTGAATTAATTTAAATTACAATCCGTCCTAAAATCGCAGCGTGCCACGCACCCTTCCGAGAAATTAAGAATTCCTTATGAATTCAAAACACACGGGTTGTACGTAATAATCAGGATTTACCCAGTTATTATAATCTGTTATTCATTCCGGGTCTCATTGTGGAATAGCTTTAGGCTTTAGCTTCCACAATTGCGAATATGCGGGTCCTACAATGTCCCAGCATTCAACTATCCGTTGGCTGATAAAGTTATTGCATTCAAGTTATGATTTACGATGGTTCCTGGAACGCACAAAGCGCCAACTCTTGCCGATTGTCCATGTTTGGTGTCCCATATATTTTTTCTCGAGTAATAAGAGTCACGCTGCTAAAAGGGATATGTTTAAAATGTGAGTCTGTCATCTGTGGACAATGCCCACTATTAGCGGATTATAATCCGCAAAAAGAGCAGGTACTGTGTTGTCGTTTGGTCCAAGGGATAAGTCGATAACCCGTTTTATAGTTACGTCTGGGTTTAATCCGCAATATTTACTTATTTTAAAGTTTAAGCGTTTGATCTCTGAATATTCCTAAAATTCTCAGCACTAAGTAATCCTAAGCTTTCGAAGCTTAAAATTTCGGGTCGCTACTATATTTCAGGCCATGATTACTTACTGTAATTTTTTTTTTTTTCCAGGTAAATTACATTCCTTCCGCGTTTGTGATATAAGTCGCTCACAATATCACTTTTTCTCTTCTCTAGCTTGTAACTTGCACCGCCGTAAATATTTGCTTGCGTGACAGATGCAAGCTTGTCATCTTCCTGTCAATCCCCTGGGACTGGACACCGATTATCCCAAACAATAACATCTCTGACCATTGCAATAGCATCCAGAATACATACTACGTGACCAGGCTTCAGGGAGTCAGCGTTTGTTGTTTTAGATGTTGGTAGTTTCTACTTCTGAAATGTTGACTTCTTAGAAACTTGTATTGAATAGTAGGTAATCATCCAGCAGCAGAATCTGGTTTCTTTAGAAAATATGTACATCGTGGTATTATGTTCCTGAACTACAAATTCTGTTATGCATCTGTTTTCTTTTCATTTTTGGCTTTGACTTTCATTTTCTAACTCTTTTCATTCCTTAGCCTTTTTTTTAGTTTACCTATTTAGATAACACACTGCCCAACGCAAAGTGATAGCTGCAGTGCAATGTGTATAGTACCTACACAATCCCAGTAGACTTGTTCTGTGAGGTGCCTAGTGCGGTGGTTATGCATTTGCAGGGCAGGGCATTTGCTCTCATCACTTTTTTCTAAAAAAAGCCATACTCAAATGTATTTATTCAGTGGTATCCAGGGTTCATAATGTGAGGTCTTAAAGCTAGGTTAATCATAGCGCCAGGTTCTCCTATGCTTGGAAAAGCATGGTTCCTACGGTTTTTGGAATCGTCAGCCTTAATAAATCCACTGCTGTCCTAAATTTGCCATGACACCACGCTTGGTAGCCGGATTGGTGACCACAGTAACGGTGTTCAGTACAGAGGATATACTTCTGCCTATCGCCTGGATTACACCTTAGTCTCGTCTTACGATATCCATTGGAGGTAATAGGGGGGTTCTATTCTAAGCCGGGACCGTCACAGCACGGTTTTTGTATGATCGTTCAAAATAGTATGTATATTATTAATGAGGCAAAACGTCAATTTAAATTAGTGAGTTTTCTAGAGAGAGGTGAGAAACAAAAAGCTTAGCAATCGCTTTGTTCATTGCAGTAGTTACTTACAACTTTTTATGTCCTTAGTTTGCAATAGATACACATGCCACTTCAGCTCTTTGAATTGAACATGTCAATCAGGCATTGAGCGTCCCGCTACACTCACCGAGATATGCGAATCTAATGCAAGCCCACAATACACACAATTGACACAATCGCTATTGCGGGAACGCCTCAAAAACTGCAATTGTACTTCCCTATAACTGGGATAACGCCTAACTGTAATACTTCAGCCTTTTTCGTCATGCCTTTCAATCAACTGCCTATTCTGTGCGTGTGTTGGCTCCGTATAACAAGTGAGTAAAGTTGAGGATGCCCTAGCTGAAAGGATGATAGATGTGTTTAGTTTTGAAGCCTACAAGGGTTAATCCCTGAAGCGACAATGTGGCGTTAGCACCTGCTGGGTTTTTGCTTGGTGGTTTTAAGTAACGGTGTAGCGATGGGAATCTGAGATAGTGTATATAAGCACGCTTTTATTGTATCACATTGAATATATGTATATAGTGCTAGGGTAGCTGAGGCTGAAATTACATTACGCTAGTAGAAATTTCAAAATGTATAATACCGATTTTTCCTATATTTTTCTTATTAGCTTTTGCAAGGAAAGGTGGTCTAATGTCAAAAATAGAAGCGCTTGGAAGCGAATGAACTTTCTTTCTCTCAGGATAGACCCATGTCTGCTCTCATGCTGCCAAGTTCGGATCTACCTAGCTAAGTAACGTACTCTCAACAGCAGTTCACTACAAGGTCCAAGATATTCTAGAACATAGCGCCTTAAATTATCTTTCATCTTTTTCAGCGATACCTTTTCCGGTTGCAACGCCATGTGTGATTCCGACGACGCCGACACAGCCCATGGGCCTTCTGGCTCGTGCCATGGCCTCTCTCAACTACATGCACAAAACAGGACCTCACATCAAGAAGCGGAAGTCCAGAAATCCTCTCAATGGAAACCCTTTTGCTAAGGTAAGTTTTATATGTTTCTAATCTAGAGTTACTTTAAAAAGTTTTTTGTTCTGCTATGTGGATCGTTTTTGAATATTGGCCAACGTAGATTTGCATATATTTGGCAAATTTTTGGCGCTACCTAGGTAGGTACTAGATTACAGTTCGGGTTGTAGCATTACTCAAGATTAACTAAGGGAACCAGGATATGTAGGTACAGCAGTATCTCTCGAGTACTAAACACCGACACTGCGGCCACCAATCCGCCCCAAAACTCCCCCAAGTATGGAGGAGGAGGGCAAAGGGAGGACCGTGGGTTCAAATTTCGCTTGGGTATACTTTTTGGGATAATATAAAGTTATTGCGATTTCCTGAAGCACTATAAAACTAATAAACAATACATATTTGTGGATATTTTTACACAGCAACATCTAGCCCCAAACTAAGCAAAGCTTGTATTATGGGAACCAAATAGTTAATTTAATTAACATATATGTTTTTTTTGTAAATACATACTTAGAATACTATATAACACACACACACAGAACAACCATCTATGGCTCAGTAATTGCGTGATGAACACACCACACAAACGTAACGTTTGTGTGGTTCGATTTCACCGAGGATAAACGTTTGAAACGTTTATCCTCGGTGAAATCGAACCCACGACCTACATAGAAAGCAGAACTACTACTAGCTGAGCTGTGAGGCCACTGTTTACTGAGATTACTTATATGCTTAAACCATGATATTTTATAATTCCAGGGCGTAGTTCTAAAAACAGTGATAAAGAAGCCTAAAAAGCCGAACTCCGCCAACCGCAAGTGTGTCCTAGTGAGACTCTCCAACGGCAAGGAGATGATATCCTACGTGCCCGGCATCGGACACAACCTGCAGGAACATAACATCGTGCTCGTCAGGGTAGGCAGGTCAGTACCTACCTACCTACTGAAATTATGACAAAGCATATATAGTCTAGTCAGCACGATAAGGCTACAAATCGTTCTTCCTGGAAAAGTAAAGCATATAACCTATATACTTCAGGTTGATGGACGCAGAGTTGTGTATTTTAGGGCACTTGAGAGGTAGTATTGGTATAGGTATGTTTGTGTAAATACATACCTAGGTAAGTATGCTTCAGGTTGATGGACACAGAGCAGTGCATCATTGTAGGACACGTTTCTGCAAACGTGACCTACATGGTAATACTGTGTAATAGGTGATGGTAACCATTTAACATCAGATGAATCATCTGCTTGTTCTATCAGTTGACAAAAAAAAACAACGACATTCCCGTTATACGGCTCATATTGTGTCATTAAATCTTATTAATTTGTCAAAACGAAACGATTCAGCAATAATACGTGATGGTATGGCAGGCAGTGCATTCTAAGATCGTAGGAATCGAACCCACAACTTACAGTCACAGAATAAACTATAGGACAAGATACTACAGCGCAGAAGACAAAGCTGTGCTACGAGCTGTGAGGTTCGTATTTATATGCTTCTTGACTTTGACTCAGACTTTGGTTTAGAAGTTTGTTTGAAAATAAGTCCAAACGAAAGTCAAAAATAATGATCCATGAAAATAATTAATGATTACCAATGCGCAATGATGGCAATGGGCAGGCCTCGTAGAACCGAAAACCGCTAGAACGGTAACCACGAACCTGATGACAAGGTGTCACCCTCCCACCCGATGGACCGACGACATTGTTAGGTTCGTGGAATGGAACAGGCTCAGAATCATTCTTCCTGCAAACGTTTACCTACTTAGTGCAACCCTATGTCTAGCAATGGACGCTGACTGCCATCAAGTGTACCCCTATGTTTTATTTATGAAATGTTTGCACTTCAATTTATTTGTTAAGTATCATAAAGTAGGTAAGGATTTTATTTATTTATTCAGTACTTAGATAATATTACAATCCAGATAATATTATGTATAAATAGTAATATTTACATATTTCTCCGTTCTAGTTGTATCATAGTGTATTCTATTCTAAGTATTTACAAAAATCAAGTAAGCATATAAGTATTCTATCATTAGTGTAAAAATATCCACAAATGTCCACAGATATTTATATATTTATTTCTGTCTTGCCTCGCTAAGACATATTACCAACACACTGGACTCTGAAGCTTCATTTTATATGATTTTGTAAAAAATATCACACAAGAACAGTAAGAACCAAGTCATGTATTTTTTGGTTGTTTTTCTGGGTCCATTCGCGTGGAACTAGTGGATTCACCTACCTTTAAAACTATTCAAAGTGTTCCTTAGGATTCTGATGAACAAACGCCTCTTGATTTTCACTACAAGATTATAAAAGAAAACTAAGGACTATAGAAGACTCAAAATCTCTGCAGGTTATATACCTACTCCGAAAATGTTAAGTCTCCACAGCCAGTGGTTTAGGCTGTGATTTGTATGTCAGTCAGTCAGTCACTCAATCAGTCAGGACAAAGGTTCTTGGTATAGATGTAATATGGAATGAATGTATGGATAATGTATGAATATGATAGTGTATATAGGTGTATGGTATAGATGTATGGATAAGTAATAGATTTCAGTGTTTTTGAACGCCGTTTTTTTTTCATTTTCAGGCTGAAAGACTGTCCCGGAGTGAAACTGAAATGCGTTCGCGGTAAATATGACCTGCCTCATGTTGTGAAGCAGAAAGTTTAGTGGTTTAGCTTATTCATAGTATTTTGTAGAAATATACGCTTGTAGAATAAGGATAATGATTCGTTTCATTTAGAATATTTTCCAAAAAAAAACTCGGAGTTTGGGTTTTCTATATGTGAAGTATTTTTCTTTAGTTCAATCAGCTAATTACCAACACTGGGTTACTTCGTTGGGTTATATTTCATACAAACTTCAACACCCCGCTATACCCAGTTAGGGGTTTAATTTTGGGAATATCTTTATTAATACACCTCTACGCACCAAGATAAAGATACCCTAAAAATGTCCAACTCCTCACGAGCAGTGTTTTAGGCTGTGCGTTGTCAGTCAGTCAGTCAGGACAGATATTCTTATAATTGGCATAAAGAAAATATAGATAACATAGATTGGTTGAAACCAGTAAATAAAAATGTTTTTATCGAAACAATAATTAGCACTGCAAGCCGTTATGTTTATCGCTACCAAGTAGAAACTGATTGCAACAAACACGTGATTGCCCCACAGATATTTTATATTTATAAAAAACCGTAAAGGTGTAATTACATCTAAAATAGTAGTAGTATTAAAATATAATCAAATACTTAACTACAAGAAACGTGGATAATTTATTAAATAAGTAGGTACCTAGAGACGAAATATTATCGATCATTGGTTGACGCGTGGCGTTACGCGCACGCGCCCCTTTGATGCGTGTGCGCATGCCCCGCCTTGTGTATTATTATGACCCTAATCTGTGACTCAACTCACATAATATTATGGGCTACATTCAAAAGTTCAAAATTAGATAGGATACGTGTTACGATTATTCTACCAAGATTGTTAGATGCTTCCCTTGCCAACCTATCGATTTTATTTATAAACACACTATCTATGTATGGGTAGGTAGACTTATTAAAAAAGTAAAAATTCTGTCAAACATTTTATTATATCAGCGGTTACACAGCTACCTACCTAATATTTACATCCTAAACTATCATAAATTACTTATCCAAATTGCACGCTTTTTACAAGAGTTATAAATATAGGTACAGTCAAAATTGATCAATTTTTCAGTCTTTCTAGGAGTCTATACAGTATTCTTAGCATGTACAGCTTTGATGGCATCTGCTGCAAACTCTTGAAGCTAGCAAAGACTTCAAACCGGCGACTTCCTTCCTCAGATACGAGACTTTCAAGGCCAAGTGGATCTCTCTCAGCTTTCGTCTGTCCCGGCTCTGTTTCGCGGCAAAATTGTTTCTTTCTCTCTGCTTTCTGTATGAGTCATCGTTCGTCTCATGGTTCGAACAAACAGCTCGCCTCATCCTCGGGTTGTTCCCCAGTAAACTACCTCCGTTCTTCTCCGCCATCGCTCGTAATGCTTCTCTTTCAAAAGCTTGGAAGTCTGGATCGTCTGAGAGTGTGTCGTCGACCATGCTGTACGGTCTCTTCGCCGAAGCCGGTGAGATCGGAGGAGACAAGGTTGGGATCCTAGTCGGTGTGAACGGTCTCTCGTAGGAGCAAACGCTGGCGCCAGATAGAGGTGACAACAGCGGAACAGGGGAGTAGTTGTATCCGAAATGGTAGACATCTTGAGTGTATTCGGGTCTTTGTAAGTTTGGTTCTTCCGTAGATTTTGACAAGTCCAAGGCAACGCTGTCGGCGTATGGTGTCCAGAGCGCCATCTTTGATTTCTATTTTCACTTCTCGTTTATGTAACTGAACCGTGCTTTCGATTCCTAGATGCAACTTTACCGCGTAGATTTTGCACTGGTTTAATATTTAGACGTTCGAGAAAATTTAATATTTTCAAGAGTTGGATGCGTGTTTCTTCCTCAGAAGGTTGTATTTAAATGCTGTGATGAGGGGTTGCTCAACTGCTTAAGGGTAAAAAGGGGCGGAGCTTGTTGAATGGGGAGCCACCCTTCTATACCTGACAACGGGAACTGCGGACCAAAAAAACAATGGCGTGAGATAAAGTAATGCAATTTTCTTATCGATTTTATTTTGTACCTACCTAGTTACCTAAAATAAATTAAATTACATGAGCGAAAACGTTCGGTGCCTTCTAGGTGCTCTTTAACCTGACTGAATCTAAATCAGAAGAATCTAAGAGGAAATCTGAAGAAATTTTCGTCTTTTATAGATGAATATCTATAAAAGATGATAAAAGCCAATGATGATGGTGAGTTATTGCCTAGCTTCTCTACTTGTTTATGTAAGTTTGAACCTACTTAGGCTTGGCGTCTTCA
The DNA here is from genome assembly GCA_947095575.1 of Electrophaes corylata. Lineage (NCBI taxonomy): Eukaryota > Metazoa > Arthropoda > Insecta > Lepidoptera > Geometridae > Electrophaes > Electrophaes corylata. The sequence continues at coordinate 584,537 of OX352710.1, read as the reverse complement.
TAATCACTACCTCATTAAGTAGTTAGTTTTTTTACTTTTTACTAAATAGATTATTCATTAATTAGATGATGCTGTGTGGATTGTCCAGCATTATTATTATTATTTATTTATTTTTTCAACTTAACTAGGTAAGTAGGTACCTACCTAACTTAAGGTACCTACATTTTGTTTGTGGTACAAGTACCTAGGTGATAGGTACATATGGCCCATACAATGAAAATAATTATTGATAGGTAGTTGCAACATTATGGTACACATGTAAAATAGGTAAGGTAACAGTAGTAGTAGAGCTTAAGAGCTCTACTACTACTGTTACTGTGTGAAGGGCTCGTTCGGGGAAGTACTACCATACCACCATGCCTATATCTGCCGCCAAGCAGCTTGCTGTGTTCCAGTTTGAACGGGTGCCGGTGTAATTACAAACACACGAATCTTAACTTACCTAGATATCCTCGAAGAATCTCGAGTAAGTAGGTACTTTGTACAAACAGATCTGAAGGAAATATACCATGCCTAAGGATTAAATTTGTGATGCTATTTCTTTCTTTCTTTCCGTACTAGGTAGTTCCATAAACCGTACATGTGCCCTTAGAATGTTCGTTATTTTTACGTGCATGGGTGATTCTGCAACTGACATGACATAACGTGACGTTTCACTCACATTGTCGCGTCACTTCCGGTCGCATTACATTGTAATGTAACTCTTTACTTGGCAAATCGTTCGGTGGCCCGATCGCAGGCAGCTGGACAATGGTCGAAAGGATGTGATTTTAATTATTTCGGAAGAAAGATGGATTGTGGTTGAATGTTTTGCTATTGTATAAGGATGTCTCAAAAGAATTATGAAGATGACACAGATGGCAAACTTTTTGTCAGCTTCTCAGCCAAAGTATATGCATTTAGTAATCATGCATAATCACGATACCTTGGTATTTTAACCTTATTCTATGCTATCTAAATCTAACCGGCCAGTTAATGCTCAAACAGCTTACAATTTTGAGTATTGTCAAATCTTCTATGCATTTTATGATCGCTACCCGTCTAGTTATCTGTTAACATGAAAACTGTAAGCAAGCGGCAAGACGGCATGGTTTAATATTTCCTCGACCGCTTAAATCCTTCCATAATCCGATTAAAACGGCAAAATTAATAAAACAGCCTGCATAACTTTTCATAATCCATGGTAATCATACCTAATCCATGCCCATAACATAACTTTTATTGCTTTTACTCCCGAAGCCGAGTACGGGAGTATTGTTCTAGGTTGTTTTAGTTATTGCAGGTTGTATAAACAGTGGTGTTCGGGTAGACAATAGTTTTGTTATCTTGTGTAAGGTGGCGGTTACCTACCTGGTAGATGCGAGGTAGTAAAACAATCATGTTGGACACTCAATGGCACATAGTGGCGCGCGGCGCGTGCTTTCTGCACGTAACGTTCAACACATGAAACAAAAGATACTACCTATTCTAAAGTGTCTTCTATTGTATGCTTACATCACGTAAAATCATTTTGTGCAACTGATTTTAAGGTTTATATATAAGCCGAAGAAAGTAGGTATTACTTATCATTGCTAAGCAGAGAGAAATCATCTTATAGAAATCGGAATAGTTTATTTGTTTTGATATGCATTGATTTTAAAGATAGTAGGTAAAAATAAATAAAGTACATTCTACCACTAGTTACAGTCATTCTGTGCAAATATTTAAGAATTTATTGAGAATTCAACCGTTATTGATATCCGTAGGCGTGTAAAATACACTGCAATGTTAATGCATCTGCTCAATAGGAAATAAAGGGTGTGAGCAAATACGTGAGAGAAGATTGATCGATCGGCTGACCACACATGGATTTGCAATCGTGTGACTGTGGCAAAAGTACTTATGCCTTAGTGAAAAATTACGGCTAACATATGATAGTTTCCAAAGCTACTAAAAAAATACTAAACTCAATAGATACACATACTTAGTTATAAAAATGTAATTTAGAGTTTTTGTTCGTGATAAATCATTAAAATATAGGATTGACATATAATTGTAAATCATATAGCGATACACAAATATGTAAATACCTATATTTTTACCACCTACATTTAAACATAAAACGTTTTCAAGTCTGTTTAGCAGAGATAATAATTTCACTGCTAGCGAAAGTTTCTGTAGCAACCGCTAAAACAAAAACGGTTTCCTAAATCATTAACTTTACAAGGTAAGTAAGAAAAAGGCATCCCAGCCAAAAGCTCTGAATAGGAACTGTACAATATGCAAAATTGTGTATCGTATTGTGTCAAACATTTGCGAAGGATTATAATTACGAAGGGTTGCTTTCAAGACAAAGGTTGTTTCCTGGTAACTTGCGAATTGAACGGTACATTTCGGAGACAATGAATTAGTGAATTTTTCGTTTTATCTGATTTACTGTGTTGGAAACAGTCTTTGCGTATGATGGTCCCATGAGGACTGTTTCTAAGATATCCATATTCAATGCGCCAACATCTTTTAACTGCTATTGGTGTTCTGTAATATTTTTGTTATGCCATCCATGTATATATACCATGTACCTATGTTAAAAATAACAGGTAATATTTACTAAATATGTATTATTACATTACGAACTTACCGTGTTATTGTTAACCAATAGTTATCATATGGTAATATTAGTATACTCGTAGGTACTCTGTAAACACTTGAATATGTCATGTATTAAATATTTTATACTAACCAAAGTAGATAATATAAAAATAAAAACATATTGTGCAACATGCCACTCCCCTAGCTAATAAAAGGTAGGTTAAATGCATACAACATGAATTTGAACAACCATTGAAGATAGAGCAAGTCGACACACCCTTAAAAGCCAAAAGGTTTTTTATGAGCGGGTTTTATTTTTAAGTCTATTTACTTATAAAAAATGTATACGTCTGTGTTTATTTACTTATAAAAAAGTGATACGTAACATATAAAGTAGCCAGTGTCCAGCTCTGGTGATGTGACTTCCTGGGCTGCCTCAAAGTGGAGACCTTAGTTTACGTTATCCGATCGGTTAGAATTAGGACTGACCAAGCAAACCATGCCATATGGGCTTGTAGTGGAAACTAGACTAAAGAATGACGATGTTTAGCCTTTGCCCTGCTATAGTTAAATACCTCTGATTTTTAAAGCTGTCTATGTCGGTTTTGATCATGTTATTAGACAGTGTGGACTCGGACCCCTGCTTGGTTGCATGGAGGGTTGCGTCTAATTGAGTTGAGGGTGGCTCCCTTGCTCGGTAACCCTTGCGTTTGCTGACAGCTTGCATGGACATTTCTATATACTTATCGATCGGCTTGCTCGGTTCCTATATGATAGACGCCGATATCAGATTTAAAATGGTTTGAATTTTCTCTAGTTTATTAGTAGTTGTAGCAAGGCTTTTTATGAACGGAAGAACTACCACCGAGCCAATTTCTTGACGACCGTTGTGGCGCGGCGGGCAAATGTCCGCCTACGATACAGGAGGTTGCTGGTTTGATTCCCGCCTTGGGATAAATGTTTGTACGATCTGCAAATATTTATTCCGGGTGTTCTGGGTATTTTCAGGCACATGATTATAAAGCCTCAAGTTAATAAGATGGAGGGCAGTATATCGTAGGTTTGAATCTAATTAACATGATCTGCGAGGCAATGCTTTGTTTATAGGTGATGCCTACCGCTTAACATGAGAACCATCTGCATGTTCTGTCAGTACCTAAGTGTTATAAAAAAAGTAATGTAAAAAGTTTTGTCACACGTCGAAACCTTTTTGACGAAAATTTATTTACGAAATACTATTTAGGTACCTATAACTTGTCAATTGTCATCTAGTATCACATCCTCTTGATAACAATCAATATATCTGGCAGATGTGCTATTCGATATTGTCCACGTCGTCCTCATCAGATTAACCTATCTAATATCGCGTGCGTGTGCGCAGAAACAACAATCCTTTGAATATGCGCTGTCAATCCGTTCAGGGTTTGGCAATGTTTTGCCGGCGCAGAAGCCGCGTGCCAAATGTTTTTCTAGGGAGATTGAGAATTCTGATATTACATTTCCAAAGGTTTTTATGTTCGTTGGTAGGTTATCTGGAGAACAAAAGCGTTCTTCCAAGAATAAAACTCAGATGATGTCGTCGGTATTTCGTTTGCTAGAGCGTGCCTACATGCCTCATCTTACTACTTTTTTAAATCTATTGGTAGGTACGTACCTGCGTAGTACTTTTTTAATTCTTAGGGTAGCAACCCTATTAAATATAGGTACACAAATAAAAAAATACATGTTTAGTAGGTAACTTATAAGTTTACAATGTAAAGTGACTTTCATGCAGTCGATTGTTTTTGTTTTGAATCAGAAGTGATGAGTTTATATCGTGGGTAGACGATCATCATACAAGCTACTTATAGCACTACCTACTTGTAATCATCATAGTTGTTGTTAATTTGACACCGATAAAAAACTATAGCTTAAATAAAAGAAAAATCTATGGAAGATATTTAATTTTTTTTTTAAATAACGTGTTTGTTTAGTTCAAAGCAATTTTTTTAGTTATAATAAGTAATTAACTTTAAAATAAATATTAAAAGAGCATCAAAACGTTCGTATGGATTATAATCTACACATGTACAATCTGATAGACGGTACTTCTGCGCACGCGCCACTTGTGGTTCATTGAATGCATTGTGTGAGAAAGAAGTGCAACAATGCGAAAGCATCGTCTCATAAAATCTGAATTTTTATAAATTAAAAGGATCACTTTCGAAAGTCGTATAATCGATGAATCTAAGTGCTAGTTCCATGCGACCAAACCTAGCAGGCAACAAACTTACGGCGTTATTAACAGATACTTTAAACTTAGGTAGAAACTTCTAGAACACCTACCCACCCACAGGTAGGTACGTCGTCCGTCACGACAAACCAATCTGCTCTATAAAATTAATCCCTAAACAATAGATCAGACAGCCTGCGGATTAATATTGGCAACTACTTTTTAGTTGAAATGTAACGGTTTTCTGTTTTACTACTGCTTAGAAACAGAAGCGGCTATCATTGAAGGGATTAGTTGAAATTATTTCTAAGGGTGAGAGTAAAATAAAAAAATATGCAAGGCAATAATGCCACAATGGTGTTTCGTTAGAAAACTAAAGACAAGAGGATTTAAAAAATAAAGATTATTTCAACTATAATGTTTATTTGAAAATTTCCTTATCAACTAAGTACCTACGTATATAAAAATATTTCTTATTTACCAAATTGCACATAACCAAAGTTATATCTTTTATATATACAGTATATACAAATAAATATTAATTTCTATAATACACACACCACGTACTATTTAATAAGGATGTATCATCATTATTTTTCTTTAAATATCTCTAGAGTTAGTATGTACCCTAAAATAGCACATTGAAAGTTTTTGATATAAGTTATTCGGTTTAACATTCACACATCTGCCTGCATCGGCCACAAACTCCTGCTGCAATCCTAGCTCTCAGGTCAGCCATTTTCTTTTTTAAATATGTAACTTGGAAAGCCAAACGCACTTCCCTGAGCTTTCTCCTATCTCGGCTTTGTTTGGCGGCGTGGTTGTTCCTCTCTCGTTGCTTCCTGTACGAGTCGTCAGCAGTCTGGCTTGTCTGAACCGCTCTTCGCATCCTGGGATTGTTTCCAAGTAGTGTTCCTCCGTTCTTCTCTGCCATCGCTCGCAAGGCGTCTCTTTCGAACGCTTGATATTCCACATCTTCTGATAAAGACTCACTGTCGTAAAAATCGGGGGACTCCGGTGGAGAAGGTGCAGAGTTGTGAGACCTGAGCGACTGGTAAGGAGACCAGGCGCTTCCCACAGAATCTGGTGAAATCTGAGCTGTTGGCACCGTATGTTCAACACGTGGAGGGTATCCATAGTAGTATCCTTGGTGCTGGTCGTCGTAAGGAGCGTACTGCGGAAACGCATAGCCCTCGATCAAAGAAGAGTGGACCACTGGTAAAGTATCCAATCTTGGAGAATGCCTTTCGATCTTTACGGAGGACTTACTAAGATCAAGTGCAGCTTCTTGAGCGTAAGGCGTCCACAGAGCCATCTCGTCAACAGAAGTTGTCACTTCGATGTGTAATTCACAAATGATGGACGTCGCCGAGATCTCCTGACGCTACTAACGGGGCGGGGCTTACTAAATAAAGGGATCACCCCAAAAGCTGAGGAAGGGTTGATTCCCTACCTGCGAAATGTAACGGCGCTTGCAAAAATTAAATCACTCTTGTATTTATCTAAAGCATTATTGGCCTTTGCGGTTACTGTTTTAGTTATATAAATATCAAAACCAAAGAAAACTTCCCACGTATTAAGTCTCTGCATGAAACACCGGCCGAGTAAATACGATTTATATTTGCTAAATCTTTTGGTGTATGTAGGTTTACGTAGCTTAGGTATACTGTAGACTTTTGGGTTTGATCATTACTGTTAATCCACTGTTGTTTATGTTTACTAACATTCTATATCATTGCTTAACTAAGCATCATACTTAGTACCTAATACCTCGTTAGGATACTCATTAGTCTCAGTAAACATTTTATTTTGTATAAATTCCGTTGGTAGTTAGGTAGAAGAGATCAAAACCACACAACAGTCTCCCTAGGGACCCGGGTACGTACCGTTCGACCACCCCCTGCCATTTTCCAAGACCCTGTGTGTGACTAATGTAACCATGGATAACGGGCACATTTCACAAACGCATAGTATTATTGGAAAATGGGCTTACTGGACACAGTTAGATATCAGATTTTTCATAGTAAGTACAAATAATGAAGATAAGTTGGTCGACTATTTAGATGACTAGACTTGGTTAAATGACTTTCGAAAGTAAGTTATTTTAAAGCACGGTTTAAATAATATTTTATAGAATGGATATGTATTTAGTTTTAATACTTTATTCTTATAAAGATACCACAAACACACTGCCATATATTATGGAATGTATTATGGAATGTAAACCATTACTACCGTTTTCAAGATACTTACCATTCGAGGATTGAATCACATTCACAAATGCATTCAACTGTCTTTCTTCAAAGCTTAAATGATCATTACGATTGAAATATCCACAATCAGACCACCGTGTAATGGATCGCATTCATAGATCATAAAGTAAAGAGTTGTCGGGTAGCGGATGGCGACCGGATGTGACGTGCGTCACAATGCGAGTAAGATGTCATTAGATGTCATGGCAGTTGGGGAATTACCCATGCGAATGTATGAGACTGGACATGCAATTGTTATAATATAATCTCCGTGTATGGTTGGGAGATGATTCGCAGGTAAATAGGAACTTAAGTACGGTATAACCGTAGATATGATGATAATAACTTGACCAAATGTCGTCGCTATTGATTTCTTTTAGTTATTATATTATTACCGCTACTAGGTTCTTACGTAGTAGGTATACCTACCACCCTTAGACGAGTAAACCAGCTACCACCACAGATCATTTATATTACCTATGCTTTAGTTAAGGTTCTCATTTTACATTCTCAGCAAACGTTTCGTCAGGGAAGTACTATTAACATGCCTATATCTTTCAAGCAGTGTTGCTGTGATCCCATTTAAAGCGTGCTTGCGTGACCTGCGGGGCAATGTTTCATTATAGGTGATGGACACTTATCATCCATCCGCTTGTTCGGTAAAAAAACGGGGTTTCGCTTTTTTTATCGGTTGAGAAGCACGATTTGACTGAAGTTCTGGAGTGACCTACAACTAGCTTAAAATTACACGTTGCATAATCTCCGGTTTAAAACTGTCAAAACCCAAGTTGAAGTCAGAAAGTTCCGACTTATCGGAACCGGAACCGAAGCTCCGTAACATCCCTGGGGGCCAAATTCTCAGATTGTAGAGATTTTGGCGTAATAGAGAACATGTCGAAACTTGAATGTCTACGCAAAATGTCACGAAAATGTCTAACGATTCAAAAAACCGTATTCTCACTAGAATTCGACAAATGACGGCACGACATTTCTGTAGAGATCTCAGATATACGTTCCGTTTTAGCTATTGTTTCAACGAGATCTCGTTGAATCTTTAACTATATAGTTTTGTGGCTACAAAGTATGTACACAACATAGTTTATACAATGATTTTATAAATTGAATATGAAACTACAGTAAAAAGTACACTCAAGCTATCAAACTGCATGCAGCGGCTATTTGTGTTTTGTAAAGAAAGTCTCGGATTCGTTCTCTGTCATCTTTGGAAGCAACATTGTATTTTCATTTTAATTGTTTTTCAAGTGTTATTTTAAGTTCTGATGGGTAATTTTGGTGGTATTTTAACCATCATTACTTGAGGTCTTAGCACAAGTGTAAACAATTGAAATGAAAGTGTGTTATGTGGCATCCTGATTTGAACGAAAATGTTTCCCTTTGGTTTTGAAGAAAAACGCCATCTATTTCTTTAAAACCAATGACAGCCGACTTTACTTTTTTTACCGACTCGACTTGAGTATTATAACTATACAACCCACTTGACATTGGCAAAATTGTTCGCAAGACGGACAGAGGCCACAAAAAAAAAAAGAAAAAGAAAGTCTCAACGAGTACCTACCAACTTTGAAAGTTTGCTAGGCGCCCGAAAATAACATCAATATATAATGCAAGCGTGAAAAAAACCTACTCAACGTCAGTTCAAAAATCACGGCTGCTTGAGTTAATCGAAGCCGATAATGAGCTACGCCAGAGAATTTTTTTTTTTTTAAATAAAACGTTGGTACCTATGTGTTTGATTACCATAATTTTATTAGCAGAAAGCACTTGTTTAGAATATACCTACTAGGATTTAATAAGATTTATTACCTACTGTTGTTATTGCATCGTAATGACGAAAACTAATAAAGGCTTATAAATACCTGGCATAATTAATACTTAAGCAAACCAAAAGTTTTGTCAAAATAGGCAGGGTTGTCCTTGAAAAACGGCAGCGATCTTTCGACATTTGATCTCTATCGCTCGGAACCACTCTTTGCTTGTCGAAAGCTTTTTTACGACTTATGTCTATTGGTGACATCACGAGAATAGCATAATATGATTTTATTCGACATTCTCCATCTTTTTTCGACTTAGGTCGAATTAGACTTTATCTCTATAGAGCGAGAATTGGCCCCCTGGAGTTTAAATATCAGCCACCACAGAAGTAGGAAATTATGATTAGTTCAAGTACATTTGAACTAATCATAATTTCCTACATCGACTACATCCGATGTTAGGACAAACTCATAGGATTTTCCAACTCAATGCATCACATTGAGTTGGAAAATCCTATCTTAGTAATCATTGCATCAATAGAATCTATTCTCGACCGAAAATAAATCTTCCATAGTCATGGGCAAACTTTATTTCTTTAGTGTAAGAGCTAAATTCCTGTGAGGTTTTTCAATACTTCGCGGGCGGGCTAGAAGAAAGAAACTTAGATTATGCAATGTGGTAGACCACCAGCAGGACTGTACTGTCCCAACGTCACATGACAATAGAATTAGCTAATCCTTGTTCAAAATTTATAATTATTCATGGGTAAAATAAATATTCGATGCAACATTCATGACAATCAGTGTTTTTTTTTTAAATCCGAAAGCGACTGTCCATAGCTACACTTTACGACTAGTTTACATATTCTAGGTAAATTAACGCGAACGTTGAAATTAGGTAGGTGGTAAGCAGGTGGTAATTAATGTACCTAAATGATGTAAAAAGCACGAATGGTTTATTCACCACTATTTCTATAATATATAGTGCACTAATATAATTTAAGGTGGTTGTATATCAGATTGTACCTACGTGTAGGTACAGTCAGCTGCACTAGAATGTACACAATTCGTAACTTTCAAAACAGTATCAAAACCTTATAGTAAACTCTTAAGCAGTAAAAACTCAAAAATCGTGAAATTAGCTCATAAGTTCACTTATTTTTTGAGTTTTTGCACTGTTAATATTAATGTAACGCTGTAAAACCATTCTGTAAGTTACGAATTGTATACATTTTAGTGCAGCTGACTGTACATAAGCCTACGCATAATATAAAAAAGGTTTCTGATACACTTACATAATGTCTTGGGTAATCTTGTAGCAAGTAGGTAGGTAGGTAAGTAGGTACCTAGTCTTATTTCAACCGAAAATAATCCCACTTGGCCAATAAGTGCTTAAGTGGTTTGGTTACAGATTTATAAACAGCCACCGTTTGTCGCGACCTCGGTATTAATCTGCCTTTTCATTATAATAATCAAAGAGTCTTCCTACCCTCACTAATTCAAATTAACGGTGTAACCTTAGATAGAACTCGATGAGTGAAACAACAAGTCTGTTCAATAGATAACGGCATATTTTATGTGGATTATTCAGCATGCTTCATGACGGTTCCTATATTTTATTATTTATTTATTTACTAGTGAGTGTGCTCTGAAGAAACATTCATGTACTTACCTTTATCAAAAGTGAATCGTGTCGTGTCGATTAGTGATAATAAATTTTAAAGGAGGCTTTTTTGAAGTACCTAATGAAAATTTTACAAGGTATGTGCTGTAGGTACCTAGGTACTGATAAAATAGTAATGTACCTACTAGTACAAGGTACTATTTTATCTTTAGAATCTAGGTACATACTTAAGTATTTTAACTTTACCTAATCACTTAGGCTAAGCAGGCTGGTTATTTGTACTCTGGATGACATGGTTGAAGACCCTCCTTCTAATACCTTCATAATTTCTAATCGAATTTAACCAGTAGGTCGGTACCTTCCTAGGTACGTGGGACACTCAGAAAGTTTTGCGAAACAGAAAAAAATTGTTCTATGGGCAAATATATTTTTACTAAATCTTTTCAAAGTACTCTCCACTAGCATCTATACAAAGTTTCATGCGTCTGAACCAATTTTCGAAACACTTTTTCCAGTCTGCCGCAGACACCTCGTTTACGGCCTGCTCGAACGCTGACAGCGCATCTTCCGGCGACAAAAGTTATCCCTTTAAGCAGATTTTTTATTTTTGGGAATAAAAAGAAGTCACACGGTGCTAGGTCCGGGCTGTAAGGAGGGTGACCCAGGAGTTTGATCGGCGTGCTGTCCAGGAAGTCCCTCGTTTTGAGCGCGGTGTGCGCGGGCGCGTTGTCATGGTGGAGCAGTAGCCCACGGAGCCCTGTGTTTGGTCGCTTGTTGCTCACAACAGAAAAAACTTCTGGCAAGCATTTATTAATATATCATTCGGCGTTGATGCTTCTTTGGTTTTGTAAAGGAATTGACACCAAGTAGCCAGTCAAATTAAAAAAGCTCGCGATCAAAATTTTCCCCCCGCTTCTAGATCGCTTCACTTTAGTAGGCGTTGCTTCGTTTTGAAACACCCAAACTGTCGACTGGCGCTTTGTTTCTGGATCGTATTGATATATCCAGGACTCGTCACCTGTAATGATGTCATAAACACGCCGAGACGAACCTGCTTTAAATTTGATAAACATATCAAGGCACCATTCCCCCGGGCCTGTTTCTGAGCATCGGTGAGGTTGTGCGGCACCCAGCGTGAAACTATCCTCCTCACGCGAAAATGCACGTGCAAAATCTTGTGAAGGCTTCCCGATCCAATCTGCACAATGTGCTGAATCTCTTGGTATGTAACTCGCCTATTGTCTTGGATTAAATTTTTCACTGCTAGCACGTTTTCTTCCGTAACAGCCGTCGAAGGGCGACCACTTCTTTCTTCATCCCCCAAAGTTAGTCGACCGTGCCTAAATTAATTATACCAACGATACATCATGGTTGCTTTAGAAGGGCCTTCATCCATGAAAGCCATTTGAAGTCTTTCGTACGATTCTTCCGGTTTCAGGCGGCACTTGAAATCGTATAAAATCATAGCGCGATAATGTTCCCGGTGCAGATCCATTTTTCACTGAGACACGATAATTTAAATTAACTTGCAAAAAACGTGGAGGGAAAATTTTAAATTGGAATGTGCCTATTTTTACTTATAAATAATCATATTTTTAAATTAGATTTTAACTGGCCAGTCTCTCATTCATAAAAACTTTTTTTCGCAAAATTTTCTGAGTGGCCTGGTATATAGATATATTTTCCCCTCAAAGGAATACCCAATCTATCATTGCAGACTTAGACTGCAGGCATCAATAGGTAGGTACCTACCTACCCCGGAAGCATAGACCAGCGCAACGTAGCCTACTCCTACTCATGAGGTTAAAAAATATTATGGCACTAATACCTAACTACGCCTACCAACTTCTATCCAAAAAGCGCAATATTCACTGAGCTAAGCTGAAAAAGCTTTAAAACCGCCCAAGTGCAAGTCGGACTCGCGCACGAAGGGCTCTGTACCTACCATTATCTATAATAAAAACGGCAAAAAACACGTTTTTTGTATGAGAAATAAATATTTATTTTATTTGAGTACCTAGGTAGGTAATTAATTTTTGTTGTTATAGCGGCAACAGAAATAGGTACCTACCTACATCTGGGAAAATTTCAACTCCCTAACTAGGTATCACGGTTCACGAGATATGGCCAGGTGACAGACGGACAGACGGACAGAAAGACACAGCGGAGTCTTAGTACCTAATAGGTAGGATCCTGTTTTACCCTTTGGATACGGAACCCTAAAAGCTATCAGCATCTCTTGATTACTAAAACACCAACACTGCGGTCACCAATCCGCCTGCCAAACGTGGTGACTATGGCAAACACCTCCAAATGGAAAGAGGCCTATGTCCATTTGTCCACCTGTGGACATATTTATTCTCATGACGATGTATTGGGAATCAGTGCAGAAGACTCTTTTATTTATGTAATTTAAAATGTTTGTCAAGAGGCAAAATACACTAAAATGAAATATAAATAAAGTGAATGATTTTTACTCTATGGAGCGCCATCTAGTGTTGAGTAGGGAATGGTATTTTGTACCCAAACAATGTTGCCCTTTCGTATAGGATTTTTTTATTGAAAACTAAGTACCTAGTACCGTTGGTTTCAACTACTCAAATAAATAAACTAAGATGTACCTTGTGTTAGCGTATTCCTAATATTTAATTTATTATGTTTTATTATTTGAAATAAACCATTTGTTTGACAGATCAAATGACAAGTATGCATGTCATGTCATGTTAATCATCGTTCAAAAAAAAAACAAGAATTGTCTATGGTCGCCATTTTGGTTTTTGATAATGCGAGACCCTCGAAATAAAAATTGTTATTTTCCCAACAACCCGGCCTGTCCATCGTCTCACAGCCCGCGAGCCGGGTTCGAACCGCAGCACCGTCGTAGGATCCATCTCTCAGTATAAGCCGGTACCCTGGAAGTGATCAGCTGTCGCCAACCGTTGACGTGTAGAACACAAACAAACGTACTCGATGTTTCCGAGATGAACGGGAGTTTTTACGAGCAGTTGGGTGGTGTAGCGGGCGCGTTCGAGCAATGGGGAGCGTGCGAGCGGACTGTGGTGGCTTGCGCGCTAGCGCGGCGCGTTCCCTGGCCAGGCCTGCGTCTCCTGCAGCGCGCTGTGGACGAAGCGCTGCTTCGCGCTGCTCCCGCGCCTGCCGACAGCCGCGAGCCCGCCGCCAACGACGAGGCTGCCGTCGCCGCGCTGCTGGCACAGGCCACAGACGATGATGACGAAGAAGGTACTCTAGCTGCAATCATACACAGCTTTAAGGCAACATTAATTCCCATATCCTTTTAGGAAGCGTCGTACATATACTTACCTAGCTAAAGTACATTTAATCAGTAATATCCAGGAGAGTTTTGAATACTCTTAAAGCTAGGTAGATCTGGTACCTACCTGTTTCTCGCTAAACTTCCTAGAAGAATAGGCAAGAAACTGCTAGGTTCCTACCATGTTTTGTATGATTCTTTCACAGATTAATAATAATGAAGCTCTAGTATGATGCCAATCAGACACATTAAGGTAAAGGTACATAAAACATGTACTAAAGGCAAACATGTCAAGAGCACATATACCACAGAGTTTTAGTGTAGGATCTAGTTAGTGGGCTTAATTTATCTTAGCACCAGGATATACCAGGGTGAAGGATGCTGTGTTCAACCAATCCAGGTTTTATGAAAATGCCAACTAGACTTATAAAGTAGGTTGTTGTGATTCTTATCAACCTCGGGTCCAAGTCCGGTACCTGAGCCTCCATATGCCAGACTGGAATTCTGGATGATTGATTTTGATTCTAATCAATAGGAACACTTGTCTTATCAATCAATAATCTTATTGAGATTAACAACTGTAGTATACAAAAAATACTGTTATTATGAACAAGTAAATGCAGAAATTATTCTTAACTCTCATTTATTCATGCAGTATTCTAAGAGCTCTGTGCTATAAAGTAATTTCTAAAGAATTTACCTTGTACAATCAATGTATTAAGAATATAAAAACCCTTGGTAAAACCCTCATAAGTTTAGTTAAAGTATGATTCATTGTTACTAAACTACTTGCCACAAACCTGTGTGTGTGTGTTGATGTAAGTACATAACAACTAGTTTTTTATTTTATGCAACTGGACCATGCAGATAGCCCACCTGATGTTACCATCGCCTATAGAAAAAGCATTGCTTTAGGTCACACACGTTATGTACTTGGCCTACGGAGCACTACCCGATGTCCACTAACATAAGGCATACTGGTGTTGGACCTCATGTGCCTGTAATTTTACTGGCACTCACACCCTTCAAACCAGAACACAGCAATGAGAGCATCACACCTACAGGTAACTTACCCAGTACTTAAATCAAAATACAAGGTAATGTGGAACAATGGAACACATTCCTCCAGATCCTTAGCTTAGTTTGTTGTAGCCCTGTTGATACTTTGATGTTGATGTTGATAGACAATACCAGACATAAAAACAAACATCTACAAATGTTTGTTCTAGGTGGGGATCGATCCCACCGCCTTTAGCGCAGAAGGCTGGGCTACTACGAACTGAGCTGTGATAGGTGAGTTGTATATCGGTAATGTTGTGTTCTAGGAGAGTCGTCCCTGCACAAGCTGGTGTCGCTGCTGCCGCTGCTGCGCGGCGACGGGGAGCGCGTGAAGGCGGCCTACGTGGCGGCCGCGCCCGCCCTCGTGCAGCGCTGCCTCGACGCGCCGCGCTCGCCCGCCGCGCCCGACCTCTGCCGACAGCTGCTCTCCTACCTGCTCGTGCATCCCGCGCTCACGCACGCAGACCAGAGGTGCGTCTCCCTCTTACACCCTCTTACTCGCTACAGCTACGCGTTCAGCTATAGCCAGGGATCATGTTGCATCGCTTCAAAGCTAGGTGCTCCACGGGAGCGAATCTAGAAGAACATGTAAGAAACTTACGGCTCGGCTCCTACCATCTTTTCTATGATTATTTTATAAATAATCATGTAGTTAAACTCAAATGTGCACTGTCGATTTTACGAGGTGAAGGTAAAACATGAAACATGGGCCACCTTTTCGTGCCTTTTGTACCTACGTCGATAAAGACCAGCGAGGTAGAAAAGACCGATGAGACTCGACATAGATCGACCTTCGTCTCTCTCGAACTTTAAAGTGAATCTGAACTTTTTTCCCGAGTGTAGATTATCCTTTGAGACCCTCTAACTTTCGTTGATTCGGTGGTCCCGCTCGTTGTTGATAACTATCCGATGTTACTTTTACCTAGGATCCTGACCCAATGGCTCCGTTACCTGGAGAACCACATCTCGGGCAACCGCACCACGGAGAGCGTGTGGCAGCAGCGGATGGAACCCTGCCTGGTTTCAGAGAACATCTGGTCCAACTCGAACCCCTTTCGAAGAACCATCGGGAAGAACGTCGAGTTCAGAAGCGTCGTGGACTCGGTTGACTACAACTCGGATCTGCTACAAGAGTCGTTCTCGAAAAACGGGAGAGATGTAGATATAAGCAATGAGACTGAAAAGCTGAATTTTGACGCGACGATCTCCCAACCCAAGTCTCAGCGGTCCAATAGTCTGACGCCACCTTCCAGTAACTTTATGTCTTCGTCTGCGGAAAACTTGAGTGACGAGCAGTTCGTGCAGAAGCCCAGGAGTTTCTCGCTGTCTAGCGAGCACAGCCTGCAGATAAGGCCGCTGATAATGTACGGCACGACCGGCAGCGAGACGAGGCTGGATGACCTGAGGTCCCACAACTTCACGGAGCACCCCGGGATGTCGACGGTAGCGCAGTGGCTGAAGAGCTTGCGGTTACACAAGTATGTGTGGCTCTTCACTAATATCAGCTACGATCAGATGATGGCGATGGATGACAAGTATTTGGAGAAACTTGGTGAGTTTGCCTTTTTCTAACTATTGTATTACGCTGAAATTGCGTGTTGCCTTATTCTAGAACTAAGTACCTTCCTGTGTGGTTCCCTATACTAAGCCTCCCTAGGAAAACTTAGGATTCGGCTCTGCTTTTTTAGCTATACAAATACTAACTTCGACCCCCGCTGTACCAGTTAAAGAGTTGAATTTCGGGAATTCCTTAGTACACCTCTTCCTTAGTCACCAAGACGAAACTACCCTGAAAACTTCAAGTCTCTACGACCAGTGGTTTAGGGTGTGCGCTGTTTATATGTCAATCAGTTAGTAAGGACAAAGATTCTTTTAATTGGCATAGATTTAATGTTCAGTTTTTGTATGAGAACTCTCACTCGACAGTCATCGTTGTGAGAATTCGTATAAGATTCCATAGTCAAAGGTCATGTCTTTAGAGCATTGACGCAGTGATAGTCGTAGCTACACTGGGGGAAATAAAACACGCAATATAACATTTGATGTTGCATTATTCTACGACTACGTCAACTTTTGACGTCACAAAGTACGATACCTGCAAAGTTACAACATGAGTCATTTTAGCAATCAACTTAGAAACCAAAGTAAATGTTTTATATTCAATAACATTTCGAAGACCCATTTGAAACATCGTAATTAGTCTTCTATATAATAAGAGATTAAGTGTATAGAGTTGAAGTGGCAGTGGGCAGGCCATATAGCTCGTAGAACCGACAACCGTTGGAGAATAAAGGTTCTCGAATGGCGACCACGAACCTGAAGACGAAGCGTAGGACGTCCTCCTACCCCATTGGACTGACGACATTGTTAGGACTGTGGGAAGTCGATGGATGGAAAGTGCTCGGAATCGTTCTTCCTGGAAACGTGTGGGGAAGGCCTATGTCCAGCAGTGGACTTCTATAGGCGTGTGATGATGATGAAGTATCCACGTATTTATGTCTCGACTCGTTGAAGCTAAGGCCACGGCGTTAAGTTGGGATGGCCGCAAGAATTTTGTGATGTTTTGCAATTCATTAAAATCTTGCGAAGCTTGTTTTGTTCGTTCTTCACCGCCATAGCGAGAAACAAATTATGTTACTCGGTCATTATTCTTTCATCAAGCTGTCTTCACCTGTAAATGTAGTGGCACTTAATTGAATATTTGTAACTGTAATTTTCACTATAGTGTTATTGGTGTACATGATGTTGGGTAAACAAATAAATAAATTTCTCAATTATATTTTACAAAAAATGGGAGGCTTGCGTGAACTAAGAATGAGAAGGTGCCTCATATCAAACCTTGTAGTACTCCCATGTAAATAAATGACCTTAAAAACTGTTGACAGCTACAGACAACTTATAAGACTGTTGGTAAGACTCAGTTGGCTGGTCAGTTTAGGAAATTTAAACAGATTTAAAATACCGTAATATTTACGTTTAAATATTGAGGTGGCACAGAGTCAAAGGTTTAAGACAGATCGAAGCAAACCCGATTGTGTCTTGTAAGTTTTCCCAGGCATCATATTTGTTGTGGTTGTTATGTACTTTAAGAACAGATTGACTGACAGACAGACTTTCTGATTTCTAGCTAGCCGAGAAAAGACCCGGCTTCTTCTTTTCCAGATTTATATAGAGGATTGATTTACTATGTTTCATTTTATTAGGAAAAAAATCCTCGTCAACACATTTTAAAAACATGTTGCCTAGATAAAGATGGTGCCATGTCTGATATGTTCATTGCTGTCCCAATATAATGCCGCGCATTATGATGTTAAGTAGCAGTAATAAGTCTTCGACTGGCAACGTGATGGAGACAAAACAACAATCTACAAAATCCCTACGTTCCCACGTCACGATTTTACGACTTAGTATATTTCTATTTCAGGTGTGACAAAGGGCGCGCGGCACAAGATCCTCGTGAGCATCCGCAAGCTGAGTGAACGGTCCCACAGCGTCGCGAGCGTAGAGGCCGAGCTGCGCGCCGGCGTCACGGGCTGCGGCGCCGCGCGGGCGCTCGAGCGTCTGCGCACGGCACTGCTGGGCCCCATGCCGCCAGCCTCGCCACTGCCACATGCCATAGTGCAGGTGCTGCATCTAGGTATGTACTGTACTGTGGTGCTCGAGCTTCTGCGCACGGCACTGCTGGGCCCCATGCCGTTACGTTCAACCATTACACAGTAAGAGTTGAACAATCCCCTTGGCGCTCCAAAGCCACAAAAACAAAAAAGACTACCACTTTGTCATTTTATGAGTTAGTTGAGTTTACTTTTTTGAGTAATTGCTGATTATTATCTCAGGAACTAGACGACGTAACATTTTGAAGATTTTGAATCGGGGTTGAAGAATTAATTTTAGAATGTGATATTCAGCTTCTTAAAATATTCAAAGTTCATGAGTTTCATTGAATTTGCATCTGCTACCAAATAAGTGTTGGTTTTGTTTCAGCTTCCAAATGCTTGAACGCAAATGGAACTGGAGCCGGGTCTAGTGACACGCGGGGTCCAACGGTGATGTCAGGAGGCGGATTGAGTCCGGGCGCGGCGGGTGATGGGGAGCTTGACACGCCAGATCCACTCTCGCTGCATTGCTGGCTCGTTGAAAAGGTAACTATAGTACCTTCTTCTCTAATAATTATTAATATTTTACTATTGTAGTTTAAAATTTCTAGCTCCGCAGAATTAACTTGACAGATTTTTGTTGTTTCCAGGCACTTCATCATGAAGCGTTCAACCGTCCAGAGTTAGTGGAAGCCCTAAAGCGGCTCCGGCACCGTCTGCCGCCACGACAATTCTACCATCACGTGGGGGACTTGCCGCACAGACACCGGCCCAAACCCAGGTTAGTAATGTCTCGGAACGCACGGAAATAGCTGTTGCGTTTTCGAAACCAAAATTACTGGAAATTGCAATAGCATTTGTGAGATAAATAAATATGTGTTTAAATTTAAAAGTATGTTTGACGCGGAAAAGTTGTATCGTCGGGGATTTAGAGCTACGTTGTACTTGTTAGTCTACCTATGTAATATTGTAATATTGATCAAACACAAGATATAGTCATGGTTATCTATTCATCGAGTAGAACAAGAGCACTTCGTGAAAGAGTTGGTCTACATCTCTTGAGTACTTACACCAACATGCGGTCACCAATCCGACTGGCAAGCGTGGTGACTACGGCAAATCCCCCCCTAAACTTAGGCTAAGTCTATGGTAGACTGATTCATGGTGATTATGTTGATAATAAATCTAGTTTGATTACTGTTTACTCGTACTATGTGACCGAAGACATAATTAACAATACTTGACAATGTCGACAGATGGCGCATCAACCCCCACACATACAAGCCGGGTGGCAAGCGCTGGAGCCTCGGCGGCGGGGGGCCTCATGCCGTGGGACCCCCCGTGCCGCGCGGCAAGTCCCACTCCTACCCCCCCTTCCCGCCGCAAGCGCCCCCGCTGCCGCCCCCTTTCCCTCCTGCGCACGACGACTACTCCAGCCTCGACGCGCTCTGCGTGCAGATGACGGAGCAGGCCATCGACTGACGGAGGGGTCTCCGACTGACGGCGGTCACCGAGGCGACGGAGAGGCGGACGGTGACCTCGCAGATTTCGGATTTCAAAGTGACAAAGTGGTAATTTTGTAGTGACGTAGTGAACCGCGACTGACGGTGGGGTTACCGAGCGGCGGCGACACCTCGGAGTGATAGAGGGGTTGCTTCGAAGTGACGGAGGGGTTACCCCGAGGAATTATCGAGCTTCATGAAGTAAGGCTGCGCCCCTCCCCTTTTCCCTAGAAATTGTAGCTACTTATGGCGAACACTGACGGCGCTCGATCGAGCTGAATGGTTATTATTGAGCTTATGACGGGTTAAACCTTAAAGTTTAGAGGTGCGCCTGCGATAAGTAGGTAAAATATTAAGGCAATTGCATGCGATATGGCTTTGACTGTACCTTGTAAAGTTTTACCAAGCGTACACCTAGCTAGATGTAATGACAAGATGGAAATTTATCTTAAATTTCCAATGTAGCTAAATAATTTTATAGATGTGTTCGTAAACGCTCGATGCCATTGGTTTCGTCTCGCCTTTCCTGGACTGGATGCCTCCCGGTGTAGGTAGATAATAATTGAATGTAAATAATATTATTATGAAAAAATCACAAGGGTTGTTCGATGTTATTCATAAGCTACGTTCAAATCGAGGCGACTGAGCGACAAACTCGAGTGTCCATAGCGCGGTATCATTCCTACGACATCGCTGACTGCGCTCTCGCGTCCCTTTGTTCGAAGCTCTTTCCGTCTTGTGCAATAATAACGATATGATACGATAATAGCAGATTTTTATTTTACAAATGAATAGATAATATAATTTTACAATTTGCATTCACTCCGTATTTGAGTGTTGTCCATGTAGTGTTGATTGCATCTACGTGTATATTATGAAATGTTATAACGTATTATTTTTGAATAGGTAAAATTATAAATTATTATTTTTATTTTAAGTTTAAATTATTTTAATATCGGAAAAGGTATCCTGTGTTCGAAGACAAGTGTCTAGATGGCTAGCGTTTTGTAGCGTTACGCTAATCATGGTCTACGTACATCTACGTTCAACATAGGTACTTATGTAACTCTTGGGCAGTGCCCTTACGTACCTACTTGGATACTTGACTCAACGATTGCCTTCCTTATTGAAGATCGTAAATCGTAATCTTAGGTGACTAAATCGATATATTGAAAGATTACAGCCGGAGCTTGTGCGCGGAAAACTTCGACATGATATTACATTGGTAGAGATGACAAATCTCGGGTGATAATCTTTGTCGCCGGCGATAGCTTGCAACTTATCCCTTTTCAGATAATGACGTTGTCTTTTCTCTACTTTGTCGAGCGAGTGGCCTCTGGTAAGGTGTCGATCATAAAAACTTTCCATCTCTAAAAAACTAGGTTTTACTTATAGTTACTTAAATTACTAAAGTGGATTAGGGGAGCTTGGTGTAATATTGAGTGTAACGATAGCGTAACGATGCATGACGGAGACAAATATATATAAATGATGCGGATTAACTGTAGCTTTTATATTTTAATCATTTGCGTATTTGGTCACGATTAAACGAGTCTTAAATGTTTGTAGTTTAATGTAAGAAATCGGTGACATCGACTCTGACCTTATCCTAAATTTCTCTGGTGCTAAACGGTTTTAGTTAAGTAGTCAGTATGTGGGTGGCGGCTGTTACATATGCGATTGTGAGAAATGGGGTAAGTAATAGCCAGCTACGTACATTATTTATATTGTTATCGTTAACGCGGCACGTGGACGGCGCGGCGCGGCAGCGGCCTAACTAGTGCGGATTCCTTTTCTCATCAACTGCTTCTTGTATTGTTAGTGTTGTGTATCTATTGTATGTGTTTGTTGCCTTGTACACTACTTTTTGCACATGTTCATTCATTTCTGATCATTGTATACATCTTTAAACTGTTGTTGTACAGTATAATGACCTTTTTTCACTCTTAAAATTTTAAAGTTTTAATCTTGGTTATTTGTCTTTTCATTCTCATTTATTTGCATTTTCAGAATGAAATTGAACACCAAATTATTACTAACTTTTAATTTCTTATATGCATATTAGCTTGATGCTTATCGTAACTGGCCTATCTTGAGTTAGATTCTTGTTTAGTAAATGGGCGACATGTGTGAAAAGTCTCTACTGAAGAGCAGAGTTCCTGGGGCCTTAAGGTCACATCTCAGGTGAAATCAGTTTAACGCTGTTGTCGATAGTTTTCACTGTTGACGTAATTTCTCTTATTGCACTATGTGGAACGTTTCTGAGCTTACGGCCCCTGGAAGGTGCATTATGTAACATGTTAGCCAAGAGGCCTAAGCCATCTTACATAATGTATAGGTACCTGGGTACCTCCAGCTTCGTGTTTTATTCTAAAGTACCTTTAACAATATATGTGTTAGTGGTAAATTGTTGACTGATGTTCGCATAATTAAATGATATTAGCGAACTGTTTATTTACAATTTTACTATAATTATTTAATTTTTTATGTATGTCGATAATCAGGAATGATTAAAACTTTTGACTGGATCAAAATCTGATTACGCAAGCAATGTGTCATTGTTTACATGGTTATAAATGTTAAGAATGAATGTAAATATCCAATGTATTTATAAAGTTATATTATTGTTTTATACAAAACATGTTGGTGACAGGAATATTTTGAAATGAAATATTATGTATTCTGGTTCAATTATTACAGATTTTAATGTTAAATTAATTGTAATTCTATAGTTAGAAATAGTAGGTACAGTTTTATTCAAATAATTTGCCTGCTGTGTTGACTTCATTAAACTTGTTTGAAGAAAATTTATTTTAACTGTAGTTAAACTGTGATACAGTTTATGGATCAAGGGTCATATTCATCAGCACTAAAATAAATATTGTTCATATAGAATATAAACTGGTTTTTATTAATCTCTTTGAGGCTTACAAGCAAATGACTAGACTTAAGAGTATGATTAGTAATTTAATGTACATTATGTACCTATAAGTTTAGTTAAAAGTATAAAATATATTACAGCAGTCTTTCCTTATGGGTGCCAATCATATGCCTCGAGAGGTCATTCTTCCTGTAAAAGCCTCTAGAACACCTGTCACAAGGGTATGGAGTCTGCATCTCATGAAACCTAGCGATGTGGTACATCATCATAGGTTTGGATGGAAAGCTGAGGATGCATCCTTCTATTGTACACTTGAACCTATCTGTCTTCTTGTGCTTGAAGTTAATGTGAAGAGCTAGAGCCTTCATTTCATAAAAGCTGCTGGGACAGAACTCACATTTCAAAGGTCTCTGTCCTGTGTGCTTCCACATATGAATCTCAATATTTGATACATTTTTGCAACATGTATTGCAGTAACCGGACCTCTCTGAATGTTTTCTATTAATATGTGATTTTAGGTTTCCTTTCAAGTTGAATGTTTGCCCACAGTAGTTGCACACATACCTGTTGGGGTCTGCATGGATAGCTATATGCTTCTTGATATTACTCTTTTGCTTAAATCGCACATTGCAGATTGGACATTCAAACTTTCTTACATTGTCATGCACACTATGGTGTTTCTTTAGCTCCTCCTTAGTCCAGAACAACTTGCCACAAGTAGAACAGACGTGGCTCTTAGTTCCTGTGTGGCGTTTCTTATGTCTCAACATAGCACTCATTTGGGTGAATCTAATCAAACAAATAGAACACACATAGGGAGTTTCACCTGTATGTACTCTCATGTGAATTGTTATATCACTTTTGGAGTAGAACCCTTTTCCACAATTTTCACATATAAATCTTTTCTCTCGTTGCTGCATGTGGTTTCTCTCAACATGGCGCTTCAATGTGCCACTGTCCTTGTACTGTTTGACACAAGACGAGCAGTGGTACGGCTTCTCATTAGTATGTATACGCATATGTACAGCTAGTGCAGAAGCGCTTGGGCATTTCCTAGCACACACTGAGCAAATAAGCTTTTCTTTTTGGAGTATCATGCTTTTTCTGGGCCTTTTAAGCGTCATCTTACAATTTTTATATAGTTTAGGTTCGTCTGGATGAAGCGCGTTTGGTTTGAAGTCTTCGAACGAGAATAAAATATGGTCTTCTATGCGATGGCTGTCATCATTAGTATCTTCGCTCTTCACCTCTGCTTTCGGCATATCTTGTTGAGAGGTGGTTTTTGTCTGCGTAAGCAATGAGCGCAGTTTTCTTTCTGAAGCCTCGACTTTAGTCAAGAACTGGTAGCATGCTTCTAGCTCGCGGTTGCAGCTGTTGCAGATTTTAGTTGGCAGCCCATCGTTCTCTTGAACCTTAATTAGAGATTGACAACAATATACTATTTTACTGCTGATAGTTTCGCTCAGAAAAATGTTTGAATTTGCTTGTTTCTCATAGCAAAACCGGCATAACTTGTAATCCATGGTTTTATTTTAGTTTGAGTAGGTAGGTACGAAATACGATACAATAACACGAACGAAACTACCTACTTTTCCTGTCATAGGTACCTACCATAGAGTATAATATTATCTTCTTCTTCTTCTTCTTTTATTATATGGATTTTCAGCGGCTGAGGGTTGCCACGAATTTGCCAACGTCAAGTGTTTACTAATCATATAACAAAAAGGCGGAGATCTGAGTAGTACGGTAAGAAGGGAGACTCTAATACAAATCAAGTTGATATGTCATATACTTAAGTAGGTAATATAATATATTTACTTTGTTAGGTAGGTAAAAACACAAACACACATAAAATATAAATAAATTACATAAGTAGGTAAGTATTGTAAATGAAGGTTAACTATAGTAGGTAGGTAAGTATTTAAAATTTTATTTTATTTACACTTAAAAATTTACACATTAATTTGATATAAGGGGAAAACACAAGGGATAGCAAGAGTTTTGAAGATAAAGGACGAGGGATTTCAGGGGGGGTGATATCATACAAAGAGAATATCATATGTTCAACGTTTCCTTCGTCTTGACCGCATTCACATATAGAGTGGTTCCTGATCCTTATTTTAGCTAAGTGAACAGGAGTACAGGCATGACCCAAGCGAAGTCTATATAATATTATCTGTAACTATTAGTCCTAACGTAGACAGTCTCAGTACGACTACGAGTCCTAAGTACTTCATCATAGCTGATAGTAGTCAAGTCAGGTTAATGTACAACCATTTTTTTGTTCTCAATTTTATTCAAGACCGGTACATTAAACCGGAAGACGAAGCGTAATGTCCTCACACCTGATGGTGTGATGGACTGACGACATTCTTAGGACCGCAACAGTGTCTCCACATGCTGGTCTCGTGCGTAGATGTTCTAACTTAACTTTTCCGCATCAAATTTCATGGCTGTGTAGAAAGCAATCATCAATCATTGAAAACACGGCTTTGAAGTTTGAATTTGCAATAAAATGTACATCAATTTATGGCTGCGCTTTCCATGGTTGTGTATTCAAGTCCATGGTTATGAAATCGTGTGACCATACATAGACGGAGTTGCGTCCCTGTTGAACTTGCTGAGAATAATCAAGATGTTTAAAAATGTATTTCTCGAAATATTTGTCTCCTTCCGTCCCTTCAAATCGTCGCACGCAAAATCCATAGGAAATGGTTATCAGATCTAAATAAAAACTACTCTGTAGTTTAGGCATCATATTCATAAGTGTAGACTCATAATTCAAGCCCCTTTGCTTCTTACACACATAGGTAGGTACACTGGAAAGCCCTCTTTTCTGCTCAGCTCAATGGAGACCAAAATATGTCGCGTGTGTCTCGACAGAACAGCCACAATATCTCTGTTCGAGCAACATGACAGTATCCAGTACCGTGAGAAAATATTGAAGTGTGTTGCTGTGACCATTGAAGAAGGTGATGGATTTCCCGATTCGATCTGCGATAACTGCGCTTCTGAGCTTACGATCAGCTATGAGTTTGCTCAAAAGTGCGAAGCGTCAGATCGAGCCTTGCGCTGCCTCGGCCTACTCCAAACCCCCGACTTAACGGAAGATCTTAAACCGGAAATGAAGCTTGAACCTTTCATTGAAGAAGTTGTTTCAGGAGGTGCGAATGAAGCTCTCAGTTATGAAGCTGCTGATGAAACTTTTGATTCTGATAATGATCAGATTATATCAGAGTCAAAGCACGACTTGGAAATGCTGGAGGTTGGACCCACCATTATATGTGAAAGCATTGATCCTGTCAAGAGAAAGGCTCAAAAAAAAAATTATAATAGACTTGTTCCAAATCATTTGCGCAAGAACAAGCCGAAAGTATACTCAGGTCCTATTGAATGCATAACATGTGGCAGAATCCTCAGATGCCAGTCTGCTTATGAGCTACATGTACTTACCCACACCAAAGAAAAACCATTCAGCTGTGATTACTGCAAGAAAAACTTTCGTACTAAGAATAGTATGAAATCCCACATCAGCAAACATTATGGAATGAGCTATGAACCACTCCTTGATTGGGATGGGAGAAAAAAACTAAACAAATTAAAATCTTCACCCATTTTATGTGTTACTTGTGGCAAGAGCTTGAAATCTCAATCATCTTTAGTAATTCACATGAGAAAACACACTGGAGATAAACCATTCAGCTGTGCAGAGTGCCACAAGTGCTACACTGTGAAGTGCTCTCTGGTGAAGCACATTAACATGATCCACACTAAATACACGTCAACAACAAGGTTTGTCTGTGAGCACTGTGGGAAGGGGTTCAATACTAAGAGTAATATTATTATTCACCTACGCATTCACACGGGAGAGAAGCCATACACCTGCCCATTCTGTGAAGAGAAGTTTGCTCAGGTATCTTCTCTCATTCGCCATAAGCGCCGCCACACTGGTGAAAAGCCATTCTCATGCCAAATATGCTCAAAAAAATTCAGAGATACTTCCCTTCTGAAAAAGCATCAGTCGGTGCACAGTAATGCCAGAGACTTTGTCTGCCACATCTGCAACAAAAGATTAAAAACTGGACAAGCCCTGCGGGCTCACATTGATCGTCACAACAACCCGGGAAAGTTTATCTGCAACATCTGTGGCACAACTTTTACTGTTAAAGGCAACCTCAACATGCACATAAAACGCATCCATTCTGAAAAGTCAGGTACATGCACAGAGTGCCATAAGACATTCTCCAATCTACCGGCTCACATGATGAGGCATAGTGGTGAGAAGCCATTCCATTGCAAGCTTTGCAACAAAAGCTTCATGACGCCGAGAAGCTTGACCCACCACATGGGCTTCAAGCACAGAGATGCTGCTAAGTTTAAGTGTTCCACAGGACAGTGTAACAAGGCCTTTCCCCTGATATCCATGCTGGAGTTCCATATGCTAAAGGCCCACTTGGATACTACGCCATATATCTGCCACCATTGCGCCCGCGGCTTCTTGCGCCCCTGCGACCTCTCTCGACATCTCAGAGTGAACCATATGGATCATACTAAAATGAAATCACAGTTCATAAAAACAGTAAAGACATCTCCTCCTACCTGAACACCTGGTAAAAGTACCGAGCTAAACTAATACATGTACTGTAGCAGTACTCTGCAACAGAGCAGTTCATACTGTTATGAATCACACTGATTCCAGTTTCTTAGTTCCAGTCACAAACAGTTCCGTGAACAAAGTCAAAGTCAAGAAGTATTTATTCATTCGAAACACTTTCAATAGTCCTAAAGCTAAGTGAATCTAGTGCCAGTTGCAGGAGAACATGCTAGCTGAGGATGGAAGTCTGTAAATGTCTTCAAAAACAAACGCAACTTGGCTATGATAATATACTATCATACATACATATCATACATATATATCTTCTTCTTCTAGGCTTGGTCGCGAGGAACTGGCGCTTAGATTCACCTAGATTTAAGACGTTTCAAGATGATCCCTGCGGATATTACTGAATAAATGATTTTTGACTTTGACTTTACTACTGAAAAAACCTTTTTCATGTGGAATAAGCTTAGACGAGTAAACCAGGAATAAGACTATGATGGATTCATGTTAAAACATCAGCACAAAAATGCTGTTTGTAAATGTTATGTCGTAAGGATGTATTATTGAGTTTTAATTTAAATAAAATTCATTGGTATTGAAACTCAACAATAGTCAGTAGTTATTTATTGGTTAGTATAATTAATAGGGTCTTTAAAGTTTTACACATGGGATTCGTACCCGCGACCCTACCCTTGATGAAGCGATGCGCGCGCCACCTACGGCTACGTAACCAAACCTAACTTACGTAACCATTGGAGCCTAACCCCATTTGACGTAAAACTCTTAGGAAAACGGTTGTCGCGTCACTCCATCTACAAGTTTGAATACTTATACCATAAGGCCACATGTGGGCATCTTACCCCCATGCCAGTAAACGCCGAAAAAATAAAACAATGGCACCCGTACACAGCTTGCTTACTAGCTTGAATCTTTTATTTATTTATTTTATTTATTTATTTATTTAACGATTAATTTATTAATTTAATCGACGAAGGACCTTAACTTACCTACTTAAATTTTATATTTTCCTAAGGTAATGGGTTGAAATCCGGTCGTGCACCAATGAATTTTATATTCGTGTAAAAATTATGTGCGCTAGGTATACCAGTGCTGACAAATGGTAAAGGAAAAGAACGTCGTGAAGAAACCAGTTAGTGTTCCAATAGCGGCGTTAGGCTTGTGGTGTGTCACGTATGAAATACTACCTACCGCGAAAATGTGGTTATGTGTTAAATGTAATATTTGGACGTACCTACCTCAAAGAATGTTGAGCGGATTCTATCAGATCTGAGAGGATCCACCGTACCTACCTCAAAGAATGTTGAGCGGATTCTATCAGATCTGAGAGGATCCACCGTACCTCAAAGAATGTTGAGCGGATTCTATCAGATCTGAGAGGATCCACCGTACCTGGGGATTAAGTCTAAAAGTAATTTTTTTATTCTACTTGTCTTTATAGTGCTTGCATGGACTTTTGGAAATAACAAAAATTTTACTTTCCCAAAAATTATGCACCAAGTGGGGCTTGAACCCACGACCATCTCCTTGATACGAGGATGCGCTAATCACATGAGCCGTTGTCGAAGATATAAAATATTTATGATTTCCATAGGTACCTAACCTACATGCATTATAAAAACTATTAAAATATACAACAAAATGTTTTGAATTCATCCAGCGAGTTGGTAATAATAATAATAAAAAAAAAAAAATAATAATAAAAAAATGTACTTATTATTTAGTATGGTGACGTGACGTGCTAGGTATTGTAGGCTTTGTAATGTGAATGGGGGGCACTCCCTGTACCCTTGGTATTCGTACATAAATAAGTTGCCAAACTGGTCCGTTAGAGGTGCTGTTTTTTGGGATTATTTTCAGTTGGTAGGGTAGGGTAGGTACCTATATGTAAGAAAAATAAAATTTTACGAGTTGCAAATTCAAACATTGTTTTATTGGTAGGTACAGTTTTAAGACGGTCTTCTGGGAAACTTAAGCTTAAAAATAATAATGTTGGACACTCCACACAGCATCATCTAGCCCCAAGCTAAGCAGAGCTTGTGTTATGGGTACGAGATGACTGATAATACATTATATGTATATATATTTATCATAGTTAGGTACATAGAAAAAACCTAGAACACCCGGGATAAATATTGAAGATCGTAGGTACAAATATTCATCCCAAGGCGGGAATCGAACCCTCCTGCGTCGCAGGCGGACATTCGCTCACTGCCACTGCGCCACATCGGTCGGTCGGTGAAAAGGCTATGAGTAAGGAAAAGCCGCGGTGTGAGCGTAAAAGCCCTACGCTGATATTATTTAAACTGACGTTCTATACAATACAGCAGCTAGTATTGTTTTAATTTGAATTTATTGTACCACCAACTACTCTATTAGTATATTATCCCAGATACAGCAGGTAATCTTCCTGTCAAACCAGACCCTCAAAAAGTTAATAGCGCGGAAATCCGGCGCTGCTGATGCCGCCCCTGCCACCCGCGCTGGGCTTCGAACGTGCATCCGTCCGAACTCACTCCTCCTGAGCAGCCGTGTGCGTGCGTACTAACTAGAACATGGTCTGTTGCATCAGCGTCCAAGCCGAGCCTAGCGTACTAACTGCTAGATATTCTGCAACACCAGGTGGGTGTCAGTTGGTTCAGTTATCTCGCTCTGACGCTATGACGTGGGCGGAGGCTCTCGCTCCGGCGATTAGGCGCCAGGTGAGTGCGACCGAAGCAACGACGACGACGAGGGACGTTAGCCCGCGACCGCCGGCCGGAACGCACGCATCGCGCCAGCAACGCAACGTCGCCGCTCAGCCGTACCGTGCCAGTGTCGTGATGTTTAGAACGTGAAACAGTGCAGATTTATCGGATTTTGGATTGTGCTGAGATTTGAAGTCGCCATGGGCGAAGTGAGTATCTTATACCTGGTCGTTTTGTAGTTAAGTGAAGGAATGCGAGCATGCTCTAGTTCAGATCGGACACGGAGGCTAGGCTAGTGCTGGCCGCGGTCGCGATCGTAGGTTCGTAGGTCGACGGCATGAGATACAGTTCGTTCAGCCGAGACCGCTCATACAATTAGCGCTCTCAACAATGCTCCGGTGCTCCGGTCACCTGAGAGGCTGCCTTTGAGAATGTGTGCCGGTTTCGAAAGCTCCCGAAGATCTGAGTGTCATTGCGAGTAAAAGTAGTAAAAGTATTCAATACCTCGTATATATGTATTACCTACCGCTGCGCTGCTGTTATCAACCCGTTCAGCCGATACATTATCTGTGATTATTCGATTTTATTTATTGGCCGTAAGTATTATACTTAGTACCTACGTGCCGCGCAATGTCAACGGGCTATTGTCTTATCTTTACTTTATGCATAGGTAGGTACCTGCCTACCTACCTAGTCCACGTCACGTCACTAAATAGTAACAAACCAGTTCATGATACGTTTACTTAGTAGAAACCTCGAAAAATATCTTGGAACAGGAAGAACCATATTAGTGGACATTTAACTACCCTCATATGATGTGTGTATGTGTACCCTTTTATACGCAGCTCATAGCTAAGTTAGTGGATTCTCTGTTTTCTGGTCGTCGGTTCTATTTCCACTGAGGTCAACCATTTGTGTTAGGAATATAATGTTTGTCTTCTGATGCACGAAATCGTTCTGTGAATCTATTGTAATGGGAACTTCTACCTCTGCTGTAGAAACCTCTTTAGGGGTTGAATTCGACCTCTTTAGGATTGTTGGTACCTATGCCTAAGTTTAAACCTACGCACCAAGACAAAGATGCTTACCTGAATTTTTTAGGTCTCCACCAGCGATCTAGTTATAGACTAGGCCTCTCAGCCTGAATTGACATGTATTTGACCTAGACAACGGTCAAATACATGTCAATTCAGGCTGAGATTCCTATATCTTGTTATAGAAGTTTCTCGTTCAGAGCTATTGAGTCCTAGGTTATCAACATCTAGGCTATCTAGACACACATATTTTTTGTAAAGCTTGACTTGCTAGTATACCTACTTGAAAAGTGAGCAGTTACTGAAGGGCATGCGTAGGTCAGCATCAACACATTCCCGCAGCTACAGCACTCACTGCAGACGAAATGACCTTATTCTCCAATCATAACTAAGATATTCTGTAATAAGACATTTTTTGCTGATGCGTCCAATGCCAACAAACGCCAGCCTTGCAACTCAATGCATACTTTAATCTACATAATCACCGCATGCATTTTAATGCTTTCGAAACATTTAATAACCTTGTGAAATGCGGATGGTTTTTTTATCAAGTTAGGTACCTAACCTAGGCAATTTATTTAGGAAATCTAAATCGACGCTTGCAACATCTCCGCTGGAGCAACGAAGGGAACTCTTCGATTTGAGGTTCAGATAATGACCTCAGTGGTTGAAATGTTTCTTCTGGTTCTCGTACATGGGCGTGGTGGGTACCAACTGATAGGTACAAGTCTTATATACTTAGTCTATACTTTTCATACCCAGCAAAGTCTGCCTATCTTATTTACTGTCTACTCGAAGTAAGCAGATATAAGGTAGGGTACAAAATTGTTCCCTTTGTTTGGTTCAGTCATTCTATTCCTGCCTGCAGACAATTTCATCTTCCAGACGCTTTTGCTTCCTATAGTCATCTTACATAGAAAGTTACATCGCTAGCTGGATATTTCGCATGGACCTGTTCAAAGTAGGGTAGTGGCACCAAAAGTTGACTGCCCCCCAAAAGTTGACTGACAGTACGAAATTTCAAATAATAAAAAATACTCCGCTGAGTACATATGTGCAGTATTTTTTTCCGCATATGGTAGCATTTTGTCGTCCCTTTTCAATCAAAACATCAACAGTTTCTCCACGGAAGGGCTCGTAATCAGACTTTGCGCGACCAGTTCCTGCCAAAAACCAAATTTCTATGGAAAGCTACTTAAGATAAGTGTCTTCCAAATTTAAGCATTTTGTCAGATTAAAGCAAGAATTAATAATCTATTTCAGTGGTCGTTGTTTTGAATTAAATCTTGACGTATTAAGCTTTGATTGTTTTGATACAGATACACAATATTTAAAGTATTTTAAAAGAAATTTACTGTTCAAGTAATGGATTCAATTTTATTTACTTGACCCAATAAATGACTGGTCCCCGCAACCCGTTCAACTAATGGAGAAACGGCATAATTTTACAGGCCGCATAACTCAGAAACTACTGCCTTAAGACAAAAATAAAACCGCACATATTAATTTTAGTGAATCTATGAAGTTAATTACCAAAAGTTGAACATGTTTTTATTATTTTAAGTGTTTTATTTGAGGACGAAATCTTGTACTGTTCAACTTTAGGTTTCTTCATGCCCAAAACTTGAACTGAGGATTATGCTGACATTTTATTCGTTCAACTATTAGGTAACGTGTCTAAAAATGAACGTTCATTTTTACTTAGTTCAGATTTTAGTTGAACGGATATTTGTCCCAGAATATTGTGGACAATCAATATTTTTTCTTTTTGATGGTTATGTATTTTTTTATAGATGCTATTTATTTATTTCTTACAAATAGATAAAATAATTAGAACCTATGTAACCTTAATTAGGTGCATTAATTCCTATGAAAATGTTAGTTCAACCATTGGATAAAAATTGTTCATAATAAGGGCTCAGCGTTCAACTATAGGTGAAACATCCTAAATTTTCGATAAATAGTGATTTTACAAAAAAACTATAGACGTGGGAAGCATTTTTCTTCCATAAATCGAATCTTGAGTATTTATTTAATGCACAAATCGTATCGGCAAACGATAATGTCACGAAGTAACGGAGGAAAAGCTTTTCAAAGTTGTCAAAAACCCTTAATCGTTCATCTTTTGGTGCCACTACCCTATTACTTGTGATTTTATTGGATTTCGGTAGTACGTCGACTTAGTATTAAATTGATATGACATGTTTTCTTCAAGAGGCGTTGTGGAACACGCAGAGTTAAATCAGTGTTGAACCATCAAAAGAGCCGTATCAATCAAGACAGGAAATAGTTACCTACTCAACAGCCTTATCGATAGATGGTGGTGTTTCTTCGGAATTGATCGATAGCGCGATAATGGAATTGCAGATAACGCAGGCAGAGACGGAATTAATTAAAAATTCTCTATAATTCGGCTTAGTACCTGCCTAATGTTTAGCGTCATCATCAGTCTAAATAAGTCCACAACTGGGCATAGACCTTTCCCAAATTTGACAGGGACTACCAGTCACCACGCTTGACAGTCAGTCAAAAACCATTTATTCTTTATTATCTGAAAGGATCATCTTGAAACGTCTTAAATCAAGGTAAAGCTCGCGACCAAGCCTAGAAGAACAGGCAACAAACTTACGGCTGGGTTCCTACCGTTTTCTGTATGATCCTTTTACAAATTAATAGTAATGTAAATAATGAAGCTCCAGTGTAGCGCCAATCTAACTTAATAAGGTAAAGCCAAAACTGAAAACATGATAAGGCAATCATACCAAGAACAAAATCTACAACACAAGTTCAAAAGACAGCACATGCTACGCTTCATCTAATAGAAACACTTACAATCTACTGAATTCAAATAAGAGAAGTACAGTCAGCTCCACTAGAATGTATACAATTCGTAAATTTCAAAACGGTATCAAAACCTTATAGTAAACTCTTAAACAGTAAAAACTCAAAAATCGTGAAGTTAGCTGATAAGTTTACTTATTTTTTGAGTTTTTTCCATGTAATATATTGTAATGCTGTAAAACCATTCTGTAAGTTACGAATTGTATACATTCTAGTGCAGCTGACTGTACCTACAGACCGATCGATAGAGCGACCGAAACATCTGGCCCAAAGATTTATCATTAATGTAGCTATCTAAGGTAGTGGACAGTGTCGGTGTTTAGTAACTACTCAGGAGATGCTGCTATTACAGCCGCCACCTACATCCGTGGGGGTAATGGAGGGGTCCTTTTCTAAGCTGAAGACTTACAGACTTACGATCTTACGGACCTAACATCAATAACAGACAAGGCACTTATTGCCTGTGTTTTTTAAAGCTTCTGCTGGTGAAACAGGTATATGGCCCACATCACCTATACAAATAATTTAAAATTAATTATTTTATTTATCTACGCACAGTAGTAAAAGTGTAGGTACGTTCTATACCTGTGGAGCTAAAGAGCCTGTCAGCTCAGCTCTTAACTACTATGAA
Source organism: Electrophaes corylata (assembly GCA_947095575.1). Classification (NCBI taxonomy): domain Eukaryota; kingdom Metazoa; phylum Arthropoda; class Insecta; order Lepidoptera; family Geometridae; genus Electrophaes; species Electrophaes corylata. Next base: position 549,989 of record OX352710.1, on the reverse strand, counting down.
GAATGATTATAAAAAGAAAACGGTTCCACGAATGCAGGTCGTCGTAAGGCCAAACATATTATTTTCAATCACATTTTTTAGACTTAACTACATTCATTTTGATGATCGAGTGAGATCGAGTTTACTCTCTAAACTATTGTAACAAAATAAAAAGCTTAGGTACCTACATACATACTTCTACACGTAGGTAGTTGTTTGAATCTAAAGCTCAGTGAGTGACAGGTAGCAATTAATAAAAAAATAATTCTGTGCTTACTGTGCAGCGAACAGAAGTAGAAGACAGTTTTTTTTTTGTTTTTTCTGTTTGCGATTGAGGTATGGGTAGGTAGATATTATGTAAATACGTACTGTGCTAACTTGACAAAGATACATAAAACGGTTTCGGCCAACGCATTTCCCTTCAGTTCTGTTCATAATAACAGTCATTTATCAGTAATGTACCATGACTGTTACTATGAGGATCTTAAAACCTATTTTACTGAATTAACTTGCTTGATAAATTACCAACATATTATTCTGTTGTTACAGTCAATGCTGAAAGAAGATCCCCTCTCCAGGATACAAAGGGAGATCATAGAAGTAACAGAGAGGGAGAGAGAGTTCAAGGAGGGTCACTTTAGGATAAACCGACTCCTGTCCGAATCCACCATCGACATGAACCAGCAAAATGGCCATGTGAACGGTAACAGTGATCACATGCCACAGAAAACGCTCAACAGAGCAGTGTCTACCTCACACCTGTTGGGACCCATCACTTCTTCGCCACCAGCAGCTCAGAACAACACAAACGGCTACACGCGACGGTTCACACCTCAGAATGGAACTAAAGGAATTATGCAGAGATTCATCGCCAATAAAGGAAAGATGCCAACAACTCCAGTCGCATCAACAGCCACTACTACTCTACCTCCGTTGGTGTTCCCCACGTCGCCGGTCCTAGCTCCCGTGGTCACCTCTCCTACCGTGATCTCGCGCACACCAGAAGGCAAACCGCTCCGAAAAGGGTTCGTACCAGTGGAAGAAAAGATCCAAAAAGAACTGAGAGAGATGAAAGACAGAGAACATGAGCTGAAGAAAATGAGAAAGAAGTCAAAGCCATTTGATTTAGAACTCAGCGATAACGAGACTAGTTCCGAGTCCGAGGACGAGGAGATCCCTATGCCCGGCAAGCTAAAACCGGCAAAGTCTATAGGCGAGTTGTATGAAGCAATGAATGAAGATGTTAGGTCCCCGTCTCCGAGGAATAGCTCAGGGCAGGATTCCATCGGTAGCTTGAAGCCGGCAAAGTCACTAGCCGAGCTGTGTGAACTAACCCCCGGCCAGGAGTTCCTCGCCCCCAGCTCTACGAGGCTCATAGCGCAATGGGAGTCTATCATCCAGCAAAAACAGGAGGCAGGTGCGGCCTAGCGGCATCTACGAAGACAAGGCTGGTTTAAATGTTTGTGTGTGCGGAATGTGATGCCGGATTCCATCGCGCTTCCGAGCGCAAGTGAGTGTAACGCGAGCGAGTATAGGTACCACCGGTTTCGGTAACCTCGTGCGATCGGGCGGCCTGATTTGCATCCGGAGAGTACCGTAACAAAAGCGAACGCGGACAGTGTTGCGTATACATTCCTCGAGTGCGAGACGAGCGTGTGATCGATTTCTTCGTCGGCGATCGGTTGCACCAATTAATTTTCTCCAGATAGCGAACAATGCAAATGATGGTTATCCGAAGCAATTACCTCGTTCGTGCGCGGGGGGAAAGCGGCCGGAGCGCTGCGAACTCGGCTCCCGAGTGTGAGTACAACGGTTTCTTCCTATTGTTCCAACGTTTCCCTGTATAAAAACATGTGGTTCTTGCGTTGGGTGGCGCTTTCCCGTATGCCACGCCGCCGCCGCCTCCGCGCCGCCCGTACCTATCACCCAAGTGAGAAACTTATTTACTACAAGAAACGTATCAACGACACCTTGAAATCAGCTCTCAGCATTGTTCCTTGCCGGTATCTCCACTGTACAGACTTCCTAATTCATTTCTATTTTCATGATAGGAATGTTTTACGAGAAAGATTCTAAAACATTTTTCATGGTTATTTGTTTCATCAAATTTGTATTTATTGATAAATTGTGTCATTCTAGAATAAGCTGTCCAAGCATTTATCTGCTTGGTAGATCGAACTTGCTTGTTGTGTACTTTCGTTTGCTACATTTTTTGATGAGTTCTCGTGATTACACACGATTTATTCATACGTAGGTAATTAAAACATTCCTTTGCGTTGTGAGCACTGGTAGCGATCGCTGTGGTGTGGTCGCTTACTTCCAAAATTCTGTAAAAGATGGCTAACAACGTTCCCAAACATGTACCTATAGTACGTAGGTTAAACAAAGCACTTAGGTTCCTAATAGAGGATTAAAAAAGTAGTTCGGTAGACGCCTTTTCAATACCAATTTATAGGTACTTAGTTTAGATATTTTTTGGTTTTGCAACCAAAACTAAGGAATCTAAGGAATTTGAATGAAATTAAAAATTAGCTTATAAAATATATAAAAAAACCAGTTGTAAATAAAATTAAAAAAGACATGAAACTCTTGAATTATTCATTGAAGCTGGACTTCAAAGATTAATAAATATTATTGTGCACTCGAAGCTATTGACAAATGTATTGAATTAAATTATGAACATCCATACTTTAGCTGATGATACCCGTTTGATAAGATTGTAGTCAACTTAGAGATCCTTACGTCAATTTATACTAACGTTGATTTGAAAATTATCTTTTGACCATGATCAAAGTTTAAAACTTGCATTGTTATTTCGATTTTAGAGAGTATATAATACCATCTATCTCTATAATACCTATAAATATATAATACCTATACATACATAATGTGCCTTACCTTTCTAAGACTTTAAAAGTGTTCAACAATATATTTACTTCTGTTCATCAAAAATGGTTTTTTTTAAAGCATATTGATAATAACAAATTATTTAAGTAATTTTTTGTTTTTTTAATTTATACCATACATAGTTATAATGAAGATGTCATGGTAGCTAATAAGTACCTATGAAAATGTTTTCCTAGCATAATAATTTTAGTCAAATTAGTTAATTAAATTATAGATGAGTTTAGGAGTCCCAATAATAATAATGGAGATTGATACTTATTAAGTAAGTTATTGCAATTTTAGATACTTCATTCAAATTAATAATAAGTGGCAGGAGAATACAAAATACTATAATAACCAAAATAGGTATTTAACCTAGTACCTATACTGTTTGCCTTCTTTAAATATTGAATTAAAATGTACGAACGAAGTATCTATCTAAATAGATAAAATACAATAATTATCAATATTGAATTCTGGAACTAAACTGGATTTAAAATAGACTTTGTGATATAAATAATTGCCTTATTGAATAGATACCGATAAATATTTTTTGATGCCAATTGAATTTGAATATTCAATAGATAACAACGTAATAAGTATTACGTGTTTTTTTATAAATAGATGTTGATTGTTATACAAATGAATGCATATAATTTGTTTAAAATTTGTAGGAATGTAATTGCAAAATTTTAAACATGTTTTTATTTTAAGAATTTACGCAATAAAATATTTTTGTCTAAACAACATTTTTCATTTTTATTTATAAGCAACATTTTCTGTATTATCAAAATGATAACATAGGTACACAATAAATGATAGAGGTCCGAATCATGAGCCTTGCGGCAACCCGCCAAACAATAGCTTAGCTACATCAGAAATCGTGACAGTAACCCATACTGATAACTTATTGTCCGTAGAAGGTAGCTAGCTACCATTGTTTAATATTGATAATAATAATTCAACGTTTGCTTATTCTATAGTTATCATTTTGGTATTCGGTGGGCCTAAAGAAAGCGTTGCTGAGATGAATTGGACGCCTATGAAACGAGATACAGCGAGAAGGCTCCTCAAAGGGAAAACTGGAAATCTTTGGGCAACTGATTTAACGACCGATGTGGAGCGACGGGCAAATTTCCGCCTGCGACGCAAGCGGTTACGGGTTCGATTCCCGCCTTGGGATAAATGTTTGTACGTTCTGCAAATATTTATTCTGGGTGTTTTGGGTATTTTCTATGTACCTATAATAAAATAATGTCTATGTGTGTAATGTATTGTATTAAGTATATCAGTGATCTAGTACCCATAACACAAGCTCTGTTTAGCTTGAGGCTAAATGATGCTGAGTAGATTGTCCAGAGTTATTATTATTACAACCTCTGCCCAGAAGCGGGACGAAATAGGCTAAGAAAAATAACCGTGATTGAAAATAGTTATTAGTTGAATACTTGAAGAATAAAGCATGTCTCGCTCGAGAATATATTTATAACGAATATATGAAATTTCTCGCGTAACGCATTTTAAATACTTTTCTTGTCTCCCGTTAAGCAAACGGCAATTGCAACGGCTTTGTAATTTTGCTCACAGAAAAGTCTACCTACTTGAAATGGTCGCAGCACAAAGCGAGCGAGCAACCACTGGCCCAGTTGTGACACGACTGGATGCTTTCGTGGGAGGATCCATTTCACTCTCGATCGGAGTCTGGCCTCAACATGTGCCTATAATTATGAAGCTAGTAAGAGTAGTAGGTAATGTATAGTTTACTTTCTATGGTAAGAGTAAGTTTATAAGTACGTACTTTAAGACAGATAGAGATGGAAATATTTAATTGCTTACATCCCCAAACACCTGCTTGGGTACCCTATGTAACAACTAAGAGTATCATCATCATCATCATCGCCTTGAGGGAGTCAAAGGTTAGGTACCCCAATTTTTCTGGGGCGAATATTCTTTTGATACTACTTGCTGATATAACAAGCACATGGCCTACCTGATGTGAAGTGGAAACTACGATAGCATTGCCTTGCAAGTTACGCACGTAAGTAACGTGCACTACGATACTTATATATAAATGCCTATATGAGCTTGTAATGATTTTATTTTCACCACACTGGAGCTTCATTATAAAACATTATTTTATAAAAAGGATCACACAAAAAAACGGTAAGAACGTAGCCGTTTGTTTCTTGCCTGTTCCTTTAGGCTTGGATTCACCTAATTTTCAGTCTGCCCTAAGTAATCACTTTGTTTCCATGGAATAAACGACTTTGGCTTTGTCACCGCACTCTTCAAACCGAAACCCGGCAATACTGCTTGGCGGCAGAAAGCAGTATATAACGTCACCTTCGGGGGAAGTACTAGGTACCACCTACCTAGTACTTCCCCGGACGAGCCCATGACAAACAACTACTGAGTTTTAACCTCCATCATATCATTCATCCATCGGGTGGGAGGCCATCCAATCGGCGTATTTTTTAAAAGTTCCAGTTATTTCTTAGATTTTGTTTATAAAGTCTTATCGTATACTTATAACAGACTAGTAACCATAGATGCCTTTGTCTGGCTGGAGTAGATCTAACAATGAATGTCAAGTTTGGAATCCCACCAGTTCACCTTGATGGCAGCATGGTGTAGAGGAAAGCAGAGACACAATATGGTTACATACTGCTCCCTAAAGGCAAAGGAGAGACGAGAGGAAAAAACTCTTTCAAAAAAGCTAAGATACCTACCTAATGGATTTTGGTTAAATTTTTACAGTGAAAGTTAATTATGAATTCAAAAATTTCTCAATAATAAACTTATTAAAGCCCTACTTTACATACACATACACATGCGGTAGAGCGACTAAATACATACTAGTAGAAATTAGACGTGACAAGGAGGAGAATTGACGACCGATTTGGCGTGGCGGGCGATTGTCCGCCTGCGACGCAGGAGGTTGCGGGTTCGATTCCCGCCTTGGGATAATTGTTTGTACGATCTGCAAATATTTATTCCGGGTGTTCTGGGTGTTTTCTATGTATAATAAAAAAATATCTATGTATGTTATATATTATATTAAGTATATCAGTCATCTAGTACCCATAACACAAGCTCTGCTTAGTTTGGGGCTAGATGATGCTGTGTAAATTGTCCAGCATTATTATTATTATTATTAATTTATGCAATAACTAGTGAAGATGCATGTCTGTAAATATTTTACACTGGGACACATGATAACGCGCAAACCATTATTACATTTAACTGTTAGATAATAAGTTCTAAATTCCAATAGCAAGGTATTCCGATAGTCGGTTGACTTTCAACTTGAAATTTTTTACGCACATAGCAAACCCTAGCGTTATACAAATAAGAGTGAAATTAGTACAGCCGTTGCTACGAGCTGTACACTGTTGACCTTTGAGTGCTAACTGTTCTAGAAGTAATGTCTAGTGCATACAGGCTTTTAGCGCACCGTGGTAAACCTCCATCTAACTGCTATAAATACGTATACTTACCTACATTTACTAAAAGATTCAAACGTATTGAGAGCATCGGTGGTCTAGTCTAGGGTCGTGGGTTCGAATCCGGTCGAGCACCAATATGGGTTCGAGTCCCGCGCTCTCAAAGTGCACAGCATCACCAACAGCTGAGTAGGCATTATTCCCGCCGGGCGTCATCACATACAAAGCACGCTTATAAATTATTAGTTAGCGGTGAAATGCTATTTTTATGAACAAAAGACATGAACGCGTTGATTTTTCGAAGGGTTTAATAAATGAAAAAAAAAACCCAACTGCACTTACTATCTTATCTCGATAAACCACTAACAAGAAAAGAAGAAGAAAATAAATATCTTCTTGACTTTTCAGGCACGGTAAATATCACATCTCTTAGTACCAAGTTGTACCGACTCAAGATTTTTCGAGGATGTCCAATGGGGGTAGTCAAAGGTACGTCCAAATATTACATTTGGTATATACCCACATTAGCAGTAGTTGGTATTCCATTAGTGACAGGTTGCAAGCCCATCGCCGCTGCTAGAATACTAACTGGTTTCCTCACGGTGTTTTCCTTCGCCGTTTGAGAACACTGGCATTGCGCACGTAATTGTTTCGTATAGAAAAACCCATTGATGCACGATTGGATTTGAACCCACGACCCTAACATCAAAAGACAGGGTCATTCCCACTAGACCACCACAAGACAAGCTCCCGAAAAAGCACTTTATTTATAGGCTAAGTTTTTTATTTTTGATCAAGTCGAGTGAAATATTTGGGTAAGTATAGGTGTAATATATAGGTGGGTGCTTACTTGACGAAATCTTGTGTGGCTTTTATAGAAAAGCCAGCCGAATTGAGAGGTCAAGCCAGGGAAGTATTACTATAGTAATCTTTGACGACCGATGTGGCGCGGCGGGCAAATGTCTGGCTGCGACGCAGGAGGTTGCGGGTTCGATTCCCGCCTTGGGATAAATATTTGTACGATCTGCAAATATTTATTCCGGGTGTTCTGGGTATTTTCTAATATGTATAATAAAAAATATCTATGTATGTAATATTATATTGTATTAAGTATATCAGTCATCTAGTACCCATAACACAAGCTCTGCTTAGCTTGGGACTAGATGATGCTGTATGGATTGTCCAGCATTAAAAAAAAAACTAAAGTTCGTAGGGTTCAAATCCGGTCAAATCCGGTCACATCACTCAATGACTTTTGCCCATACAAAAGATTTCAACGCGCTACGTTTTTTCCTGTAATTTGCCAGATGACGTCTTACTTCGTTAATGACGCTGTTGAATCTTTTTGATATATGCTGTTATTTTTTTATATAAACTTCAACCACAATTTTAAATTTCAGGAATTCCTTTCTAATTCCCGAAATTTCACACCTTAAAAATGCCAAGTCTGAACTTTAGGTTAATAAATAACAACTGAATGGTTTAGGCTGTGTGTTGACTATTATGTCAGTCAGGATAAAGATTATTACAATCGGTAGGACCTCATTAATTTTAAAATTCCATAAAAAGTAGCAGTTTAAGAACTGGATTATGAATGTGTCCGTCCATGACTGAGGACCTCGCGCAACTGTTAAATGACACTTGAAGACCTCGTGGAACTCGAATTTAAATAGTAATACGAAATCTCGTATTTCGTATTACCAATTAAATCAATCAAATCAATATTAATCGCCAAAATAATTAAAATCGAGATCCATTTCTTGCACGATCTTCTCTAAAGGTCACGTGGAAGGTGAACTACTAAGATTTATATTACTTGTTATTAAAAAGTGATGCAACAAGTCCACCTGAGGTTGAGCGGTTACCTCTGCTCATAACAGTCACATTACCTTACAGAGCACGTCCACTGAAGATGTGCCCATATCATGTGGCTACAATTGCACTTTAGGTACCTATGCTAGAATTATACATGAATATGAATACATCACGAGACAAAGCAGAAAATCATCAAAACCATAAGTAAGTAGGTATACCACCCATTCGCACCAAGCGTTTCGGTTTCATCTTCATTATACGAACCGCTAAGGATTGAAACTTATTACCAGCGTCTGTTTTACCTAACCAAGACCGCTTCCTTCGTGCCTATTGCGTAAAAGTGGGGTATTGTATGTATTATTTACAATTTGTATCTACATAGTACATAATGTACATACAGTAGCAAGTCTACTAATAAGACAGTGCGGCCGTGGCTTGCATGCCAGTATTAAACACGCACATTCACTCAAACTATACTTCGATCTCATTAGACTGCCAATGATATTTACTTATAATCCAGGTAGTTTATTATTGGGTATCTGAAGGTCGCACTGGTTTTTCCTTCTGTGCGAAGTATAATAATTTAAAAAGGTCAGACCGCATTGAATCATAAAGTTGGCACAAATAAAGCCATTACATGGAAAAGGCTTTGTATTGTTATACAAGTAGGCTAAGCTCATGAAAGCTTTCAAGATGATCCCTGCGGATATTACTGAATAAATGCTTTTGACTTTAACTATGTTAGATACTGTGTAAAAGATGACATAAGTAAGAAAAAAACCGAGTACTGAGACAATCTATCTATAGGTATCAAATAGTTATAAGAATCTTTGTCCTGACTGGCTGATGGACTGACATATAGACAAAGTAACTAAAGTAATTGGTCGTAAAGACTTGAAATTTTCAGTGTAGGTATTTATCTTGGTGCGTAAAAACGTAAACGTAAACGTAAACGGGCAAAGCGGGAGTTGAAGTTTGTATGAAAATAATTTCACGCGAGTGAAGTTACGCGCGTTTCGCTAGTAGATATTTAGGATAAGATAGATAGATAGAAACTTTATTGCCACATATTATGGATTTGAGAGAGTGAGAGAAGTGCCAACCTCGGGTGAGGGCAGGAATATGAACTTGACCACTCTCTTTGAAAACAGTAGGATTCGCATCAGAAACTACAAACACATGTGGTTTAAGCTGCGGTCGCAGTTCCGGCGCTAGTAACATGACACACAATGATAATGATATATCAAATAACAGTTTTTTGTATTCATTATCGAGCACCACTTTATCTGAAACGACTTTCTAGTCACCTTGTAGACAGGAGTGAAAGAGGCAATACTCTTTTCATCAGTTTGGTTTTCAACAACTCATAATTCCCTGAGAAGAGATTTGAATGAAAAAGAATAAGGACCAATGTTGAAAGAAAAACTTTGATGCAAGTACCTACATACTTAATTCCTTCCTACCGTCCAGCTGTCGAGTCGTACCTACACATTATGTCCGATACGTAGGCATATTTAATCTAACAAATAGGGCAATGGGGCAGACAGGACGTCGCCACTCTAAAGGGATTAACTTAACGGTATGTAGGATGTAGGTCTACCTACGTACCAAGTAGTTCTATTATCTATACTTCGATACTATAGTAATATGGTAAGAGGAAAGATTTGATTGTTTGTTTGTTTGCGTTGAATAGGCTCCGAAACTACTAGACCAATTTGAAAAATTCTCTCACCGTTGGAAAGCTATACTATCCCCGGGTGACATAGGCTATATTATATTTTCAAAAAAATTAGGGACTCTTACTAAAATCCGTGCGAAGCCGAAACTGACCGCTAGTAGATACATAATTTAGGTCTTAGAAGTCTTTTTTAAATGAAAGACAAAGAAAAATATGGAGAACACGTACTCTTTTACTATAGTATTAGTTTTTAGAGCGCTGGTTCTTGACCTTCTTTTTGAATTTCGCTATATCTCTCTGTTTTCCTACTCTATATTACATGATAATCATCTCAATCCGATTTCACAGATTTATCTATTTATGTAATAAGGCGACAGTAATCTAATTCGATGTAATAAGCTTTCACCCCAACGATGTTTCGTAACTAAGTATTTGCAAACTAGAATTAAACTAACAAAATAATGGATGTCACAAACTGAAGCACGTAACCAAAGAAAGCCTTATAAATGCCTTTTTACATGCACACGGTTGCATCATTTATGTTACCGCAAGCCTATTAGGCTGGGAGCACGAGACCACGAACCCATATTTGCAGGATTGATAAAATTGGTGGAATCCCGAGTCAAAGATTACCACACCAGCTCCTTGCCAGTTGACAAAATTACTATTTATCTTCCTGATGTTTCTGAACAAAAAATAATATTTATTGTTGGTGAGTTGACGTAGATATTTCGGAACTTACCTCAAGGAGGACAACTGGTCGATGGAGGAAAAACTAAAAAATAAAAGACAGACAAAAAACAAAAGAAAACTGGCACCTGTCAGGCCACGAGGTAAGTTTTCTGTACCGTCAAGTTGGTTTGTTACAATCAACGCGCAGTTGAGTCGGTATTTGCATGTGTAAGGTACTACACTGATGAAATACAAAGTATGTGTGATGTGAGCATCAGCGAGACGAGACGAGACGAGACGAGACGAGACGGTCAACAGACGGCTATAAAATGTGCTTCCGTTATTTAGATGGAGATTGGATTGATACAATGGTCGTTATGACAACTTGATTGTTGACGATCTGTGCGTTGCGAAATGTGTGAACGGTAGGTAGTGGTGCTTTTATTTAAATTTTATGGTATTATGCAAGAAGATACATGTGTTATGTACCTTCTTAGTAAATACTAGCACGTAGGTACGTAGGCACAGGTATACCAGAAAAGTACGTTAAAACCATGAAAATGAATAGTTACGTTGGTAAGGTGTTAAAAGTAAAAAAACAAGCTTGAGTCGGACTCGCGCACGAAGGGTTCCGTACCATTATCTATAATAAAAACGGCGAAAAATCACGTTAGTTGTACGAGAGCCCCATTAAATATATATTTTATTCTGTTTTTCTGTTTGTTGTTCTAGCGGCAACAGAAATTCATCATCTGTGAAAATTATTACAACTCTCTAACTATCACAGTTCATGAGATCCAGCCTGGTGACAGACGGACTGACAGACAGGCAGACAGACAAACAGCGGAGTCTGATTAATAGTGTCCCGTTTTACACTTTAGGTACGGAACCCTAAAAAAGCTTGAGTGACATCCAACAGCCCAGATTCTACACTACGTATATACGTAGTAGTTTCATTTAAGAAATGGCTTAAAATATCATAAGAAATAAAACATGGCATCTCTTACCAATAATAACAAACAGTAACACGGCTAATTTGGCAATGTTGAAAAGATTAAAGAGCGTTTGAATCAGGATTACGATTAGGCAAACCTTTTATTTTTCGTAAACAGAGGTCAATAAAACGCTTCACGTAAGGTACCGTACCTACCAGCCGGGAAGCTAACGGGAATAAAGTCTTACACGTGATAGTACACGACCAACACCTACTTGTACTTATTGCGGAACAGGCTCAGCACTGGCCTACCACGCTTCCTGTATGCTAATGAAATTACCGCCACCAATTACCTGTGTCAACCATCAAGTTTTTTACTCGACTGTACCATCACGCGATCACTATAAACACTAGTTTGAGTTATAATGTTGCAGATTCAAGGTTGATATTGCAATGCTGAGGTGGTACTGTCAAGTTCTTCAATAGATAGAATGTGTAATTGTAACAGGTGTAATTGCGGTTGTTTTTAATTGGTTGATAGCATGCTTCAGGTAACGGCTTCTTTAGTAAGTTATTGTTTGATTATTATTGTTTTAATGATGGTTACGAGATCTGCAATCATGGTAGAATGCATCTGCAATGAAAGTGTTTCACGGCTTTACTTGGTCTGAGGCCTTTGTAACGAAATATTGTTAAATTGTATTTTGTAACTAACATTTCAGACTGACTCATTTCAAGTTGCAATCTTGTCTCAGGTCAAAAAATATACGAAAATTTGGTCCTCTGGCTGTAACTATGTGTGCTGTTTAACCTTCGTAGTTGCAAATCTAGTTTGTTAGATATGAAAACGATGTATTTAGTCTAGGTGCTTATGAAGGTACCTACTAACAAATTATTTCCAAGATGTGTTGAAAGTAGGTACTGTACCTGAGGCCCGATCTTTGTGTTTTTGTGGAGCTGAAATCAGAATTTGATTGTCAAAATTGGGTCTGTCTGAAATTATAGTTTCAATGAATACCATTTGGAGATTGACACGATCGTAACTTCAACTCGATGATATGCCGTCACGAGAACTGGCCTGGGCTGTATAGCATTATTATTATTATTTCAGGTTCAAAGTTTAAATTCTTGACAAATGGTCGCGTGCAATCTTTCGCGCCGTATAAACGCGCACTTATGCAGTCGTGTCGTAAAAACTTGGCACCTGCTACAGACACAGCCTAAATTCGTACAGCTTTCCACCACAACTTGGCTATGTGCTCAGCGCTCGTCCTTCACACATTACCTGTAAGTACCTACTTACCTTTACTGGTACGTGTTTTGCGTATCATGTCGGTTGTTGTGATTCATAAAACTGCAACCGTCGTCTGGCAGACCAGAGGAATGATCGCACATCCAAACAATTAGAATCTACTTGCATATCTCTTTACCAATTATAAGAGTTTTTGTCCTAACTGACTGATAAACTGGCAGACATATAGTCAACGCACATCCTAAACCACTAGTCGTAGAAACTTAAAATTTTCAGGGTATATTCGTCTTGGTGCGTAGTTATTAAGAAAGGAATTCCCAAAATTAAACCCCTATGAGTACAGCAGGGGCTGATATTTGTATGAAAATAACTTCACGCGGACGAATCGCGCGCGTTTTGCCGTATGTCACATTTAACAGTTGCAACTAGCTTTTGACTGCAACAAGATATGTGTACGATCACCCCGCTGCGTAATACACATATCTTTTGTTAATTTGAAAAGGGGTTCCTTCTCGCATGATTATCACTTCTCACATAACTCCATTACGGATGCTGAATGACGGGGCATGTTCTTTAGGAAACTTGAATCTTATCAGGCGCCAGCACGAAAACACTTCATAGGAAGCAAAGTGGAGCACAGGTGCTTATGTCACCGAGGCGTGTCTTGTAACATGATGGCCTGCTAAGTTCGTCCTGAAGAAGGAAGGTTACTAAATTCATAACTAGTTCAATCGTAATATTAAAAGTCAAAACTTTCGGTCTAGATCGGTCTAGAGAAGACGTGTCGGGGGGATAACTAGACCAACTGTAACCTAGCCGTGTCGTGTAGACCAAGCGATATAGACGAACCCTCGATAAGGCCGGCTGATCGGCTTATTTAAAAACCTACGCTGTTAGAAGACTGCCTCCGAAAACTATAGGCCTCAAAACATTTTAAAATTAAAGTTCAATATGTCCTGAAGACCAAATTATCCTGGGGCCCAATAAGATAAGAGAGATGATGAGACGCGCAAAGTGAGTTATTGAATCAAGATAAAAATTCGGGTTTTCATTAACAATGTTGTTTGGCTAATTAAAAAAATCACTTATTTAGGTACCTACTACCTACACCTGGATATAGCAACGCTGGTTGGTAGCAGAAATATGCATGGTGGTAATACTTCCACGAATGAGCTGCTGTGAGCCCTATAACTACGAAATTCTTCTAGAGGTTTGTACCTTTAAAGAAACAGGATAATGATTAGAACAATGAGCAATGATGACATATTTTAGACCTTGGCATTATCTATATCTGCGTCTCAAGATAATTTACCTCCTACAAAGAAGAACACGTATGTAAATGACTTCGAGAATGACAACCTATTTAAAACACACCCTTAGTGGGTACTTTTTATGTTATGCACAAAGGCCACTGCTTTTCAGGCAACTTTTGCATATAATCTCACCATTGTTATGTCCCGGGTGACAGAGCGAGGTGTAGTGGGTCCATCTTTTATTTGTTAGCGTTTTGCGAATTCGCCCACAGATCGTATGGCCAAATGTCTGTGGGCGCAGGTGGTCCCCAGTATTCAGGTCACGCGGCGCGGCGGCTGCTGGCGAAACCCCAACCGCCCAAATTTGAGTTCCTTATACCTTGGTTAGCAGCATTCCAAGAGAGATGGCTACACGGTGACAAAGGAATGGACCTACTAAGTTATTTTCTTTTCCGTAAGACTAGACGGAATTAAATTAATTTGCCTCGATTTATAGAACTCCTAAAAGTGGAAGGAACCTAAGTAGGAGGCAGGAAATGGAGGGATTTGTCGTTGGGATTACCTTTTAAACTGTTGGTCACGTTCTTACTCATTGAAATACTTTTCTTGTGTATATTTTTCCTGTACGTATATCCTCATATGCCATATGACATACATACACAGTACATTTTTGTTATGCATGCGCATGCGTAGCCAATCTTCGATTTAGCGATAAGATAGTCTTTTAAAGACGCACAGCTGTTTTATGTTTACCTAAGTACTTGAAGATTAGCTTGTACTAACTGCGTGATTACTACCTACGTATTTACAGAAAGATCTGCCCGGATCACTCTTAATTAGTTCCGATAATCCTTGAAATATGTAAAAAAGAGATCTAATTTTGAGGTAAAATCGTAGTAAAAAAGTATCGCAACATCTTAGCTATACGTACGCGTAATGAGGTAGGATATATTGCAGTCGGAGCTTAGTCTACACGGACTCATATCAGGAAGGACGTCCATTATACGATTGGGTTCAATTTGAAAAAGGCAATGCAACAGGTTCTATTATTGACTTATTTATTTGACATAGTTCTGGACAATGTAATCATCAAGCAATTAAATCGGAACCATAATGTATCGGCAGGCGTCGTTATCTAGATAAGAGGTCCACTCCATGCTTCAGTATCGCAATAATATCGCGGCGCAGGTGTTATCTACCGATAGGGACGATACCGGCTGTTTGCTACAATAATGCAAA
Source organism: Electrophaes corylata (assembly GCA_947095575.1). Classification (NCBI taxonomy): domain Eukaryota; kingdom Metazoa; phylum Arthropoda; class Insecta; order Lepidoptera; family Geometridae; genus Electrophaes; species Electrophaes corylata. Next base: position 534,838 of record OX352710.1, on the reverse strand, counting down.
TATTTTGATGATTTATCGAAGTCAATACAAAACAGTTTCGATCTAAACCTCGCTCTTGCGCAATGAATATTATTTCCTTCTACTTTTTAGTTAAGCCCTTGTCCGGGGAAGTACTACCACCCTGGGTATTAAGCCTACTGCTGAGACCAAGCAGCGTTGCTGTGTTACGGTTTGAAGGGTGTGGGTGCCGGTGAAGCTACAAGCACATGAGGCTTAACACTTGCATGCCTCAGGTGGACGACAGGGTAGAGCATCGTAGAGCACGTTCCTAACAAACGTCACTCACCGTATGGTAACAGTCTGAAGGTAATGCAGGAAATCTTGCCGATGACATGATTAAAGAGTTTTGAAATTAAACCAGGAAAATGTTGATATTATTTAAACCAAATAAATAAATTTTACTTTCACGAAATTGTAGATTACCTACTAAGCTAGATACGTAAATTTACGTTTGGATTATTTACATTATTGATAGAATTTTAATAGATTACGTAATTCATTAGAAAAACAATTTGGTAACAATTAGATACCTACCTACCTACCTACTTACTACTAGAGGCAGGGTGTCGTTTAATTCTGCAACCCAGTTATATCAATATGCTAGTAACTATCAAGAATGATTTGTTATGTTAGTATGTATATGTAAGTGTTAGTTCAAAGCGGGGTAATGTCAAGAATTCAAAAAAAACATCGGTTACAACATACGACGTGTGCTGTGTGTGGTACTAGAACGTGCTGCGTTGTCGCCTGATGACACTGACATCTTACAAGGAAGAACATGCAGTGCATTTAAAATTTTTGACCAAGCGAGCAAAGCGAACAACGCGTCTGAGTTTCGAGATTTCATTAAAAAATATTTTGTCCGTCTGTTTTTGCGGTTTTTGATGAGGCAGAAAATAGAGGGGAAAAAGGTGAAGTTTGCTGTAGCGGATTTTAGAGGCACACTAAGAATATTATTGTACACAAGTTTTTGCGAAAAAAAAACAATAGGGTAGAAGTTTCCTGTAGCGTTACTTGTGGACGGATTTCAATTTTGGAAAAGGGAAAAATGACGGCTACCGCATGGTTATAACGTCTCGCGAGGTTTACTATTCTCACAGAACCACTAGTGATTCCTGGCTCAGTCACACAACTGTGAAGCCTGTAGTTGCAGGATAGATTATGTACTGATTCAATATTTTGTTAGCCTAGAAGTTACTCTCTTCAGCGGCTCAAGTACCTAGGCCTGTACAGTATGTATGAAGTAGTACGTGTAACTCCGTCACAGATCTTGACAAGCATCAAACAAAGTAATCTGCGTCAGTGATAGTTTTTACTGTAATCAATCAGTTTGCAGTTTTCTAGACATTAGTGAAGGCGACGTGCGGCGTGCCGGGGTAATTGGACGAGGCGGCGCACATCTCCCGCGCTGATGGACGGCTGCTGGAGGAACAAGGAGCAGGAGAGGAGCGAACATGCTTCGTTAACGATGTGTGGGAAACTAAACCTCAACCTGGCTTCATGTTACTACTCTATTCAGGGTCCATCTACTGGCACATAAGAACATTATTTGTATCCAAACTAAGCTATATGAAAACAATAAATGTATTGAGTAAACCTACGTACCTAACCTACCTACCTACTTAACTTCAACGAATGAGTAATAGTCGAAAAAGTATTAGTGAAGAAGTCCTTTGACTTGGGCCATTAGATATAAGTCTAAGTGAGTATCTAATAGTGAAATACTATCAATTTTCGTACGTTATATACTTATCATAATGTCACGTTCAGTATATCACGTCTGCCTACGTTTTATATAATACACTCTCTGAACAGAATTAAAACATAATTGAATAGGGCTTAAAAAAAATAAGTTTAAGACTGTAATCCGTTAGCACGGTAGTAAACCCATACCTGAATACCCTACGTAATATATCCCCCGTACAGCTATGCCTATGGCAGTCGCCAAGCTGCTTGCTGTGTTCTGGTTTGAAGGGTGTGTGTGTGCCGGTAACCTAACAGGCACATGATGGAACATCTGTATGCCTCAGGTTGATGGACGCGGAGCAATGCATCATAGGACCTACGAGACGATGCTTTGTCATTGGTGACGGTAACCACGTAACATCAGGTGGGTAATTTCCTTGTTCCATCAACAAGTATAGAAAAAGTTGAACCAGTACGGTTGCCTATAAGTATGATTAACGTTCGGCTATGCTTGGTTGTTTGATGTTTTCTCCAGGAGGCCTGCAGGGCTTCTTCATGCTTCAATGCTCCTTTCAACGCCCCTTATCTTTCGAAGAATCGTCTAAGTATCTATCACCACGGTAATTTCTGAACATTGGCTTCCTTCGTAGTACGCTTGGAGCCGTCAATTGACTAGGCACCCTGATGATGTACAGTGCTGTGGTTTGTGGAACATATTAGGTACACTTGACTTAGCACTGCATTGCGTTATAACAACACCTAGGCGCGGGTCGGTGTTGGCTGGCAGGTATTATAACATTTCAACTGCAGCATAGTCATCATACAGTGAGCCCGCCCTAATGCGTCCTTCGTACCTAGCTATACTTACAAACAAACTATTGACCGATATTATGAAAGCAACACACTCGTAGTACTAAACAATCAGTCGTGCGCTCGAACCGATGATGTATAATTCATCGGATGAGTAAACTTCTGAGATCACCTCGCAATTTGCAATATGCATGCACGCCAGGGAAGCCCTACATTACCACCTAAATCTATAAAGAATTTACTTTGACTGTATGTAAACAAAATTGATTTATTTACGGTATTTTTTAGTAATTGTAGAGCTCTTTGTGAAGGACTTGTCTGAGGAAGTACAGCACCATGGTTATTTCAGCCGCCAAGCAGCTTACTGTGTTCCGGTTTAAAGGGGGTGGGTGCCGGTGAAATTACAGGCACATGAGGCTCAACACCTGGTTGATGGACGCACAGCAGTGTACTGTAGGGCACGTTCCTAACTAACGTGACCTACAAAGCTACGTGACCTGCGAAGCAAGGCTTTGTTACAGGTGATGGTAACCACTTAAGATCGAGTGGGTCATCATCGGCTTGTTCCATCAGCAAGTCATAAAAAAACTACTAGTAAGAAATAGTGAAATATCAATATAGCCGAGGAGTGAGTCATCTAGTACAAGTGCTTACGCGTTACGTCCGCATTCCGATTTTATTATAACTTCATGAAACATAATTTATAATTAGTACATATAAAAGTAGGTAAGAAAAGTACACTAAAGATTAGAAACAGAATTTGATAGGCTATAGGTACATTTTATCACTCAATTCGCGCTAAATGATAAAATCGCTTTTATTTTTATCGTCAGTTCAATAAGCTCATTCCACGTTTTCCATAAACAGTACTTTAGTCACGCGTTAACTTATCTATGGCGTTACTGCTGAAATTGCATATAGCTATCTATCTATTGGTCGCATGCGACGCATACAAAACTACTTAGTAGTGTTCTGTCTCCATAGGGTACAAGAGGGCCAACTCTAACGATGGCGGTGTTAAGACAAATGATTCGATGATTTTTATTGCGCCATCGTCGGGCGAATGTCATAAGGTTCTTATTTTGGTCCCATATCTAAGACACACGTTTTATTGCAATACTATCGAAACGTAAACTATATCCAGATAATCCAGACCAAAATGGGGAGATACCAGGATCAAGTAAAATTTTTATTATAATCTGGAAATTATCTAGTGGCATCAAATAATGATAGTTAGTTACCCTAGGACCTACCACGAATAAATTGTCGACATTTATAACATAAAAATATCGCACCAATATCTAAGCTACACTGCGCGGCAATCAGGCAGTACGTACTCTGCAGTTGTGTTATCGAAGGAGCGCAATGTAATTCAAATGTCAAAATTTGTGCTAACCCCCCAGCCACCGGCTCGTCCTATAACTTTTCTGATATAAAATACTGACATGAAGACAGACAGGCAGTCACTAGAGGGAGGCCAGCAAGTGTTCCGTTCTTTTAAACTTGCAGCTAATCAAATTATGGTAGATATCATTATTTGGAGCAAAGATAAGTGATGACCGGAAGAAATCAAAGCCTTTCCGCCGCTGCTATCTGATGGTAGCTGTGCAGAAAGTAGCAGGAAGCGGTAAGGCCGTAGGTAGCTTGTATACTAGGTACCCGTCTAAGGCTGTGGAGGTAGAGGTAGGTATGTATGCAGAAGCTCGAAGGTCAGGTCGGGGCCGGACGAGCCCATCGCGACCCAAATGTCCCCTTTTATGAGACGCATTGGACATTCTGTACATACCTACGGGTTTTATACTCGGTTTTACGGTATAGGGGTGGTATGCTCTGTAACGTTCAACAAATCTTACTGAGTTTTTTTTTATTTTTTATTTTAAGCAACTTCCTTGAAACTAGCAGACGGTCCACCTATATGGTAATCATACCTCGAAGGTCGTACACGTTAGGGACGTGCCCTACGATATACTGCCCCGCCTCTATCTACCTGATGTGAAGCATGTGTAGTGAGGCCAAATACTCGTATTTTTTTGAAGCTAAGACGAGATTGTAAATAGAATTTGGATGTCGAAATTGGGTCTGTCTGCAATGTCGATACCACCATTAGGAGATTGACACAATCGAAACTCGGACGATATTTCGTTACGAGGATTGAGTCTCAGTAATTTCGCCGGCACCGACACCCTCCAAACCTTACGTCAGTACACAGAATCTCGCTAGTGATTGCTATAGTTATGCCTTCTGCGCTGATAGTTGTGGGTTCGATCCCCACCAAGGACAAATACTGTGGACTGACTCGTAGATGTTTGTTCTATGTCCCAGACAAAACAAAATTGTCCTAGGTGGGGATCGAACCCACAACCTACAGCACAGAAGGCCAGAGCTACTACTAACTGAGCTGCTAGACCAGTCTATATTATTATAACATATCTTATAATTGATTTATACAAACTGATTCCCTGAGTATTATTTTATTATAGGTATAACTTAGTTTTAGATGCAAACCTGTTTTGTATTATGTATCATAAGCCTCTGTCGTGTTTATTTGAAATAACAAAAATTGATAGCTATTTTTTGAACAAGTTCATTTTTAAATTCGCGATCTCTTCATTGCGGGATTCAATCTGCACACAATCTAACGGTACAATGCAAACACTTTATTCGCGCTTAACCGTTTATAAAAAGTGACAAAGAATATAGAGTAATTATACGAAACGCGCGTGACTTCGTCCGCGAGAAGTTATTCTATGCAAACTTCTACTCTCGTATCCGTTTAGGGGTTGAATTTCGGGAATTTCTTTCCTAGTACACTTTAACGCACCGAGACGAATATACCCCGAATTTCATTCAAGTCTCTATGTCCAGTGGCTTAGGCTGTGCGATGCCTATATGTCAGTCAGTCAGAACAAACATTATTTTATTTGGTATAGATTTGTATAGATAGATAGGTAGGTACAGTTACAGCCATTGTACTGCTCTAAAGCTGCTGCATCTTTTGAATTTGTTGAGAAATAAATGGTTTACTGTCTAAGACAAATCTCAAGAGTAAGATTCTAATGTCATTGCCTTCGCTCAGACTCGTTGCAGAATTCAGGGTTTACTCTTCCGTAGCATAACTAATCAGTTATCGTCGGGCGCGGCGGGTGTTGGTTTGTCATCTCATCTCCGACCCTAAGCCTCGCAGCCTCTAGCTGCTGTTCGCCTCTTCTACTACTTATCGACAGGTTTCTAATTGAGACTTGCCTGCGCAACTAACGAAAGACCGTTAGGTATTTGTGAACATCGAAGTAGGCTTTGTTTATTTGTGATAAGAGTATACACTCAAAGAAAGTATTTTTTACCAACTTCAAATAAAGGAGAAGATTAGGCAAGGCAGGTATATTCATGGATTAAGAAATAGATACATTGTTTTCTCTCCTCGTGCTACAAGCATGCCATTTTAGTTTAGCGTAGTGGTAACGTGTTAGCCTCTTTGGGGATCGAAGTATTTTTAAATCATATTGTCGATGTTCTATTTTTCAAATATTTTTATTTGTTTTAGAAAATGGAACAGAATGTATGTGCCTGTGTTTTCAAGATAAAATTATTCATTTTTTTAATTGATTTATCATCACCAGCCAGCTATTGCTGGACATTGGCCTGGATTGGCTGGATCAGGCTGGATAATTGTGCGTTTAGATATTATTACACCATTTTTTGCTAGTTGGGTATGGCTGTCCTTTTGTCCTCTTCCTTCCTGCAGTCCTTTTATCTAGCTGTAGTAGGACTGAGTATAGACTTTTTTGGACGACTGATAGCCATGGATATGACCTTTAGCTGTCCACTCGTCTCTGTCCAGAGTTCGCCTTGTCCAGGCAGCTGTTAAGTACCTATAGGCAGTGTCGTATCTGCATATCTTTTACTAATAAAAAATGATTTTTGAAACAAAGGGTCTCATGAATCAACATCACACGGTAGCGCGGTATAAGTGACCTCTTGTGGGTCTATTATATTATGGTCTGTGGCGGGGCAGCGGCGGCGCGTGACGTGACGCTGCGTTGTGGAGCTCATTGTCATGTTAATCCGTGTCATGGTATAGTTTACTCGGACACATTGTATTACACATTGTAAAACTTGCCGTAAATGAGAGTCAACCTGATTAAAAAATGTCTGTCAGAGAACTTCGGATGCGCAACGAAGGTCGCATACATTCGTACTAGACCCCGCAGATGGTAAGAAAATAGTCGGAAGGCGCGCGCTTCACACATTTTGTTTTACGAGTAGCAAATTTGTTACACAAGGTCCTAAAATCTGAGTTTTCTGGCTAATAAATTGATTTTCACCGTTCGATCTATTGTCAATGCTTTCTCTCCAAATGGTTTTAATTGAAATTGATACTATTGATTGTCTCACCGCTGTCGTGTCATCGGGACATCGACATGTGTAATTGATACATTTAGTTTTGTATAGTATCCCCCAGTAGGTATGCCTCAGCCGCGGGTCACACCAGGAAACACGTAAAATTCAAAGAGTTTGCAACACTTTCACTTTATGCCCATTCTCTCGTTTCATTGTCATTAAAATTTCTTACGGAACTCTAATTAGGAAGACGTTTTAAGTTTTTTAATGTATTTATTATGACGCAAGAAGCGGAAGTATGCGGTCGCACCTCATACTGATTTCCTTACGAGTTTGTGGTTGTTTAGGACGGGACTCGGGCTCGGCCGGATTTATTCTTTCAAATATGTTGTAAGCAAACATTGTAAGAGAACTGTATAGATAAAAGAAAGATGTTTCTGTTTCTAAGAACACATACCTGCCTAAGATTATCTATACTAATATTATAAAGACAAAATATTTGATTTTTTGTTTGTTTGCATTGAATAGGCTCCGAAACTACTGGACCGATTCGAAATATTCTTTCACCGTTGGGAAGCTACACTATCTCCGGGTGACATAGGCATTATTATATTATCAAAAAAATTTGGGATTATGACTAAAACCCGTGCAAAGCCGCGACGGACCGCTTGTCGAAAATAATACTGTTGCCAGACTGAGGAGTCGTTGGTGATTGATGATGATTATGTTCTCTCTAGTTGTGTGACTAAATGATACACCCTAGCGCGGAACTTACTGGGGTCTTTGATAAAATACTGACTACTTATATATTTTATGTAGGTACCTACTAATTAGACTGGGATATTTTGATCCGAATTTGAGGAATGCCTACCTGCTATCTTGCAGAAGAAAATACTTTCCAGAATTGAACTTCTAAAGTGGACAAAAAAAATAGTCACAAGCAGGCTATTTCAAAATTATGATTGCTAGATACTTTGGAACTAGATTCTTATGCAAAAATAAATAAATAATAATATTAATTAATACTATAAATAACAATTTTTAGTTGCGTTCACGTCTAGACAAACGTAACTTTGAATATATTATCAAATATTGTTTCATTTCCTGAATAAAAATAAAAATATGTTTCAACGAGACAGAAGCGCGCGTTTTCTTCCACGTGAAGTTATGTTCATACAAACTTCAACCGTACCCATTTAGGGGTTAAGTTTCGGGAATTTCTTTCTGAGTACACTTTTGCGCACCAAGACGAAGATACTTTGAAAATTTGAAGTCTCTCATGGTTTAGGTTGTGCGTTGACTATAAAGTCAGAACAAAGATTCTTATAAATGATATTATAGATTTTGGGAAGGATGCCGGCGCCTACTGATCCGGCAGATATCGTATGTGCAGTAGTGGACTTCTACCGGCTGATGATGTATGATGATCATTTATTTATATTTTGATGCAAACCGATTACGACATTCTGTCACCAATAAAGTATATAAATTGTGCAATAAATACTTATTGCATAAAGTAGAGAGCTTCGGCATTCACTTAGATTGCTTTCTCCACCGCCTGCAACTGCAATATCGATGTAAATAACCAATAACGGAATAATAATGATCTAAGGGAATAATATACAAAATTATATAAAATTAAAGCTGCTAGTACTACTTCATAAATTGTGCAAATAGGCAGAATATGTAGGGAAGGTGGATGCTTTTACAATTTAAGTTTGGTCGTATGGAACTGTCGTGTCTAGATTCACCTTGTTTTAAATACATTTTAAAAGTATGATTTTTATTGAATAACTAGCGGCCCGTCCCGGCTTCACACGGTTTCCCTAATTATTTTAAAAATATCATGGCATATGTCACTCGGGGATAGTGTAGCTTCTCAACGGTGAAAGATTTTTTCAGTTGAAAATAAGGTTTTGATTAACTGATACCCAAATTATATTATAGACTGGAATAGTTATATTGGAAACTTGCTCAGGTACATACTTATATATATAGAGATTTTTATATACTGCCAAGCAGAGTTTTTTCTAGTATTCTAGATTTGCAACTTGATAACTCAGCAATACTAATAAGCGCTCAAGAGACTGTGTCAAATATGATCTTCATCTTTACTTTTATATGACAGCGTCAAGAAGCCCAAAACAAAAATAAAAAATTCAGAACTCGAAGTAAGAGCCGCCTCCGAATACCCAAACGCATCTCAGATTGGAGCTCGTCTCAAGTTGCGATTTTTTGACAGTTTGCAATCATAATGGACATCTGTCAAAAATTTGTCAATTGAGACGTGCTTAAATCTGAGATACGTTTGAGTACTCGTAGGTGTATTTACATATGTGTCGACATTCTTAAAAAGATAATCAGACCTTGCGTTAGAGGGTACAACCATGATCCTATGTTGTCATAGCACAGTTTGCTGGTCAAGTGATGTCGCTGATTGCGCCTACTCTACTTTGCATAGGAACTATAGTAGTGCGCGCCACGAGGCCGGGGGCCGGCAGCGACGCGGCGGCGGCGGCGAGCGTGAGAACTGGGTGATGCGGTCGATAATGGGACTGCATGGTGTGGATAGCTAACACAATGCACCATCCGACGAAAAGCACAAGATCATTTAGATCTGGTGACTCTAGGTGCCAGGTCCATGTGACCTAAACCGAGCTTGACCCTTCTTTAAACATCCTCAAGGTTTTTGAACACGTAAGGGGAAGTTTTCAGTGCCAAGTATATCAACAACCTTATATTGATGCGGCTGCGTCGTTTCTGCATGCACCTGGGATGTCACGGCCGACTATCGCAAGAAAGTAGCTTCTCGTGTCCTGATTTAGATTAGATTTAATTTAAAACAAATTATTCAAAAATAATTACAATTCTGAGCTTAAGGCTAAATTTCACTTTCATTTCAGGTATTAGTAGTATTAATACCTGGAATGAAAGTGAAAATTGCCATAGAAAGGAGTTATCAATTGAAATCTTCAAAACTCAATGCTTCAAGGAAGTAAAATTAATGGATAAATGAGACCAAATTACCTTAATCATCGGGGCAGTGGCGCACGAGTGGCATTATCTATACAAGATTTATTTTCTGACTGACATAACTACGCACAGCGATCTCTAGAAATCTAAAGAGTTGATCGAGAGTAAGAAAGCTCTTGATAAAGCCATCAAAAAATGTTATTCAACTGCACAATCTCACTAATCTGTCATAACTCAAATGAAGTATATTCCTTGCCTGCCTACCTGCCTGCCTGCCTGCCTGCCTAGCAACGCGTGAAGAGTTCAAGTTCCGGGTCACACGGCCGGGCCCCTGCTCCTGCACGCAACACCTCAGAGCAAGCTGTAGCGTGCTTCTAGTGGATACCACCTACGTTATTACTCTGATTTGAAAGTGAAAATAAACCAATAGCAAAGGTGTTTGTTTTCACTCTGTGGTCCCTGGCCGGCTAGACGCGGAAAAAAGTTTTATCATAGAAATAGTGCCCAATGAAAAGAACAGTATGAAAATAGATATGTAGGGCTAATGTTTTGTAATATATTTCGCGGTAGTTGTGGACTCGAGGAACTCCATAGTATTATTAATCCTATTTGCTGACGAAACAAGCAGATGGTCCACCTGATAGTAAGTGGTTACCATCACCTATAACAGAGCATTGTTCATGGTCACGCACATTAGGAACGGGTCCTTGTATGCATTGCCTTGCGTCCCTCAAACAGGCATGCAGGTGTTAATCCTCATGTGCTTGTAATTTCACCAGCACTTACAATCTTAAAATGGGAACGCAGGCTGCTTGTTGGCGGAAATAGACATGTTGGTAGCTGTACTTCCTCGGACGTCCCTTTCCTAAAAGCTTCACTACTACCACTTTAATCAGATAAATCGGCATCTGCATCGTGTATGATTCTAAAAAATTAAATACCTCTTCCGTCTATTTGTCCGTCTGTTATCTCATCTCATCCTATCTGAAACTAAACAAGCCAATACTAGAATACGAACAGACTTACTAACGATGTTTTCCTTCACTGAGAGTACCTAAGCTTTTAACTCACGCTGTTTGTAGAATGTTCTATTAGAAAGCGCAAGTTGATCGGTGTTGCTAAGTTTAAAATAGCTCTGCAAATTGCGAGCCTGAACTTTAGGACTTTTTGTAACTTCCCCGTCATTTTCTAAGTACCTCCGTAATGTGTTTGAAATGAAAGTGAAGTGGGCGCTTTTTTAATTCATTACCTATACCACCACGGATGAGATAATATACTTTTGCTGGTGTAGGCTATTATTTAATCTGAGTGTAGTCGCGAGTGGTCTGTCTGTCGGCCGTAAATTGTCGGTGATCGGTAGTTTTGCGAAGGCATCACAGAAAAGGTGTCGGAATAAAGCTTAAAATCGCTTGTCATGACGTTATATGTTTATTTTGTAAATTACTCTTTTTTTTCCATGCGGTTACAGCTCTAGATTAGCATAAGTACTCCAAAAGCGTTCGTTTGTGGGCTGCCGCTATCCTTCGACTGTGGTTTAATCTTATCTTATTCTTGACGACCGATGTGGCGCGGCGGGCGAATGTCCGCCTGCGACGCAGAGGTTGCGGGTTCGATTCCCGCCTTGGGATAAATGTTTGTACGATCTGCAAATATTTATTCCGGGTGTTCTGGGTGTTTCTATGTATAATAAAAATTATCTATATAATGTTATGTATTGTATTAAGTATATCAGTCATCTAGTACCCATAACACAAGCTCTGCTTAGCTTGGGGCTAGATGATGCTGTGTGGATTGTCCAACATTATTATTATTATTATTATATTATAGAAATAATGTGTCTTCTCTCAATGATGCTAACCTAACCGCTTTTTGAAAACCAAAGATGCTTAATTTTGACTACTTGAGAGACAAATTAACTTCCTCAAACGGAAATTATTTTGAACAAATGCCAAAGACAATTTGAGTAGCCATTATTTATATAGAAGTAAGTTTTGTTATGTAAGGAAGCGTGGAACACGAAAATTTTCTGTAAACCGTGGTCTTTACAAATAGCCGGCGCATCAGCGCGGCCTGAACTTTAGCTTTCTTTACATAAGACCGTTTTATTACTTGGATAATGTCACAATTCTAATTATCACCGGACCTTTACGTGCGTGGATACTACACACAAATCATCTCTATACAAAATATAGATGGAGATTTTTGAGAAACACTAGGACACTTTCGTAAGAAATACAATGATATTATAATGAATATTACTAGAATTAAATAAAAATGACGATATCGGAAACTGACGAAGCTCGCCGTAGTGAGGCTTCAGGGGCGGATGGCCCCGGCTACCACCCGGATCAAATATCCGCAGTGGCACCCGTATCCGGGCGTTCACCGGCCGCCGGTGACGTCATCACCTTCCTGCCTGCCACCCTTTTACGTCTTAGGTTACATCAGGTACAGGTTCGAGTTCTATCGGAATTTAATCTTAGTTTTTTTTTATTTATGATGCGTTAGTCGCGTTTACCCCCATTTGGGTGGGTTGCAGGCAGATTGCAGGTTTGAAGGCATTTTTATATGAGTACATCTGTGCTTTGAAGTGGATAAAACTGTAGATGTAACAGACACCGCAAACTCACCATGCTAATAACGCGCTTGCTCTACTAAACGCATATCTACACGAAGTTCAACATAACAACACGTTCGTCAGGAACGTGCCCTATGCCCTACCACGCACTGCTTTACGCCCATCAACCTGAGGCATACAGGTATTAAGCCTGGTGTGAAGGTGAACAGTTTATAAACAACAAAATGAGTTACTTAGGTATTTATTTATTTATTTAAAAACATTACATTTATTATGAAACGACCTAAGTATAACAAACTTATTCCATTAATTATTATCTATACCTACTTCAGTGACGACAGTGATTCTGAACCTAACTTATCCACATATTATGTTTTAAAACACACTAGTACCTTTAAAAAATACCTATGTACCTATTCATAGATATGATGACTTAGGTACACGCATCAGCTTAATTAGGATATTGAATAGCACATGGCACGCTCATGACGCGCCATTTGCATTCCGCGCTCTATTATTATAGCATTTAGCTGTCGTTCTACTAAATGAGTAAGAAAATTTAATGAATTGACCGTGAGCCGGTTTCGGTCAGTCAAAAGCATGGTCTTCTTCATAATCTTGAAAAAAGGTTTTTGATCGAAGCTGTAAGACAAGTTTCTCATTTGAAGGTCGCGGTAAGATCTACATAGATCAGTAGGTACCAAACCCTAGAACTACCTATGTTTTTCTTGTAAAGATATGTCAATTATTCGTTGTTCTTTTTACTGAAGTTGTCAAATTCGTCTGAATAAAGTTCACACGAGTCACACAGTTTCCCTTCAATGCGCATGCGATGTTTACGCAAACGAAATTAAGTATTGTGTGTTATTGTTCGTGTTGTGCGACGGGGTGCGCGGTGCGCGGCGTGTGGAGTGTGTGAACCACACCGAGTCTACTGTTTCTATTCCAGGGCCACCACATACCTGAGCCATATTTACACAAACCTACATACAAATCCTGCTGAAATGATTTGATAAGACGCAGATTTGATTTTTCAAATTCATCCATGATCTTTGTTTACTCCTAAGGGAAAAGTGATTCTATGTAGGTAGCTCTTCTAAAGGTACTTATGTTTGTAATAACCCTAGTAGTAGGAATAGAGCTCTAGTAGTAGTAGTAGTAGGAGCAGCCGCCGCCGCCGCCGCCGCCACCGCCGCCGCCACCACCACCGCCGCCGCCACCGCCACCGCCACCGCCACTGCCACCGCCACCGCCACCGCCGCCGCCGCCGCCACCGCCACCGCCACCGCCACCGCCGCCGCCACCGCCACCGCCACCGCCACCACCACCGCCACCGCCACCGCCACCGCCACCGCCACCGCAACCACCACCGCCACCGCCACCGCCACCACCACCGCCACTGCCACCGCCACCGCCACCGCCGCCGCCGCCGCCACCGCCACCGCCACCGCCACCGCCGCCGCCACCGCCACCGCCACCGCCACCACCACCGCCACCGCCACCGCCACCGCCACCGCCACCGCAACCACCACCGCCACCGCCACCGCCACCGCCACCGCCGCCGCAACCGCCACCGCCGCCGCCGCCGCCGCCGCCACCGCCACCGCCGCCGCAACCGCCACCGCCGCCGCCGCCGCCACCGCCACCGCCGCCGCAACCGCCACCGCCACCGCCGCCGCCGGAAAACATATTAAAAGACTGTTTAACTTCATTTCAAGGTTCATTGCTTAACTTACCTACTTTGTCTAATTAGTCTTGTAGTCGGTACCTACAGCCGTTTTGATTTATGTTAATGATCTTTTTTGTCCAAAATCATACACGAATTCATTGGTACAGGATCTGGAAATAGATATGGTGGGATCACTTCCCCAGACGAGTCCTTTACTAAGAGATCTACTTACTACTATTAAATCATCTTATCATTGGTGTGAAAAAATGTTTCTAGGACATAAATAAGTGTAATGGACTAGTTAGACAGAGTTGACAGAAAAGTAATTCATACCGTAGTTACTTAGACAACCATACCTATAGGCATTCATAATCGACATGTGTGGTGACACGGCCTAGTAAAATTTGAAGCCTTATACAAGCTGCATCGGCAACAAACTAAGTATATTATAATATTTTATTGATGTAGGTAAACCAATTATCATTCTTATGTGTAAATAAACACGTTTTAAATATAAAATCGTCGAAAACAATAGCGCGCAAGACGTCACGCAGGCGCAGGCGCAGGCGTGACTCAAGTGTTTGTTCCCCCTCACCCCCCTCGCCCCCCGCGGCCCGCGCCGCGGCCCCGCCACCTGCGACAACAACAACGCTTAGGTAACACTAAGTACCCAATTGTACAGAAGTACAGCTCTAACCATTCCAACGAACGCATTTCTAAGTTCTCTACCAAAGGGAATGTGCCGAAGCTTTGAAATCTGAATCTAAAGTGAATAGGTGTCTTCTAGACCGTCCTGCTTCACGTCGGCTTCATCGTCGCTTAACTCCACCAGATGAGATTGGAGCCAAGGGACAGCCTACCGATGATAAAAAAAACAGCTCTTTTCGCTATTTTTCATCTTTCTAATTTTATGAAATTGTAGAATTCGACTGCTTTTTTGGAATCATTGTTACCTACTTTGACTTATCGATGCTTGGAAAAGAGATAGTTGCGAGTTCAATAAGGTGAATATTGAGTTTACGATGATAACCTTAGAAACGTTATCGAATTATTTGTTGAACAAAAGTATTCCAAAGCAAGGTCAAGGTAGATGTGTTGATAATTAAAATTAAAAACTGGTCTAAAAATCATGGCCAAATACTTTCCTCAACGAAAAGCCTACAGAACTTCCCTATCGAAAGAATAAGATTCTCCGAAGTTCAATACTCGATCCAGCCGACGATGTTAGAAGCCAATTATAGTAATGGTGTAAACTCAATTTATCAGAGCACCGGTCTAACGTGAGGGATCAGAAGGCGGGGGCCTCCAGATCCTAAAGTCGTGGGTTCAAATCCCAATGGATTTTTCTGTTCGAAAAATTGATATACCTACGCTCTGTAGCATACGCATCCAGCCGAAATAGCAAGGATGGCTTTCTGCTACTCTGGGAAGACCACGATACGTCTGACGATGTATTCCTGATAGAAGGACGATGTTCAAGTCTTGACTAGCCTTACACAGTAACGATAGAATGCAACGTACATACCTCGGACTGCGACCAGCCTCGAATAGCTTCCAATTGTTCCTTTGAGCTGATGATGAAGGGATCACGAAAGATATGGATTGGAGACACCGAGAAGGAGAACACCCGCGTACTCGTATTAGCTATGGAAAATACTTTCTTTCCCGGTAAACGTGACACGGCGCGTGCGCATCGGTAGGTATCCAACAGAAGAAGAAGCTTTCGTTCGTTCGGTTTGATTTGAACTGTCACAGCTGTCACTCCAAGCTTTGACGTTTTATGTGCGTGCATGACAAGCACAATACTGGCGTCTCGATACTGTTGTGAGCTTAGCGAAGACATTGAACATCGATGAAGGAAATATATAGATAGTTATGAATTAGATTTAGATAATCAGGTAAGTAAGTAGGTGATACGGTACGCTTCTATGGGAACGAAACATGCTCTCGAACGGTGCAGGAAAACATCGTGAGGAGTCCTGTGGCTTTACTAGCTCCGCACGTATCGACCATGTCTTTCCTGAGGAATAGACTGACTGAGTTGTGAGGATGGAATAGGTACTGGGCAAGCCTACAAACCTGTCCCGGGCACTACAGTCTACAGCCTCACGCAAATAAAGGTGCAATTTGCATAAATCATCCACGATGGATGCAAAAGCCTGCTTACTTTAGAATTTATCAGCCTATCAGATTGTGATGTTTTCGAACCTTTTTGGCTTGGTCTACTGTAGGTACCTTTCGCAGTGTGGATGCTCGTTACTATAATACCTAGTCATTTCACTGAACTAAGGCAGCTGATCACACAGTGACTCAACATCGCCGAACAGATGATTTGAACCTGTAGTGTTGTGCAATTATGGGTTTCCGATTCGTCGTCATTTCGCCAGTCATCCAGCTTTCTTGCTACGGAACATCCGCCTCGGTCTAAGTTGGCACTTTCAGACAAATATTAACCTCATGTAGCTTTTACCAACATGCAAACATAAAAGGTCTTACTTACGTCTGGAATGTGGACACATCGTACAATGGTAATGTATTTAGCCACTTTTGCCTAGAGTTGACTTCTGTCTAGGGTAAAACCAGGATAGATGCCCCACTTTTTGAAAAACCCTTATTATTTTACAACTATTAATTTACCGTGAATAACTCCTATGAATATAACTAGTTAAATCTTTTATTTTGCATTACGAGCTGTCTTTGTTGACCCACCAATTACTGATCGTGCAGAAATTGAGTTTTTGCAAAACCATTTTTTTGGGGATAGCTGCCAACCTGTATGGATAGATGCCCCAACATAAAAATGCTTAGAAGGATGCCAGTGCTGTAGGATCGATGCCCAATAGAATAAACCAAAGTAAAATACGATTTAAAATGTTTTATTAGAGCATATATAATAATAGTTAAGCATAAGCATATTTGTCTCACAAAAAACACTATTTAAATTTTAACATTCATCATCATAATTAAACATTAGTAATTCTAATCTTAGTTAATTTCTGCATTCTATGCAGAAATTTTCGTCTGTCTGTTTGCTTTCTTGTTTATCATTCTTAGTTTTCTTTACTGGCAAGCCTTTTGTTTCCTTTCCTTTCGCTTTATAGTAGTGATTGAGGGAGTTGTCTTCATTTTCGCTGTTCGTACTGTAAATATTATGTCTCTTTCGTGATCCTCGTCTCTCATTTAAATTTCAACTATTTTTTATTTTCTTTTTCATTGCGATCGGTAATATTGTCATCTTCTTCACTGAAATATTGTATATTTTTTAATTTGCCTTTCTAAACTTTTTTTTCTTGTCCTTTAAAGTTTTAAGTTTTAGTATTTTCGTGGCATGATTCACCTACAAACAGGTATTCAATAAAAATAAAACATAAGAAACATATATCATGTTTATCAAAACACACTGACAATCTATAGAGCTCTGGGGGATAGATGCCCCTAAAGGCACCTATACCGCGAAAAATTGGGGCTACTATCCTTTTTGATACTGATAGATGCCTTTTAAACTTAAAACTAAACGAAATACAATAGAGCGATTATTGACACCTAAGTGTGTACTAAATGTACCAGTGTAGTAACGTAAGAAAAATTTAATGGAATTTATGGCTACTTATAAAGTTATACAACAGTGAATACTTACGTTTGAAACTTTGACGCGTTATTTTCGTTTGCCGCGGAGATAATCGCACACACAAACGAAATACGTCTATTCCGCATAACCGCCGGCGGGGCCCTGAGGTGTGTGGCGTGTCCGCTCCATATTGAACCTATTGTTTCGTTGTTGCGATTCAGGGAAGTCGTGTTTTTTGAAAACAGGGCACCTATCCCACTGCGGCATCTATCCTGGTATTACCCTACGTTACCTGATGGGATAAGGCGTAAGTTAATTTTATTTTCAAACATTAAATCAAGCTTGTTCAATTCTCTGCCTCCGTGTATAAGGGGTAGGCAGAGATACTTTTCCATCTGCTACTACCCGGGGTATAGGAACCGTTTTTGCTTCTTTCTATTTCATTTTATTTTTGTCGTGAACCTCAAAGTATTCCAAGTGCGCCAACAACAAAAGAGCCCGCTACAATCACATTCATGATATTTTACAGTAGTCATTTAAAATACTTATCTGAAATAGAATAATTGAGAGCTCGAGTAAAAAAATGCGATGAGTTTGTTCATGAGATTGAATTTTTGACATCTGAAAAACAGTTGAGGTAATATACATACCTAATAGCTCCTATTTCGACTACAGCCTTACCTACAGCAGGTAACTAATGATCTAAACTACTAGCTAATGGATGGATCTCTTGGTACATTTTTGAACAATTATCAAATAAGCAATCCAACAGCAAGTCAAGTTAAGCAAGCAGGGATAATTACAAAATGTATCTGCTGTTCAGACGCTTGCAAGAGTATAGATTTCAGGCAGACTGTAGTATTATTGTAGCAATCACTAGCTAAAAGCCTGAATCACTTTAGAGAGATTTCGATAGCAGTTCTGGGAATTGTTTCATGATCGCGAGAAAGCGTCGCGACCGCGCCGGCCGTCCGCGTCCGTGCGGCTCTGATGTGCGGTGCGTTTATTACTACGCCTCAATTTTTATCTCTTCAACTTAATCGCAGGGAAACAGATAATTATCAGTAATCTATATATCTATCTATATAGTCCTGACCTCCTGACTGACTAACATCCTCACAACTTAGGAACCTATTAGTTCTGTTATGCTATTTTATAAGTGAATAAATTGAAATTGAAATTGAAATTGAAATTGAACTTGCCTATTCCACAGGAAAGACATCGTCGTGTAGAGCTAACTAAACCGCACGGGTTTGCACACATAATTTTTTCGAAGAGAAAAATCCATTGTGCACGACCGGATTCTAACCCACGACCTTAGAAAGAAAACAATCCTTGAAACCTTAACCCTTCGATCATCAAATGTTATGGTACTTCTCGAAGCCTACGTCAGTACTGCTTCGTCAGAAAGGCCCAAAGATGACGCATGATTCTCCGTAATGTCACGCAGAGTGAAAAGGGGCTTTGTCCAGTAAAGTGACCATACATATTATTATACTTTCCAATCAGAAGGAATTTGCGGAAATAATAAAATAACAAGGAAAGTGTTTCGGCCGACGACAATCTTTTTGTTCAAAATTTCAAAACTGGTTTGACTTTCGCGAATTCGTTTATGACGTGGTGTACATAAGAGTTTGCGTTAATTAGCAACGATGAAGCATTTAGTTATTTACAGTTTTTGGCGCTGGCTCATACCTAATTGATTTTCGTTTACAGTTACCTAAGAGTTTTGCAATTCATTGTATAACAAGCAGGTCATTGGATTCTAGATGTAGGTACGAGTATAATATAAGCGTCAGAATCATTTACATCAAATCAAATCAAACATATTTATTTAGGAAGCAAAAATATACATACACGTTTACTAAAAGTCGATAGGTACAGAATTTGACTGATTTGAACTTACTGAGATAAAAGTAAAACAAAATTTAAGTCAAAATCATCATCATCATCGACGGCTTGTAAAAGTCTACTGCTGGACGTAGGTCTCCCATACGTATCCAGGAAGAACGATTTTGAGCCCTTTCCGTCAACTGACTTCGGTCCGTCCGGCCCTGACAATGTCGTCAGTCCATTGGGCGCCCTCCTAGGGCGTCCTCTTACTCGTACGTACTCTTTCTTTTCACACTCACATTACTTTATTTTTTGGAATTCGCACCTACATATTCTAACCTACTCTAAGTGAAAACAGTCGAAATTTGTGAGTCACTACAAAATACGATGTTTCTTGTGGAACAACTTACTTACCAATACTTTATGGAAAAGCTTGATGCGTCACCTACTTGGTCAATGAGATCCAGAATGTTCTATATCTTTTCGTGAGGTCTTCTCTGGATCTGGTCCCTGCTTTTTTTTCCGGCTCAAGGTTGCCATTCGAGACCCGTTATTTATTGTTATCCCAGCGGTTGTTTATTCCACAAGCTATATAGCCTGTCCACTACCACTTAGACATAGACACTTCAACTTCAGCAGGTTCTTATGACCTTAGTTCTCCAACAGATTACCTTATTTCTAATTATATTACGTAGTGAAACTTCCAACTTTCATCTTGAGGCTTTACGGTAACGAGGTGTGGCTTATTTTCTCGAACGCCATGCAAGTTGGATTCGTCGTAAGTACTAGGATAAACCTATCACAGTAGGTATAAATTTACAATGATGTGTTAGGTTGAGACTTACATAGATACTGGTTTTGTGTAAAGCTGAATGATGAATGGTATGTTGCTATTTTACTGGACTCTCTAATTGCAAGGGAATGAAGATATAATGAATAGACCGTCTTCAATATTGCACAACAGACAGCTCCATGTTATCTACTCATGAATACCGTTCGAGTCCATTATTTAAACGATCATTAGCATTAGGTACCTACTACCTGCGATTAATTATGCAATCGTAGTAAAGGTCGTAGGTCAGTCATCTAGCTCTCTGTTCCGTCGTCATCAATTAGTCCAGCTACATGGCTCAGTCTGGATAGGGGTGTACTCAAGGGATCATCGTGGGATAGACCTTTTTATTTTGTTTTGTCATCTTAGCCTTGAGTACCTACCTAGTAGAGTGGGTATACCATCTTCAATCAAAATATCTAGAACTGTACTTTACTAATATGTTTTCAGCACATACCTACCTAGTTCCATTATATTTGAGAAGAGAGAGTATTCTACAAAAAAACAGTCTAGGGAATACCTACCTGCCAGCCTTCACCTCTGCAAAGCTGTACCGGCTGATCTAAGCAAAGTTTGTGTGCTCTGATCGTTGTGAATTGAAGTGCCACCGGATTCTACACTCCGAGGTTTCATCATTGTAGATGAAGCACACTTCAAGTTGAGTCGCAAATTAGTCCACAGCTGGCCATAGGTCTCCCCCAAGTTTGGGGAGGTTTGCCATAGTCACCGCTTGTTTAGCAAACGGATTGGGTGACGGCATTGTTGGAGTTAAGTACTGAGGAGATGCTGCTGCCCATCTCCTGTTGGAAAATGGAGAGGCTCTATTTTAAGGCTAGTGTGCCAGCGAAAGTGAAATAAAGGCAGAAATTATGGAAGTTAACTTTTACAAGGCCCTGGCGCCAGTTGCCTAGATACGGCTCTGGTTGTACCTGTGGGGCTGACAGCCATTATGCGGCCGTTTGTTGACTGCATCATTAGAAGCCGATTACTGAGGTCTCTTCCGTCAAAACCAGTTTGACAACGATATATCAAGCTGCGTCTCGAACTGGACATAAAGTACTATGATATACGGCTAACGTTCATTTTACGTAAGTAGATGTAGAGTCTGTAACCTACGTATCTATCTATAGGTACACACATAATAATATTATGGTGTTCAAGTATTATTTAATAAAGTACCTACTAATTTTCAAGAGAAAAATGGCCGGACGTGAAGCATTGTTATTTTGTAAAATTATGAAATGGAACAACAGAAGTGACTCTAGTATCTTGTTTGTTTCCTAATAACAAAAGTTTTTGAGAAATTGCTCATTATCAATGCTACAGTACCTGACTCTGTCAGGATAGTATTTCCACGCAGGAGCTCGGTGTAAGGCCCCGTACGGTGTACCTAAGTGATCTTCAAAACGACATCGACATTGCAGTATCGTAACTGCGTAACGGTAGAGCATTTAACGCGTGTGCATCTGTGCCGTGCTTCATAAGACCGGTTGCCGACCAGTAGGATACCTCTACTTTTGTCTAGTTAAATTAAAATGAGATAAACAGCTGTTCTACCGGGTACTGCGTAGGTAATTCTAATGTCGCGGAGTGTCGCTTTCAAGATAATGTTAGATGGTAAAAATACAACCTGCGTGTGCTCGACTACCGCTCGAAGTTCAACCAATCATGGTAATAACCATCCTCATCATCTAAATCAGTTTCGCGTGCGCAGTGTTGCGTTGACCGTTCAATACTCTCATACATAACTGTTGGTATCGCTCGCACGCAGCAGCAGTACACCAGCTCCACTAGTGGCTTCCACACGACTTCTTTCACCTCCGTAGCTACTGCGGGAGTCGGTTGTGGCGGGTAGCCGGTCTGCAAGATGAGTTGATAAACACAACGAGTCGTATTGAAATGGTGAGCATATATTAAAGCAAGTAATGATGAAAACAGACCTCCGCTGAAGCTGCAGAATAGACATACAGGATGCACCCTTCAGGAGTTTAAGTTCCTTGCATTGAGCTTCTTAGTTCAAAGTTCTTGGTCGCGTGGAACTGCAATGGTGCATAGATTCACCTTGTTTTCAAAGTAATCCCAAAGTTTTAACTCTTGACCATGAGAGGACTATTTTAAAAGTTTCGATGAAAGCTGTGTGACAGTCAGTCAGTCAATCAGTGATTTGTGTAGGTGTAAGTGGCGTGGTCTTCGTGTAACTGTGTGGTCACGTGCCGCTCTCTGCGCTGCAGGTCACACCGTTGGTCTCCAAACTGTCGACACGCCACTTATTGCTTCAGTGTCCATGCCAGATGGAAATATATTATTAGGAATCACTGTAAATAGTAATCTGTTATTGGAGTTTCGTTTATCGTTCAGCACATCTCGAGACTAGCCCATATGTAGGTCAGACGTAAATTAATTAAAAATACCTACATAACAAGAAAGCGTATTCTGTCTACAAACTAAAAAAATAAGCTGCATTTTAACACTGGAACACCAGACACATCTGCCTAATCTTAGCAGGTACCTTCTTAATTGGATCTTCTTTCGATGTGTTATAAACGTTCCTATATACACTTATTACTATTTATTCTTTTGAAAGTTCTTATAAAATTTATCTGTCTAATTTACAAAAATGTGTTTCTTTTGCTGGTCCTCAAGCACCAGCGCATGAGCAGCACCGAGTACTTAACTCCGACACTGCGTCACCAACCCACCACCAAGCGTGGTGACCACGGCAAACATCCTAAACACTGTAGACCTATGCCCAGTGGCTAATATAACGTTCATTAATGAGCTAGTAGCCAACTCCAAGGAGGCCTCAGGACGGGAACATCGAGGTCGCCAGAAGGCTTTAAAGTGGTCCTTATAATCTAACAGGTTGACTTTGACTTCCGAGGAATTAGCCCTCACGTGTTAGGCATTAAGCTAGCTTCAGCCGAAACCTAGTCTCGGCCAATGTCAGACTAATTAGTTCCAAATCTTGTTAGCAGATAAGGCATCAAAGAAACAAACTATTTTGTTTGAAGTACTTATTAATTGGCTGTCGAGGCCTCAGAATATAGAGAACATAAATATTTATTGGCAGACATTTACATAACGCTCCAATCTTCTACGTACCTACTTTGGGACCCAGATAACTGTTAATTTATTAATTATTTAATTAATTCTTGTAGATATTATGTAGGGTAGCTCAACAAACCCCTATAATCATACAAATGTTTGTCCTTGATGGGAATCGAACTGAGAACCTATCCAGAGCAGGTGCCAGCCAATTGATAAATCGTTAAGGTCATGCCAAGCGCCTTACGAGAGACCTACGTCCAGCAGCTGACGAATATAGGTTGATGATGATGTTTAGAAACGAAAGAAAGATTTATTATGTTAGCCAGCTTCTATAATACACCGTGGTTGCCAACCCTGACTTATTCATTAATGACAATGACATCCGGCCGCTTTCGGCTAGATACAACAAATTTATTCATTAGGGCCAATGGCTTAGCGGTGAATGCATCCTCGAATAGTAGGAAGTAGTGGTTTCAAAACCCAATCGGTCGATGACTTTGGGGGTTTTTATGTTACTAGGTTCATTCTTTCACTTAGCGAACCTGTACTGTACCCATTTCATGACCCTCTCTACAGAATGTTCTATTCTTTCTTATTCTGCTGTCGAGTACAGGTAGGCGCCTACTCTACGTCTAACATAGTTACAGCATTCTCATTTTCAAAGGGTCCACTGACCCCAGCCTACGTTGTTAGATATTGAACCATCACAGCCACGACTCTATGTACCTTGCTATTTACTAACACCCTAATTTGATTAGAGCACTGCTAATGAATCCGTATGTTTAGTGATGGTCGGTGAAGATACCCATGTCTGCTGGGCACGCATTTCTGCTCATCTTTACCTGATTTAATAATAGTTTACTCGTATCATTCTTCATGGAATTATAATTAGTAATAGTAGGTAACTAATCATTTCAAGAAAATAATAACCACTAAAAGTAATGTTTGTATCGTAACGCCTTTAAGAATGGACCTGGTTGTATGATAAAAGCGTTGCTAACAGTTTTTCGTAAGTCTTAAAATCTTGAAAAACAGCCAAGTCTGCTCCAATTTTGCACTAAGGCGTTTTTTGGACCTACAATATGTTGTCTGCCCGGCAGATCAGCACGAAGATGGTACTGACGCTATTTTTAAGGGCAAAGAGAGAAGAAAATAGTTATACAGGTAGATACTTACCTATTTTCTCACACGTTTTTACTAAGCACAAAATAATAAGTAGTACCTAAGTACACGTACCTACTTGTATATAATACAAATTAATTGTATGTGTATAGGCCAATAATTGTCCTGTTGTCAGGGGCGACTAGCAGATCACAAAAAAGTAAACTGACACGTCACAGATAAACGTAAATAAACGTAATGTGGGGTAATAATTATACTACTTATATACCTACAGTAGGTACCAAACTATAGGTAGGTAGGTACCTAACCAAGGGTTCCATAAACTTCACAGTGCATTAGTATCTATTCGTTACCGCCTTGGCCTTATTCGCTTAACCGCAACGTTCATTACTTTTCTATTTACTTACGTAGGTATTACTTTATTAGGTACAATTTATTCGACTGTTTTTTTAAATATTTGCGTTAGCTCTGTATTTTGCTTTATCAGTTACTTATAATAATCTTTGACCTGACTGGCTGACATACTGCCCGGTAGACTTTTTCGGGTTATATTTGTCGTGGTGTATGCGTAGTGTGTACCTGGAAATGGAATTCTTGAAGTTCAACACCAAAAGGCCAGCAGGCACCAACTTACCAGTAGCTTGAAATAACTTGCAACTTCAATCCTCAAGAACGGTAGGTAAACCTCTTAGATCTTTTCATGATTCTAATAACATAGAGGATTTCTATGGAGGTAGTCAAAGGCACGTCCCAAAACCGCATTTGGCCTGACCGCGCGAATAGTTAAAAAGGTTTGCAATCGTTGTTGAAAATCATTTGTTTACATTACATAAGCCTAAGTAGGTAGGTACCTACAATAATGCAAAACCTATTAGATTTGTGGCGAAAGCTCTGTTCAGTCTACTCTATGACTAATCAGTCGACACAATGAAATGAAAGTCTATCTATTTCGAAGTAGGTAGCTATAGGTCAACGTGTACAAACAAATATGGAACAGTTACGGTAGAGCCTATCTTACACCGAGGGCAAAAGGAAAGGATCATATATATTATTTTAATTTCCACTGTTTCGTATGAGGCGACTAAAATATCGCACCAGGGTATGGGTAGCACCAACTCCTGACAAATTGACATCAAACCGGTGGTCGGCAATCCTTGCACCGTACGTCAGTTCAGTAGTGGACTTCTTTAAACTGATACCAATTACGATACTTACGTACTAATGTATTAACCATCCGTTTTCTAAAATTAGAGGTAGAACTAGAGGTAGAGATTAGAGGTGAACTGATATATAGGACAACGCAAAACTGACAAATAGGATGATAACTGTGCGGTGGTTGTGGGTTCGATCTCCACTTAGGACAAACACTTGCGTGATAAACATAGATGTTTGTTCTCCGTTTGGATGTCATATTGTATTTACAAAAAAAAGTATAAGTAAAAGTATAAGTATTCTATCAGCCATCTAGTTCCCTTAGTGCAAGCTTTGCTTAGTTTGGGTTCGACAATATTGTGTAAAAAAGCTGTCCTCGAACATCGGAATGATGGAATTATCGTCCGTGCGTGGTATATTAGCCAAAAAAACTGTTCTTACTAGCGGCTAATTAGATCTTAGGGTTAACTCCCTCCTTGCCAATGCAGAATCCAGCCATCGTGCTCAGCGAAGCGCGACCACGCTTGAGCAACGCCCGTCGCGACAAAACCCAGCGCGCGCACCGCCCGCGCGACATTCTACAATGCGCCATGCGCCCGACGGCGACGCTGCTGCTTCTCCTGGCAGCCACCGCCCTCGCCAACCAGCCCGGCGACCGCCCATCGAGCCCGCAACCTGATATAGCAGAGCCGAGCGATCAGAGAGATGTGACGATCGAGTCAGGTAACGGCACGACCAGTGACAGCGACGAAGCGTTGGACGGAGAGCACGAGCCGGTAGTGCGCAAGAAAAGGACGTTCGGAGATGTCGTGTTCCGAGGACTGGCCGACGTGCTGGGCTACAGCGTGGCAAGGAAGCCGCCGCAAGCCGCCACGTTCCCGCCGCCATTAGACCCCGTCCCCGGCATCGACCTGCCTCTGCAAGCGGGACCTCCTCCGCCTCCGCCTCCGCCGCCGCCGCCACCGTGCGGAGCGCCTCGAGCTGTCGCGCCTCCTCCGTGCCGAGCCACCAAGCCAGCTCCCCGCCCTAGACCACCTCCGCCACCGCCGCCGCCGCCGCCCTGTCCCAAGCCTAGAGCAGTGCCGAGACCGAAGCCGAGGCCACCACCTCCTCCACCACCGCCGCCACCGCCGCCTCCCCCGCCGTGCGCGAAGCCCCGCGCGAACCCCGCCACTCCTGCCCCGTGCGCTCCTCCTCCGCCGCCGCCGCCTCCGCCGAAGGATAACGTCGAATCGATAACATCGAACTTCAGACTGGACTTCAACTTCAACCGCAACCCGGTGGCGACTCCCGCGCCCGCGCCCGCGGCCGCCGAAGCTAGAGCCGACGACGTCGATCAGTACGACGATCGAGTTGCGCTGGATCCGGTGCCGATCGAGCCTCGCGCGGCACGCCTGCCCCTCGAGCCGGCTCGCGAGCCGCGCGTCTACGTCGACGCCTTCGTGCTCAGGAACGGCGTGCCCGAGCGCGTGGACGCCGTGGATGCCAAGAGACTCGGCAATCGACAGCCGGCGGCGAACGATGACTATCTCGCGTACGATGGTGACGATGAAGGACTGCAATACGACGATTACGAAGACGTCCAGGAATCCCGGGACCGGGCTAAAGCGGTGAAGGAATTCGGTACGGCGGTAGATCAGTTTTGGGAGACTAAAAAACGAAACAGACCTCAAGCTCAGAAAAAACTTTCCGCTGGTCATTACCAAAATGTCCACTTCGGGGATCGCACGTTGGCGGGTCTAGTGCAAAATCCAAAGCAAAAGAAGGAGAAGGTCCGACCCACTCGTATCCCGATACCGTTACCCGAACCCGAGGAAGAAGACGCTGAATCGACGACGACCACAGAAGACCCTCACAGAAAGCTTAAGCCTAGAGTACTTCCTCCCACGGAACACAACCCTAACAATATCGATACGGTAACGGTTCGGGTGCCTCCTATCTACAAGGAAAAACGACCGAAGAAGTATCACCGGGAGCGAGGTCCCGATAGAGACGAGGAAGAGGTGGAACGTGAGACAACAGATTTCTACGACAGTCAGAACACATCTGACGAATCCGACACAGAGGGAGATGATAGCTACATATCTCAACAAACTGAACGTCCTCGCAAGCGACGGAAGAAGCTAAATCGTCGCACTCGCTCTACGCAGGAGAAATATTCTGCAGGGGATTACGACTATTACGGCAAGAAGCTCCCAGTCTCAGAAGAGGAGAAGTTCTACATGGAATTAACAATCCCTCCACCGACACGAGACGCAGACAGAGCACGGCACGAGGACCCAGAAGACAAGTATTTCTTGAACGACCATGAACGTATCAGGGAGGACCCTGAGAGACAAGCCGATGAAGATAGCGACAACGACAGTAACGATAGCGAGCGGGAGGAGGTCGTGGTGGATGAAGATGACGAATCCGAACGAGCGGACGAGAGCGAACGTTCGCAGGTTGATCTGGAACGTACAGGCGATCAGGGGAAGGCAGACGAGCACGAGCGAACCGACAAACTCAGCCCGAACGCGAAAGTTCACCTTTCCGGTTACCGCAATAAGTATGTGAAAGCTCATAACGTCCAAGTAGACGACCCCCGGCCGGTCGTCGCCACTGTCAGCAAGAAAACGGTTAAGATCGGTGCGTGAGACGCCAGTGCAGTGCCAGCCCGCCATATCTATTTATTTGTACGTAGAGATCGCTACGGTTCGGGCTAGGGCCGCACTACGAAAGGTCGCGAGCATACGCTAAGAGAAAGCAGTTGATTGAAATCGTTGTGCGGTCCTAACCCTCCTTTCCTCTGGGATAACAGAAGTCTGTGATGATCTAGTTAAGCCCCGTTATTATTTTTATACTTAGTTTAATTTATGTTTCTAAATAAAGAGTTTCGACAATGATTTCATTCGTAATTTATATTGGTCGAGTCTTTGATGCGTGAAATGTGATTGGCGGGTCGAGGTGACCATTGTAGGTGAAGGTCTTTGGGACAAAAACGCGAGTTGTGAGGCGAGTAAAAGCTCGGTCATTGGTCGGTTTCGCGAGAGTGCAACGACCCAGGTTGCTTAGATAAATTAGCAAGTACTTAGGTACCGAGCCGCATTGCAGGTTGCGGTGGAATTGTTTGCAATTCTCAGTTGAGCAGTTGCTGATATAATGCACTTTGACAACCACTTTGATGGATCTTATAAGTTTAATGTTTGCTATATCATAATGAAGTTATGAAGGTTGGTAGACCGACATCGCATTTAACTCATTGTGATGTAAGTAAAAAATCAAGTTTTTTTTTTTAAGATAGGCTGTGGTTTCAATGGATTTGGTAGGTAATGACAATCATGACCCGGGAGACGGAGCGAAAGACACCTTCCGACCCAATGGACCGACGACATTATTCAGATAACAGGAAGCTGGTGGATGGAGGACTAAAAGTATTTCTTCTTACATGGCCAGCATTGGTCCTTTCAGACTGATTATGATGATGATGAAGTAAAACCTTGGATTCTTTCATTGTTAGATTTACAAATCTGTTTTTTCATCAATAACTTACCTACTATTAAGAAGGCTGCATGCTTACTTTAGTGACATACATTTAAAAAGTTAGTACAAACACCTCTAAGGCTAATAAATACTAGGTATTAGGTTTTATAATACTACACTTTCGTGTATCGTTCTATAGAGCTGACCACAAAGCGCAGGAGAATGCGTTTTTTCCCTGGACGAATTAACTTGTACGTAACCCGGTTTAATATACAAACGAATCTAAAATGTTATCGCTAATTAAAGATTAAGGTTACAAAAATGATTAATTATTTTCTCTCACTCGGACACATATATAATTTTTTTCTTTTATGACCTGTGTAATTTGCATGTTCTTTTTATACCTATATCGGTCCGCTCTACTCTGTTGCAACACCCTTACTGGGTATATTATGTGTATTGGCACCAAAACATGTATATAGTCCTAAGATCTGACAATGTTAAACCTACTTACATAATAAGGCAATAAACATACTGAATACTGAATACACATAGTGTACAATTGTACATGTAAGTGACATGTTCAGTCAGCTGAATAGAACGTATACAATTTGTAACTTTTAAAATGCATAGCAAAAACTACAAAAACATGAAATCAGGCGTGGTTTAATAGCAAATTACTACGATACAAGGTAATAAAAAGGTCTTTTAAATCGACTAGAACACTTTATTTGGGATCATTCTTTATAAACTTTATTTAAATCATGCTTATTTTACTTACATAAATATTTGGTAATATTATTGTAGGGGCACAAATAATTCATAACACAGGCATCAACTGACATAGGTGATAGCCATTTGATGATTTAAAATCTTATAGTTCCGGAACTTGTAATCACACACACATTTTATGGTCCACATTTTGACTAGTATTGAAGATTTAAATGGCTAACGACAACTTTTCAAGGCAGGTACAGTACAGTATTACTATTGTCTACATACCGAAAGGAGAAAACGTTAAAAAAACTTACTGTTAATAAACTTTTGTTGCCAACTGTACCTAGATCACCTAGACAAACTCACTTTTTCCATGAAATCATAAAGATCACATAGAATCGTCTTACATAGGTGAATCTATGCGCCGTTCCTCGCGACCAAGCCTAGAAGAACATCCAAGAAACTTACGGCTTGGTTCCTACCGTGCATGATTAGTTTCAAAGCACAGGGTGCTCAAATCTCAGATTCCTTTGAATTGGTAGAGTTACTTGAGTAGAGTTTGTTTTTGGTCGTAAAGCTGTTTTCTGGAACAAACACAAAACATGTTCACACGGGGAGTGACCAGCTACCTAATACTTATATAATACTTTAAGGAGACTCCCCTACAATAACAAGCCGATCCCTATAAAAGGCGGCCCGAGCTCAGCGAGCGGCCATTTGCTTATTCCCTCTCGAGCGGTACGGTCGTGTTCGGTGCGACTTGTGTTCAGACTTGTGTTCAGACTTGTGTTCAGACTTGTGATTCCCATGAAGTACTTTTTAGTGGTTAGATTGAGTAGATAACCGTTATTTTAACTGTGGCGTTATTGAGGTCTTATTTCTAAAGAGTTTTACTGTTATTTTCTGTGGAATTGAGGTTAGAGTTGTATTTTTGATTTTGTTTGATTAAATTGTTATTGCAGTAAGTAAGATGGTTATTTTTCTTTAAAGGATTCCTCTCCTGAATCCTCAATTCAGAAGTGGGATACCTATCTAATGCCCATCAGGCCAGTCCTTTCGATTATAAAATCCTGATTTGTTTTCACGTAATTATTGTTGAGGGTAGTTTTTACTGAAATAAGACACCAATTCGTTGTTCAAGTAGATTTGTTTGTGTAATTTATCATTGTCATTTACTTGTGAGTGAAAATGGCTTATGAACAGCGTAGGTCGCGTAACAAGTCGCACCGTCACGATACCGACGGTAGGTCAAACGATCAGTAATGGTCAGGTAAGCCGAGCAAGTATCGAGTCGAAGCGTTTGTTTTAGCGCTACTTAATGCCTAGCAACGAGACAGAGGTGAGACGTTTCATGAAATCACGTTGGCAAAAATAAGACCACAGACTCCGTTTTGAAATATTTTATTGGTTTCCAGTTAAACTGTCACGCAAACGACTTCAACGCTACACGTGGGTGTAGCTCCCGACGACATCATGTGCAGGTGCAGGATGTCGTGCCGCTGCGCGAGGCCGCTAGCCGTCGCCTGCAGCCGACGCACGCGTGTGGTGACGCGTGCCTCTGCTCGCCTTGCTTCGTGCCACTGCGCGAGGCTGCTAGCCGCCGCCTGCAGCCGACGCTTGCGTGTGGTGACGCGTGCTTCTGCTCGCCTTGCTTCGGGCCGCTGCGCGAGGCTGCTAGCCGCCGCCTGCAGCCGACGCTTGCGTGTGGTGACGCGTGCTTCTGCTCGCCTTGCTTCGTGCCGCTGCGCGAGGCTGCTAGCCGCCGCCTGCAGCCGACGCACGCGTGTGGTGACACGTACTTCTGCTCGCCTTGCTTCGTGCCGCTGCGCGAGGCCGCTAGCCGTCGCCTGCAGTCGACGCACGCGTGTGGTGACGCGTGCCTCTGCTCGCCTTGCTTCGGGCCGCTGCGCGAGGCTGCTAGCCGCCGCCTGCAGCCAACGCACGCGTGTTGTGACGCGTGCCTCTGCCTGCCTCTGCTCGCCTTGCTTCGTGCTGCTGCGCGAGCCTGCTAGCCGCCGCCTGCAGCCGACGCACACGTGTGGTGACGCGTGCCTCTGCTCGCCTTGCTTCGGGCCGCTGCGCGAGGCTGCTAGCCGCCGCCTGCAGCCGACGCACGCGTGTGGTGACGCGTGCCTCTGCTCGCCTTGCTTCGTGCCGCTGCGCGAGGCCGCTAGCCATCGCCTGCAGCCGACGCACGCGTGTGGTGACGCGTGCTTCTGCTCGCCTTGCTTCGTGCCGCTGCATGAGGCTGCTAGCCGCCGCCTGTAGCCGACGTACGCGTGTGGTGACGCGTGCCTCTGCTCGCCTTGCTTCGTGCCGCTGCGCGAGGCTGCTGGCCGCCGCCTGTAGCCGACGCACGCGTGTGGTGACGCGTGCCTCTGCTCGCCTTGCTTCGTGCCGCTGCATGAGGCCGCTAGCCGTCGCCTGTAGCCGACGCACGCGTGTAGTGACGCGTGCCTCTGCTCGCCTTGCTTCGTGCCGCTGCGCGAGGCTGCTAGCCGCCGCCTGCAGCCAACACACGCGTGTTGTGACGCGTGCCTCTGCCTGCCTCTGCTCGCCTTGCTGCGTGCTGCTGCGTGAGCCTGCCAGCCCTCGCCTGCAGCCGACGCACGCGTGTTGTGACGCGTGCCTCTGCCTGCCTCTGCCTGCCTTGCTTGTCGCCGCTGCGCGAGCCTGCTAGCCGTCGCCTGCAGCCGACACACGCGTGGTGTGACGCGTGCCACCATCTGATATGATAATAGCTAAGAGATTTGCGATTCAGTGATGCTTCCTTCTCATATGATAATAGCTACCTAGACGTGCGATTCAGCGAGGCCTCCGTCTATAATATTGAAGATACGAGATTTGCGATTCAGTGATGCTTCCTTCTCATGTGATAATAGCTACCTAGACGCGCGATTCAGCGAGGCCTCCGTCTATAATATTGAAGATACGAGATTTGCGATTCAGTGATGCTTCCTTCTCATGTGATAATAGCTACCTAGACGCGCGATTCAGCGAAGCCTCCGTCTATAATGTTGAAGATAACAGATGCGCGATTCAGTGATGCTTCCATCACTGGTACCTATATAATAGTAGACGCTCGAACTCTCAACGAGTTCTGCGTTTACCTCAGGCAGTTGGGACGCCTTCTGCCTGGTTTTTTCTCAGATGTTGTTCTACATGATGATAAAAAGTACTTGGAGATAAACATAACCTATAAGATCTTATGGTGTGGTAACGTTTGGGGTTAAATAACGAGAGCTCTCATAGTTATAAAATGTTTATTTTGAAAATTTCATGTTATAAGTTAGTATGTGTGTGTCCACAGCAAAAACTGTTGTGGCAAACTCTTAGACATGTTTATGTTTCAGATGAGGTATGTGATCCTAGTTTAGGATCATCATCAGTGCCACCTCATCGCGGTGCTGAAGCGTCGAGCAGCAGTCGCTGCAGCTGGACGACCAGGTTCCCGTCGAGGGCGACGTGACGTCAGAATTGGCCGTTTAAGGAGACTCCCCTACAATAACAAGCCGATCCCTATAAAAGGCGGCCCGAGCTCAGCGAGCGGCCAGAAGTAGCCCGGTAACGCTGAGTAGCCCGGTAACGCTGTGTAGCCCGGTAACGCTGTGTAGCCCGGTAACGCTGTGTAGCCCGGTAACGCTGAGTAGCCCGGTAACGCTGTCGGAAATCGCTAGGCGATTATACCAGCATTTTAGTCCGTTCGAAAAAAAAAAAAAAAAAAAAAAAAAAAGCGAGCGGCCATTTGCTTATTCCCTCTCGAGCGGTACGGTCGTGTTCGGTGCGACTTGTGTTCAGACTTGTGTTCAGACTTGTGTTCAGACTTGTGATTCCCATGAAGTACTTTTTAGTGGTTAGATTGAGTAGATAACCGTTATTTTAACTGTGGCGTTATTGAGGTCTTATTTCTAAAGAGTTTTACTGTTATTTTCTGTGGAATTGAGGTTAGAGTTGTATTTTTGATTTTGTTTGATTAAATTGTTATTGCAGTAAGTAAGATGGTTATTTTTCTTTAAAGGATTCCTCTCCTGAATCCTCAATATACATTTATTTTTTTAAAAATTACCAGCATTAATTGAAACTTTTGAATGAAAAATCAAGGAGTAGTAATATCATTTTTTTTAATAACAAAGGTCCAATTAAAGATCCTGGAAGGACCCTCGAAGGAATAATATGCCAGGCAGACTTAAATTACTGCTACAGTTTAGGATCGAGTTTTAATGTCCGAAGTAAACCACCAGAACGAACACCCGTGTATACCAGCAAACAATAGCTTCTGTAGGAGAGTAATTCAATCCGTTTATTTCAGGTATATGCGGTCGAACGCTTTACTACAGTCGGGGAAGACAGAGTCGGCCTGGTAGTACTCACCGGCGGGTGCGGGTGCGTGCGTGCGCTTCATGTGGTGGTTGAGCGACTGCTTGTACTTGTAGTGCGCGTCGCACAGCGCGCACGCGAACGCGCGCACCGCGGCGTGCGAGCGCGCGTGCGCCCGCAGTGCGCCGCATGAACTGCAGCCGATGTTGTAGTTAGTATATTGTATTAGTAATACATAGGTGCTTCTGATAATACAAGCTTTGCTTATTTAAGACTAGGTGACGTTTGTTGGTTGCACTATTTATGACTAGATGACAGCATACAATCTAAATCCCCTTTTAATATCCGTTTTACACACTCTCTCACATTCATTGTCGTTTCTCTGACATTTTCTTTATTTTTATTATTATAATTTTTTTTTCTCTAGTAATTGTTATCTGTTAATCTTGTTTTTTTTTTATTGTTTTTGACTCTTTAATTTGCGATATCTTTTGACTGTATTTATTATTGTAACTTGCTCATTATATAATATTATTTTTAGCTTGAATTATTTGTACGCCCTATGTATTAGTTTTACTTTTAAGATTAGTGATAAGTCAGCTCATGTCTATAACTTTTTGGGCGCTTTGGTTAGTGCTGTAAGCCCAAATTGTGTTTATTTTTAATAAATAAATAATTTTAAGGATGACAGCTAAATGAAACCCATCCTAAGTTTTAAGTTGGACTATAAGCTAACTAATTCTACAAATCGCTTTAATTCATCAGTAGTTTTTGCGTGATGCGTGTACAAGCAAACAAATATTCTGTATTTTTTTAAGTATTATTAGCAAGATTTCAGAAAAAATATCTTTAACGTATAGACTTTTCGACCTCTACAGTTTTACAAAATGAATAAATAAATGAAAAAATTAAATAAATGTAAATAAAATAAACGAATGTAATGTAATAATGGAAATAAATGTAATGTAATATGTGCAAATGTTTCTATCTATCTATCTACAATAGTAATAGATGATTAATGAACGATACCTGAACGCCTTGTCGCAGTCGGCGCGAGCGCACGCGTGCACGCGCACGGACGCGGACGCCGGCGTCGACGCGCCGAGCGCGTGTGACCTCATGTGGCTCGACAACTTGTTGGTTGCAAACTGCTTGCCGCACACCTGGCACATGTACGGCTTTACGCCTGGAAACAGTCAAAGCCATCCGACAAATTTATTTAATTAAATAAGAACGATCACTTTATACGTTTTCTGTCATCTCTGGAAGCAACATAGAATTTTCATTATAATTGTTTTCGTCGTGTTATTTTTAATTCTGTAGCGTAGTTTTGGTGGCAGTTAAAAAGAAAGTGTGATATGTGTGGCATCCTGATTTGAGTGAAAATGTTTCCCTGAGGTTTTAAAGAAAAACATTACCTTTTTCTACAAAACAAACGACGGCCGACATTATTGTATTTTACTGGCTCAACTTGACTAAAACCTATTTATTTTATCCACTTGAATAAGAAGCTTTATATTCTTAGTCAAATACAGTCAATTTTAGACAGACGCCATAAACCAAAGAAGAAGGATCACTTGAAACGTCTCACATACTTGGTGACAGTCCATGAAATGAAATCGTTTATTTCGCTTATGTGCAACCAAACCAAGGGGAGTTATAAAACTCGCAACAGCCTGATGAGATTATAGTTTCGGTTGGCAGATTGCATTGCTATAATAAAACTATCAGGTTATTTCCAAAATAGTTTTCCTGTTAGTTCCATGAACTCTGTACCTATTTGTGTAGCAATTGAGTCAATTATAATACATTCCAGTAAAACCGTTTTAGTTTCCCTACATGCCGCTAAGTAATATTGGCGCCACACTGAAGCCTCACTATAAAATGCCTTTGGATAATTAATTATTTAATATAATTTTATATTATTTACCTGTGTGAATCCTCATGTGATTGTTCAATATGTTTTTACTGATGAAAGTCTTGCCACAGTCATCACATTCAAATGGCCGTTCACCTGAAATTAAAACTTAAAATAATGAACATAGATACAGTATAGCTATATGCAGAGTCGGCTGCATGTTTATCCCTGTAGCTGCACACATATTATCACCTATTGAACACTTATATGTATTATACTGGTATTAAATAGTGTATTACCTTTTTCAAATAAACAAAGATGTAATTAAAATATTTACAAGTTAGGTTGCAAATAAATAAACGTCTATGCCAAAATGTTAATTACAACTTGTGATGACACTGTGGAACTGAAATATGGTCTATAAGGGAGAGCTGGGTCGTGCCATGCTATGTAGTTTTACTAGTTTTAACTCTCATTGTCAAAAACCATTCATATTTTTGCCTATAGTCCATGTGATGCTTTTTAATAATTTTAACTTTCTAACCGGTATGTTTCCTGATGTGTATGTGCAGGTTGGTGCTGGTGGTGAAGGTCTTCCCGCAGGGAGCGAGGGGGCACGGCAGACGGCGCGGCGCGCGGCAATGCTGCTCCGCCGCCCAGCGAGTCAGCCACCTCAGCCCACAGCGTCTGCATGAGAAATCATTCTCACCCAAGTGCCTTTTTCTGAAATGACCAAGTCAAAACATAAAATTTCACATTCTCATCACACCATTTTTATATGTTTAAAATACTACAAATGTGCTACTGCTCAATTAAATAGTGACATACTAAATGTGTCTTTCTCTTTGATCTATAAACTATAGCACAGAAGACACTACTGACTGATGTACGAGGCCAGTCAACTAGGTAAGTGCAATAGTAGCAAGTTCATAAAGCACTAGTCAAGTGTAAAGATTCACAGGTAAGGATGACACAAGTTGCCTGCTGACTGACTATGAGAGTGGTGCGGAACAAAGGAAATGTGTTCTGCACAGCTTGTCGGTAGATACTTACATGTGCAACTTATAGTTATACTTCTTGTTAAATATTTTCCCGCAGTGGTGGCAGGTATGGGAGACGGGCGCCGGCGTCCAATGCTTGCAGCGTCGCTTAGATCCGCACTCGGGACACTTCTCATCTTGCAGGATTACGTCACCCGACTGCACTTCGTCTACTTGTTTCTTCGTTTGTTGAGGCTCGGAATAAACTATTTTATGCTCCGGTTCAACCTCAAGTAGATCAGCTTTGATAGTCGAACTATCATCAAAACCTCGGACAAACCTACTGCCCAACAACCGGTTAGACCTCTCACACTTATCCAGAAAGCTTACAGTGATATCTAAATCTATGAGACACTGAGAACAGATCGACGAAGGCCCGGCTTCGTCTAGTGTGATGTTCAATTTGGTTCTGCTGATCAGTTTCTCGTAGGGCGAAGTGCCATGGCGTTTACGATATAGGGAGAATAATGTGTCTTGTACATTGAGACATATTCTGCAGGTGTTATCATCGATATTTGGATCCATTTGGTAATTAGTTAGATTATAAATCACGACACGCTTGTCACAGTAAATAAATAAAAATACAATAACAAACAAGCAGATTTTTTCTTCTTCGTCTTTTCTTAGTACCACCTGTACCACCTGTCATGTCATCTGTCCGTCTGTCATTCGATAGACAATTTCGGCCATGTCAAGTGATGCGGATGAATAAATAAATAGGTATTAGTCAAGTCGAGTCAGTAAAAAAAGTAGTGACATTGATTTAGAAGCAAATGATGGCGTTTCTCTTCAAAACCCCAAGGAAACATTATTCGTTCAAAGTAGAATGCCACATATTGTACTTTTATTTCAACTATTCACACCTATGATAAATATGAACTCAAGTAAGTAATGATAGCCACCGAAATTACACACCTAAGAAATAACACTAGAACAACAATTTAAATGAAAAAACAATATTAGGTAAGCTTATAGGTAAGCTCAAAATAAGCAAATTTTTTAGGTACTAGGTTTTTTAGGGTTTGAGAGGTTCCCACGACAGTTCTACCTACGCCATAAAGCACGCTTAGGTCGTGGCATACTGCCTGTACCTCTTGAAGAGGAAGACCCAGTTCACCAAGAGCGTTGCGCTGTTGACGTCTCATCTCATCGCACGTGAGAGTGCCGACTGTTCTTCGACCTTCATGGATGCAGAGTTTTGGCGAAGTGGCATTATCTAAAGGAGTAATAATGAACACAATGACGCAGACAATAAATAATGCTGGACAATCCACACAGCATCATCTAGCCCCAAGCTAAGCAGAGCTTGTGTTATGGGTACTAGATGACTGATATACTTAATACAATACTATATTACATGCATAGATATTTTTTATTACACATGGAAAATACCCAGAACACCCGGAATAAATATTTGCAGATCGTACAAACATTTATCCCAAGGCGGGAATCGAACCCGCAACCTTCTGCGTTGCAGGCGGACAATCGCCCGCCGCGCCACATCGGTCGTCAATGGGCCGTAGGTACCTACCTACCTCCCTAAATCTAGGTACATACTTGATTTATTAGATACCTACCTACCTAACTTTCTTGTTCTGCTCGTAGGTCTTCTCTCCAGCCCTATGGTATGTAAGCAGTATGTATACCTACTCTAGGTACCTAGGTAGGTACCTAAGTTACTCTCGATTTCAACACGACACTAGTTTGACGAATTTCCTCATTGCTAAATTCCTATAAAATGTTGCCAAACATGGTCCTTTCAATGTAACACGCACGTATTATTGTCAAGTCGGGAATGTTAAGTTCTCAAAAGTTCGTGTGGCGTGGAATGACAAGCTGCGTGCTACACCATTACCTTACGTAAGAATCTGTAAAGTCTTATGAAAAGGTAGATATTGAATGATCTAAGGTCGGGGCAGTAGTGAGAGCCGAGGAAAGTGATTGTATATTTGGTAACCACATGCGCCGCGCGGTCGCGCATACTGATGTCCTGCCGACTTAGGGACGGACTCAGGTCCATACCTACAGACTACTTTATAATTATCTTCCTATGACCACGACGAAATTCCGATTCCAACCAAGCGCCTAATGAAATAGTTGAGCCAGATCTAAAAATTGCTAACCTTTTATGATCTTGGCTTGGCACGCTGTTATTATATTATAGGTACCTACTTACCTAATGTAAGAACATTCTATGAGCATTCTATCATCACACGTTTGTCACGGTGATACGATCACGTGACATATTCAGAGAATAAGTTTTAAAAATAAAGAAAAAGAAATAAGTTATAATCAAATCAAAGTTTTCTAATAAGTTCAAGTTTACATTATTAAGGAGGGCTTATATATTAGGGCTATATATAGGAGAGAGTCCCTAGACATTTAACTATAATATAAGTACCTAATTTCCTTTATAGATAGAACAGTCCATTGTACGATTTTACACACACTACGATTTAACATTTCAGCATAGCAATCACCGCGAGTAGGTACATTATATTGTGAGAATGCCGTTTTCAGTAAGTTATCAATATAAAAATAAATTATAATTTTTGCGAATATAAATCTCATTCTCATTACCGATATTATCATTACTGAGTTCTTTTACCTATTGTGTAACAATAGGTTAGGTAAGTACGTAAGTACCTATGGTACCTACTTGCTAAGCACTAATGTTGGTTTTATGACTTCTGAATTGCTGCTCAGTCCATACCTGTCCTTGGTGGTACAATTTTCTCTCGATTACCGTCATCATCGATTGGTATGCGTACACGCATGCTTGTTACGGGAATGACGGCAGCGCTACGTGATCACCACCAGTCACTTCCTCATTGTACTCTAAGCTTTCAATATCTCATGGCAGAGTTCAATATAGCATGGAATCATTTCGGAAGTTAGATGCGACAGTTTAGGAGCAGAAAGCATAATCGCGTAAGGACGAAGTTCGTCGGTGTCCGGCTACGGCTACCCCCGGGTCGGGCCCGAGTGAAACCTCCACGCGCCGGCTACATACTAATGTGATGTATTTTAAGTTATAAGTATGGGTGGTGGTCCCTGATGACACTCGGTTTCTGAGTGGTAGTTGCGCCGACCGGGTGACCGCATCGATATGAGATTTACGATTGTACGTACCTACGACCTGAGAGTTAGTCAGTGAATATACCAACAGTGAACTTGTGATTTGTGACAGTGGCAGTGAACGGGTATATTTAAAATGGTGCGTGGTTTTCAGATCGCGTTGGTGTTGTGTGCTTGCGTGTGGCTATCAGCAGGAGATGGCTCGCTCTTCAAGACCAAGGCGAAGATCATCGCTCGGCTGACGGGCAAGCACCACAAGCGCGGAGTGCTGTCCTCGGTGCCTCCCTACAAGCTCGGACATGACATTCCTCACATCACGCACTCAATCGTCAAGCCCGTCGTGGTTACGTACCCTCCGACAGCATCTGTGTCCGCTGTGAAGGTTCCTCTGGCGCACCCTCTACTTCCGAAATACCCTGTTCCTGTAGGACATAGAGTACCAGTGCCTCATCCTCATTACGGACTCAAATTCCCTCATTATCATAAAGCTGTGGTACTCCCGAAACCAGATCACCATTACCATCATCACCACCATATCGCTCCGAGGCCAGTGGTTCCTGTAGTGCCTGCACCGCTACCAGCTCCTGTGGTCTCGGTAGCAGCGCCTACTTTTGCTCGACCTATCCCAGTGCCCTCTCCTCCTGTCGTACCTGCTTTACCTGCCCCGGTTCATTTTAAGCCAGCACTACCTGCTCCGGCAGCTGTGTTTAACTACCCTCAGTATGCTTCACAAATTCCTTATGTTCTTCGACCAGGTGGGGCTGTGCAGACTTCTCTTTTCGCCAACTACCCAAGATACCCTTTCCTAAACTATCAGGGCCCTGTGTTTCCTCTTCATTCCTCTTCCTTCAGCCAGATCGTACCTCACGCTCATATCCCTCAGTACTATCCGCAAGGAGACGCTCACGATGGTGTTGTTATCGAGCAACCTCCGATACAAGTGGAACCCACCCCTACTTTGCTTCACGCACATGGTGGAGTTGCTCAGGCTCATGGAGTGCATATAGAACCTCAACCAGGCATCCACGTCCACGGAGCAGCGGATGTACACCCACAAAGCCAACCAGGAATTCATCTTCATGCAGAACAGCCTAACATCCATTACCAGCCAGGCGTCTTGCATGCTCAGCCTGATATCCACATTCAGCAACCCGAGGTGCATTTACAAGGCCACCCTGAGGTCCACTTGCAGCCTGGAGTGCAAGTCGGGCAGCCAGACATCCAATTCCATGCTGGTCAAGCTGGTGTGCAATTCCAACCTGGACAACAAGAGGTTCATTTCCATGCCGGTCAACCAGGCGTCCTGCAACCCGGCGTCCTTCAACCAGGCGTGCAAGTGAATGTTGCACAACCAGATATCCATTTCCACGGCGGACAACCTGGCGTACAGATCCAACCTGGACAGCCAGACATTCATTTCCACGGAGGGCAGCCAGACATTCACTTGCAACCTGGAGTTCAAGCTAACGCCGCTGGGCAACCAGACATATACCAACAGCCAGGCTTTTACCAACCGGGGCAGCCTGATTTCCACTATCAACCAGGACAACCTGACATCCACAACCAACCTCAGCCAACTCAGCCAGCTGCGGACCATAACGGATGGTCTCCTGTACCTCCACAAAACGATAATGGGCTTGCTAACGGGCACTACCCTAACGACGGCCATCATCAGTTTGGTCATGATCAGAGTCCCCAGCAGTTCGACCAAGGACACCAACAATTCGACCAAGGGAGCCAACAATTTGACCAAGGCCACCAACAATTTGACCAAGGGCACCAAGGGTACGATTACAACGCCAATGATGGCCAGTACGAGTACCAACATCAATTACAACATCATATTCAGCAGCAGCTTGACCAAGCTCAGTACGAGCAGAACCTCAGCAACCAACACCAACTAGTGCAGGAATATGGTGTTCCGAACTCAGGACAGTCTAGTCAAGATTACCCTCAAAACCATCAGCCAGCTCAGGAGTACGGGCTGCCTCAGCAGGGCGCGGAAGGGAGAAGTGCTGAGGGGCATTCTGACGAGCCGGAGGGAGACACACAGCTGTACCACAATCACATCCCCTTAGGTCTTCAGCCGCCGATCGACCGACCTCTTGAGCATTTCCGGTAGGCAGTCTAGTCTTTTCAAAAGACGTAGCTGTATCTACCCTTCTAACCTCATCGTTGTGATAAACGAGTCATTTAGGTAGTTGACTCGGATTTCCGGGTTTCGTTTTCAGTGATAATGGAAATCGTCCGAGTTTGACTTTTATTATTGATAATGTTCTAATTGCCGTGTACATAACTTAAGTTGTTAACATAGATTTAAGTAAATGTTATTTATTTCGTTAAGTTATTAAAATCATTTACAAAATGTGTCATTTCATTTACGGACCGCGCCTGTTTGGGTCCACTTTCCACTAAACCGTGAGGATTTCACACTTTAACCACCTGGAACCTGAAGTCTTAGTATCTTCCTACCAGTATGGTAGTTTACTGTAAAAATACCTAATGATTAATCTTATCATTTCTAAATTACCTGAATGTATTATGTGATATCGTAGCGCAAGCTTCTAGAGCAAAGATAGGGCGTTAAGCTTTTGTATCGGATCTGCTTCATTTGCGTAAAACTGTTTATATTAAAACTTTGAGTTACGAAAAAAAATAGTTTAATTTTCAATAATCTCTTTTTTAGTACATTCCTACGCACCAGTATAATGTAAGTGTACGACCAGCGTTAAGGCTGTAATGACGGTTTGGCAAGAAAGCGATTACTATAAGATTATCGCAGAATAAATAAACAAAACAATTTATAAATTTAGGATTTAATTTAGCGCTACGCATTGATGGGCATGCATGGAAGCACATGCATTACAGTCCACTACTAGCAGAGTAGCTTTTTCTGCTACCTTTCAGATAATCAACA
The DNA here is from genome assembly GCA_947095575.1 of Electrophaes corylata. Classification (NCBI taxonomy): domain Eukaryota; kingdom Metazoa; phylum Arthropoda; class Insecta; order Lepidoptera; family Geometridae; genus Electrophaes; species Electrophaes corylata. The sequence goes on along the minus strand of OX352710.1, from coordinate 491,840 downwards.
AAAGGCCTTTTGCACACTTATTTTTATAATTGTTCAACAAGTAGCAAGCACGTGTGGTCGACAGTGAGCTCTAGGTACAACGGTAGGTCTTGGGTTTAGCAATATAGGAGCACTTTATCCGGTCCAGATTGAGCACACACGTGTGCCTGTCGTGTCGGCGGCGCGACGCAGGCGGCGTACGCGCCACACCCTTCTTATCTCCGTAAGCACTTTAACCCACATAGGCCGATCTTTATCACTGATTAGCATAAACTACTATTTTCGAATAATATTTTCATGAATCGACGATATAAACCTTCAGTTTGTGTGTTGGTGTGTGATCAGGGGCTTTATTTGACAATGGTGGCATATCGTAAATCTACTGTAGGATGGTTCTGTTCCCTATCTTCTAGGCTTAGTCGCGAGGAACTGGCGCTTAGATTCACCTAGATTTAAGACGTTTCAAGATGATCCCTGCGGATATTACTGAGTCTGAATAAATGATTTTTGACTTTGACTTTGACTTTATCCGACAAGCCACATGATGGCAGGCAATACTGAGCCATCAGTATGTGCGTGGGAACGTAAACAACGAAAAACGCCAAGACGTACGAAAATCTACTTTTATTTTCAATCAAAGTGAAAAGTCCAAAACTTGTGAATTCGTTTTGCGACTCGTAGCTAGATGTCGTCAAACGACAAGCAGCGACAGATTATTGCTTTATCCAGTAGAATATGGCAGTAGTCAATGCATTGTTACGGGGGAGGCATATTATGTCTAGAAGCGGCCTATGTAGCTAAGCTGATGATAACGAAACGAATTCTTATGTAAGCATGTAACGTATAGGTATTTAGTGTAACGAGTAGGTATATATTATTTTAGTCGCAATACGGTTGTTATAATTAGCTAGTAAGCAAGTCAGACGAGATGGATGTGGTCAGGTGCCCGATATAGGTTCGTAGGGCTCATTGGTATATTTCGCAACGCTATTGCAACAAGTGATGCCTTTTGCGTTTATTTACAAGCGGAAATTCCTTGCAAGCCTTACTCTGATACTTGACATGCAATAAAAATTAATGACATTCTTTCGTTTGGTCGCGTAACTGCTAGAGTAACCGCACGATCGAATACAATGTAGTCCGCAATAGGAAAAGTCCAAACCTAATGATAAGTACATTTTTTAGTTTTGAAAGTAGTTTATTTAACACTAAGTTTGAACGAGCAAAATATTGGAAGCCGACAACTTAGATATAGGTATAGTACCTACCGATATAATGAGTGTCTCCGTACGTGTCCTTATCCGCATCCGCAACGAGCCTGACAATATTGAGATGAAATCAAGACGTCCTAGAGCCCAACGGAAACTCAAAGTAACGCTATCATTTTATGAAGGATGTTGTTTACCGCCTTCTCCCATCGACACTTCAACTTACTTTAATTACTTACTATTGACTTTGTTTTTTAAGCTAAGATATATTTGATGTATTGTACACCAAAATTTAAACATAGACATGTATACATAAAAAAAAACACGGAAATTTTATTATTTTATGTATATCTCATCACGTGGTAAGTATATATAATAAGGCCTTCTTCTTCTTCTTTCGTGTCAATGGTACACCTATATATTGTCCGAGTAGAATTTAGCCACCTCTATAGCGTTGTGTGTGGCGTTGTTAAGCTCGTCCCTTGTGCAGGTGTTGGGGCACAAGGGACAGATAAGCGTGTGAGCCATAGACTGTATAGGAGCTCCACAGTCACAGGCAGTCATGGAGGGGTTTCTCATGCCCCATTTGCAGAGATTCTCCCTACAACGGCCGGTTTGAGTGCGGAGTCGATTTAAAGACTTCCAAACAGGCCATGGAAGTTCGTAACCTGGGGGCAGGTGTTCGTAAGGTGGTATAAAGTCGGTCGGAGGAGGGTGTTTTTCCTTCCATCGACTAACCCTCAAAGCGGCTGGATGAACGTTGGAGGCTTGAGTAAAATGTATGAAGCTCTTGCGACTTTTCAGTCGGGCTCGTGTGGGTTGATGTTCATACAGCGGGTGTCGACAGTCTGTTTCCTGTTTGGATTTTTCACTTATACAAGCGACATCTCGGCGGACAGATGGTGGTGCTATACCTGCTAGAGGATATAGCTTGTTAAGTGAGGTCGGCTTCAGGCATCCGGTAATTGTACGGCATGTTTCATTTAAAGCAATATCAACATGCTTAGCGTGTACGGAGCGATTCCAAACAGGGCACGCAAACTCACCAGCAGAAAAGCACAAAGCCATACCAGTAGTACGAAGGACTTCAGGCGCTGCTCCCCATTTTGTAGTGGTGAGGCGGCGGAGCAGGTTGTTGCGTGTGCTAACTTTGAGTTTGGTTTTAAGGCAGTGGTTTTTAAAGCTTAACGTACGATCTAGTATAACCCCGAGGTACTTTGGTTGTGGGCAGTGTTCAATTAAAACCCCTTGCCAGCTGATAATAAGCTTACGGTTAGCTTCACAGTTTCGCAGGTGAAACGCAGAGACCTGGGTTTTGGAGGGGTTAGGCTTAAGGCAGTTTGCGTCATAATACTGGGTAAGCACATCGAGGGCTGACTGAAGATTTTTTTCTGCCTCTTCAAATGATGTTGTTTGTGTAGTCAACGCTAAGTCATCTGCATAGAGAAACCGGTTTGTTAAGGGGGTACTAGGCTGGTCGTTAGTATAAATATTAAAGAGTGCAGGGGCTAACACACTACCCTGAGGTAGACCGTTCTTTTGATTACGCCACCGGCTTTTGCTCGCATGAAGGTGGACTTGAAAGCGTCGATTATAAAGAAGTTCACTCAAGATGCGTATGAAGCCAGCGTCGTTTATCATTATTCCTACCTTAACGAGAAGCCGTTTAATATTTACGGTGTCATATGCTGCGGATAAATCAACAAGAGCAAGGCCGGTGATTTTTTTTGATTCAAACCCATCCTCGATATGCTGAGTTAGTTTCAGGATTTGACTGGAGCAACACTTACCTGGCCTGAAACTGGCTTGTTCGGGTATTAAGTTGGGATCGATTACCGGTGTAAGGCGGTTCAAAATAAGTCTTTCGAAAAGTTTATATGTATGGCATAGCAATGAGATAGGTCGGTAGTGTTTGGGGTTATCAGGTGACTTGCCAGGCTTGAGAAGTGCTATTACTTTTGATTTTCTCCAGTGTTTTGGGATTTTAGCTTCACTTAAGCAGGTGTTGTAGAATAAGTGAAGCCACAACACAGCTTGTGGGCCAAGGTGCTTTATTTGCTCTGTGGTTATGTCATCGATACCCGCGGCCTTCCCATTTTTAAGATTTTTAATACCAGTGGTTACTTCCAGGAGCGTAAATGGCTTACTAAGTGAGTTGGAAGTTTCAGTTGAGCCAGTCGCATTCGAAATTTGTAGACTTCTTTTAGATGGTTTCCCGTTAAGTATAAGCTGATGGGCAACTTGGTTTGCTGTTACCTGACCAGGGGTCGTGGCTGCTGGTGGGTCTCCAGTAAGCTTATGGACCGTTTGCCATGCTTTCCTACTATTCTGTGTCATATCTATGCTTGTTACTGTGGATACCCACTTATCTCTCCGGTTTGCACTGACCACATGCATTAACTCCTCTCCAGCCGCGATAGTTTCTTCAGAGAAAGGGTCGTCATTATACAGTTGCTCGTAAGTAGTTAATTGTGAAGTAGAGTCTGGGCTTATGCCTGGGATGTAGGAGGTACGGCAGCCGCGTGGTATGTTTTTACGAGATGCAGTCCATATTATGTCAACAAATTTTTCGTAGTTGGCAGGTGTGGACTCTACGCTGCTGAGATGTTTGTCAACGTCTTCTGCGTATTCCTCCCAGTTAGCCTTGGAAAAATTAAACCGACGTTTAAAAGGTACCTGTATTGGTTTAATGGCGGCTTGGACTTGGCATACAATAGGTCTATGTTGTGTATGAGGAATTGGAGCACAGATAGACTTTTTGCAGATAGGACTGATATTGGAGCTGACAAATATCAGATCTGGATTATAGCCTCTTTTCCATCTACCGCTATTAAAAGATGCGGGAAGTTTTGAGTCGTGAATTAAGTTCAGCTCTACAGAATCTGCCCACTCTTCTAGTGCATTTCCGTCGTTGTTCGTGTCTCGATAGCCCCATGAGATACTGTGACTGTTAAAATCCCCTATAACAATTTTGTTTGGGCGGTCGTCAAAATTGGATGGTTTTACGAATTCAAAAGGCTGATTGGGGGGTTTGTATACTGATGTTACTGTACAAACTCCAGTATCAACAGTTAGAAACTCTATGGAGTTGTGAAATTGGCAGCACGCAGATACGATATTAATATCAGGCTTGGCGAAAATTGCACTGCCGTATTGAGGGTGCGGAGATTCGACAATGAGTGTAAGACCGTCTATTTGTGGTCTGCGGTGGTCATGACCACGGTGCGTTTCCTGGACACAGAGGAAGTCACACTCTGTCGTTCGGCTGAACTCTGACAGTAGGGATGATTTATCATCTGAAAAGCCTTCAATGTTTATTGAAACTACTGTTAGCGCCGGTTTGAGAAGAAGGTGGTGTTGGCCCTGGGGGCATTGTGTTTGTTGGTGAACCATTGTGGTGAAAGAATTAGCCAGCCTAGGACACTGCGTTACCGTGCCCTAGCTGTTTCCGGAGTGCGCCACGAGGAGGCTTCTTTCCCGCCCTCCAAATAATAAGGCCTACATACATAACATACGTAGGCTCCGTAGCTCCATATAATAGACATCAACGCGCGTTTCTTGGAAAAATATTTTCTCACAAGCTATGCTACAACACCTCACCAATAGTGAAAAGTATGTTTAAACACGATGGCGTATATGAAAAGTAAGTAGGCATTAATCTGCTCTTTCGAGGCCTAGTGAATGTTGAGCACTTATCACGATAATTATGATAAAGGCTAAACCACACAGTCGAAGCCCTGTGTCTGGTTCACGAAACTAGCAACAATGCCCAATACCTTGATTGCGCCAATCCCTTTGTTAATGAAAACAGAACAATACTAAACAATAAATACAGTATGTGCTAAAGAGCTGCGCGCGCGCTCCCACGGCTGTGATTCATTCGACATGATAAGTAGCACCAACAGGTATGATCAAGCTTTTAGTCGAGGACTGTTACAATCTATCTAATAACATTTATAAGAACTTTTTACTGACTGACTGATATATAGACACCGCACAGCATAAACCACTGGCCATAGAGATTTGACATTTTCAGGGCATATTTGTCTTAGTGCAAAGAGGTGTACTAAGAAAGAAATTCCCGAAATTTAACCCATACCCGGGTACAACGGGTGCAACAGGGTTGAATTTTTTATAAAAATAATTTCACGTGGACCTAATTGCGTTTTTCGCTAGTTACATAGTAGTATAGGACTCTTTGTGAAGGCTCGTCCAGGGACCACCACGCTTATTCAAGTGAAGCAGCGTTGCTGTGTGAAACTCGTTATGTTCTTACTTCTCCAAATATCCTATAAGGAGCGCTACGCATAAACTGTTGCCAAAAAAGTCTAATTTAATAAATAAACTTTCAGAAAAAAAATTAAAATAATGTGTTCACGCAACAATAAATACGCAAACAATAAATCATTTATCCTTCGTGTTCTATTTTTGTATGCGTCCCTTTGGTTGCCCAACATCATGCCACACAGCTTACTAGTACCAGCAATATTGTATTATATTGAAAAAAAAGTATGTAAGTATTCTATCAGCCATCTGGTTCCCATAGTCCATAGATGATGTTGTGTAAAAATGTCCAGAAATATTTATGTATATCCATACAAAACGACAGGAGCTCTATTTATACACAACACTGAAGATAATCCTACACCACAAATACTAATATTTTTAGTAAAGAGGTTTGTCTACGAGTCGTTGCATGAGAAGAATGGTGTGATAAAAAAAGGTAGATGTAGAGTCGCAAGTATCTCACGGGCCGCAAGTTGTCTATGGTTTAGGGCAGGTGCATGGGCGCTAGACTTAGTGCAAGTACTAGATAGATAGGGGGGCCTAGGTCCGGCGAGGGAGGATATAAGGCGGCCGGCTCCCGCGCAGGGGCTAGTGCCGCGGTCCTCCTGTTACACACTATATCAATATGAAGGCTGCTGTAAGTTTATTTACTTATCTCATTATCAAAAACAATATACTAGAAGATTTTATGTTAACCCTAAAATTATTTCTTCGAGCGGGATTTGCATCCACGACCTTCCTTTTGATACAGGGATGCGATAACCAACTTCGCTAACGAGGATTCAAATCAAAAAATGCAGATAATAAGCACTATAAAAACGAAAAAAAAACTAGATGAGTGTTCTCTCTCTATTATCTTACAAAAAATACGATTATATTGATTCATAATGTAACTGGTTATTTTTTTGTCACCGTGTTATATACCTTTATAACCATTGATATGGAAGCTCAAAACAATAGTAAACTTTTGTTGTGATAACATAAAACTCGTTATTGATTACCACAATTAAAGTAGAAATAAATAATAACGAAATAATAAATAAATCAATAATTGTAGACATTTTTACACAATATCATCTAGCCCCAAACTAAGCATAGTTTGTACTATGGGAACTAGATGACTGAAAGCATACTTATATACTTTTTTTCTAGTTTAAACTATAAAGTTTTTTATACTTATACTAAGAATATTATAATATTACATCCAGATAGATAACAAACATTTATGTTCATCACTCAAATGTTTGTTATCGGTGGGGATCGAACCCACCACTTACAGCGCTGAAGGCAGGTTTACTACGAACTGAGCTGTGACGGCTGTCAAAAAGTATACATAGTTTATTTGTAGTTTGTGCACATTCTATGTATATAATGCAGTAATTAAATAGGCGGTCTCAACGCTAAAAGCTATGTTTACCAAACAACCTTTATTTAGCGATTACGTGTCGTTATAACTCACAAATACTATTCAGTATTTTATTAAATTTTTAGTAGTAACTAGGCTTGTCTGACATTTCAATCCAAGGTGTATCATTCACGCTATTGACCCTATTGACATTACAATTGGACCGATCACGACGTTAGTTCAATGACCATTGAAACTGCGAAATAGTACTAAAAATATTCGTTGTAAAATATTTTGGAATTTCAAAATTTTGTTGTTGGGACAGCGTCTTTTGGGTATAACTTTAGAGTAACGAAATAGCGAGCTAGCTAGTTTGATTCCTGCTCACTGACAAAAGTGTTCATTGTAGTATAGAATGGTTCGGTCGGTCTCAAAGTATTTATTCATTTGTATCCTATGGCTCACTTAAAGCAGACAAGCAGACAAGAATCTTACAGCTCAGGATAATTGGAATTGAATGCATTTCAGTTTTGCGTGATCCTGCTGGCGGTGGGCGTGTTCAGCGCCGACGAGAAGAAGAACGAGAAGCGAGGCGTGCTAGGACTCGGGTACGGAGTGGGAGCACCGGCGCCCCTGCTCGGCGGAGGACTCTACGGCGGCGGGCACGGCCTGGGCCTGTACAGCGGCGTCGGCGGACTCGGCTGGGGCCACGGCCTGGCGGCGGCTCCAGTGCTGGGGCACGGCTTCGCGTCGGCGCCGCTGCTGGGGCACGGCGGCCTGTACGGCGGCCTGTACGGCGGCCTCGCGCACGGCTACTCCGCGCCGCTGCTCCCCCACTCCGTGTCGTACGGCGCGCCGCTGCTGGGCCTGGGCCACAGCATCGGCTACGGAGGTTGGCATTGAGCTCACATCTAGTTGTAGGTCGCGTAGGTTTAGTGCCAAATTATATTTCTTGTGTCGTCCGTGATCCCTGTTTTGTCTGGAGTTCTAATATATTTTTGTAACGATCCACTTCTTTTTATGTCCTTCGAATGTGTCAAAAAATATGCCATGGATATTTTTCAGACGCTTGGTCAGACGCTAGGTAGGAAAAAATTGAATGGACGTTTAGTGGTCTAAACCCTGGCTGATATGGTGATGAGCTTGAGCTTAGGTAGATGCCTACGTATAGTCAAAAGATACAAACTATAACTATACTCGTTTCAAGAATCGTTTTCCTCATGACTTACTGACTGACATATAGATAACGTACAGCCTAAAACGCTGGACGAGAAAAGAGACTTGAAATTTTCAGGGTATATTTGTCTCGGTGCGTAGAGGTGTACTAAGAAAGGAATTCCAGAAATTCAACGCCTAAAAGGGTATAGCGAGGGTTGAAGTTAGTAAGAACATAACTTCAAAACACTTCGCTATGACACATAATTTTAAATGAATTTCTTAAATAGCGGTAGGTATTCAAAATGGTAATTAATGAATTGGTATCCGATCCTGGCGGTGGCAAGTGGCTGTTGCAACCGGAAATGGTCAACTCGCGCGGCCCCTGCCAGCACTGCACTTGCCACCGGAACTTGCGCAAATGTACCTTCTACCTAGATATATGCTATTGACATCTAATCCTACCTTTCCATAATTATATTCATGTCCAAAGTCTATTCATTTTGAACTTTTAGATAGGTAGGTAGCTAAATCAGGTTTTTATTATCTTGCACGTATATAACTCAGTTTATTTTTACTTTTACTTTGATAACATTCAATAGATATTGCACCTTTAACAGGAACGTTAGTATATGTTTACCAAGTAAGGGTGGTACTGACCCGTACGTCTACTTGTCCTATGATGGAAATGAATGAACGGTGGATGAAGTTGCCGCATCAACGCTAAGACTACGAAATGAAATTATTTTTTTGACAGCAATATTGCAAAAGTAAACAATTTGCTAAATTTGAATGATAGTGTCTTGTAAGTGACCATTACAGTAAGCAACACTCAATTGCCGAAAAATAAGAAACCGTCCCATATCGCTCCAGTCTCTTATACGCAAACCAGCTGCAAGCATAGGAGCAGGCTTGCACAATAGCTACCGTGTAGGTATCCGACGTGCGACACATTGCGCACTCGCGTATCAGCACCATAAATTTGCGGCCCTTGCTTTATGATGTGGTCCACACCTCATAGACTCGCAAGTGGACAAGATTTGTAGGAATTATAGAGCAACACGCAACATGTGTCAATCATGAGGGTGTGTCACAATATAGTTCAGTTACCTACGTACGTCCTACGTTAGCAACTATTCTACTTTATTTACTATCTGATTCTGAATACTCTCAACTTGTTAAGTGTACAAGGTGAGTGTAAAACTGAAATATTTTCAAAAAAAAAACAGATGTTTCTTTCGATTGTATACTATACTCACAGCTTAGTCGGCCTAATATACAGGAAAAAACAAGGTCAATACGTGCGGATTTGACTAAGCTACGAGTTTCTTCGCGATGTTTCCTTCATCGATTGAGAGCACTAACATTACACACATACATTTTGCAAACAGTGAAATCCTGAGGTTTGAATTTGAATTCACGACTCCGAATTGGAAGTCTTCAGTAGAAAGCCTCCAGCGTTGGTTACTTACACGTTCAATCACCTATGTATTTACCGCCACTGAGTACCACCTTAGTACTACACAAAGTAACTCAGCAAAAAGGTATATTTTTTTATCAATTTATTTAGACTTACGTTTTACATTAAATTAATTACAGCTACAATACTAAAGTAACCTATGAATAGGAACGAGTGTTCGAGTTTACTTCTCCAATGTGTAGCGTTCAGATTCTGGCTTGGATCCAGGAGGCGAACGAGGTGACGCGTGCGAACCCAGCCGGCAAACCCGCCTGGCAGCCGCGGGTCGAACCGAACGACGTGATGCCGATCTGGAAAATAACATTGCAGAAAATCTAAGCTGTGCTGTGGTTTGTTGTCTTCTACCACCCTGTCGTTCTACATCCGTCTGTCTGTTCCGCCAGTGTTATTAAAAACATTATGAATACTTACCAAAACTCGTTGGCCGCCACTGGTGATAGCCAGGGGGCCTCCAGAGTCGCCACTACAGGTGCTTCTGCCGTTGGCGCCGCTGGTGCACAGCGTGGAGGCGAGGATCATGGAGCCGAACGCTTGGCGGCAGGCTGCGTTACTGACCACTTGTAAGGTCACGTGACTCTGCACCTGGTTCTGAGAGATTCCAGCAGCTGGAACATGAACAATTATTTTAGATTCGAGCATACAAAGGTACGTGTATTACAATAATAATTAAATCAATAAATTATAATTTTGTCGGTGAATCTTACATCTATTGACTATGAGTTCCATCTTACACGTAGTCAATAGATCTAAGTTACCGTTGCCCTGGTGGTTTAGTGATAGCAAACCTGGCTCTTGATTATAAGGTCATATGGATCAGAACCCTCGGCTTAACTCTACGCGATGAAGTAAAATGTAACAAGGTGTAAATGTATGCCTCAGCAACTTTATAAATAATAATCTTACTATCACTAGTCCTCCCGTATCCCGCTGCCTGCGCGGCAGCACCTTCAAAGTTACTGTTCAACAGAGATCCGGAGGGAAGAGCTATCCGGTTTATGATACCTGGAAACGGAACATAGTTTTTAGAAATTTGCCATCTTGTAGGTAGGTAAGTTTTATTAAAAGTATCATCGAAGGAAGGAAAGAAAGACGGTTTAGAAAAGCCGTCACTTATCTGTATAAGTGCCTGTGCAAAAGTCAACTTCCAGAATGGTAAGTATGAAGTAGTAGTATGGAACTCTTTATGAACAACTCGTCCGAGGAAGTACTATGTTCCGCTGTGTTCCGGTTTGAAGGGTGTAGGTGTCGGTAAAATTAGAGGCACATGAGGCTTAACACCACCTGTATGCCTCAGGTTGATGGACGCAGAGCAGCACCTCGTAGGGCACAATCGCATAAACGTGACCTGCATGGCAATGTTTTGCTAAAGGTGATACTCGTTATGTTAAGTGGTGATCACCACTTAACATCAGGTGGGCCATCTGCTTATTCCATCAGTAGGTCGTATAAATAAAAACCGGAAGAGCGTAACAAACTGTTTCGTGGTTACAGTAGGCATTTTAATGATAGTATGTACTGTGACTAAACTTACTGGTGTAAGCAACATGGTTGAAACGGATGATCGCAACATCATTGCTCAGGGTGTTGGTGTTGTAGCTGCCGTGCATCGCCACGTCGGATGTGGAGACCCTGGTGCCGCCGCTGAAGAGTCGGGCGGACCCGAAGACGAGCGTGAACTGACGCGCGCGATTGCGCCCGTCCCACCAGCAGTGGGCGGCCGTCACCGCGCGGGTGTTGCTCAGCATGGACGAGCCGCAGACTGACGTCGCCCCTGACGTCAGAGTTATTACTAAGCCAACCTGAAAGTTTTAGAATTATAAGACCATCTGAGAATTTGTTAAATTAGTATCTAGTAAAGAATAAGAGAAGGAAAGATGTGTTGTTTCAATACGATTGGGCTATATTATATAGTATTTTCTTGCAATGGACTTTTTATAGCGATACTGGAATTGTTTCTACATCTAAGGGTTTGGGCTGCTTGTACCTACTTTTTGTGTACTTAACATAACTTTACTTAACTTAAGTGGGTTTAAAATTTAATGATAAGAAGTAAAACAATAAAGTCCATACTCACCAGAAATGGGTAGGTCCCGACTGCAGCAGGAGACCCTCCCACTATTCTCCCATCTAAATCCATGGAGCTCTCCGCGTTTTTGATCCTAGCAGCCTCGGGGATGCCCTCATTCTCGTGGTAGTACACCAAGATCGGCTCCTCGGCGACCACCAGCCCCACCAGCGCACACCCCACAACGGCCAGAAGCAATGAAACCTGCATGATTGCAACTCTGGAATACGGTGGCTGTTGATGAGTTTTATACAAATAGTGGTTATCTTATCGATGGATTATAAAAGGGAAATTATTTTTTCAGTGTCAAATTGGTAAGGTCAGATTACTGATTAAAGAGGACTTTGGCTAGTACTTACCTACTGAGTATCCCGTCGAACTCCAGAACTATTGATAAAGCCGCAATGTCTGAAATCTGCCAAGAAAACTACCTCGAGTACCATCTTCTTGCACGGATGACTGGTAGACGATAGCATTGACACCTAGTACCTATTTGCATTGTTTTGTGCATTATAAAGACGAAAATACCTTTGCCTAGCCGTGGGATGATATAGCCTAGGAAAAAACAAATACAAATGTGTAAATGAATGAATTCGATTATAATGCCACAACCTGACATAAATATGACCACATATCTGACATTGAAACTCAAGGCTATTCCCAAATCAGGATTAATGAAGTACAGGAAGCGACAATTATTGTAATCTAGCATTGAATACAAGCGATATCTCTTAGTCTAGTGCCGTAATCTAAGCGGTGACCTCCAGCTTATTATCTGAGATACACAATTAACACCAAAACAATATTAGCTCTTCTATCTATAAATATTATAACTCAATAACTAGGTACCTAAATAACACGTACTTGACACTAAACACTTGGAAAACTGTTGCAAGGCGAATCGTGTGTTGTTTGGTAGTGCTTTCTATTTTAAGTCTATCAAGCGTTAGAGATTATTTTTACTGACCTAAAAATATGTCCTGACGTTCTGTTTAATGATAAGCATCTTTTCATCCATACTTTGATAAAAAAATAATTGAAATTAAATGTCCTTACTGAATAATTACTTTTTCACTTCTCTTGTTCAAAAAGGCCGTCATTGTAGCATATCAGCGGGAAAAAATAGCATTTCATCCTCTAGGGGAAAAAGTTTTGTTTTTTTTTTTAATTTTTGTGTGTCAAATTACAATGAGCCTACAAAAACGAAAAAGTTTTTAGTCATAAGTAGAATAATCATGAATAAAGACTCGACTTATTACTGTTTCATAAAACAAGAACTTCATTTTAACTTTGAAAATGGAACTAAAATCGGCGATCTCTGGTAGAATGCATGCAATGTGTTGCGGCTAAAGAAACAAAAAAAAGACATTGGCGCGAAATCTTTATAATTTTTTATTTCATATTGTATTGGATTGTTTTATTTTCTCGCAATCGTAATGAAAATGGTATGCTACAATGACGGCCTTTTTGAGCAAGAGAAGTGAAAAGTATAGTGTAACACACGGAGCTAAAACCCATTAAAACTCGGTTTCTATTTACTCCCTCGCTAAAGCTCGGGAGTAAAACTACCTCGTATATAATGGGTCACTTTAGCTCCTTGTATAACAATCTACTATTATAGAACTCCGTTCGTGGTATTTTGGGAAGTACAATTTTAATGGCACTCCTAGTGTTCCGTGGATACATTTGCTTTGTCCCTAGAAGCCCAATGTACGTCGTTTTGACGTACACGACGAGAAAAAATCGCTATATTTTTCGCACGCATGATTGAATCACCACGACCTCTCGAGCCAACTTAGTACCCGTCAAGACCTTACAGGAGACGTCGGTGAAGTTTCGGTAAGTGCCGCTATTTTGTTGTAATCACAATGATGCACGTCAATCTGACGTATGTTTGGGCTTTGTGTAAGTTTTGCAATTATTATAAGTTTGCGGTACTGTTGTTTTTCTTTGCTTGTTGTTTTGTTTTGTTTGATTTTACATATTAAATATGTTATATTTAGGAGAGAAAATACTATGGCATCCTCTCGATACCTAAATCCTGATAAAATTGCGTCACTTTTGGAAAATGAAAATGTTTTTTCTCCCGCTGATAGTGACTCTGACGAAGAAGATTTTGTTACTCAAGATGATATCAGGAGTGATATTGAAGATGAGATGGTGGATTTTATTGGAAATGCAAGTCCGGCAACTAGACAAAAGGACCTTGAAAGCTCTGTCCCGTCTCCAGAATTGGCAAATCTTGAGGAAACACTATCGACCACGCAGAATCATCACGTTGCCTCAGGCTTCTATTCGAAGGAAAAATAACCACAAGCGGTCATCTAAAAAAAGACAGTCCAGCAGCAGGACCTGCTATCAATATGGTTCTAGCATGAAAAAACTGGGCACAGAGTTGACTACGCCGTGGATGCAAAAACGTCTGGAACATCAACTTTGAAGTGGACTTTACATGAAAACATGACAAATGTGTGGAAAACCGTGCCACTAACATCAGCAGCAGTTACATGTGATGATCCAGAACAAAAAATGCGACGCTACTGTGGGTACTTTTCCTATAAAAAAAAGCGGATGACAAAAACACTGTGCTTCAAATGCAAAAAAGCAATATGTGGAGACCACAATATTGACATACGTCAAAACTGTATTTAATTACTGAATAATTGTTTTTAACTATTTCTATACTGATGAGAGTTGATTTGTTTTCTGATAATTGTTTAAATTAGGTTGATTTTCGTATTAATTTTATTAGTATTAAGAAATAACTAAGAGGATTTAAATTTTTGTGCAATTTTACTAAAGTTCGCAGTATATGATTAGAAAAGTATAAATAAATAACTATTTTGATTTAAATTTACGTTTTTTTGTTGAATTAAACTTTATTTAAGCTAAATTATTAAAAAAATTGGTATATACAATATAAAACAATCTAATATAACGACTTTTAATATTACACGTCAATTTGACGTATGATTGGGCTTTATGGGTAGAAAAATATGATTGGGCTTCTAGGGTTAAAAAAATAGATTATTGCAATTTTTTTTCAAACATTGTTACTTACCTCAAAAATATACTGACATGGCAGAGTGAGTAGTTTCAGGTCTGTAAGCAAAGACTTGCAGGTCTCCCAAGGTAAGATGCCGACAATTGCCATTACGCATTTTTTTTAGGCTAAGAAGACTTTATAACATCTCAGCCGTTACCCCAAAGTACCAGATATCGATGCGACACAGCCATGGTATGCTTGAAAAACGGTTTTTCGGTCAGAAGTATCCCTAAGTCTGTAAAGAGTAAAAACAAATCTATTGAACATGTTGAAAATTTTATCGATATGGGCTTTCGGCTTTCCAATTACAATCAGAGTCTAGTACTTAAGACAGTTGAGAGAGTTATGCTATGCCAAAGCCTTCTTATTTAAAGGACTGACTATTTCTGTCAATTTTCTCATAGCAAAGTCTCACAGAAATTTGCGGTTTCTTAATTGGTAGTAACAACAACCAAGTAAATAAATAAAATTTTATAGATGATCAAAAAGTTTGGGGTTAAACCAGCTCTGACCCCAAAAACGAAAACTACAGTAACACACTATGAACCTAACGAGCTTGTTGTCTGTTGTTCCGGTGGCTTCAGTCGTGGGCAAGTGGTGTTTAGATTATAAGTGTATTTGATTCTTCACAAACTTGCGATTAGGGTATTTGTAAATCAGTTATAAAGTTTAAAATGTTCGTCTGTCGTTTGTTTTGAATGATTTTAGAGTGTTATAAAATCTACTGGACAAGCTAACACTTGAGCACAATGAAAACATTATAGATCAAGAGATTTCCTAGATAACGCCCTAGGCTGAATCTGTGTAATGTAGTGTAATGCACGTGCGCCCAACTAGCGGATAGATCAGAAGATGCGTGGACAGAGAAGCCACGTGTTATCTAATGCCACACTTCTAGGTAATTATGTAAAAATCCCTAAATGTATACCTAATGCAGATGTGTTTGTATGCTGAATGAGCTGCCCTTCGTGCCGAGGCCGCGGTTGTGTCATCTCATCATCTAATCAGATGAATAACATCTGTATCAATGAATAATTTGATTCTTTCACAACTTTGGGTGGTTTCTGGAGATTTCATAACATCTGGTTGTGATAGTTATAGTGACAACTTAGTAGAGGGACTGTTTCACAATATTCTAATGAATAGCCCTTACAACTCATATAAATGTGTCCAAAACTGTCTCACAGCACACAGCCGCATCGCTTCCTTCCTCGACTGAACATCTTCCAATTAACCATTATGAAGATTTTCGTAAGTATTAACATTTTTGTAACGAGTACAATCACCTTACGACCATCTCTTAGTGATAAAATCGAGTTGAAAAAAGTTTATTGTTAAGACTTATGATAGATCTAGTTTGTCGAGGTCCGGGTCGATAGGAAG
Source organism: Electrophaes corylata (assembly GCA_947095575.1). Classification (NCBI taxonomy): domain Eukaryota; kingdom Metazoa; phylum Arthropoda; class Insecta; order Lepidoptera; family Geometridae; genus Electrophaes; species Electrophaes corylata. Next base: position 475,892 of record OX352710.1, on the reverse strand, counting down.
GATGTTATAAAATATGCGCCTTTTCCAGATGTGCACCGTCCTGGCCCTGGCCGTGGCCTCCGCAGCCCCGGCCGCCGAAGAGTCCGCCCGCGACAAGCGCGGGATCTACGGCGAACCCGGCGGCCTCCTGACGCCGACTCTGCACCACGGCTCCTTGCTGGGAAGCCACGCTCATCTGCACGCTCCGCTGCATTCGTCTTCCATTCTCCACGCTCCACTACTTCCTGCAGCTCACCTGCACGCTCCGCTGCACGCTCCGCTGCACTCGTCTGCCATCCTCCACGCGCCTCTGCACCTGGACACCGTGCACCACGCGCCCCTGCACTCGGCCGCCGTGCTCCGCGCGCCCCTGCACCTGGACACGCTGCACCACGCGCCGCTGCTCGCCTCGCACTCGCACATCGACACGCCCATCCTGCACGGCGCGCACATCGACACCCTGCACACGGACGTGCACCACGCGCCCATCATCCACCACGCGCCCATCATCCACCACGCACCCATCATCCACCACGCACCGGCGCCGGCTCCCGTCATCGTGAAGACTGTGCACGCGCCTCTGCGTCACCTCACCCACGGCTGGTGAGCAAGCTTCCGGACTCCCTTCCACCGCCAAATAAACGTTTTGTTAGTTATTCTCTTGTTTTATTGAAGGGCTACCGACGAGGGGTTTCTTAGTTTACTAGGATTGGAACATCCAGAAGAGAGAAGAAGACTTGAAAACTCTCAATATTTTTACGGTTTGAGTTTAACTCCGGAGCCTTCGACGAGCGAAATACGGTAAGTCCATTAAAGGAGCCTACACATTGGGTTCACCTCCAATTTCACGTAAAACGAGTTCGCTTTGGCTCGATCTATCACATTAGTCAGTCCCACAGTATGTATTCCACCACAGGTGGGTCAGTGGCAGATGCTAATAACCTCGCTCCTAGTTATGCAACGCAATACAAACATACTGAAAGATGTAGTAATACAGAATCATTCCAACATGCTCACGTAAAGCACGATATGATAGAATAAACTATCACCATATCTAGCGCACTTAAACAGTAAAGTTCCTATGATATAATAATATTTTGTGTAGGTAACTGATGTTATTGTCTTTACAAATACATATTATTTTGACCAACATAAACTTGTCGTTTACTATGTACAGATTTTTCTTAGATGTTTGTACTCAAAAGTTTACATTACTTAAAGATTATTCAGATATTTAATGTGCTCTTTGTTTGCAATAAAGCTATAAAAGTTCACTTTAAATAGTAACATCTGCATCGTAGTATTTCAAGGTTACCATCAGTTAACAAAGCAGGTCACATTCGTTGTTCTGCGTCCATAAACCTGAGGGTTACAAGTGTTACGCCTAACGCATGTGCCTGTAATTTCACCGGCACCCGCACCTTTCAAACCGGAACACAACAAGTTGCTCGGTCACAACAGGCGGCAAATCCACGCATGGTGGTAGTATTACTCCACATTTTTGTGAATATTTGTGTATCGTTCCGGATCGATAGCCTCGATCGGGGCATTATCATATTGTGGTATAATGTGAGACATCGTTGCGACATCACATATGTCACTTGTTTAGAGGGCAGAGGTGTGCCGGCCGTGCCGACGACTCGGCCGTGACGCATGCGCAGCGCACCTAACGCTCCGATCCAAGATCAGGGAGCAGTGCCCACCCTACTCTTCGACAAAACCTCTAATGCTCAAGCCAATATCCTACAAGCGTCAGTTAGTATCACTAACAGTAGTTACTTGTCGGACAAGTGTGCCTTCATCTCAATAGCTAGTGTTACACTCACCAATGAGATGAGACTTTACCTGACGCATAGTATTATTATAGCACCTGATATAAGCAGAGCCCAGGGTTGGGCCACTTACGACTTTGGAAGTCTGTAGGAACCAAGCTGTAAGTTAGTTCTTCTAGGCTTGGTCGCGAGAAACTGGCGCGTTGGCGCTTAGATTCACCTAGTTAGAAGACGTTTCAAGATGATCCCTGCGGATATTACTGAATAAATGTTTTTTGACTTTGACTTTGTAGATGTACTTAATAGAAAACAATATTCAAAACTAAAGAATATGTAGATATTTACAAAAAATATATATCTTGCCCACATTGTAGTTACAACAAAATTAATGAACTCTCCAACTGATTTCATGATTTTTGAGCTTTTGCTATATAAAATTTTATTGTAATGCTGTGATGCCATCGTGAGAGTAACGACGTTGTGTATAGGTACATTCTAGATAAATCTATTGCCATTTCTTACAAATGGTGTTCAGTAGTGGTAGAGCTCTAGTGAGTGAGGGGCTCGTCCGGGGCAGTACTACCACCATGCCTATTTCTGCTGCCAATCACCTTGCTGTGTTCCGGTTTGAAGGGCGTGGCTGCCGATGACATTAGGCAACACCTGAATTAAATATCTTCGAGTAGTGCACCGTAAAGCATGATCCTAACGATCGTGACCTACGAGATAATGCTTTGTTATAGGTAATGGTAACCACTTCCATGGTAACCTCTGAGGAATTGGCGCTTAGATTTACCTAGATTTACGTTTACGTTTCAAGATGATCCCTGCGGATTTTACTGAATAAATGCTTTTTGACTTTGACTTAACATCAGGTGGGATATCTGGTTGTTCCGTCAGTAAGTCAAATAAAAAATTCCTATTAGTTAGGTCCTTAGTGCGGGTGTGGTCTTCTTCCAGCCTTGACATTTTGGTAACGTATTCACGCCTTGAGTTTGCGGTTTCTGTTCATTAATTACAATAATGGGAAAATTGTGGGCGCTTCTTAACTGCCTAGTTTGTGGTTATGTGCTTATTTACAAACATTCTTCGTCACACTCAATCATATCATTGGTCACACTACTAAATATCTACCTAAAGGTGCCTAACGCCCGGTTCCAATATCCTACGAGCGTCTGTTAGTAGTTCTACTGGTGGTCGCCTGTCAGTTCAACTGTCACCTCATTCACTGTAACGTAACCTAACTTATAATATTTAAAAAAATACCATCCTTTTATATACATATACCAACGACAGCCCGACTTGACAGAATTTGACTGATTTCAGCTGAGGATTTGAATAAAAACCACAAATAATTCACTTTGACTCTGATAAAATTGTCTTCTCATTTTTTTTCTCTATGGCATATGTCTGAACAAAATTAGTCTGTTGAATGACGGATCTTAAAATAAGGACTATGTGACTGCCAAATGCCAAAGAGAAGAAGACACGCTTCAAACAAAGTTTGGTGGTCACTCGGACTAAGGACTTCTTCCATGGGTGGTAAGACTAACAAAATCCTTGTATTTCACTCGCTTCGCTTGCTTCATCAATTAACTTGCCAAACGTGTTAGCAGGCTACGTAGCCAACTTAATTTAGGTCAATTTTATTTTAGATACTTCAATTTTATTGATAACGCAATATCTATTAAATTAATGTGCGCGTAATAAACTAAACGAACTCTAGATGTAGGTATCGACAAATTGATGAATGTAATGGGATGGGTGAGTCCAACTACTGACAAGTTGCAATAGCCAACCGTGTGAATGATGTGACCGCAGGATATATACCTACACAGATCCGTCTTGTATTAATCAATAGAATACAATATTTAGAATAGATTATTTATTCATTGCCAAACAGAGTCAAGATACGATAATTTTGAGTATGATAATATGTATGCATTAACGGCGAGGCCCAAACTAGGCGAAAAGCTTGTATCTTGGGTCTCAGCAGAACGAATTACAGTACCTAGGGTATCATTACATTGAGGAGTGAACATTGTGTATGGCGAAAAGATAAAAGTTCAATCAATGCTTACGTTATTGCCATCTCTTACTAATGGCTGTGACAATAAATGGCTAAAAATAAATTATGAAATAGCATCACGACTTTAATCCCCAAGCCCGGTATAGTATCTCCTCCGACCTCTTAGTACCAAGTGTAGAGGATGTATAAGGGGGTAGTACATTTGGTACATACACACCTTTGCAGTACTTAGTATTCTAAACGTGACAGGTTGCAAGCCCACCACCGCGGCTAGAATACTAACTGGTGTCTTCACGATGTATTCAAGTCTCTACAAAGTAAAAGTCAAAAAGCATTTATTCAGTCCGCAGAGATCATCTTAAAACTTCTTAAATCTAGGTGAATCTACAACCAGTGGCTTAGGCTGTGCATTGTCTAAATGTCAGTCAGTCAGGCAAAAGACAAATGGTTTAGATTAGGTAATATAGATAACGTTTTGTATAAAATAATAATCATAAAAAATAAGAATCGTTGTAACTAGGTGAAGTTAATAGAGTCAATTTGTGCAATATAATAGATGAGTTGGGAGCTGTGCTCGACGTCGCTCAGTGCCGTGAGCTGTGTGTGAGCCGTCGGTCGCTGGTGAATGCGTGCCAGACTGCCAGCAGGAGTACACCTTGGAGCTGCCTTCGCAACGCTCTCTCTAAACCCTCACTACTGAACATCTATTACTCTCTAACCTAATATAATATAATTTGACGACCGATGTGGTGCGGCGGGCGAATGTCCGCCTGCGATGCAAGAGGTTGCGGGTTCGATTCCCGCCTTGGGATAAATTTTTGTACGAGCTGCAAATATTTATTCCGGGTGTTCTGAGTATTTTCTATGTATAATAAAAAATATCTATGTATGTGTATATCGGTCATCTAGTACCCATAACACAAGCTCTGCTTAGCTTGGAGCTAGATGATGCTGTGTGTGTTGTCCAGCATTATTAATATATAATGCCTAGTGAAAGGCGCGCGATTAGTCCGCGTGAAGCTATTTTCATACAAACTTCAACCCCCGCTGCACACGTTTAGGGGTTAAATTTCAGGAATTCCTTTCTTAATACACCACTACGCACCAAGACAAATATACTCTCAAAATTTCAAGTATCTACAACCAGTGGTTTAGACTGCGCGTTGTCTATATCCCAGTTAGTTAGTCAGGACAAAGATTCTTATAATTGGTATGACAAATGAAGTAAGAAGATGACATAGTGGTATCCCAGAGTAGGTAAAAGGAAGAGAGGTAGAGCACAGAAAAGGAGGGATGAGGAAATCGAAGACGTAGCAGGAGTGATGTGGAACAGAGTGGCTCAGGAAAGAACAGAGTAGAAAAGTTCGGAGGAGCTTTGCCGATTGGTAGACAGATCTGCAGAAAACAAGCAAGCAGCAAATACTTAATATAACTTAATACTAATAACTTGAAAATAAATTTATATGTGTGAAATGTAGTACACAGAAAATTTTAATATCTAACTTAATTAGGCACACACACATTTAGCTAGGAAACCCAGAATACAGAATTACCAATTCTTTCATTCTTACCTACATCAATGGAAAATGGATCAAATAAAAAAAAACGTTGAGAACAAGAGCGTAAGTTTTTTGCCTGCTCTTTGACGCTGGTTGGTACGCTTGGTCGCGAGAAACAGCCGCCTACATTCACCTACAACTAAGACTATTCAAAATGATCTTTAGATATAACTGATATTACGAATTTTGCCTTTGGCGTCTTCGTATAAGTTAAGTATGTATCGAGAAGTTAAGTTCCAAAAAAATTTAGTTAATAACCAAAGTAGGTATTTAAATTTTTTCACATTATTATAAAGATAATTTAATAAATCACAATAATTATAATAGTTTTGATCCCGGATTTAGATAAGCATGGTGTTTTGTGCCTTGTTCTAATCGACACACGCGCAGGTAGCTAGTACACAGCAATTAAATATACAGGGTGTAAAAATACTGCTTCTCCTAAAAGCTTAAACTAGCCATTTTCCCTATGTTCGTCAATTAATGTCATCATCATCATCGTCAGCCTGTAAAATTCTATTGAGAGCTATGTCGGTGACTTTAGCTCTTCTACGGATTTCCTCATATCTGATTCTATCTCGTAGGGAAAGTACGAGCTCTCTCCATAGCCTGTTGTGCAAGTTTAAGTTTGTATAAGACACCAACATGGGGGACCAGCAGTAGACTCCTTCTGACTGATGATGATATCCCGTTATGAGGCCTATGTAAGGGTACCCGTATTTGCGTCTTCAATTTTTAGGACGTCTTTTACCACCTTGTATTTATTTCCAATTAGAAATACCAGTCCATAAATCTAACCCACATAAAAGAATAAAAATAATCGTTGACCTCTACTCTATTAAAATTACCTGTTCACTTTAGGACGGTACGTACCTACTATACCTACTCTAGGTGTGTAAGGTACTCTATGAAATAACGTAGAGATACTTAAAAGTTTTTTACGACTAGGAAATTTCATAAGAACACATAGTAAGTAGGTCAAACCAACCATAGACATAAACTTGTGACCACTTTAACTCTTAATGCTCACTCAGTGGTTGCATTCATAGCATTCTTCTGCTTCTTTTCAATATGGCATCTGTGGATCCAACTTGCGGACAATTTTACCAATATCAATTTTGCTATCGACATCGATTTGATATGGCAAAACGATTACGTCTGAGTAAAACAAAAAGGTTATCAATGTCGGGTCAGGTCGATCTTCATGACATGGCATGAAGATCTCTAAGGGACAATGATAGACAATACATAAGTATTATGCTCGGCGCATCGTGGGCCCTCGGTGAGAGTCGAAACATTTATTTCTCTTATTTCTTGAGATTGCCGTGCTCGTTACTCGCATTTTTCTACAGTCTACAACCAAATGACATTTTCGTCAGCTTTTCTATAGACAACCCCCTTGTCTTGTGCTCATGCTAAGCGTGCTGGGGTACCGTTCTTTTTTATAATACTTACTGATGGAAGTGGTGATCCAACCATCACGTATAAAGCAAAGCATTGCCTTGCAGGCCATGCATGCTGGCAACATGACCTACGATGCCCTACCCCGCCCGCCCATCAGCTTGATGTTGATGTATCTGTAATTTCTTAGTACTTACGTAACTAGGTAGATTATATACTTACTTAATTAGGCAAAAATATTTAAATTAGACAAGAAGCTATCTGTTTTTTTGTTGGTGATTTATTATCCATATGTATATAATTTGATTGAGACGAGCTACCCCGGAACTTGTCCTTCCTTATATTTATGTTGCCATATAAATTCATAATGTGCTTTACATGTACGGTTTCACTGCTGCTCCGATGAAGGTTTCAAAGGAAATCGAGCAATGAACAAGGAATCGATGTGTATAATGATAATGTAGAGAGGCTCGTCCTCGGTCAAAACACTAGATCACGCCGTTATGAATATAATTTAGATAATGTTTAGTGTAGAACTGGTCGGTTGGAGGCTGAGCTCTTCAAAGCATTGTGTCCGTATATAAGCTCCGAGATGAGCCCACAGCTGCATACTCATCCACAGTCCTGTGCAAATAACTCAACACCAACATGAAATACTTTGTGAGTTTACTAAATTGTTCTAATGCTAAATAGTTTTAATTCAATTCTTCAAATTGTTTGTAAAGTTCACTGCAGTCGATCACTTTATCATAATAATATCAAACCAACCTACATTTTCAATTACAAAATATAAAAATAAGCCAGTGATTTGATCCATTGCTTGATTCCCATCGTTTCAAACAAGTACTGCTAACCCTGGCTTCTCTTACCTCAGTACATTGTGACTACGGCAAACCCTCTCAAATATGTTGGAGGCCTATGTCCAGCAGTGGAATTATTTATATTGGCCGCTAACGCAACCGTAATTGTACTGTAATTGTACTGTAATTGTACTGTAATTGTAACTGTAATTGCTTGCAGGCGTGCATCTTCGCTCTGGTGGCGCTGTTGGGCGCTGTGTCGGCTGGCTTCAGCCACGGGTACCACGGGTACAGCCACGGCTACCGGCCCGTGGTCTCCTACGGGTACGGCGGCTACGGCGGCGGATACGGTGGCGGATACGGCGGATACGGCGGATACGGCGGCGGCTACGGCGGACACGGTGGATACGGCGGATACAGATCGCACGGAGGATACAGCAGTGGCTGGCGTCGTGGAGGCTGGGGTGGCTGGTAATTACCTGTGATGCAGCATCAAGCCACTTGCACACACGCCTGAAGTCATATCAATGTTCATTTATCTTTATTTTAAACCGATATCGATCATCCTAGTGTTATACAAGATGACATTACCGAATTCGATAGCTATTGGTCGGTGACACCGTTAACTGGATCGTAAAATGTAATATTAACATGTTATGAGACTGCAATTGACTCGCGGGACCAGTAATGTTACTCACTAATGTTTTGCAACTGTGTTTTACATAGTGCAATATATTACCTATGTACTCGGCATGCTCAAGATTTTTGACTCAAGACTAGTACCTTCCTAAAGTCATGTTTCACTTAGTTGTGCAAGGGTTTCAGTCAATCTTATTTTTTTTTTGTTTGCAAGATATTATTTAAATAATACTTTCATTTTGTGATTATGTTTTCTGTGATAATTAAAATAAAATTCTTTACTCCAAATTGTTTTTCAATTTACTGTCGACTATTAAGGTGACGAAAATGATGTAGGTTGTGAAAAGAGTACTCCAGAAAAGCTTAAATCCTTAGACCTACCTACTCCATCAATTACCTACCACCAAATTTTTCGGTCAAAAAAATTAGGTAACAAAAGTAATATACTTACTAGTGGTTCTGTGAGAACAGTAGACCTCGCTTACCTATGTCGACTTTTGAGCAAAGTACTTACTGTCGCTACTAATTATTTTACTACTTTATAACGAATTGATAACCTTCCTTCATAAACAACAAAGTTTAACTTTAAAAATAAACAATAAAGTGTTAGAATAGAACCTCCCGTGGGTGTCATGTGGGTGCATCAGTATTTCCCGAGTACTGAGCACCGACACATTTAATCACCAATCCGCCTGCCGACCATGCTGACTATGGCAAACCTCCCAAATTTAGGAATGGTTAATGTGCAGCACTGGATTTATTTAGAATGAATGAAATCTAATGGTATGCATAAATATATTTGTATTTGTATATCCTAATATAAAAGAAAGTTGTGTTAGTTACACAACTTATAACACAAGAACGGCTGGACCGCAGTTATTATGACTTTTGGTGTTTTGTATTTATCTTTGTCCAAAATAGGATAATAAGTAATAAAAATAATGCGAAACGAAGTTCGCGGGATCAGCTAGTATAAGTATAAGATTTAGGTGCACTAAGAAAATAATTCCTTAAACTCAATCCTCAATCTCTATAAAAATACAACGATAGTCGAAGTTTGTATTGTGGAAGTACCTACTGTCTCCATCGGTGATGGTGCCGCTAACCTTCGACAGGACAGTTAGCGTATCAGTGGCTATTTCGGTAAAAGTAGAAAGACTAGATTAATTGCCAAACGAATTAGCAAGGTGGTGAAATCTGTAACAGTCGCGTGTCGAAAGCGTCGCGCGACCTGCCTCCTGCTCCTGCAGACCACTTGTCAATCGCCAACGTGACGTTACCACTCTACATTTATTGCAGTGCCGTGGTTAGCCTCAGTGAGCCCCATCTTGCGAACGCAATCATATCAAAATAATAGCTTATTAACAGAAACCTGTCATATTATTACAAACTACAAACACAGCAAGACTTCTTCTTTTGGCACATCAGAAGGCTCAGGGCAGCAGTATTCATGCTGAGCGCACTGACACTATGTTATTTTGTAGGTGAGCAAACTGTTACTTACTACAAACCTTGTATAGTAGGTAAGTAACGGATTCTATGGGTAATGTAGGCTGTAATATACTTATCTAAATCAAATCCTCTATGCCACTGCTTTGGTAATCCGCACCACCCAGCACCCCTAGCACCTCCAGCACCCCAGTAACCCCAGCACCTCCAGCACCTCCAGAACCTCCAGCACCCCCAGAACCTCCAGCAGTTACGCAAATGTTAGTCCTTGGAATCGAACCCACAACCGGTAGATAGGTTCCGTACAAAATGTCCACAAATAATAATTTACTAAAAAATGCACGGAACTTTCCTCGCGTGAAACGATTATAACACGAATTGAAATGATTAGTTTAGGGTTTGCATTTGAGAGATACACCCCAACACAACAAGTAGTGAAGTATCTTCGAGTAACGGTTCGGTTGTACTGTCTGTCTGTCAGGATGTCATGACAAGTGCTAGATTTGTCTAGAGATGATAAAAATTTATATTGTAGGTCGGACGAGCCTTGGAACTTAAAGTAGTTTAAAATGGTTTGTTTGTCGCAAGTTGCACAATTGGGCAATGGGCGCAGTTCGCGAAGGAACCACCTCTCGTATTTGCAATGCGAACCAGCCTCATTTCGACAAAGATGCAGTTTGGCGCCAAATGTCAACCGCGACATCACCGCACGCGCACTCCTCGGTACATACTGCAGTGTATGCTGTGACACGCACATGCTATGAACTTTTGTAAAGGGTAGATGAGTAAAACTTGAAATCCACAGACTATGTAATTTTTAGGGTTTCGAAGTCCTTCATGGAACCCTTTCACCATGCCTGTCTGTCTGTCGTTAGTCAAAGTAGTTTTATTTTAATCGTAGACTTAAGAAAGTACTCGTAAGTGTCATCATCATCACGCTGACATTCGGTAAAACTTAGATTCCCACTTTTTGTGCCTGCAGAAGCTGACTCGTCCCAGAATTATTTTTATATTTTGGTTTCTGACTCAAAAAACAAAGATGGTAAAACATGAAATTTAATTATTTAGAATAGGTAGAAGTGCAGTATAGTTTAAACCCCTCCTTAGACCTTAAAATACGAAGTGTATTGTGCAGAGTCTGAACACAAAAATACCTGAGTTAAAGAAAAAGACTCAAAGCCGCATTTTCATTGAACACTTTATACATCTCATGGTGTTGGACCCTTGTGCGTGCGTGGTCCAACACGCACTTGGCCTTTACATTTTTATTTGCACCGGTCACTGGATCTGGTAGATAAATTATTTTTTATAATTCGAGTGCCCTTGTGCTTTTATTGGAACAAACTTTGACCTTTGACTTTGACCTACATAGGCTACATAAGAGCGTCTTTTGGTTGTTTCTTGAATATGCTGTTTTAAGTCAGTGACCACGTGGTCATGGTGGTTCCGGTATAGAAAATTATCCTTCCACTACCTTCACAGGTATGTAAGCAACAAAGTAGAAAATATATAAACATACATACATACAGCTTGACAACCTTTATCTCCAAGCACGGTAGATATTCTCAGATCTCTTAGTACCAAGTAGCTACTTCGGATTCACTGAAGATTTTTAAGAGCAGTAATCAGGGGTACGTCTAAATATTTCAATTGGTACATTGTTCATATTTTGCAGTAGTTGGTAATGGTTGGTATTCCATTGTATAGGTGACAGGTTGGAAGTAAATACGACGAAGTAGAGTAGGAGTAGTAGAGGTACTTATTGATAGCGCACTCTCCCATCCTCCTGGCAAGCGTGGTCGTTTCCTCTGAAGGAAGGCTTATGTCCTGAGGTGGACTCAACGGCAATGACCATCGAAGACACCTTTCACAAGTGGTATTTTAATATTGATATCAAAAGTAGCGGAGATGGCCTTGCAACCTGTCACGTATGGCGTACTGTTGCAAAATGTGGGCAAGTCCCAATGTAGGATTAAGGCCTTTCTTGAATATCTTTTAGTTAAGTACCAAGTGACCGGATGGATATATGTATATCTACCATGCCTGGCTATTCAAATAATAAATAATGTTGGACATTTCACACACCCATCTAGCCCTAAACTAAGTAAAGGTTGTATTATGATGATGATGATGATAATAGAATACAATGTAACACCAAGACAGACAACAAACATCTATGTTTACCACACAAATGTTTATCCTCGGTGAGAATCGAACCCGTGACCTACAGCACAGAAAACAAAGCTACCACTAACTGTGAGGGCAATTAGTAGTAATAGTAAAGTTGTAGGTATGTTGCAACCCCTGGCATCGTAAAACTAATGAGTTTGAATTTGAAGTGAGTTTTAAATGCTTGTTCATCAGTTATTCTACATCATAAATAATGCAGATATGCTCAGAGGATTTCTTAATGATAGCCAATAATAGGTTCATGGTTCACATTACTTAGTCTCTGCCTGTTTTCACACTTGCCAAAAACAAAAATAACAAAAGTTTGCAAATCTAACTAACTGTACCAATTTTTTTGAAAGTAATTTAATTAGATATTGTTATCTATAAGCTATAGGTACAGCAGGGGTTGAAGTTTGTTTAAAAATAAATTCCTGCAGTCGAAGCGGCGCGCGTTCTATAGTAATTTTGAAAGTAGATCCTATTTTACTGCAGACCTTGTCATAAAAAAACAATTTGCGGAAAATGCTGAAAAATCTTCTATTTGAACATTGAACAATATGAACATAGCTGGTACTACTACTAGCCCTCCAGTGTCCAGTAAGTAGGAAAAATGAAATTAAAAAAAAATAAAATGAAATGATATTTATTCAACACACACAAAACAGAGTAAAACAGTAGGTACAAAAAACATAGAGGAGGTAAAGAGAAACATAAAGGAAGTAAAACAGGAAGGCACAAACAAATCAAAAATACCTAGGTACCTAAGTAGGTACCTTCAGTAGGAGACCTACCTACGTACCTACTTACTATAATAAAAATAACGACAATAATGTATAGGTGCCTACTTAAGTGCAAAAAAGTTGTGCCAATCGTGCTCTGTCTCGTGTGGTTAAAACGGCTCTGTCTCAGCATATGCTACCACACGTGCATGGAAAGTGACATGCGGCAGCGCTGATTTTCAGACAGACCCAAGTTTAGAGGAAACTCTTGGGCTGATCCCGGCGAAGCTACATTAAGAAGGTTAAGAAGGTACTATTATTTAACATAATAAATAATACACAATAATGTTAAATAATAGGTTTTCAGAATTTTATTGAATCTGAACCCTAGCAGGGGTAACCAGTTAGAATGATTTTGATACCACAGTAAAATATATTTGAAGACCGATGTGGCACAGCGGGCGAACGTCCGCCTGCAAGGAGCCAGGAGGGGTTCGATTCCCGTCTTGGGATAAATATTCGTACAACATGCAAATATTTATTCCGGGTGTTCTATAGGTATTTTCTATGCACAGTAAAAATATCTTCGTATGTAATGTATTGTATTAAGTATATCAGTCATCTAAGAACCCATAATGCAAGCTTTGCTTAGCTTAGGGCTAAATGATGCTGTGTGGATCCAGCATTATTAAATATATAAAAAGGGGGCCAATAGACATGACGCTAGATTGGCCGCCTTTTTGTTTTAGCAATATTTTAATGAAATCGTTGCTAGACGTGTGGAGTCACGGACGTTCCGGTAGTTATATTTGATTGAATTATTTAATGTTGGAAAATTTTGATGAATTGAAGGACAACATGAGTAATATTGGTTACCAAACAATAATATATTGCATGTTATTGTTTTGTTGTATCAAAGGTTGTTCGGTTTTGGGTTTTACCTGTTTTGCATAAAGGTTACATTTAGCTGTGAAACGTTATCCAGATAATATAACTACGCATACAAATCAACAAAAACTATTTGATTTGGTAATATTTGACCATTTCAACTATAGTATTTACACATTATAAGATAGTTACGTAACCGCTATCGTGCGATCACTGCCAAGGCCGAGCAGTCGAGCAGTTGTCTCCGAGTTATACCATGTATGGTCGGACGGTCGCCCAGATTGTACTTATCTTTGGGACACTTGTGGACCGATTTAGGTCGAATTTTTTTGTTTAACGTCAGCCGTCATCACCACCGCCGCCGCCGCAGTCGCGTCGCCCATTGTGGCCTTATGAGTTTGCTTGCAACACATTACATATAAGTAATCTATATGTATAGAAAGAAATCAACTTTTATGTTAAAGTTAAAATCGCTATCGGTTAAAGTTAAAGTAAAAAAACCGGCCAAGTGCGAGTTGGACTCGCGCACGAAGGGTACCATGATTTACAATAAAAACAATAAAATCACGTTTGTTTTATAAGAGCCCCCTTAAATATTGGTTTTATTCGGTTTTTTAGTATTTATTGTTATAGCCGCAACAGAAATCAGGCCACTAAATGATAAAAGTGGCATGGTAGTGGTATGTCTACCTCTTTAGGTGTTGATGATAATATTTGTTGGTTTAATCACTATAGGTAGCGGAGGCCAACATTGTCAACATAAATTCAGATCATCGGCAGTGTGCGTCCTCGATATACAATTTGGTAACCCCAGCATTCTTTGTGAGCGCTAAGGAGCTATTATTTACTGTATTATTGTAAAAGGTCAGATGTAAGTAGGTAGGTATTTAAATCATGAATGAGTGGCCCGAAAACAATTCGGTAACCTTTAGTAAGTAATTGGACGTGATCTGAGTACAAATATTTTGATGGTTATTGAGCAGCGCCGCGGTGGTCCACATACCTACCTACTGACTCGTGTACCGGTACCTTAGCTTATAAGCTCTAGTATTACCTAGTAAGTATAAGCCTAGGATAAGCCAGAACAATATTTGAGTCTGTTGGTTTATTTTAACAACATCCTAATCTATATAAACGACTAAAGTTTGAAGCTCTGTTTCGTAAATTCACCAAGGTTATATTTTCAGAGTTACTGCGTTCGTTTGACTCGTATCTCATTCTTTTTCGTCATCAAGTGGGAAGCTGGTCTACTTACGAGATATAAGTAAGAATTAAATTAATGCACAGCTGCTCGAACAGCGGCCAGGGGTCAGGGCTCGTATTCTGAAGTTGTATTGTGGTTGGAATTGCGACCGTTTGTTTTGTATATTTTTAAAGTAATTGAGAATTCTTTTACTACTTACCTATGTACCATTGTTTTAACGCCCAAAATTGTCTGTGTATATTTCTTATCTTTGTCAAATTAGGTACTGTTTCCCGCATATGTACAAACACTGCATGTATGCCTCAAGTTGAAGGACGTAGTGCATCGTAGGGTACGTTCCAAACATGTGAGACATGCAAAGCAGTGCTAACCTACCACATAACTCCATGGGCAAGTTGCAATATAAATGTTAACTGAATGTTGTAGGTTGATTCTTACTCCATATAAATGTGGTAGAGTTCAACACTGCAATTCAAAACATCAACCCCATTATGATAAACTGTAACATCCTGACAAAATCTACTAAAACACAGCCAAAAGTGCTATTATTATTTTGTACAAATAATAAACCGTCGGGGCTTTAACAAAAATAAATTGAAACAACCTGCACGTACTAACCGATGAGATTTACACGCCGGGTTTCGTGGGGTTTTCCAGAACCACCAAAGCCTTCGAATCAAAATATAAATAAGTACTTACTACATCTGGCTGTTATAACTACCTACCTAATTAATTCAATAACATTGCTCTCCAGATTTCCTCCTGTGTTAATATGAAACCAGGATTGAAAGTTCAGGAGCATGTCGCTTTCAGAAATATAAAATTTACCAACCAATCCTTAGATAACAATTAAGTACTTATAGTAAAATTGACATGACCAAATTTTGAAGCAGGTACTAGTGTTTTGTTTCGTGTATTTGTTTATTAATTTGTGGTTATAATTTTTTATTTTAGTAACAATCATATACGATTTGTTAAACAATTGTGATTGAGTAAAAAAATAAAATAAAATAAATATAATCTCTATCAATCTTTAAACATTCGCAACACTCAGTGATCTATAATCAACATAATAATAAATAATGCTTTGCCCAGTTCAAGGCTACAAATAAAATGAAAGATAGCATTGAATTTAATTTAAAGTTTAGTAAATATTACGTAACTTCAAGATTTTCGCGGCGTACAGTCAACGCACACACACACACACACACAATACTTACTAAATAGGTCATAGTAGTAGGTAATGGTACTTCCACAGACAAGATTTTAATGTCATTGTCTGTGGTAATGCTTAAATACCATAAAAAACTCGGTCTATCAACATGTTATTGTACTTGTAGTACCGTAATAATGTAAACCTCTGCGTGTGAAATTATTTCCTTGCCATGACAGTAGGTAAGTAAATACTTAGGTATAAAAAATATAGTAAGAAAATATTTCTTAAAATGTATAAGAATCACGTCATCAGGTTAAATAAGTCCGTTGCTGGAAATAAGTCTTCTCAAAATTTGGGAGGGGTTACCATAGTCACCACGCTTCACAGGTGGATTGGTAATCGCTCATCTCTTGGTACGTTCCCTTATTCGGCTGTTATGACATCCATGGCAGTTGATGGAAAGGTCCTATACTGAACAGAGAACACCACGGCTTCGCATAAGTAGATAGATAGATAGATAGAAAACTCTTTATTGTACACCACAAGGACATAAACAGTTATAATTTTTATAGAAGCTACAGCGACGTACAACAAATAAGTACTGTGCGCGTAAAACAGTATGGTAATACAAGGTCAACTCTTTCTAAAATTAACATAACTGGCTAACTGTTTGCTGATGATGTCGTCATGTAGGTAACTAGACTCGTATATCTATCTAATCTGCATTCTAATCTGAAACCTGCTAAAAATGGCGATACATAACTAAAACAAACATAACGTAGAGCTACATTAAACGAGTTTGTCCGATGTTGGCAACACTTGGCGCGCTCGCGCCCGGCGACATTGCACTCATGTTTACATCCTGACATTGCAAACAGCTGGAAACACAACGTTATTACAACAGCAACAAGCAACGTTATTTCGAAAGAGTCATTTTGGTTTTAGAAGTAATCTGGTTGTTTACGAAGAACACGTGCTCTGACCTCATTCTCTGCCAAACCGAAAAACTGATATCAGTCGTCGATGAATCTAAATAAACATCGGTTAGGCACGAGCTGGCCTCGCGTCTATCTCAAACGACTGCAACAAATAACAGGGCGTAGTGTAACGTATTCTGTCTATTTTTAGATGATAAACGAACTATTTCTGTTGACGCTGACAAAAAGCCGACGAAGGAAGGCGCGTCTATACAATATCAGCAAAAAATAGAGTCAGCATCGGTGAACCCTCTAAACCAGCCACATATTTGAACATATTTACATGCCAAAACTCTGATTTACGAAAATATAGCGAGCATATTATTACTAATATTTAAATTATTATTTATAGCTAACGCTCAAAATAACATTAAAAACTAAATTATAATCTAAATTTTGAAGCTGCTAATTATTTAATAGTCATTTATAATACCATAGCGTGGGTGTCATCATGAATTTAAAACGATTTTAAAAAGCAAATTATCGAATAGGTTTTGGATTATTCGAATATAATTGAATAACCGAGGCGTAAGGTCCCGCTCTCGAGGAATGTGTTGCGAAAACCGGACGTCGCTAAATATACGGACAAGTTCAGGGTTAGGCGTGTCAGAGCACATAGAGCACGACAAACAACGCTGCGGGCTAAAGGAGACATTCCGACACGAGCGATTTCAATACCTTAGTTCATTTATGTGTACCTAACACATCAATTGCAAAGTGAAGCGGTCGTCGTGAAGCTTGCTTGGTCGCGAAAACAAAGCCTAGTTAGTTGAGTCTTCAGCTTCAGTCTTCGATGAAAACGCCATTGTGCAGTCTAAGAACTTTAAAGTTCTTAGACTGAAAAATAAATTCATAATTCCAATGTCACCAGAATTGGAATTATGAATTTATTTTTCTAATTCCAATTCTGGTGACAATTGTCACCAGAATTGGAATTATGAATTTATTTTTCTTCATTTAATTTATATTACATCGAAACTTCCCAAAGTAGCGCGTTGTAGTCTTTTGTACAGCAAAATTAACAACTGGGTTATACTGGTTATACTGTCGGTTACACGAAGGGTACCTACATATTTTGAAGTTCCTTCCTGAATTATTATAACCTATGAATTATTACGTCTTAGTGAAGTATGAGTTTGCACTCACAAGCTTTGAAAAGGTAAGCTTTGGTGCGCAACCGTGCGACTCGGTCGCTTTGCACAGACACCGCATACAAATCTTCTAGTTTGCATCTCATAAAATGTGGTGTAGTTCGGTCTCTAAACAATTAATAGGTATACCTGTTTTATGGCTGGTAAATCCCAAATTATCTCATCTACCTATCTACCTGTGTGTACCTGAACAAAATCAATGATATATAAAAGAACCAACTAAGGTATTGCAGTGATTATTAGTTACTAGATTTCCCGTGACATTGCTCACATTGGGATTAATTTCTTTCAAGAATTCCTTTAGTAACAGTGAGGTTAGTAACAGGATAGCTCCCAAGGTAAGGGACTTTGGGAGCTATCCTGCAAGGTCCAGGTTTTTAAATAGATGTAGGTGTATTGTTTTGTGGGTTAAAAGGCAAGTTGTTGTGTTGTTTACATTGTTAGCTGCTTACGTTTAACTGTCTCGTGAGAGCAGGAGTATTAGACGTAACTAGCCTTGCGTAAGCTTATCTACTTCAGATTATAACAAAATGATCGTGTCTACTTTCTTTGATTTGACGACTTTTGACTTTACTACATTATTGTGATGAGGTTTTGTGATTTTCAAACTGGTATTCTAGGCCGGTTGTAGAACAGCTCAGATATTTAAAATTAGAATAAATGTCGGGATGATCGACCTGTGCTCGTGGTGTCAGGTGTCATGAGATTTGAGCTCCGAAGCAGGTGACAAGGTCAAAGGTCCTCCGTGACGTCACCGATCTGTGCGTATATATGTCGCAACGGGCCTGCCTGGCCTTACTCCTGTGGCCGACACCAACTGAACACCCATCATGAAATATTTTGTAAGTTTTTTATTACTCCATTGATTTTGTTCTATTTACCCCGTTCAGTGAAAGTATTTTGACCTGAAATATTTTTATTGATAAGTGTTTTTATTAGATTTTTTTATTTAATTGTGTTACGGATGCTGTTTTGGTCAGTTTGTGTCTGAGATTTAGTGACCCAGAAAAAAACAGAGGCTTCTTAACCAGAAAGACACTTTAAATCAAATTGAATTCGTGATATTATGTAGATAGCTCAACTATTTCATATGTATTTTGTACATACCTTATATAAATACTTGTATTAGCTGTAATTTATTTTGTGCATAAAATTATTTAATTCTAAAACATTTGATGAATACTTTAAAGATGAAATCCGTGCAATCTCGTCAATAATAAGTTGATTGTGTTGTTGTTCTCAGGTCGTAATTGTGGCCGTTGTGGCCCTCGCTGCGGCTGACAACGACGTCAAGGATTCTAAGGATAT
Source organism: Electrophaes corylata (assembly GCA_947095575.1). Classification (NCBI taxonomy): domain Eukaryota; kingdom Metazoa; phylum Arthropoda; class Insecta; order Lepidoptera; family Geometridae; genus Electrophaes; species Electrophaes corylata. The sequence goes on along the minus strand of OX352710.1, from coordinate 456,689 downwards.
CAAAAAGGATATCCGCGACAAGCGCTCCTTCTTCAACGTAGAATCTCTCGGCCTCGGATCCCTCCTAGGCCATGGTTCCGGATACGGTAGCGGTCTTAAATCCGGCTACAGCAGTCATGGATCCGGGTACGGCAGCGGCCTCGGATCCGGTCACGGCTACTCCGGGTACAACAGCTACAGCGGATACAACAGCTACAGCGGCGCACACAATACCTATCCTACTTCGTCTGCCAGCTACTCTTACTCCGCACCATCCGTGAGCTACGCGTCGCCTTCCTACAGTAGTCACTCGTCTCCCTCTTACTCGTACGCATCGCCTTCCTACAGTAGTTACTCGTCTCCCTCTTACTCGTACGCATCGCCTTCCTACAGTAGTCACTCGTCTCCCTCTTACTCGTACGCGTCGCCTTCGTACAGCAGCTACTCCGCTCCCTCGAGTTCGTCGTACAGTCTGAGTCCGGCAGTGTCGTACTCTTTGCCGTCAGTATCGTACGCCACGCCTTCCGTATCGTACTCGGCCCCCGCCACGCAGGTGGTGGACGTCAAGAAGGTTGTGAACGTCAACAAGGTGGTGGAGGTGCCCCAGGTGGTGAAGGTGCGTAAGGTGGTGTCGGTCCCTCAGGTGATAACCGAGAAGAAGCTTGTCTCGAGCCCCAGCTACAACTACGCGAGCTCTCCCACCTACACACACTCATCCCCGAGTTACAGCTCTTCCACTTACGGATCTTCGTCTCCTAGCTATACTTATAGTTCTCATTCCCCTACCTATAGCTATGGTTCATCATCCCCCACCTACAGCTACGGTTCATCCCCTAGCTACAGCTATGGGTCCGGTTACGGCTCTGGCTATGGATCTGGTGTTTCCAGCTACGGATCAGATCTCTCCAGCTATGGAACCGGCATCTCTAGCCACTCTGGCAACACTGGCTACTCATCCAGCTACGACAACTCATGGTGAATAAAGACTGCTCAAAGTTATAATTATTGATAAGTGTTAAAAATAAATGATGAAAGTGTTTTAGTATTCGTTCACAATATTTTATTTTATTAAACACCCGTTTTAATATAACCCAGCTGCTGCTGTATTCAGTAGGTATGACGTGTTATTTACCTACATTTAACATTCATTATCGTTGGTAGACCTTATTTTTAGGGTTCTGTACCCAAAGGGTAAAACGGGACCCTATTACAGTATCTTATCTGTGCTATTACTAAGACTCCGCTGTCTGTCTGTCCGTCTGTCACCAGGATGTATCTCATGAACCGTGATAGTTAGAAAGTTGAAATTTTCGCAGATAATGCATTTCTGTTGCCGCTATAACAACAAATACAAAAAAAATTTAATAAAAAAAATATTTAGGAGGGCTCTCATAAGCAAAAGTGATTTTGATATCCTTTTTTGCTACAGATAATGCTACGGAACCCTTCGTGCGCGAGTTCGATTCGCACTTGCCCGGTTTTTTTATTATTATTTGTAATTTTGAGAGAATGCAAATAAAAAAAGAGCTTAAATGCTAATATAACCATCAGCGCATAGGTACGCTTAGTTTGATTGTGAATTAGCCTCGCTCGCCTCTCTTCTATTTACAAGCCACTTTACGTTAGCTGCATAGTTGCATAGCGCTGATAGCGCACGCATCCGCGTCCAATTCTTTTCATACGAACTTCAACCCCCGCTGTACCCGATTCTGAATTGAATTTCAGCAATTTATTTCTTAGTATTATAAACCTCTACGCACCAAAAAAATTTCCCTGAAAATTTCAAGTCTCTAATAGTCAGTGATTTAGGCTCTGCGTTGAATATTCTACAGTCAGCTAGGACAAAGATTCTTACAGTTGTTATAAATAGATTAAAAATCCAACGTTGGTAGGAAATTTAAAAAACCAGGACTCGCGCACGAAGGGTTCCGTACCATTATCAATAATGAAAACGGCAAAAAAAACAGGTTTGTTGTATGAGAGCACCCTTAAATATTTATTTTATTCTATTTTTTTAGTATTTGTTGTTATAGCGGCAACATAAATACATCATCTGTAAAAATTTCAACTCTCTAACTATCACGGTTCATGAGATAAAGCCTGGTGACAGAAGGGCAGACAGACAGACAGACATCGGAGTCTTAGTAATAGGGTCCCGTTTTACCCTTTGGGTACGGAACCCTAAAAAGTTAAAAGTAAGGTTAGGACCTTTCTTGTCCCTTCCATCTATTTTTTTGCTCCTTATCTAATAATTATCTATACCATCATCTACGTCATATAGCCAAGAATAACGCATAGCCAAAAACGTCGACATGAGTGCAGCAGCCAAACACTTGAAGAACGGTATTGTAAGAACTTTCTTCATCAAATAGTGGCAGGACAAAAAAAGGACGTCACTCTGACACATAGCGGTATGATTAGTTACATCTCATCTTTGGAAGTAATTAGAAAAACAATTATTTGTATTGTTTCTCAAGTGTTATTTTATGTTTTAACATAACTTGAGGTCCAAATAAAAATATAAGCAATTAGAATGAAATTAAAATTACTTCCGGATTTGGACAATAATGGTTCCCTAAATAATGCCATCGAGACAACCTGACTTAGCAGCTTGTGACTGACTTTCATAAAAACTATAACTCAAATAATTCACTTGTCACTGGCGAACTTTGCATTGTTGATGTGCTATTGTCTCATGTGTCTTTAATTGTACCGGCACCCATACCCTTTGTACTGGAACACTATAAGCCCGGCCGCATGCAATGCGACGACAATTTCTGATGTGTACCGTAATGCGCCACATAATGTTGTACTGAGCCCTGCAGACAGACGTGTCTCCTACCCAGGCCTGGAGTTACCCTAGGGGCAGTCGGGGCTAGTGCCCAGGGCGGCAAAATTTTGAAAATGAAAAAAATATTTTTTAGTCTTATCAAGATTGCTCAATATAATTAATATATTTTTTTTATATTTTCTGTTTAATTGATAATTCAAAAAATTCAATTCATCCATTATTTGTGAATTATAATTATGGCACTTTTGGTAAAAATTAAGATTCAAAATTATTTAATTTATTTATTTCTTTGGAGATTTAAAATAATAATAATTTTTTCTATTTTCTGGAATTAAAGAAATTTAATTAGTATTTCTCTTTTGAAAAACTAAAAAAAAATCAGAATTATTTTTTGCACATTTCTAAAAAAATGTTATAATTCATAGATTGCAACAAATAATTTTAATTTAACCTGTAAAGTAACGCGAATTTATTTACCTACAGGTTACGGTTAAAAAACTGTCACGGACCATCCACGTGACCTAATTTTTGGTGTATTTTTTTTGTATAGACTTATCTGTATCTGTACTGTACTGTATCAAATTTTGATCACGAGTCCTCATTAGATGACGAATTTGTGCACTTCCATGCTAATTGCACTGAAAAAATGACAGAACAGAATTCGCCATCCGATCTTTTAAAATTGTTGCATGCAAACGACCTGTTTGTCCACTGAGTTTCCAAACGTGGAAATCGCCTATCGAATATTTATTGCTTTAGACATTAGCTGTAACAAACTGCAGCGCAGAACGATCGTTTTCATGTTTGAAGAGAGTTAAAAACTTCTTACGTTCTACAATGACTGCTAATAGACTCAATAGCTTAGCAATTCTATGCATCGAATCCGACGTACTTCAACGTTTAGATTGCGAAGATTTAATCAATCAATTCGCAATTCAAAAAGTCAGACGTGTTTGCCTGTGAAAGAATTGATGTAATATAATTATAAATAATAAATAAATATGTCAGGACATTTTTTACACCACATCATCTAGCCCCAAACTAAGCATAGCTTGTACTATGGGAACGAGATGGCTGTAAGAATACTTATATACCTTTTTTTTTGTAAATACATACATTGAATACAATACAATACCCAGACACAGAACAAACATCTATGTTCATCACACAAATGTTTGTTCTCGGTGGGGATCGAACCCACCACCTACAGCACAGAAGGCAGGGCTACTACAAACTGAGCTGTGATGGCTGTCAAATTATTAGTCACCTTTTGTGCCAAATTTATAATTGTTAGAAAAAAAAACAAATATTTATTATTTTATGTAATGTTCTTGGAAAATAGAACATATCATAAAGTTTCTGTAATAAATTAGTTATTTTAATTATGAAAAATTAAATATATAAACTATAAGTTTAAGTAAAATTCCAGTATTGGGGCGGATTTATTTCCGCTGCCCAGGGGCGGCATTAAGATTAAATCCGGCCCTGCTCCTACCGCATGAGTCATGTTTTCGGATTGTATGTGGCCAGGCTAATGCGAACGACTTTTTTATACGACCTGCTGGTGGAACAAGATGAACCACCTGATGTTAAGTGATAACCGTCACCTATAACAAAGTGTTGCCTCGCATGTCACGTTCACGAGGAACGTACCCTACGATGCACTGCTCTGCGTCCACCGACCTGAGGCACACACGCACCCTTCCGACCGGAGCACAGCAAGCTGCTTGGCGGCTGAGCTCAACCACGATGCTAGTATTCACTAGGAGTTCTACTACTACTTATAAATACACAAGTACTTGTGAATAGAACGTTTCCACAAACTGCTCGGCTACAACAATGTGTGTGAGCGCGTTTAAATATTTTGTTATAAAAGTGAGAGTGAAGCCATGTGTTAGCAAAATGAAACTGTGGATAACAATTCAACTTCAATCCTATCAATATTTTTAGCGACGAGTATATTATTGTGTGTCGCTATTAGATCATAGCGTATTCAATAAGTATTCTGTAAATAAAGAAGGACGAGTTAATACATGAGTCTGGTCTGGGTACTGAAGTTTCCACATGGAAGTACTATAGTGAATTGTTTATTGTATCGAGCTTAATATTACTAACGACAAACAAAGCTCAGCGGCGCCGTCGAAGCCGGCGTCGCGTCGCGTCGCGTCACGTCACGAGGTTGTCCTTCTTGCGCAACGCCCCACGCGCGGCTCGTACTTATAGTGTGTGTCGCTAGAGCACGGCACCATTCCTCGTCAGCAGCTCGCTCCGACTCCTCCCTTCCAGCAGCAGCAACAACATGAAGTCCTTCGTGAGTATGAACGCACTGTGACGTCACGTTGTACGACACCAGACAGCTGCAGGTATCTACTATCGATGTCATGTTTCAGGTGGTGATGATGACCCTTGTGGCGGTGGCGTGCGCCGGCAACGTGCGCGAGAAGCGCGGCTTCCTGTCCCAAGGACTCGGCGGCTACGGCGGTAGCTACGGCGGCCTAGGAGGCGGCCTAGGCGGTGGCTACGGGGGAGGCTACGGCGGTGGCTACGGGGGAGGCTACGGCGGTGGCTACGGGGGAGGCTACGGCGGCGGCTACGGGGGAGGCTACGGCGGCGGCGCACAGGTGGTCGCCGTCAACAGGGTGGTGAACGTCAACAAGGTGGTGGAGGTGCCTCAGGTGGTCTCCGTGCGCAAGGTGGTCTCTGTGCCTCAGATCATCACGCAGAAGAAGATCATCGCTGCGCCCATCTCTTACTCCGCCGGCCCTATCGGCTACTCTAGCGGATACTCTGGCGGATACTCTGGCGGATACTCCGGTGGTTACTCCGGCGGATACTCCAGCGGATACGGTTCCTCCGGATACGGTGCCGGCAACGGCTGGTGGTGAACACACAACCACTCTACTATTTCTAGTCACCTTCTTCTCAAACTTTATTTATTGTGGTATTATTTTTGTTAAATAAATGGTTTTTATTTTTCCACTACGGTTATCTTATTTTATTTATGTGGGATTGTTTCTTTTCGGAAAGAAAGGCGCTTAGCTGTGACAGGCTTAACACGCTTGAATGGACCTGATGTTAAGGCCATCATCTATTTATTACAAAGTATTACTTCAAAGATCATGCCCGTTAGGGACGTCGTGCCCTATGATGCATTGAGCTATGTCCATCAACCTGAGGTATACAGGGTCAAAGCTTTATGTGCCTAATTTCAGCAGCATCCATACACCCTTTAAACCGAAACCCAGCAACCGGCTTGGTGGCAGGTGGCAGGTGGCAGGTGGCAGGTGGCAGGTGGCAGGTGGCATGGTAAATGTACCTACCCGGACAGTCGCGAGCACTAAGCAATGTAATCATTAGAAGGGGCTCCTGGCGATGTAAAAAGTAAAATGTCTATTTAAAAAACACCAACGTTATAGAATGTAATAGAAGTGTCGAAAATAACAGGTTTCGGACCACCTTCACATAATATTAATCCACACAACCAAAAAGTAATAACAGTTTTATGCTAAGCTTTTAAGCTACTTAACAAGGAACTGTCAGTGCAGTGCCCGCGGCCTGAATGACTTTCCACAACTACACGTCATGCACTTCAAGCTGGGGGTCCGACCCTACAGGCAGGTAGGGGTGTCCCTTGGAAGCGAAGCTATCACTCAGGCTAAGCAATGCCACAATTTGGGATACAGATAATAATAATAATAATACTAGACAGTCCACACAGCATCATCTAGCCCCAAGCTAAGCAGAGCTTGTGTTATGGGTACTAGATGACTGTTAGACTTAATACAATACATTACATGCATAGATATTTTTTATTATACATACAAAATATTTTGCCAACGTGCTATGGAGCGCAGCATTTTGGGTGTCAAGTTAATGGATAAAATCCGTAACACCGAACTGCGCTCTCTGACCCAGATCACAGATGTAGCTTCAAAAGCCGCCAAGCTGAAGTGGGATTAGGCTGGACATGTCTGCCGCATGCCGCATGCCGCATGCCGCATGCCAGGTGAGCTGTGGGCAAAGATAGCCACCGATTGGCTTCCTGTCACAGCGAGAAGGCGACGCGGCAGACCCAAGCGGAGATGGCGGGACGAGCTCGACTATTTTCATAGGGACTGGAAAGACTTAGCGCAGGATCGGAATGTGTGGATAGAATGGGGGGAGGCCTTTGCCCAGCAGTGGGACACAGAGGGCTAATAATAATAATAATCCAGAATACCTGGATTAAATGTTTGCAGATCATACAAACATTTATTCCAAGGCGAGAATCGAACTCGCAACCTATTGCGTCGCAGGCGAACATTCACTCGCCCCGCCACATCGGTCGTCATGTATACCGTTACAGCAAACTTTCCTCCCTCCTCTCCCTTTTTACCAATGGGGACCCGTCACAGTTCTATCTGTGAATGCAGTTTTATAGGCCTTGAGAAACTAAAACATAAAGTGCAAAAATTTTTTTTCTACGGCCAAAACTGACTAGGTTATGGGCAAAATACCGAACGAGGCTCACTGACCGCGCGAACAGCCTAGCGAAGAGATATTGTGACGTCATGTCACAATGACCCAGCGCTAGACGCCGAACCCGCGCGGTTTTATTAAAAAAAAAAAATTTAAACCAGAACACGACCCGCGCAGATCGAGTGAACTTTAATAAATGAATGGTGGAGAGCGCGAGCGCGGGCGAAAGAGAATCGAGACGTCACGATTCCCTGACATGAGCTATCCGGCCGCCCCGCGGTTGGCTTGTACAAAATGTGTAATATCTTCGCAACCAATGGAACGATTTCAATAATTTAAAAACTATCGTACCTAAACAAGTAAAAGGAACACCATTACATAGATAATATATGCATTTTCCGACTTGGTACGGGAGCTCATTGTGAAACGTCATGGGGGGGGCCCCCACTACTGCCACCAAAAACAGCACAAAGGGCTGTCTCAAAAGTCAACTTTCTTTACCATACAGATACAACATGACTACTCAGCTATTTAATGAATGCAAAAAACCTGTAGACAAATCTCGCAACAACTAATTTTAAAGCAACATCTTTTAAAATCTTGTGTGAAAAATAAACATTATCATCTTATCTTATATCTTGTCTTTTGGATTTTTTCTCTTGTGTACAATGAAGTCCTTGTGTGCCTCTCAAAGATTGAAATCTAACGATAGATAACGGTACAGCTAACTTTCTCCATTCTCTCCCTTTTTTCCCCGTAATAAAAAAAACGCGATCGATTTAAAAATTTAATAATTAAAAAACTTGTGTGCCAATTTTCATCAAAATCGGTTGAAAAATGCGACCTTAGACGAAAACAGACAGACAGCCAGACAAAAGCATTTAGTGCCAAACGAAATATTATAAAATGATTTGATTGTTTGTTTGCATTGAATAGGCTCCGAACTACTAAACCGATTTAAAAAAATCTTTCACCATTGGGAAGCTCCACCACCCCCGGGTGACAGGCTAGTCTCTAACATGAGAGAAACGCTTCGCTCGCTCAGTCAGTTATCACAGTTCTGCATGTACAGTTTCGACGTAGAAATAACAATAAGACAGGCCTTGCATCTGTTGTCGATCATTTATACAGCGTCAGAGGCGGACGCCTTCAATCGTACCTCCGGACGGAGGCTTTGATCGCCACGGCCTTCCACTACGTTTTCCTTCACCGTTCGAGTGTTAAAGTCATAATAAATATTGGAAGACATTTCACATAACACCATCTAGTCTAGACCCAAACTAACTAGAACTAGAATCACAACTGTTAAGAATATTCATATTTTAATTTCAATTGTACACTACAACAATCTATAATTTTGACAAAAGATCCACAAATTATTTCTCAAATTTCAAATACTTTTTGTTGGGTATTGAAATCCAGATCGTTTGCAACGGTCTCTAGATAGCTGTTTTACACATAACGTTACTGGTTTAGGAGCAAATGGATCATGTATTATGTCAAAGAAGTGCCAGAAGTATATGCTACTTCGTGCCTAGTATTATATTCATGAGCGGTCACCGTGGAAGCTAGTTTCTACACTAGTTCAAGGTTAAATCATGTGCGGTTAGTAATTGATACTCATCTAACTTTATGTGCAGTAACTACAATACAAGTCACTTAAAGCCTGCTGATCATGTTTGTGAATGCACTATACTTCGATATCTAGAAACATCTATAAGGTATATCGCAGGATAAAAAAATACGTCAGCGAGGACAAGGTTGCGCAACGCCCCACGCGCGGCTCGTACTTATAGTGTGTGTCGCTAGAGCACGGCACCATTCCTCGTCAGCAGCTCGCTCCGACTCCTCCCTTCCAGCAGCAGCAACAACATGAAGTCCTTCGTGAGTATGAACGCACTGTGACGTCACGTTGTACGACACCAGACAGCTGCAGGTATCTACTATCGATGTCATGTTTCAGGTGGTGATGATGACCCTTGTGGCGGTGGCGTGCGCCGGCAACGTGCGCGAGAAGCGCGGCTTCCTGTCCCAAGGACTCGGCGGCTACGGCGGTAGCTACGGCGGCCTAGGAGGCGGCCTAGGCGGTGGCTACGGGGGAGGCTACGGCGGTGGCTACGGGGGAGGCTACGGCGGTGGCTACGGGGGAGGCTACGGCGGCGGCTACGGGGGAGGCTACGGCGGCGGCGCACAGGTGGTCGCCGTCAACAGGGTGGTGAACGTCAACAAGGTGGTGGAGGTGCCTCAGGTGGTCTCCGTGCGCAAGGTGGTCTCTGTGCCTCAGATCATCACGCAGAAGAAGATCATCGCTGCGCCCATCTCTTACTCCGCCGGCCCTATCGGCTACTCTAGCGGATACTCTGGCGGATACTCCGGTGGCTACTCCGGCGGATACTCCAGCGGATACGGCTCCTCCGGATACGGCGCCGGCAGCGGCTGGTGGTGAACACACAACCACTCTGCCACTAGTCAATCTATCTCTTCCTAATCTATATTTTTTTAATAATTTAAAATCATTGTGATATTACTTTTACATCATTCCAAATAAAATATTAATTTTTAACTTAATTCTTTTTTATTTCATCGTTTATTCTAACAGTGTAAAATAAAAATTGTAGAGCTATATGTACACTCAGATATGTATACTCACCGAGGAAAAATATTTGTGACATGAACAGAGATGTTTGTTCTCTGTCTGGGTGTTATGTTGTACATATTCTAAGTGTGTACCTATTTACAAAAAACGTATATTAATATTCTATGAGTCATTGGGTTTCCATAGTACAAGCTATGCTTAGTTTGGGGCTAGCTGATATTGTATAAAAATGACCATAAGTTTTTATATTTACTTATTTATAACTGTAAGAGAGGGAGACGGCTGACTAGTGATAGATTGCGTCGATGCTCGAGGCTAAAGCTCGACCAACACGTTGCCTCGTGTTTTAGTAATTTCCAAGGTTTTTATTTGAAAGTTGGAGATGCATTTATTAATGAATTTCCAATAGAGAATATTTCTGTTTTGATAAAGTGCTCCAGTTACGTAGGTGGTACCAATTATTAAACGCTTATGTTAATGCATCACCAAACACAGACAGATTCCATTACCAACATAATTCAAAGCACAGAAATTACTTTTAAGCTCCTGCAATAAGAAATCGGTTAAACAAAATCAAGATTAGAGAAGCAGTCACTGTAGCAACTTTTGACAGAATAGACCCTGTAACTAACTCTAGAGGTATGGTAGCCGGCGTACGAAATGACCTCCTCAGTACGTCAGGGATACGTGTCAACTAATAGACTGTTTATGTGGTACGGAGTGGGATCTTAATCTTAAAGTGGGATAATAAAACGGAACATACCATAGTAAATGTATGGAGAGCATAGTTTTGTTTCAGCGCTAGCATTAAGCTTCAAGTGGATAACCCTTTTTTGCTTTAGGTATGAAACAAACACGGCTATTATAGTAGTTTATAATTATTTTGCTTTAGCACCACTGTACAGTGCTTGCCTGGAAATTGACGATGTGGATGATATTGTCAAAATGTGAGAGTCCGTATGAGATCTACGTCACGCTGCACCGGTAGTAGCAATAATTTGAAACTGTATGACTATTATTTATTCTGTGCCAGCCTGGGGGGTGTCTAAAAAAATAACCCTTTTTTACGGGTTATCAACTTATTCAATAGCAATCACAGGCATTTATTGAATAGAATCAAAGTGATAATTTAGAATAGTCTTAAAACTAGGTGAATTTCTATTTAGTACCTAGCTGTAAAAAACATAGCTCTAAATAAATTATATTCTACGAAGTCTGAAATTAATACCTACTTACGATTGTCAATCGGGAAATATATGTTTCCTGAGCTAGACGTCCAACGTTTCGTCTTTCGGGTTCGTGGTCACTATGCGAACCCCTTTTATTCTCCAGTGGAGCTGAGAACTATGACGATGACCTTGGTTTTTCTAAGGGTTTCCTTATTTCTGATTCTACCTCAAACCCTTAAAATTTTTGAGAAACATCGCAGTAAATGGAATATTCGTTTTGATCAATGTTGGATATTTGTAAATGGGAGCTAATTTTCAGCTACAACAAGCTTGTTCTATCTCTGGGAACACTGCGCAAAGTTCATGAGCATCTTATTTATTTAACAATAATTATAACACGGCATCACAGTCTGACACCAATGCGCCATGTTATACATAAAAACATAAATTACAATACTAAGCAAAAAGAAAACAATGACATAGAAATAGAAATAGAAATAGAAAATATTTATTTACACCACACAGAAAAATACAAAAATCACAAAGATATAAAATTAAAAAGCTAAGTGGTGAAAAATGGCATCCACTCAGCATATGCCAAGGAGCGCAATGGCTCATATGGCGCTGGTTTTCAGCGGCGCCGAAATTTCAGCGGCGGCGCCAACATAGCCAGCTTGCATAAAAAATAATAATAAAATAATCTAATTGATTGTACTATTTCTAACACTATCGATCATTTTACAATAGAGACATTCTTTACAAACTTCAGTCCATCGGTCAGTGAACACATCAACAATAACGAGAGGTGAGCTAGTGCGCGTCTGCCGCACATGCAGCCAGCAGAACGCGATTAAGGGGCGTATTTAGGCACTTTGGGAACAGACAGTCTCATCACTCGAGATACCAATTTAGGGCAATCCGACCACACCGCGCAATACACACACACACTTATAGAATGTATGTCCAACACGCATGCCTACTTAAGAAGTCCAAACCAGAGGCTGGAGTTCATGCTGCCAGTAGTGTTGTTACAACTTGAATATTCATGAGCAAGTGTCGCGGAAGCACGATGATGGCAGAGCCAGAGCACCAACCTTTCACCTTGACCCACATGCCAAGGCTAAAGCTATATTTTAACACATTATTTTAATGACCATAATCACTGTTTTTTGTTTGTTATGGTTTACCTACTTGACCGATACGATTTCAGGTTTTTCGGAAGGTTCAATTGGTTGAAAAATTAAGTGAGAACCAGTGAAATGCAGTGAAGCTAAAAATAATTAAACTCGATACGTAGGTATGCACCTACGCAGGAGCTACTTATACTAGAGATCAACAGTAGGTAACCAATCAGATGAGTAATGACTAAGCATTTGGAATCATAAAATTTATGTACATTAAAATAAGTGACAACCTGGTTAGAATTGTATTCATTCAAAGAACTACCTTAGTATATCTTTCAATATAGGTGTTATGCTAAATCGGATATGCGAAAAAACATAAAGGTGCTTTGCATTATATTATTTGCTGTTTTCATAAAGACAGCTGTTGCATCACAGTCCACGCGGCTCGTACTTATAGTGTGTGTCGCTAGAGCACGGCACCATTCCTCGTCAGCAGCTCGCTCCGACTCCTCCCTTCCAGCAGCAGCAACAACATGAAGTCCTTCGTGAGTATGAACGCACTGTGACGTCACGTTGTACGACACCAGACAGCTGCAGGTATCTACTATCGATGTCATGTTTCAGGTGGTGATGATGACCCTTGTGGCGGTGGCGTGCGCCGGCAACGTGCGCGAGAAGCGCGGCTTCCTGTCCCAAGGACTCGGCGGCTACGGCGGTAGCTACGGCGGCCTAGGAGGCGGCCTAGGCGGTGGCTACGGGGGAGGCTACGGCGGTGGCTACGGGGGAGGCTACGGCGGTGGCTACGGGGGAGGCTACGGCGGCGGCTACGGGGGAGGCTACGGCGGCGGCGCACAGGTGGTCGCCGTCAACAGGGTGGTGAACGTCAACAAGGTGGTGGAGGTGCCTCAGGTGGTCTCCGTGCGCAAGGTGGTCTCTGTGCCTCAGATCATCACGCAGAAGAAGATCATCGCTGCGCCCATCTCTTACTCCGCCGGCCCTATCGGCTACTCTGTCGGATACTCTGGCGGATACTCTGGCGGATACTCTGGCGGATACTCCGGCGGCTACTCCGGCGGATACTCCAGCGGATACGGCTCCTCCGGATACGGCGCTGGCAACGGCTGGTGGTGAACACACAACCACTCTGCCACTCTAGTCAATCTATGTCTTTCTAATCTCTATTTATCGTGATAATAATTCACATATTTGTTAAGTAAATAAAATATTTTGTTTTAAAAACTATAAATAACTATTTATTTGTAAGGTTTAACTAATCACACACCTATGATTACTACCTACTTGCTTGAACACGGATCTGCAAAAAGCGCAAAACCTGAGGCCTAATATCCGTAATTATTTCAGTCGAGATGAATCATGAATTTGATTGTTGAAATTGGGCTTGTCTGAAATGTCAGTTTCAATGGGTTTCATTTGAGGATTAGCACGATCCAAATTACAATTTGACGATATTTCGTCACGAGAGTTGGACCTGTGAGCAGGAGGGTGCGGGTAGTGAGCGAGTGAATAGGGCACAATAAGGAATGGGAGTGTAGGTACTTTGTTTTTTGTGACATAAAAATACTTACTTTTTGCTGAAACTTGAAGATCTGAATTTTCCACAACTTCTGTTTCGAGCTTGGTTTTCGAGCGTGCCGTCGCACGTCAAATATCAACGAAAATCATTATTATTGTATTGTATATAATTATATAGTGTACAGACTACATTTGTTTACAAAACAAAATAACATCTAATACAAGTATTTATAATTGGTACCTATGTACAAAATACCATAATGAAACAGTTGAGCTATCTACAGCAGACGATATAAAAATAGCTCGACTGATCCAAGCCAGGGCCAATCGGATGCGTTCCCAAAACGCTGGTTGATATTTGATTGATTGACGCTTGGCTAATTCGCTGAGCCAGATGCTCACCAGCCCTCAGGTCACGCGCCCGAGGGCTTCGGTACCCCATAGACCTAGAGCCTTGACTGCAAGAGGAGCAAATGCTCAGGCTCTATCTCTATTTATAGTGTACTAGCGAAACTCGCGCGACTTCGTCCGCGTGTAGCTATTTTCATACAAACTTCAACCCCCGCTGTACACTTTTAGAGGTTGAATTTCGAGAATTCCTTTCTTAGTACACCTCTACGCACCAAGACGAATATACTTTGAAAATTTCAAGTCTCTACGACCAGTGGTGGCTGTGCGTTGTCTGTATCCCAGTCAGTCAGTCAGTCAGGGCAAAGATTCATATAATTGGTATAGATTGATAATTACGGGAAAATACTAAAATGAAAACAAACCCTTACTTTCTTGCAGAATGACAATAAACATTTAAGTACATGACTGATAAAAACCATACAAAGCTTAAAATAGTAGATTGTAGCATAAGGGAGCAAAATAATACTTTTACGGGAGGGCGCTTTTTTGAATCCAGAGCGAAGTGAGGGATTCAAAGTACGTCGCCCGAGACAAATATATTTTGCGCCCGAGTGGTACACTACTTTTCATCACCCACTATGAGAAAATAAGGCGCCTCATATTTTATTGAAACATTATTATTTAATAAAACATAGAGTAACAACTAAATATAAATTAATAGTATCTAATAATAAAACAAATAAAAACTTATATTTTATTGTGGGCAGGAAGACACCCACGGCTGAGCTCCGTGACCCATCGAGCGCAGTGCCTGCGAGTAGATGCTAGAGCGATGAGTCGCACACCGAAGGTCCTTACCTGCAGTTCCTTCACAACAAAGAGGGAGCTGTAAATGTCCGTAATGATGGATTGATGACACCCTCCTACAGGTTTTACTCGGTGGTTATCGACCACAAGTAAAACGCATGATCCGATGTTCCCAGTTAAAGTTTTGATGAGTGGGCAGTGGGAGTAGATAATACGTTGACGTTACGTAGGATAGGTAATATACTGAAGCCTAAAGTCTGAATTGGCTTGTTCTTATATACGAATAATTATATTATTATAGCCTTCGCAAGTTCTAAAGCTGCCAGTTCTTATTATTTATTCTTCCGAAAATTTGGCTTGCTGGTAGAAACTAGCCATTGAACATAGGGCTCTTCCATAACTATTTTAGTAGGTACTTAATAATAATTCATATATGAGAACTAGCCAAGCCAGACCCTTAGGCTTCAATATAATTATCCTATGAGAAGAAATTATATTGTAAGTTGTTATAAAATAATTTATGTTATTAAAAATAAATTTCAAGACTGACCATTGAACTTGGCACGCGTAGTATAGATCTCATTTCTTTTGTCGTTGAAGTCAATAACCAAGGCATATAATATCATAATATTGAACTTGGCTCATAAATCACATTTATGTTTTTGATGAGCTTTGTGCTATGAGACCCAAAACGTCGATATTTTTAATGATAACCTAAGTAATAATAATAAATAAGAATAATCATGTTATATATTTTTTTAGTAAAAACGTACTTAGAATACATTTATAATATCTAGAGAGAAAACAAACACGTTGTGTTCAACATAATGTATATCCCTCAGTGGGGATCGATCCCACAACCTACAGCGCCGCAGGCAGACCTTCTACCACCTGAGCTCAAAACGAAGTAGGTATTACTAACTAAATAGGTAAATGAAAGAACAACTAACAAAATAGAATACTTTGTTATTATAAGTAGAGCTATAAAGTAAAATAATATCACATTAAATAAATTTTGAGAAGGTGACTAGAAATAGTAGAGTGGTTGTGTGTTCACCACCAGCCATTGCCAGCGCCGTATCCGGAGGAGCCGTATCCGCTGGAGTATCCGCCGGAGTAGCCACCGGAGTATCCGCCAGAGTATCCGCCAGAGTATCCGCCAGAGTAGCCGATAGGGCCGGCGGAGTAAGAGATGGGCGCAGCGATGATCTTCTTCTGCGTGATGATCTGAGGCACAGAGACCACCTTGCGCACGGAGACCACCTGAGGCACCTCCACCACCTTGTTGACGTTCACCACCCTGTTGACGGCGACCACCTGTGCGCCGCCGCCGTAGCCTCCCCCGTAGCCGCCGCCGTAGCCTCCCCCGTAGCCACCGCCGTAGCCTCCCCCGTAGCCACCGCCGTAGCCTCCCCCGTAGCCACCGCCTAGGCCGCCTCCTAGGCCGCCGTAGCTACCGCCGTAGCCGCCGAGTCCTTGGGACAGGAAGCCGCGCTTCTCGCGCACGTTGCCGGCGCACGCCACCGCCACAAGGGTCATCATCACCACCTGAAACATGACATCGATAGTAGATACCTGCAGCTGTCTGGTGTCGTACAACGTGACGTCACAGTGCGTTCATACTCACGAAGGACTTCATGTTGTTGCTGCTGCTGGAAGGGAGGAGTCGGAGCGAGCTGCTGACGAGGAATGGTGCCGTGCTCTAGCGACACACACTATAAGTACGAGCCGCGCGGACTGTGATGCAACAGCTGTCCTCGCTGACGCGCCGAATGCTTAGCATAAAAAATATAAATTTTATTTTCATATTTCGTAAATAAAAACCCCTTGCTGGAACTAAAAGGATGGACACCAGTTTTTTATTCATCATATATATTATGTGTAGTTTTTATAGTCATATAATCATATAGTCATTTATTGGTACTATTTTTATTGGTAATTAATAAATAATTTTGTATAATTATATACGTTACATAATTTATTTCTGCCTGCTAGGTAAGTACAGGTAATTTTTTTGTATAAAAATGGTACCCGACAAAAGACTCAAAACTACCTCACTCACACAAAAAAAATAGACAGAACATGTAACATATTAATTTGTACTCACAAAAGTTTTTTAAACTTAAAAATATCACTTCACACCACTTATGGAATAGGTGCTTACAATTGAATTTTCAAATAATTACTTACCCTAAATGAAATACCTTAGAGCAGAGGTCTCGTATTTTTTGGAACGGAGATGAGATTGAAACAAGAATTTAAAATAATTGTCGAAATAGGGAATTCCTTTCATAGTACACCCCTAAGCACTCAGACAAACCTTCCTTGAAAATGTCAAGTCTCTACGACCAGCCGCTTAGGCTGTGCGCTGTCTTTATGTCAGTCAGTCAGTTAGGACAAATATTCTTATAGTTGGTACAGATAAAGATTAATTTATTACCGAGTTACTAGTATTTGTATAAAGTACAGTGTCATAAATATTCAAATTAATAGAAAAAATAACTATGATTTGCCTGTAGTTGGTAGACCTTTAAGTGAAACATTCGTCCGAGGAAGTGCTTAAAGCTTAAACTGTGTTACTGTGCTTAAAGTTTCACTACGAGATACAATCAGAAACGATAAAATCCATAGAAGAACCGACGTGACCGCTATAGCTGTCAATATCAGCAAGTTGAAGTGGCAATGGGCAGATCATATAGCTCGTAGAACCGACAATCACTGGGGAATAAAGGTTCTCGAATGGTGAAGATGAAGCGTAGGACGGTTTCCCCCCGCCCCCCGACGCGCGATGGACCGATGACATTGTCAGGATCGCGGCTCGTCCTGGAAACGTGTGGGGGAGGCATATGTCAAGCAGTGGACTTTTACAGGCTGTAAATGAGGAAGATAATGGTGTGTGGATATTTATCTTTTCATATCTCGTTAGACTTCCGTTGAACCATAACATCCATAAACATCGGAATATCTTTACATAATACATTTAAATCGGATTATATTATTAACAAGCAAGCACCTCTCTACTTTACCTACACGTTTTTTCTATTCTTTTTCTTTAAATTTCTGTTACTGCCTGTTCTAACCGTGTCTTATTTATTGTCTAACTTTGTGTTTCTAGATGCAAATATCTATATCTAACTGTATGTCTCTAGCTACTGACAAGCCGTAATTCTAATGAATTTTGTGGTGGAACAGGCACATGGATCTCACCTGATGTTGAACCGATTTACTTTAAACAAATGCATAACCTCATAGAGCACCTCCACCGAGGATGTACCCTGTTATATATAGGGCTATTGCTTTGTATTCATAATTCTGAGTATGTTTTCTGCTTTGCATTATGAGAGTTCGTTCCCTGAATACTTTTGTGAGGAATCACGACCACCGACAAGGGGCCGGGCGTACTAAGAGCAGTCACAACTTTACGTAAAGAATACGTATACGTAATACGTGAGTTCTTTGGTTCATTTGGTATCAAATCTCTCGTTATCAATAAGCTAAAAATGTTTTGTTTTTTAATTTATATCCAGGCCGGGGAAGTACTACCACCATGCTTATTTCTGCCGCCAAGCAGCTTGCTGTGTTCCAGATTCAAAGGTGTGGGTGCCGGTGTAATTAGAGGCACATGAGGCTTAACACCCGTATGCCTCAGGTTGACGGACGCAGGGCAGTATATTGTAGGTTACGTTCCTAACTAATAACGTGACTTACAAAGCAATTTTTCGTTATAGGCGATGGCAACCACTTAACATCAGGTGGGCCATATGCTTGTTCCATAAACAAATTGTTTAGAAAAAAACAGTAAGGAGAGGACAATACCAGATCGACTCTCTCCAGAACCGGCTGAAGTCATCACTGGAAAATATGACCTTATTATTTTGTGTATTGATGATCTACTACTGTTAAAATGCCTTCCGAAAATACTTGTAGTACTGACCTACTTACCCTGGTGACACCAATTGTCACCAGGTACCTAAGTAGGTAGGTTAGTACTATACGAGTGCTTCGCAATTAAGTGTAATGAGCACGTACGGGTACGGGTTTTTCTAGTAAAAGAATAAAAGTAAGGAAATAAAAAATCATTTATTTTATTACCAATAAGCAGCTAATAAAGTAATATCATAATAAATAAAGTTTGAGAAGAAGGTGACTAGAAATAGTAGAGTGGTTGTGTGTTCACCACCAGCCGCTGCCGGCGCCGTATCCGGAGGAGCCGTATCCGCTAGAGTATCCGCCGGAGTAGCCACCGGAGTATCCGCCAGAGTATCCGCTAGAGTAGCCGATAGGGCCGGCGGAGTAAGAGATGGGCGCAGCGATGATCTTCTTCTGCGTGATGATCTGAGGCACAGAGACCACCTTGCGCACGGAGACCACCTGAGGCACCTCCACCACCTTGTTGACGTTCACCACCCTGTTGACGGCGACCACCTGTGCGCCGCCGCCGTAGCCTCCCCCGTAGCCGCCGCCGTAGCCTCCCCCGTAGCCACCGCCGTAGCCTCCCCCGTAGCCACCGCCGTAGCCTCCCCCGTAGCCACCGCCTAGGCCGCCTCCTAGGCCGCCGTAGCTACCGCCGTAGCCGCCGAGTCCTTGGGACAGGAAGCCGCGCTTCTCGCGCACGTTGCCGGCGCACGCCACCGCCACAAGGGTCATCATCACCACCTGAAACATGACATCGATAGTAGATACCTGCAGCTGTCTGGTGTCGTACAACGTGACGTCACAGTGCGTTCATACTCACGAAGGACTTCATGTTGTTGCTGCTGCTGGAAGGGAGGAGTCGGAGCGAGCTGCTGACGAGGAATGGTGCCGTGCTCTAGCGACACACACTATAAGTACGAGCCGCGCGGACTGTGATGCAACAGCTGTCCTCGCTGATGTGGTGACTTGCCGATTTAATTAGTCAAATTTACTCATAGCAATAACAAAACTTGAAGAATCTTACACCCTTTTGTGGTTTGAAAAAAATATAAAACTTTATTTTTGCAACTGTAACTAGGTACTAGACTCATTCATATAATTTTTGCAGGTGGATAGAAGAACAAAAGCACTGATCACTAAAGTTTAGCTTTGTCACAGAATAAAAATAACAGTACCTAAGTCACTTTGTCTCATCGCACTCCTGAGGGATTCGGTTAGTTTACGGGACTGCAATTTATACTTCATTAGCCGGTATGTACAACCGTACAACACACAACACACTCACCACAGGATAATTAATTTTTATCCATTTTTAATTGTTTATTAAAAAAATTCTTTAAGTTTTTTGCATTAAATATCAATATTATTAATAATAATGTCTTAAAATGCATAAAAAAAATTGGGGTTTTGATTTTTTTTTTGCGGTAAATGGAAAGATCACATATAAGTTATATAACAAAACTATTTTTTCGCAATAATTCAAAAGATATTTCAAAATAAAAATTAATTTTTGAATCCAGTACCAAAAACACGCCGAACAAACCCGAGCGCGTGTGACGTCATTATTTTAGTTTTCACTCATTCAATAGCCGCAAACGCTGTACTGTAGTAGGTATAAAATTATGACGTCACAACTATTATGGTGATCAATCATGGCGCGTTTCTAGTCACGTGGTTTTTGTCTAAATTTTATCAATTTTTAATTGTTTATTATTGATTGAATTTTTTTTATTAAATTTTTTGCATTAAATATCAACATTATTAATAATAATGTTTTAAAATACATAAAAAAAACAATTTATTTTTTTTCAAAACCTTAATTGGCAGACCACCAACACCGTCACCGTCACCGGCCAAAGCGATTAGATCCCTAGCCTAGGAAGGTTGCTATTGCAACGGTACACTTTTCAAAGTCAAAGGTCAACAACAAAGTGTATGACTGCTCGTACTTCTGTTACCCACCTGCAGACAAAATGTTTAAGGTACAATAAAATTGCTAGAATCAGATTTTTTTATACAAAAGACTTCAACGCGCACGTCTGGGCTTGGTTGCGAGGAACTGGCGCTTAGATTCACCTAGATTTAAAACGTTTCAAGATGATCCTTGCGGATATTACTTAATAAATGCTTTTTGACTTTGCCTTTGACTTTACCACTGTTGTAGCTTCATAATATTAACTAAGAAACAATAACTATTAGTGGATAATTAAAGATAATCTTTCTGTGTCCAATGAATACAACTACGTAATGTTTTTTTATATAAGTTTTATATAATGCCAGATAATAATCTAGTTGCCAGTGGCAAAAACTATAGCTAGAGTCATACATAGCATTACAATATTAATCCCAAACAGGTACCAACCAAGTATCCACATTTAGCTGTAGCTGGTATTTCATATGTGACAGGTTGCAAGCCCGTTGCCCCCGCTAGAATACTAACTGGTTTAGTCACGGTGTTTTCTTTCATCCTTTGAGAGTACCTACTGGCATTACACGCATAATTTTTTCGAATAGAAAATCATTTGGTGCACGACCGGATCCAAACCCAAATCCTTAGGATCAGAAGACGAGGTCATTTACAACAAACCACCAGTATTACGTTTTAAAATTGTATTACGGTTTAAAATTGTAGATAAAAGCTAATTTATACTTATGTCTATTCAATCGAAACACATGATGTTTGATAACCTTCTGATACACTACCTATGTTTGTTGTTGTTAATTACACTAATATAGAAAGCAAGTAGGTATAACACATAGCTACTTGCCTTCAATTAGTGGAATAATTACAACACAACATCGGTAAAGAGCGCGATCTTTAGTACAGCAGACGCGGTTGCGCGGGCGCACAATCCAGTTCTACTCGAAATGGATGCTAACTGTTATCATATGGACCTATAAATATGTCTTTAACAATTGCCTCGTTTCAATGTTATTTCACTTTTACATCTACTCTAGTAGTAGTAGAGTTCTAAGTGGAGGGCTCGTCCGGGGCAGTACTACCACCATGCCTATTTCTGGCGCCAAGCAGCGCAGCGTGTTCCGGTTTGAAGGGTGTGGGTGCCGGTGTAATTACAGGCACATGAGGCTTAACACCTGTATGCCTCAGGTTGATGGACGCTGAGTAGTGCATCGTTGGTGACGTTCCTAACGAGCGTGACCTACGAGGCAATGCTTTGTTATAGGTGATGGTAACCACTTAACATCAGGTGGGCCATCTGCTTGTTCCATCAAAAAGTTGTATAAAAAAAAAAACTCGTATACCAATTATATGAATCTTTGTCCTGAATGACTGACATATAGACAACGCTCAGTCGAATACTAGGTACTGATCACAGACGCTTAAAATTTGTAAAAAAGTTTCATCGTGGGCATGTTTTGTTTTCAAAAAATAGACAACTAATACATAAAAGTATCTAAATATGTATGTATTAATTAAATGTGAAACCTTTAAGCTATCTGCAGACCGTTGAAAACGATCAAGAGATCAAAATCAGTAAGTAGCAATCTGAAGCTTCCTCGCTGGCTGCATTCCCACGCTGGATGGCAACGCTGATGCGCTGAGCCAGCTACTCACCTGCAAGAGCGTTTATTCATTGAATATTCATTATATTCCACGAAGTCACAATAATGTTGCATAATTATGGCATTTAGAATATTAATGTAAACAAGAGCACAGAATTAATAAGAGTTTTGCAAAATGGCGACCTTGCCGCGCTTTCTTCGTCTTTATTTACGTTCTAATTAAAACAAAAAGCTCATAATTAGGTCTCCACAAGAAGAAGCACAAAAAGTAAAAAAACCGCTTCAATCTCCGAAGGGAAGTATTAGTGTGCTTCTGCTCCTCTATCTCAACATCATCGTGCAACATTGTACTTACATGTTACAATACCGTGGGGTCCTTTCCGGACTCTTTCATGAGGACAAAGCCGACAGGCTGGGTACACGACGTATACTTGGCCATTTGTGGTTGTTTACAATATAGGCATGGCCTCTACGCCGGTATTGGAGTAGGCTACAGTGGACTCGGCCGCGATAAATTCAGCTACCGTGGTCTGGCCTACGATCCGGTTTGATTTAGAATAAAACAGTTATAGAAATTTTGTCAACAAAAATGTTATTACTCGAATAATAATTTCATTGACTTACTTATACAGGGTATAAAAAGGTTAATGAAGAAAATAATGACCGCCATAGCACCACTGCGCCGGCGGCAGTGTCGCGCGTCGCCTACGACGAAAAATACAAATCAATCAATCAATAAGTATCACGACTCTAATTGCCACGCACGGTAGATATCCCCCTCAGGTCTAGTATCTAGTACGAAGTACCTACTCGACATTCTCCAAGGATATCTAAGAGGTTTACGACCAATTAAGTAAATATTTGTCAGCCGTACCTATACATACATACATTAATTGTATCTTCAGTTTTTGAGAGTTCTTTCACACCCTGTATTGTATATCTGGGTTTAAATAAATATGCAAGTAATTTAAATGGGCGAATGAATTACATAAATATATATATACCCAGGAGGTCGAGCAATGAAATATTTGTAAATCTTGACTCATTTTATAAGATTGATGAAGGTCATACGAAATGTAGGTACTAATAAATAATAGGTAATAATATTGATACACATTTACAAACGCTCTCTAGCCCCAAACGAAGCATAGCTTTTACTATGTAATAAATGTAAGTAACCTAACCATCGTTTGGAAGGAGCAAGGGTAACACACAACTCAAACAGACTTATTGCGCTCTACGTTTAGCCACTGCTCCTAGCCGCTAGAATACTGAGGGCTAGGTGCAACGTTGCAACGTTCTCGCTGCACTGTGCTAGACGCTAGACAACGATGCGCGTGAAGATGCGTAGAATGGTAAAGGAATTAGCAATTGAACAAAGTACTTATAGTAGATGTAATATAGAGAACAACACAAAATCTAAATGACTAGATACCTACCTAGGTAGATAGTATTCATATTGCACAACTCCGCTGACTTACAGGTAAACTAGATAATGTTGCAAGTTGACGCTAAAACAATAACAAACGAATGCAGTTCTACAGAGCAAGGGCCACGGTGTTGCATTGCATACTGTGTGCCGTAACCTAGGGGAGCTACGCCACGCCGTAGCGCAGTGTAACTCAAGACGACAATACTTAGTAAATCGTTCTCCGTAGTGGACTAGACATAGACACCAGGTTCCTAGGTAGCTTCTTCAAACCTCTATTCCCACCGGTTCAGTTAACCAGTTATTCACTGGCCAACTGAACTAGTGTAAGTGGGTGAAATTTCTTTTGTAGTTTGTTCAGTTCAGAATGGAAGGCCGCGTGAATAAAAGGCGGCAACTATTCTGTTTTTTACTTTGGGACCCTCATTGGGTAGCAGTAGCCCGGCCTTTTGCGCTGTAGGTGGTGGGTTCGATTCCGAGAACAAACATTTGTGTGATGAACCAGTATAGATGTTTGTTCCGGCTGGGTGTGTTAGATTATGTTCTAAGTATATATTTAGAAAATAAAAGTACTTAGTTATATAAGTATTCTATTAGTCATGGCGATGAGCTCTTGCAACTGGTCACGTATGGAATACTAACTATTGCAAAATGTGGGTTTGTACCAAATGTAATATCTGGACGTACCTCTAACTACCCTCTTTAGGCATCCTCGAACACACTCGTCCTTGTTAAGAGATTGGAGGAGATATCTACCGTGCTTAGGGATTATAGTGGTAATGCTATTTATTTGTTCTTCTAGAGATATCAGTCAGTACAAGCTATGTGCTTTAGTTTGGGGCTAGATGATGTTGTGCAAAAATGTCCACAAATACTTAGGTACTTATGATCTATTTACAGCGTTATACGCCTAGTAGGACCTACACCTAACCTTACCTACTTGTAAACAATTAGGCATTATTCCGGTCACTCTCAGCCGAATCTAAGTATTGCGGAAGCAATCGGGGTAGGTACAGACCGACTCGACTTACCACGATCAGTTCTAATTACAAAGCTGTCAGCCGCCAATTTTCCTGTTCATAATTCGTTTGATGAAAATATAGATTAATGTAGGTAGGTAGGTACGTAACAGTTTAATTTTTTGTCATGTTGTGGCGTGCTCCATGATAATGAGGGCAGTAACACGCTCGCTGCCGCGCACTCACTGTTGCGCAGGCTGTGGCGCGACCTCACGGAAGGAAGCCGCACTCCCACTCCCGCAACCCCACCACTGCTTCACTGCAATATACACTTCTATTATATTTATAGAGTTGCTTTAATCTCTAGGAACAAAGCGAACCGAATCTACTTAGGCACTTACTTACCTACGTGTAGGTACCTAACCTAGGTATCCAATCTTCAGATTATAGATTCTTCTTCAGAAGTAGTTTACTCATTACCCTGTTGTACAGGACGCTATAAAGTACTTAGGTAGTGCCCACTGATAATGTGCAGTTTTGTGTTAAACCCAAACTAAGCATAGCTTGAACTATGGGAACCGGATCACTGATAAATTTCATACTTACCTACGTAGGTATTTATGTTTTTAGTAATACATACCTAGGTACTTACTATGAATAGAATAGAATATAACACCCAGGCGTAGGGCACACATCTATATCCATCACACAAATGTTTGTCCTCGGTGGGGATCAAACTCACCATCTACATCGCAAAGGTAGGCTTACTACCTACGAACTGAGTTGTGATTGTGACGGCTGTAAGAATCTGAAGGAATAGTGTTCAGTTGTTTGAAATTACCTTACAGATTTAAGGTTAAACAAGTCGGTACGTTGTCCATACAAACGCTGTAAGTGTTTAATGTCTACTATTTATTAACGTGCGTCCGAAGTTAAGTTTGATACTGAATTATCTTGCCATTATCTAGGTACGTTACCCTATATGCTACAGTAAAATCAGATTACCTTGAAAGTTACAAGCGTCGAAAGATTTAGTACTCAATTTTGTAACGCTTGTAACTTTCAAGGTAATCTGATTTTACCGTAGCATATAGGGTAACGTACCTAGACAGATAATGGCAAGATAATTCAGTATCAAACTTAACTTCGGACGCACGTTAATAAATAGTAGACATTAAACACTTACAGCGTTTGTATGGACAACGTACCGACTTGTTTAACTTTAAGTATTGGATCTCACAGCGCAGCACAGCGCAGCACAGAACGTAGAGCTACTAACGGAACCGCGATACCACTTCAGTACTTTATATCAACAAAACAAGACTGCAGAACAAAATGTAGCAGCATGTCCACCATTAGGAGGCACTTATTTTGACCCATTTACTTGCCTCGGTACCTACCTACCTAGTCGGGATCAACATTTAACTATTAGATGTCCAACTCTCATTAAGCAGGTGTTCATTATTGTAGCAGCTCTATAGCATGTAGCACATGGAGTGGCTTCCGGGCATCGGGCAGGACGTCCGGCCCGGCTGCATCGTGTGCGCGGGCCTGAAGCAAGCCGCGCATGCGCTTCAGTCGCGACTCACCCGCCCGACGCACACCCCGCACCATGGACATTATTGTGAGTACCTACCCAACTAACTCTCATCGCTATGAAGTTGGTACATACTTAGCTATAACGCTAAATCGTAACTCAAGAAGTTGAGTAAATCTTTGAATCCAACGTTTAGTTAGGCTAAATACGGGCGTAGTCGGTACCCAGGTAGCATGTAGCCGGTGCCATATGATAATGTATAAACGTTCCAGATGCGGTTGCTAGTGGTGACGATGAGCGGGCTAGGACTGGAGTTGGCGCTGGGAATGGGGTTAGGGCTGGTCGGTGCGGAGTCGCTGGGCCGGCTGGTGGCGCGGGACCGCGACGCCTTCGACGTATACGCGCGCCACTACGCACGCGAGTATTCACCCTACATGTTCGCGGCCATCCCGCTGCACGCGCCCGTGCCCGTGCTGCGCGTGCTGTCTCGTGCACCGCTGCCTGCGCTTCCGCAGCCCCCTCGCGCCGCCGACACGCGCGCCGCGCCCTCCGCGCCCCGCGCCGTCTACACGCGTCCCTACCTGCCCGAGCCGCTCTACTCGCACCCGCATCGCCAGGACGCAGACTTGCACTACGCTGACTCGCACTACGCGGAGCCGCACTACGCGGAGCCGCACTACGGGCGGCAGGAAGCGCCCGCGGCGCGACTCTATGCGAGACCGGCGCCGGCGCGGCCTTACGCCGCCGAGCAGGAGTACGAGCCGTCTTCGTACGAGTACGCCGCCCGGCCGAGCTACTACCGCAAGCCTCCCCGGCAGGCGTCCGGGCCCGCGCCGGCGTCGGGCTACGACGAGTACGGCTCGTACGCGCCGCAGCTGCGAGTGCGGCCCTCTCCGCTGCCGCAGCTGACGTACGCGATAGCTCCGTACGAGTCGGAGGCGTACGCGACGCAGGAGGTGCTGTACGCGCGCCCGAGCCCCTCCGGAGGCTTCACCTACCGCCGGGTGCCCGACGCGACCGCGACTTCCAAGAAAAAGGCTTCCACTCTGAAAGAAAAAGAAAAGGACCCGCCCTTCATCTTGAAGATTCATAAGTACCGAATCGTTAAAGATGACCTGATCTAAGACAGTGCCTGAATGCAGTGCGACACCTACCTACCTAGATATTATTAGCATTTTGTAACACCCAATTACCTATAGCATTTTATTATTATTAGTATTATAATATTTGTGAAGAGAGAAGAAGGAAGAGAGTGGAAGGAAAAAACCTGTTGTGCCGACCCCACTTAGTGTGGGATAAGGGCAGGAAGATAATGATTAGTATTATAATATTTAGTTCTGTCAGGTTTGTCCGACTTCACACGCTAGGATTCGTTGTTGTGTCGTGCCGTGCGTGGCTATCAGAAACTACGGGTACGGAACGATAAATGTTTACATGTTGCTCATGCATGCAACGTTTCCGTAGCGTGTAACGTGTTCGTGCGTGTGCGTTTGCGTGTGCATGCCTCTTGACGTCTGCCGGGCGCCACCCGACCAAGACAATCTACGGGACTTCCATTCTACCAAATAACAATACTGAATCGCTACCTACAATAAATCATAATTGTTGTATATTTCTTGATTTCAAACTCTCGTACATTTTGACTGAACTTCATACATCACTTTGATGTTCTCGCGTAACGCCTGGCTGGCTAGCGCCCGCTTCATCAGCCACGCCACCCGCGCTTAGACGAGTAAACCAGCGTCTAAGCACCCGCGTCACTGCGCGGCGCCTACACATTCGAGACGAGACATGTCAGAATACTCTAAACCTAGTGTAAAGTGTGCTTACTTTAAAGATACTTAGTTACGTTTAGTTGTTTTTCTTGTATATCTATATACCTTAAGAATCTAAGTGCGTACCGGCATAAGTAGGTAGGTAATCTTATTTCTGTAAGTACCATAATTTATTTTTAAACCTTTAAACATAAGTACCTATAAACCTGAAAGTTGTCTGAAATAAGCTTGTAATTTATTAAATATTTAATTCATATTATTTTTTATTGCTTTTATGTATAAGTACCTACCTACGTTCCCATCAAAAAAATATTATTAGCAGTTGGTTGAGTCCAATACATAGCCGGGGAAATCACAACCAGAATTGCGCAGCCAGGAAAACGCAGCCAAAATGTACACGTGTTTTTCCAAGGCTGTACAAAATTTTGTACGACCTGGAAAGCACAACCATGAAATACACGGCAATGGAAATTGGATGACAAAATGTACACACAACCTGACTGCGTGTTTTAATTAAAGGTAATTTACAAAAAAATTATATACAAACAGACAGAAACCAGTCAGTCGTTTCGAGGATAATATGTTGGGGATAATATAATTTTGTTGGGGATTCGTTTTCTGTCATCTTTGGAAGCAGCATAGGTAGTATTTTCATTTTAATTGTTTTTCTAGTGTTATTTTATGTTCTGATGAAATAAATAAACAAATTATGAGGCATCCTGATTTGAACGAAAATGTTTCCCTTTGGTTTTGAAGAAAAACGCCATCTTTTTCTTCGGCTGACTTTACTTGTTTTACCGACTCGACTTGACTAAAAGGAATTTATTTAACCCACTTGACATTGGCAATATTGCGGACAGATGCCACAAAAAAAAAAATGTTTTGTTTACAAATCCTCCCACCAAACCAAGAGTAGGTACCTACCTACAGAGTACTTTAATTAACTAACCTGAAAGATAAAAACATCACATTAACGGTGAACATGAACAGCGGCGAGTTTTCTTCAAGGCGAGGCACATCAGCAATCTTCACAATAGCCGACTATATTATTTTTATGTAAATAATATGCCGCGGGTAAAAATAGACCATGTTGTAAGTTTCAGCAACGAAGATCCTGTAAGTGTTTTTTTCATTCTATCAGTCTAATTGTTGTAAACATGAAACGCTATAGTAGGCTACCTAGTAAAGTCTAGACTAGACACAACAGCATTATTTATTAACTGAATGCGTTGTTACTTAATTATCATCTGCAAGTCTATGGTCCTTGTATGAAAGTAATCACCTACACCATAGTTATTATTATTTATCTATACTAATATTATAAAAAGGAAAGATTTGTTTATTTGTTTGCATTGAAACTAATAAACCGATTTAAAAAAAAAATTACCGTTGGGAAGCTACACTATCACCAGGGGATATTGTAGCCTATATTATATTTTCAAAAAAACTAGGAATCCTTACTAAAACCCGTGCGAAGACGACTAGTTTTTTATAAAAGCCTTGTAAATACAGGAAAACCAAGCCAGCAACTTGCTCTCCTGGGAAGTAAGTAAGAAGAGATGGCTGTGCAGCCAGGGGGAGCCATCCTGTTCTGTAGTGCTCCAGTTGGCGCGGGCCGTGAAGGTACCTACCTAGCTCAGGGTTATATATTTTGCACCATGTCATGTAACATAGTAGAGATTGAAGCCAAAGGTCAGACTATCAGTGATAAAAAAAAAACAGTGTAAGCAGACTGGAAAAAACTGCAACAATATAGGGTGGTTCAGACAGAAAATACTTACCTAACTGTAATTCAAAATTTCAGATATCCTCAGTCCAAATAGGCGCTCACCACACTGCACTCGTAGAGGTGCTGGTTGGACGCTCTGAAACCCCAAACGAGCCCTTCCAGGTATCATCATCCGATTCACTTTTAATGTTTGTAAGATCTCCAACCTATCTGAAATGCAACTTCTATATAGTATTTAACATCTAAACTAAACTTAACTGGACTAAGTTTATGGTCCTTTTCATTATTAAAACAAGATCTAATCACATCTTTCTAGAATAGAAGCATCCACCTGGAGCTCGGTTCTCATGTTACTTATCTTCTCAAATAATAAGTAGCCTATGTTTAGTCCCTGGCGCTTTTAATTTATGATGAAATGATGATATGAACCCAGGAGCTTCTAGCTCCTGGGTTCAGAAAATAGAAAACGCTGTTCGTTTTACAAAGTGCTTATAATTCTCTGATGTTTTAAATAGGTAGGGTACCAGTACTTACTTGGTAACAGTTCATCTAGCTATGCTTTTTAAGGTCACACATGATATACTTGAAGTTTTATCCAAATGTATCCTGACCTGTGATCCAACCGCAAACATCTGAAACATGTAAACTCTCATATCAGTAATATTAAGGTCCTGTAGTGTTGGCACCTGGCGGTGAATACATATAGCGTGTTGTGTGACGAGGTGGTGGTCCCGCGCAGCGTGTTCCTGTCCCCGGCGCAGTCCCGCGGGACGGCCGGCAGTGCGGGCCCGGACCGCGTGCGCTCGTTCGGCGAGGGCGCGCTGACGGCGCTGGCGACGCAGCAGCGCTGGGACCGGCTGCGCGTGGTGTGCTCGCAGCCCTACAACCGCCATTGCAAGGTAACATCCTGCGCGCTCATCTATTCTCTTAGCCTGCCTGTCCCACTGCCGACATCAGAATATTATTGTTACAGCATACATTATATTTGTTCTATGGGTTTTTAAATGAACACATTTCAAAAATTTCATATTCTCAAAAGTTTTTGCTTCGAGTGGGATCAAATCCCACTGCAATTGTAAAACAAAATATTGTTTGGCGTTATAAAGCTTAAAAGTTTAAATATTATAAATGTAAGTATTTCATGCAATAAACCTACTTTGTTCTTGTTACTTGTTAATTGTCTGATTGGCTTTTTCAGTATGGGATATCATTTATTCACATCTTCGAGCCGGAAGGAGAGCCCGTCCCCGCAGCTGTCCCCGCGGTCCCGGCCCGGGTGTTCGCGCTGGACACCTTCTCTTCCGATGAAGAGGACTTCCGCCCGGGAGAGCTGTTCGCGAAGTATCGTCAAAGCGGCGGCGACACTGGTGCTTTACCTTAGTCTTAGTAGCTCTTTCTAGTCAATTTCGATCTAGCAAAATCAAAACTATACATATAACAGCTGAAAACAGAATACCTACATGCAATATATCGTCGGCTTATTGTGAGAAGTCATTAACTACAAAAAGTCACTAACTACGTTTATTAGATCGGCGCATTTGTCTGGATGGGCTCTACAATATTCAAAAACCCATTTATTTCTAGCTCTTCTAGTTTCGACGCTATGACACCTGCACAAAGTCATTATTCGATATTATTGTCATTTTTGGTTTGAATAAATTCATTTACACTCTTTTTCAATTTTTAACAAAGAAACAAATCTAAACTTTGTGGCATTTCTCTTTTGTAAAAAAACATTAATAAAACTTATTTACGTTTATTAAAGTTATTTTATGCATGAAGCTTACAATTAGTTTTATTAGAGATCATTATTTTAGAATTTCTTTCAATTTCATTATTTTTTTTTCAGATTTTTTTTATATATTTTGATGACATTGACTATTAAATGCTCTAAGCATAGTTTCCGAAAAGGCTTTAGTACTATAGACCACATCCATACGCTCCGGCAGGTTATACAGAAGACCAAAGAGTATAACCAGCCACTTTGTTTAGCGTTTGTGGACTATGAAAAAGCCTTTGATTCAGTCGAAACCTGGGCAGTGTTACGGTCACTCCAGCGGTGTCAAATTGACTACCGGTACATCGAAGTGTTGAAAGGCCTGTATAGGAATGCCACCATGTCTATCCAACTTCAGGACCAGAGCACTAATCGAATCCAGTTGCAAAAAGGGGTGAGACAGGGAGATGTAATTTCTCCGAAACTGTTCACCTCTGCACTGGAGGATATTTTCAAGCTCGTGTCCTGGAATAGGTATGGCATTAATATCCATGGCGAACATTTAACTCACCTTCGATTTGCCGACGATTTTAGAAACAATGCTCAGAGACCTCAATATTGTCTCCCAACAGATGGGTCTTAAGATGAACATGAGTAAGACGAAACTTACCTATGTCAAATGCTCATGTTGCACCCGTGCCGGTATATGTTGAGAGCGATATCATCGAAGTTGTAAACCACTATGTTTATTGGGTCAGACGGTCCAACTAGGCAAGTCCAACTTCGACAAAGAGGTCAGCCGACGAATCCAACTCGGATGGGCCAGCGTTCGGAAAATTACGGCACATCTTCTCGTCACAGTTACCGCAAAGCCTCAAGACGAAAGTCTATAATCAGTGTGTGTTACCAGTGATGACTTATGGAACTGAGATGTGGTCGCTAACTATTGGTCTCATACACAAGCTCAGAGTCGCACAACGAGCTATGGAGAGTGCAATGCTGGGAGTTTCACTGCGAGATAGAATCAGAATAGTTGATAATTATAATAAATATTATTATGCAAATAATGGCGTTTAAATTTTTTTAATAGCTCTTATAGTTATAACGGAATCCATGTTGAAATACACACAAAACTTCAAATGCGTTTTCCCACACTTTTAGATTTGTCGCTTAATGACTTCTAGCAATAAGCCGACGATATTATCAATGCTGTTATATACTGTATGCTGTTATATGTTTATGTTTATATACTCCTAGTAGCTACTCTTATTATAAAAAAAATAGATATAATAAAAGTATGTAAATATTCTATTAACTGTCTGATTCACATAAAAAAACATTACATAATATTTTTAAACTTTGCTGAGTCGGAGACATTATCTGTGTTAGAGGTATTCTGGCTTATAATTTTCTAATTATTAATAAATTCATTATTGTGTGAACGTTCATTGATAATAACAATTGTTATTTATTTTCTTAGGAGCGCAAATACGACAAGCTACATCGCAAGCGCTTAGAAACAATCCCTCGGCGGCGACCCAGCTCGTGAAAACCTCCCTCGGCAAGCACGGAGCCGGCACCGGCGCGACCACCAGCACCACTAGCCCGGGGGCTGCGCCTCGCGGCCCGCAGCGGGACCACGACAACCTCTGCTACACCGAGGAAGACGAGCACCCGCATCACAGAATAGACCACATCGTCCGGCGGCATAACGACGACAAAACCAAACAACCTAACACGCCGAAACATAAGGAGAAACCCGGTGAAACCGAGAAAGTTGACAAGACACCTCGGTCGGCAACGGAGGAGCCTTCGCCCAGTACAACTTCAGTGGTCAAGAGAGATAAAGACGGCAGGAGTGAAAAAGACGACTCTAAAACACATGCGCATAGGAATGGAGATTCAAGTAGAAAGAATAACTATGAAAATAAGAAACGCCCTCACTTTGGTAGAGATCGCGCGGAGGCTGGTGAGGCCGATGAGGCCGATGAGGCCGGTAAGTGAGAATGCTTCGCGAGAGTAGTGCATCTACACTATTTGTAGGGCATGCTCTGCGATCGTGGCTCCGATCCACCTCCAGGACATCCGACCGACCAGCTGGGTCGCGAGGAACCTTCTCAGATTTGTATTTTATTAGGATGATTCAATTTATTCTATTCCTATTGTATTAGGATACTTAACCGCGGTAGGTTTTACAGGCATGTTGAAGGTGTTGGATGTACTGTTTCAGAAGGCGGGCTGCGTCCGGGCCCCGAGTGCGAGCAACCCCTGCGCGGCGTGGTGTTTGTGCTGAGCGGGTACCTGAACCCGCACCGAGCGCGTCTGCGGGAGCTCGGCGTGTCCCTGGGGGCCCGCTACCAGCGCGACTGGGGACCCGCGTGTACGCATCTCATGTGAGGACTCTGACCATCATCGTCCCGAACCGACGCATCGCGAGCTCAGTTCGCAACTAAACCACACTATTTCTATCGAAGGAGAGTTGAGACGTGCTACGCGGATGATTTATGTGATGAAAATGGAAATATTTTGTCAGATCGAGTGACCGTAACACAGGTTTTCAGCCTATCTCGGGCACCAGTCTCAGACAAAACAGGTTTTTCTACATTTACCACTAAAATTGTACCCCTTACACTAAGGACCTTTTGTGTTTGAGAAAATAAATGACTTACATTGTGATCTATCAGAATGTCATTATTAACAGCAGTTGCTGGTCTCATATGATTCGACATATTCAGAAGCTGGCAAGCGTTGCCTCCGATGTCAACTCAATCTATAGAGAGGTGAACCGATAAACATCCAACACCGATAGATCTCGTCACACGATAGCTTCTCAATCGGTAACTCGATTCGAGAGATCCGAATCCTTCGACAAACATCGAATATATATATATTATTGATTGCAGCTGTGCGTTCAATAACACACCAAAGCTGTTGGAGGTGAGGGCCTCGGCTTGCGGCGCCAGCGTGCCCGTGCCCAGCGCCGCCTGGCTGGAGCAGAGCGGCCGCGCGCGGCGGCTGCTGCCGTGGCAGTGGTTCGCGGCCGAGGCCGAGCGTCGCGTGCCCCCGCCGCGGCATCTGCCCCTGCCCCCGCCCCCGCCCTCGCCCCGCTCAGGTGCCGCATTGCCTTAGCATAGTGACTATCACGCCATTTCATCTACTGAAGTGGGTTGTCCTGCTCACACCGTATGTTTTTCCGTCAGACTGCGACACGGATGACGACATCGAGGAGGTGGTCCGCGGAGGGAAGCGGGCGCGCACCTCGCCTAGCGGTGCGGAGGACGGCGACGAAGTGGAGTTTGTGAAGGATGAAAGGATGCAGGTAGCGCGACCCTGGCTCCGGTGACCACTCTTGTTTTGCCGAACGCTACATGATTATTGATTTTATCTTCCACATACAAAAGGACCCCTCCCGAAAACACACCGTTGTGATGTTCGAAAAGTGCGGCTCCCTACTTTCAGTTGTACTTCCAGCATAAATACCTTTGTAACGTACGAAATGAAACTAACCCGAGCACTTCTATCCGAGCTGTTGATTTCGATCTAACTTAAATTATAAATAGATAAATGGTCACATGCATTGGACTCGACGCAACGCTATCCCCAAACTAAGTAAAGCTTGTACTGTGGAAACGAGTTATCTGGGGCCTAAGCACGAACTGGCTAGCGTCACGGTAACGTTACCAAAATGTATGAGATTTTACACAGCGCCTCTATCGTGAGTAAAGAGAACTAAAATTGGAAGCACGAACACTTTTGGCATTACGTCCGTAAAGTAACGTAATTCGATAGGAAGTTAGTAAATCGATTGTCGGTCGTGCTACTATGTATCGTCTCGGTCCGTAAACCTAACGTATGAATACGTTAGGTTACGATACGAAAGTGGAATTCGTTCGTGCTTACCCCCCAGATAAAATACAACATAACACCCAGACACGGAACAAGCATGCGTTCTTTACACAAATGTTTGTTCTCAACGAGGATCGAATCCACACCCTACAGCTACACTACAGTGCAGGCGGCGGAGCTACCATCGACTGAGCTGTGAACTATTATTAAGACTCCGCTGTTTGTCTGTCTGGCTGTCCGGCTGTCTGTCCGTCTGTCACCAGGTTATATCTCATGAACCATGATAGCTATGAGTTGAAATTTTCACAGATGATGTAGATATTTCTGTTGCCGCTATAACAACAAATACTAAACAACAACAAATACTGAAAAACAATAATATAAATATTTAAGGGTTCTAAGGGATTGGTACGGAACTCCTCGTGCGCGAGTCCGACTCGCACTTGGCCGGTTTTACTCCTTCATAAAAAAAATTGTTAGTGCAAAATGTGTTGAATGTGTTGGAGAGTTCCTCAGGGCAACGTAACAGTAGAGGAGTCTGAATCCGGAGGAGATACAGACGTAGAGGAGCGAGAGCGCGGCGTGGAGCGGGTCCGCGCGCGCGGGGCTCTGCCGCCGCTCTTCCACGGCCTCGTGTTCCTGCTGCATGCCGCGCTCACGGCGCCGCTCGACGCCACCTTGCTGGCTCGCTACTGCGTCGCCTACGCAGGTCTCGTGCTCGCGGTCAGTACTACACGCCAACACGCCATAACAACCCTGTGTATTCCTGAAGCTTTACAGATGACATTCAAGTTAAAACGTGAAAGAGTGCAGCAGGTTGCTTGTATTCCAGCCGTCGGAAGTGGAGGCGGACAGCACAGCCTCGTACCTCGTGCTGTGCGGGAGCGCCTGCAGCCCCCGGAGCCCCCGGCAGGGCGCGGGCCTCCAGCTGCCGCCTCGCGTGCAGGCGCGCCGACTCAGGGCCGACTGGGTGTGGACATGCCATGCACGCCGGACACTGCTGCCCATGGCCGACTACTTGCTGGACGACTGACTGTGCCTCACCTGTGCGTCACGGGGCTACCGTCGATGTCTACACTCCTACGCTGCGCTGTGCTGGTTTTATTGCAGCTGTGTTGATGTCGTCATTGACAAACAGCATTGAGGTTCCACACAGTGCCTAACGTTCTTCTATATTTATTAATCATTAGACCGACGCGACCGTCCCTGAGACGCGCTAACTGATGCGTGAAGGTATACCGGTGACGAAGCTAGTGTTGCGTTCCATGCCAAATGGTTTATTTGATTTCTGAATGTACCTATTTACCTCACTATAAATTGACTGATTTTGAATTGATAAACGACGTGAATAAAGATAATTCGATATATTTGTATTATTCTTATTCCGATGGAATTAAATCACAAGTGGTAGTTGAATGAGGTGTACAATTGGCGCAGTGCTCTGACAAGTGAGTTATAACAATGCTATAATAGCGACGGCTGCGGCGTTACTGCGAGGTGAGGAGAGTCAGCTTCTCGTTCAGTTGGAGCTGCGTTTTGATTAGCTGTGCTAGAGTCACCACCTGCAAACAATAAACTCCATATTAGTTATTTGATGCTATTTAGTATAAGAAATGTATTTTATGTGTATATATATATATATATATATAATATTTCCTGAACCCTCATTCTTCGAGAAATGAGGATGAGGAAGTGTATTAAAATTCTATACTATAGCACTACACAAAGACAAAAATATACATTGTTAGTTTAAAGTCCTACGCATGATAGCGAATACCCCGTGGTACATAACAAACTCCACCACGACTTGGAAGTCCCAACAGTCCAACATGAAATAACATGCAAAATAAACTCTTATGCAAAACGTTAGAATCTTCACCTGGACGAACTAGCCAAACACCTCATGAGTCGAACCACGCCATTCATTAGAATCAAGAGGCGAGCCCCGCAAGATCTCATATAGGGGGCATCCATAAATTACGTGAGGTGTTATTTTTTTAATTTTCTGTCCCTCCCTCCCCCCTGGTGAGATGTCGTGAGATTTTATTCAACCCC
The DNA here is from genome assembly GCA_947095575.1 of Electrophaes corylata. NCBI lineage: Eukaryota > Metazoa > Arthropoda > Insecta > Lepidoptera > Geometridae > Electrophaes > Electrophaes corylata. Next base: position 419,394 of record OX352710.1, on the reverse strand, counting down.
CTCCCCCATCCCCCAATCTCACGTGAGATTTTTTAAAATGTGAGTTTCATACATAAACGCGTTGGATTGTTATTGTAAAAAGAAAACAAAATTTGCTTCGTGCTTTTATTTACGACTAGTAATCAATAATATGATTACGCTTAAGATCTTAAGCATGTACAATCTGGATTAAATGGACCAAAATAGTATAATTTTTTTTGTTTCACTCAGAAAAAAAATTGCGTGATATTTGCCTCGACCCCCCCTCTCTCCAACGTAACATTACATGAGATTTGACTCGACCCCCTCCCCCCCTTAAAACACCTCACGTAATTTATGGACGCCCTCTAACACAGCATGTAGATTAGATTGAACGAAACAGGATGGGAACACTATGGGTGTTTTCCATTTATGCAGCCGCTCCAACAAAAACCGACCAAACTCAAGCTCAATGCCCGTAGGAGCAAACTGCACGAAAAATAAGAGATTTAAAAAAATATTTATTTAAAGTAATAATCGTCAACTAGCTAAACCTGTACTATGGGAACTAGATGGCTGATTGAACTTATTATACAGGGTGTTAACATAAGACATAAAAAGATCTGTTCTTAGGAACCGTGTCATCGATTTTAGTAACAAGAAAAACTGCATTCATACATATAAAAAAATGGTAGCTCAGGAATCGAACCTGAACATTTTGGAAAATAAAACTAATACTATTTCTATTTAGATATTGCTTGTGTATGTCCTAAGCAGTAAATGTTCCTATGAAACATTATGTCTAAAATTAATAAAATGCATTGTTTTAATATCCTTATATTTATTTTAGTAGGTGTTCGAAATGACTAGGTATCTGTCATTTTTTTTCAATAAACCATTCATTTAGGTTATATATAGTCCTGTTTGAAGTAACTGACATACTCAAGCGAATCGACCTACAGAAATGGAGATGGGCTGGCCACATGATCTGAGAGAAACTGAGCAAATGGTCAACGATTGTCTCAAACTGGCACCCCCGAGACGGTAAACGAAGCAGAGGACGACAGCAAAAGAGATGGGTAGACGAAATAAAACTTACGGCGGGTTACCATTGGAGAAGGGTAGCAGAAGACAGAACCCAATGGAAGATGTTGGAGGAGGCCTATGCCAAGAAGCACATACAACTACGGAATACTATATAAGTCACCAAAAACTATCATACCTACATGCACGTAGTTCTGAATGAACGACTTTATTATTATTAAGTCATTTACGTAACGGTCTTACTATTGCATTTTGTATTTTAGGTTTCAAATAACTTGGTTGCAATTGCACTTGCCCGGAAGCATAATTATAGCAGGCTTGATCGGCATCCAAACCGCCTAGCAGCCGAATTGACCACTATCACCTACCCTAAGAGGCTAAAAAGACACCACATAACTCACTTCACTGTCACTGGACCACTCGTCCTGCAAACCACACCACTCACAACACACCTGCTCATAGTTCAGAGAACTGATAGCAGATAAACATGGAAAAAAAGCATGACTTTTAAGCTCATTAATAATCAGTAGTAACATTAGTGATCAGTGTAGGCACCTCAAACAACATGACAAGTCCGCGTTATGTGCGTGTGTCAAAGCTTATCTTTCGAAATAATTTTTGCATGAAATTTGGGATGAGTAGGTCAACAGCATTTACTGGTAGAGGAATATCTGTCGAGGAAGCAGTCTCCTCCAAGTCCAAGGAGCCCGCAGGACAGTACTCACCATCAGCAGATCCTTGACGCCGGACGCGAAGGCGTCCGCGAATGCGTCCGCAGAGAGGTTGGGCACGGAGTGCACGAGCGACAGCAGCGCGCGGCCCGTGCCGGCGTCGCCCGCGCGCGCTCCGCTCAGCACTTCCTCTACGTATGACACCACCTACGTATATATACCACCAACAACAACACATTTTAGGTTGATCCTTTTACAACATAGTATCCAATCAATAATTGGTAAGCAGCAAATGTTACTACACAATAGGGGAATTTCTGATGATGAAAATAAATAAATATAAAATAAATATCATCATATCATCTAGCCCCAAGCTAAGCAGAGCTTGTGTTATGGGTACTAGATGACTGATATACTTATTACAAAACTATATTACATACATAGATATTTTTTATTATACATAGGAAATACCCAGAACACCCGGAATAAATATTTGCAGATCGTACAAACATTTATTCCAAGGCGGGAATCGAACCCGCAACCTTCTGCGTCGCAGGCGGACAATCGCCCGCCGCGCCACATCGGTCGTCAAACTATGATGACATTCAATTTCATATTGATAAAAATCAGTTTAAGTATAACATTTATTTACAAAGAAAATTATGACTAATACAAGTATTTATAATTGGTATGTACAAAATACATTTGAAACAGTTGAGCTATCTAAAGACCGTCGCAAACGATCTAAAGGTAGCTCAACTGATCCAGATCAGTGCCAATCGGAAGCGTTCCCAAAACACTGGCTGCATTGCCACGCTGAATGGCAATGCTGATTCGTTGACGCGTGACCCGAGAGCTGGTGAGTTTAAGTTAAAATATATTATTATCAATATTTGATTTATAAATTTATTTACCTTTTGACATGCCTTTTTTTTCAAATGTTATATAATATATATCTTGTAACAATTTAACAATGATCTATACTAATATTTTTTTATAGAGGTAAAGTACTTATGTTACTTTGTAGGGGATAATCTCAGGATCTACTAAACTGAAAATTCAGTCGGTCCAGAGATATACTGAAAATTCTTTTGCCAATACAACGTTATTTGTGAGTGACCTAAGCTATACAGGGTGGTTTTTTTTGAAGGGCGGTGATGGACAAGAGCACGCGAGTTAACACAAAGCCGTGAAAGTGAAGTCAAGTAAAAAAAACGAGTGTGCTTTACACCACACGACTGAAGTAAAACTTCTTTAATATACGAAACGTAACTGGCTATGAGAGAAAGAGAGAAAGAACAGTGCCTTCATACCTTAGACGAGTAAACCCCTCCATGGTAGTGTTAAACGTTTAACGCAACCTTGTTGGAAGTCGCATTAGAAGTATTACTTCAAAAAATATTGCATGTAAACCATTTATAATTGTCTGACTAGGTACCACCTGTTATCTAAGCATGTTTGCAAATCAATAAAGTAATACTGACTGAAACTCCAGCGTGATGGCGATGACTTGACGTGATGACAACTTAGTGAGATGTGAGCAAGACACTTTTAAGATAGCTTACACTACAAGGTAAGCGTGCTACATCCTCACCGTCGCGTCGACCGCATCTTCACTAGGTAGCTGGTAGGTAGGTACTTCGACTAGATAAATAGGCTCATGTAATCTCAGAATTCAGTATACCACACTAAATAAACCTAGTGGTTCTGTAAGAACAGTAGACCTCGCTTACCTATGTAGACAGGCAAAATAGGGGTCATAAGTTATAGCGGTTACTCGCGTTCCCTTGATCCTAGGTCGAATCTGGTGTCTACCGCTTTGTATTCGTGAAGGCGGAGACTGCTTAGTCCGATTGGTATAGGTAGATATAAATTTACCGTCGTTATAAAACCACTTCCGAATACGCCAGGAACATGTAAAGTTACCTACACCAAGGTCTACACATTTAGATTAGAGTAATACGTTTATTTTGCTGAAATTCCTATTTATCAACCAGCGATGTATTCCGTACAACGCTCCGCCACCGCTCAGTCGTTGATCGCCGCGCCGCCGCGAGGGTACCGCACCAATCAGATGATTTTCGCGATCATCGCGATTTCATTTAGATTGCTGTTTTGTCGTTTTAACATGTTTTTGAATATGTATAATTAAATTTGGTACTCATTTATTTACGATGCAATTGTCGATGTTAGGAAGATGATGATGTCGATATTGATGCCGAAAACACGAAAAAAAATAACAATTCTATATTTCTCGCGTTTTTTCTTTGTAATCAGAATCATGGTCTGAATGTCTGAACTGCGCATTCGCAGTTTCAGTTTTCGCAAGTAGCTTAACGCGGTATAACTTCCCCTCCATTTACTCCTTCCACTCCGCCTTTTTGGAGTTTTTTCTTCTTGTGTAGAATGAAGTGTGTCATGTGTGCCTTAGTGTGCCTCTCAAATTCGATTGAAATCCATAGATAAATAAAGCTACAGCAAACTTCCCTCCTATTTTACCCGTAATCAAAAATCGCGATCATCTAAAAAATTAGGAAAGGAACTTATGTGGCAATTTTCGTCAAAATCGGTTGAAGAATATTTGGTTGGTCAATTAAAGCTCATGAGTCCATAGAACCCAATGACAAAGTTGTTAAAACCATAACTTAGATATTAGTATTATATACCACAGTTATTTTTTCCAGCAGTTAGATGTTGGTATTATATTTCATAGTGATCTGTCCCAGCAATAAGATGCTGTTATTATATTCCATAGTGATATGTTCAAGCAGTTAGATGTTGGTATTATATTTCATAGTGATCTGTCCCAGCAATAAGATGCTGTTATTATATTCCATAGTGATATGTTCAAGCAGTTAGATGTTGGTATTATATTCCATAATGACCTGTTCAAGCAGGGTCGACAGCTTGGTGCTGGCGTCCGCAATCTGTGCCAAGTCCTGCATGGGCTGCACCTGCCTCGTGCGTCCACCTCCGCTGCCGCCCATCGTCTTCTGGCACAACTGGAGCCCTACCACCTGAAACAACACATCACCATGGAATGGAATTACACTTGATGATAACTCAACGTGATCCCTGTGAGTCTAATGAACCAGCATTACATTGTTTCTTATTCAATCACAAATACAATCATTGCATTTATTTGGTTCTTAATTCTTTTTTGCACACATAGTATTACATAGAAAAACATACAAATAGAGAACATGTACAAAGGCAAGCTTAACCCTGAAAAGAGTTTCTTTTTATTATATTGTCTGCTGCTGTCTGTTGACATTTGTTGGTCTGGGTTTTTCTTGACTACCTTCTGCTTTCAGTTAAGTGTATGTCAGTATTTATTAGAAGCACAAACAGGCTAGAAACTTCTGTGAATCTGGTGACTATGCATGACAGCACATATAAGTGGAGTGGAGTGGAGTGGCCTACGGTAGATGAGATACCTCAGGGTCGTAGCAAGTGAGCGCGACGTCAATGGGAGTGAACATGCAGCCCTGCTTCCCGCGAGGCACGCCCAGGGCGGCGCACACGTAGGCGCGGAGGCCCATGCGCGCACCTGCCAGGGATGTGTCCAGCGTCACGTGAACCGGGGCGCGGCACTCGCGCGAGTAGTATTCGTGGATCACTGACGAGTGGTTCGTCACCTCATTGCCTGTGGCCCACCACCCTGGAACCACATAATGCTTTCTTTAACATTTAAGGAAAGGAAATAGGACATTTTTTAAGCCCTGTCATTTTTGTATTTTGAACAGGCAAATAAACTGGTTCATTCATGTCATAAATACTACCTAGCACTACAAATGCCTGATTGTAATAAAGCTGAAGCATTACAAATACCCACCAACAATGCTCTCATTAGCATTGACTCTCCTGTTGAGCTCGTACACATCCATTGCATAGTTGAGCTCGGCCTCCACCTGGTCGGCGTGTTCTTTGTGCGGGACGCAGAAGCAGTTGGTCACTTCCACAACGCCCTTGTCGGTCGTACCTGTACGTCAAAACATCCATCATAAAAACATACCTAACCTATTTCATGATTATGCTTGCAAATCTCGCTTGGTTTATTTATTTTCTTTCAAATGCTGATCAAGCCGTAATACTCATAATATTAAGGACTCTAGACTTGAGTTTCAGTGGAAATTGGTTTTTCTAGCAAGAAATAATAGTGTAAAGTCGCATGACGCAGGCAGGCAAGAACTGGAGAACTCAATTTAGAGTCTATAGATCAAAGCAACGTATTACTCACCCAGTAGGGTACCAATAACTCTATGCGAATCGGCATTTCGCCGCTCGTAAGCATCCACAATTTGAAATAATACGACGGGGTGAATTTTGACACTCAAATTGAGCGCCATTTTGTATAATGAAATGAATGAAGTTGTTGGCCATAAAGTAACTTTTATACTGGTGGCCGGTTGCTGCAGAAAAACTATAATTATTTTTCGTCTTCTTCTTTTGCGGTCCACAGTCTATACCGTAGGTTCGATGAAGTTCAACGGATGAATATTCCTGCCTGCGCATTCCTGGCTGTGATTTCGTGGGCTGTGTATTCCGTGTTTGTACATTAACCGGACTCGTCGGTAACTAACTTAAAATAGCGGCTCTGTGATCAATCTAATGAATAAAATATTGTTTTGTTTGGTTGGGAATATTTAAGCGAGCAAGAATCCTTCCTACCAATTTTATAGTGTGGAGCTCAAGGAATCATCTAGTATCGTCGTTATAATCGGACACTGAGACGCATCAATACTAAGTCTGAGCCTACTCATCGCCTACAATCAACTTTTGTATGACTGTGAGTTTTCTTTGCCTTTTGCCGTCTATTCTAAAATAATTTGAGCTGAAATGACGTGACATTAATCATTGAGCGCTGAACAATAACACTGGTTAAGATTTTGCTTCAATATCTATATTAAGAAGGTATCTTTTCAATAAGTGGGTAAGTACCTACTTGATACTAAGAGATATATGCCTGCCTGTGCGGGAATGTCTACTGTGCCTGGGGATTGAACGCGTTAAGCTATTTATTATTTTTTTTATTTTACAACAAAATATTTTTGTACCATAGCTACAACAAATAAATGTAACTAATCAATGTATAGCTACAGGTAGGTAACATGTACCTACTAGGTACATGTTAGTTTGCATTATTATTTACATTACAAATAAATAAGTCAGAATAAATTAGTTAGCCTTGTCAGATGAGGGCGCAGTATGGATTCGGAGGCCATGCATCTCTGCTATCTCGCTCTTCAGGGAGTCCGTCACTAGACGGTGCTGCTTGACTCTAGTCAAACCAGTAAATTCTTTAGCTTCTATGCTTATCTGAAAAAATATTGTTTTTCTTTTATAAAGTTATTCCTATTTGTTTTATTCAACTTACAGCTCCACATGTTTGATGCTGAGTTAACTAGTTGTTAAATTCATCATGATCTACATAACATTTATGTAAGCAAAATCATAAAAGTAAAAATCATCAAGGACTATACGTCATATAGGACTAATTCAATTAACCAAATACTTGTTTGTATTGTAAGCCAGGTGTGCATTCTAAGTCACAGATACAGCTCCTCCTCTACAAGATTAACCACAGCAGAATGCTGAATACATAAGTACTTAGAAGTAGCCAGACCAGAGCTACATCTCAGGTTGTGATTGTAGATACTTACTTCGAACATTGCTCCACATCCCCCAGATATGTCCTGCACGCTCACATATGTAATGCCTGGAATGCAGCGTTTCAGTGCTTCAGTGAGCTGCTCCTCTTTAGAGACGCAGTTTTGTTCGAAAGCGCTGCCACCCGCGTTTGCGCCCCCCGTGCTTGCCCCGTTGCCGCCAACGGCGCGGGACTGTAAAAACACCCATGCCATACCAAATTGAGAAATGTCTTTTAGGGTTACCAATGCTGTGAAATTATTGGAAAATATAGGTACCAATTGAATTTTTACAGGTTCAAAAGCCTTTATGAATCGACGAAACATTTTACGTCAGGTAGATTTTAGTTTTATGTAGGCAGGTACTATATTTTAGCTGTCTGTATTTTTTTCTCAAACCACTTAATGATTATTTTTTGTGACACTGCTTCCTACATCACTAATATTTTGTACGTAGTGTACTTGTTGCAAATGACTAAATCTTTAAGGTATATTAATTTTATTGCTTCATTTCCCTTTATATAACCTACAATAAAAATCCACCTAACCGAAATAAATATATCCACTTCTGACAGGACAGACAGGCCTGACAGTGAATTGTGACAGTAACTCATGTTTTAATAATGACAGATGTTAGCATCCCGATGTTCCCGTTTCAAAACGAGTTTTTAATATTTATTTATTTATTTATTATTTATTTATTTGATTTACCAACGGTTATTACAATGTTTCAATCTTAAATATAGTGTAAATGTTATACATTTTAATTGCACAACCAATTAAAGGTAAACACCGCATGCAATATCTACCTATTCACTTTAATCTTTACTATTATTTACTGTAACCTTAGGTTGGCAATTTGAATTTTTATATGTAATTCAGTTAACTGGAGTTACGTGAATTATAACTCGGGTTAAATCGAGTTTTATTTTTTCCGAGTTGGCGCATCACTATTTGATTGAGCGACTCGATTTCGTTCAATCCGGCTATTGTCTGACCATTGAAAACACAACCCGGCACTTCATAACCAAGGAAAACACAGGCAGCAAAACGCAGTCGGGCAGGGCATCAGGCATTCGTGTTTATTTTTATGTATTATTTTTAGTATCAGTTCGAGAAGAAAGAAATTGTGTGCTAATTGATGATAATTCACTATCATCATCAGCCTGTAGAAGTCCACTGCTGGACATAGGCCTTCCTCCATACGTCTCCAGGAAGAAGAATTCTAAGCCCTTTCCATCTATCAACTTCCTGCGGTCCTAGCAATGTCATCAGTCCATCACGTAGGAGGACGTCCTACGCTTCGTCTTCCGGTTCGTGATCGCCATTCGAGAACCTTTATTTCCCAGTGGTTGTCGGTTCTACGAGCTATATAGCCTGCCCACTGCCACTTGAACTTGCTGATTGTGAGAGCTATGTCGGTGACCTTGGTTCTTCTATGGATTTCCTCATTTCTGATTCTATCTCGCCATAGCTTGTTGTGCTACTTTGAGCTTGTGTATGAGACCAATAGTTAGCGACCACGCATAAGTCATCACTAGTAACACACACTGATTATAGACTTTCGTCTTGAGGCTTTGCGGTAACTGTGTCGAGAAGATGTGCCGTAATTTCCTGAACGACGCCCATCCCAGTTGGATTTGTCGGCTGACCTCTTTGTCGAAGTTGGACTTGCCTAGTTAGACCGTCTGACCCAAATACACATAGTGGACTACAACTTTGATGATATTGCTCCCAACATAAACCGGCACGGATGCGACATGAGTATTTGACATAAGTTTCGTCTTACTCATGGTCATCTTAAGATCCACCTGTTGGGAGACAATGGTTTCTAGGTCTTCCAGCGATTCTGCCATTATGACTATATCGTCGGCAAATCGAAAGTGAATTGAATGTTCGCCATTAATTAATATCAATGGTGAACAATAAATATAAAAGGCATAGCATTAATATGCTATGCATATTCGTTCGCATTATTATGCTATGCATATAGACACGAGCTTGAAAATATCAAGCTCGTGTCCTGGAATCCTCCAGTGCAGAGGTAAACAGTTTCGAAGAAATTACATCACCCTCCCTTTTGCAACTGGATTGGATTTGTGCCTGAAGTTCTGGTCAGGACCAGGGTCCTGAAGTCGGATATACATGGAGGCATTACCATACAACTTTATTCGACTGAATTAAAGGCCTTTTCATAGTCCACAAACGCTAAACCGGCTTAAGAGCAACACTCTTAAACTGCTTGAGAGCAGTTCTAATCTCGTACAGACTGTTGTCCGAGATATCTTCCGTGTAGTGTCGGGTTAAACGGGCTCTTGCATCACTAGAGCTTGCGATAGGACTTTGAGATGTGTATAATTGTACATAAAACTTCTCGAGCTCGTAAAATCGTGATGATAATTGAAAGAGTTAAATTAATAATAATAATAATAATGCTGGACAATCCACACATCATCATCTAGCCCCAAGCTAAGCAGAGCTTGTGTTATGGGTGCTAGATAACTGATATACTTAATACAATACATGCATAGTTTTTTTTTTAAGTAATACTTTTTATGCAACTTCCATCAAGGTTGCGTTAAACGTTTAACACTACCATGGAGGGGGTATGAAAGCACTGTTCTTTCTCTCTTTCTCTCATAGCAGTTACGTTTCGTATATTAAAGAAGTTTTGCTTCAGTCGTGTGGTCTAAAGCACACTCGTTTTTTTATTATACATTGAAGACACCCAGAATACCCGAAATAAATATTTGCATATCGTACAAACATTTGTCCCAAGGCGGGAATCGAACCCGCAATCTCCTGCGACACAGGCGGACTTTCGCCCTCTGCGCCACTTCGGTCGTCGAATGCAATGTCGAATTGCATAATTATGTATTCTATATAACTGGCAGAACCACGGAATAGTCTTTGAATTTTATGTACGTTTTGGTAACACCTGTTTTCCATGGTTGTGAAATGACAGGACCCGAATTTCGTTTAAAATCTTTCGACTAAACCAAATTCATTCAGCAGCAAAGCACAGACCTACAATTTTGTTTCGAGGCGACCGACTAGCTAGGTACCTTTTTAGCGCACGAAGGTTGGGCTGTACTATATTCTTTGGTTGGTCTGGACGGACTGTACTGTACAAATGAAAGAATATAGGAGATTCGTTTTCTGTCATCTTTGGAAGCAACATGATCTAAGGAAGCAACATTGTATTTTCATTTTAATTGTTTTTCTAGTGTTATTTTAAGTTCTGATGGGTAATTTTGGTGGTATTTTAAACCATCATTACTTGAGGTTTTAGCACAGGTGTGAACAATTGAAATGAAAGTGTGTTATGAGGCATCCTGATTTGAACGTAAATGTTTCCCTTTGGTTTTGAAGAAAAACGCCATCTTTTTCTTCAAAACCGATGACGGCTTACTTTACTTCTTTACCGACTCGACTTGACTGAAAAGAATTTATTCAACCCACTTGACATTGGCAAAATTGTGCGCAAGACGGACAGATGCCACAAAAAAAAAAAAAAAAAAGAATATAGTACTGTAGGTACCTACTTATTGAGATTACCTTGTTGAAGGAAGGAAAGATACATTTAACACGTGTGTTTTGTGTAATAATTTATATAAACTATAAAACAATGTGATATTCTTTACAAAATGCCACCGTTTAAATCTGGATTGCTAAAACGTAAAGCTAGCTCAAGTTCTAAAGTCGAATTGAGTAAAGTAAGATCTGACGACGAGGTAAGGTGGTTTTTGTTTACCTTCGAAAATATCTAGAGAAATACCAAGAAATGTAAGTATTTACATGTGATTTGGTTTCCAGGTATCAAGCAGGTCTAAAATAGAAGAAGAACTGATCCAAGGTGAGATTAACGACGAAGAAGATGAGACAGACTCTGAAAATGAAGAGGAAAATAGTGCTGCATCCGATGAAGAACAAGATGTAAGTACTCAATTTACCGCCTGTGGTTACTGTTCCATTCAATGGCCGATCTCATTGGATTTCATTGAGTTTTTATATTATCCCAAAAATTATTTCCATTTCCAAGCAGGATTTGAACCCACGACCTTCCCCTTGATATGGAGATGCGATAGCCAACTTCGCTACCAAGGATTCAAATGACTGGATGAAAATAAGATATGGGATATTTCTAATACGATACTTTAGCGATCATGGTTCCATCTACATGCTTGATGCTATACTGTCAAAGCCTGTTCGATAACCGAAATTATATTCTGTTGAATCGACAAGAGATGTCGCCGTGCTTAATTTCATAGTTCGTTTGTTTTTATAGTGCTTACCTGTATCTTTGTAATTTCCTTAAGTGCAGGTAAGCAATATAAAAACTAACAAAGTATTTCATTGAGTTGTTTGTAACATGTAGGAAATACTGTATCAAGATGAGGCGGACTCGACATTCGGGGACGACGAGGAGGCTGGAGGCGATGGAGATGGAGACCAATCGTCTGTGAGTTGAGTACATCTCTAACAATTCAATTTCAATTTCAAAGCCTTTATTGCTAAAAATAACCTTATACAATATCTAATAATAAAATTAACTTTGTTTTAATTTAAGTCCTGTCCTAGTGTGTTTTTGTACACAAAAGCCTCCTCCAGCATCTACCATCCACATCATCGCTTGCTAGTCTAGACCAGAATGGGCCTGTGATTTTTCTTAAGTCATCTGACCATCTCTGGAGCCGTCTGCCTCTCTTTCTCTTTGCGTTGTATCGGGGGGTCCAATTTGTTATGGCCTTGGTCCACTTTGGTGTTTGTTCCCTAAGCATGTGGCCTGCCCACCTCCATTTTAGTGCTCTGAGAGAGATCTCTAACAATATCCTACCACAATCAATATTATGTTTGGTTAGTAGGGTTAGAGGCTATTCATATTTTGGTTTTACACAAAACCTCACTTTGACTAAATTTATTATTGGTAAACCTTACTTGTCATCTAATATATATTTCCCTATAGGCTAGTCTTAAATACATCACCCAAATTTTAGGACCTTGAGGATTCAGATGCTTCAGATTCGGATGCTGAAGCTTCAGATAATCTCGGAGAAGATGAGAATAATCATGCTGAAGATGAGACTGAGGATGATGAAGTAGAGCACAGTGCCAGTGAGGCGGAGTCAGGCATTGGGCAGACCACTAGTGGTAGCGAGTCCGACAAGAAACCTGAAGCCAAGAACACAAAACAAAAGAAACCAGTTAAGAGCAAAGAAGACACAAATACCAAGAGGAAGAAACAGATGATTAGTAAAGAGAATAGTAAAACTAGTATAGAGCGCCTGGCAGACAGTGTACACAACACTAGTGTTACACCTGTTCTTCAAAAAGGTATTATTTTTTCATTCTTAATTGTGGCAATTATATGTTATCATCATATGATTTATTCTTTTTTTTATGTCACTTGTTGCTGGAACAAGCAGATGGCCCACCTGATGTTAAGTGGTTACCATTTCCTATAACAGAGCATTGCTTCGCAGGTCATGCTCAATATAAACATGCCCTTACGATACACTACTCTGAGTCCATCAACCTGAGGTATATGGGAGTTAGCTTTGTGTGCCTGTAGTTACACCGGTACCCACACCCTTCAAACCTGAACACAGTAAGCTGCTTTGTGGCAGAAATAGGCATAGTGGTAGTACTTCCCCAGACGAACCATCCACTAAGAGCTCTACTACTACTACTAACTATATAGCTGTCCTGTTTACTGCTGCTCATATATGTGTGTGGTGTGAGCAAGATGAACATATCATTGCAGCTTGTTAACGAGCACCATCAAAGTGCTGGCATGCACAGAACCTGCTTCACTTTTCTAGTACTCTTTTCTTGCTTACAAGCTCCAATTCTATAATATTGTATAAGATGTATAATGTGTCTGATGTTGTGAATGCAATTTATCAGATGAGTACGAGTCAGGTGACACCTCTGATGAGGAGGAGCGTCGCAACACGGTGGGCAATGTACCCATGTGGTGGTACAACGAGTACCCTCACACTGGCTATGACCTGGATGGCCGGAAGCTTATCAAACCACCACAGCGGGATCAGATCGATGAGTTTCTCAAGTAAGTGCTGCATTTATACTTTATATGAATCTTGTCTTTATTAATATCTTGCTATAAATTATGAAATCATGTATCTACTTGATAGCAGTTAAAAAGACAGTTTTTTAAAATTCATATAAATCAGGAAATGACCTAAAGATCTACTTTTGATTAAAAAAAAGCTTACAAACTTAATTAAGGCATACGGATTAATGATACGTTTTAGTTTTTGTCTAATGGTACTATAATTATTATTAAGGCACTGAATGTTTCCAGGAAGTGTGAAGACCCTGACTTCTGGCGCACAGTGCGCGACCCGTCGACGGGACAGGACGTGATCCTCAGCAAACAGGACTTGGAGCTCATCCACCGCATCCGTCAGGGACAACTGCCCAACCCCGAGCATGACGAGTACAAGGTACACGGTACACATCGCACCTTCCCGTACATTTTGTATGTTATCGACGATCGAAAACCCCCTTGTTTGTAGTAACATTGTACAAAATAAAACTTTACTCATTCAAATTGACGAGAAATAATAAATAATAATAATAATAATAATGCTGGACAATCCACACAGCATCATCTAGCCCCAAGCTAAGCAGAGCTTGTGTTATGGGTACTAGATGACTGATATACTTAATACAATACATATATAGATATTTTTTATTATACATAGAAAACACCCAGAACACCCAGAATAAATATTTGTAGATCGTACAAACATTTATCTCAAGGCGGGAATCGAACCCGCAACCTCCTGCGTCGCAGGCGGACATTCGCCCGCCGTGCCACATCGGTCGTCAAATAGCCTGAGTGTACTCATCGCTGAGCGTGATGCCTCTAAAAGCATATTTGTAACAAGGCACACGGACGGAAGTGGTCGGTAGAAGGAGTCGGTGTCGGAGTCGGTCGGTTTAACAGCATGTATTGTAATGGACAGCCGTGGGTGGAGTGGTTCAGCGGAGACGTGCTGGCAGCGCCGGTGCGCGCGTTCCCGGAGCACAAGCGCTCGTTCCTGCCGTCGCGCGCCGACCAGGCGCAGATCGCGCGCCTGGCTCACGCACTCAACATGGGCTGGCTCAAGACCAGGAAGCAGCTCGCTAGCGAGCGTAGGATCAACAAGGTAACCGTCATCAGCTTGGGACTGTTCGAGTCGACAGGTTCACTATCGTCTTGTTGCTGGCCTCTTCTCTACTTACTCATTTATCAATGCCAATGCCAATGCACTGTCATTGCTGCACAGCACAGCACAGCACAGCATACGTATACGTATACTTATTAACGTCACGGTAATACGCTACCCTTGTGCATTGTTCGTTGTCTGATCCTTGACAAATACATTTTGATGGCTAAAGCTTCGACGACTTTGAATTTCGACCTTTACTGTTTGTAATTAATATCTGAGCATATAATCTCGCTGAGTTTTAGTAAGATTTTCGGTAAATAAAATAGGATTTATCAATAAATATTCGTGCTTATTAAATTAACGCACGCACCAATCCGCCTTAAGCGAATTACAACTTATTCTGTGAGAACCAGATGCCTGATAGAACAATACACTTTTCTGTACGAGTAAATACATCTCTTAGAATTTAGAACGAGTATAATGTGACGCGAGCGAGCGAGCGAGAGAGCGTGTGAGACACGAGACGTTTTTACTGGAAAGGTTGTTATAGGAGAAGAAGTTCTACAACTTGTGGGGCTCCAGCACGGAGGAGGAGGAACGGCTGCGAGGCATCCATCGACACATCCCGGCACCGCGGCGTGCCTTGCCCCACCATGCCGAGAGCTACAACCCACCCCCAGAGTACCTGCTCGACACCAACGAGGTATGCCTACGTACCCCACCGCGCCCTTGCCGAGAGCTACAACCCACCCCCAGAGTACCTGCTCGACACCAACGAGGTATGCCTACGTACCCCACCGCGCCCTTGCCGAGAGCTACAACCCACCCCCAGAGTACCTGCTCGACACCAACGAGGTATGCCTACGTACCCCACCGCGCCCTTGCCGAGAGCTACAACCCACCCCCAGAGTACCTGCTCGACACCAACGAGGTATGCCTACGTACCCCACCGCGCCCTTGCCGAGAGCTACAACCCACCCCCAGAGTACCTGCTCGACACCAACGAGGTATGCCTACGTACCCCACCGCGCCCTTGCCGAGAGCTACAACCCACCCCCAGAGTACCTGCTCGACACCAACGAGGTATGCCTACGTACCCCACCGCGCCCTTGCCGAGAGCTACAACCCACCCCCAGAGTACCTGCTCGACACCAACGAGGTATGCCTACGTACCCCACCCCGCCCTTGCCGACAGCTACAACCCACCCCCAGAGTACCTGCTCGACACCAACGAGGTATGCCTACGTACCCCACCGCGCCCTTGCCGAGAGCTACAACCCACCCCCAGAGTACCTGCTCGACACCAACGAGGTATGCCTACGTACCCCACCCCGCCCTTGCCGACAGCTACAACCCACCCCCAGAGTACCTGCTCGACACCAACGAGGTATGCCTACGTACCCCACCCCGCCCTTGCCGACAGCTACAACCCACCCCCAGAGTACCTGCTCCTGGATATATGTACATAGGTGGCATTAATAAAGAAATCCTTAAAATAAAATAAAAACATATCAAAAGGTTATGAAAAATAGCACAGACCAGTAATTTAAAACAAGACGATGCAAACGAGTTAGAGCGAGTTAGAGCGACCGAGGCATGGGGCCGCATCTTGCACAGCACCGCACCGTGAGTAGGCAACAACAATATGCAACGTTAATATTGTATGTACGTACAGATGAAGGAATGGAACAAGTTATCGGAGACGCCGTGGAAGCGCAAGTACACGTTCCTGCCCAGCGTGCACGGCTCCCTGCGCGCCGTGCCCGCCTACAGCCGCTACATCCGGGAGCGCTTCCTGCGCTGCCTCGACCTCTACCTGGCGCCCAGGGCCATCAAGATGCGGGTACGTGTAGGACACAGGCGCGTGCCTCCTCGTAGTGCAGGTGCAGGTGTAGGTGACGGTGGTGCTCGTGTTCGTGTTCCAGCTGACGATCACGGCGGATGAGCTGGTGCCCAGGCTGCCGTCTCCGCGGGACCTGCAGCCCTTCCCGACCGGCGAGGCGCTCCTCTTCCGCGGGCACAGCGCGCTCGTGCGCAGCGCGGACTTCGATCCCAGCGGACAGTACATCGTGTCCGGCAGCGACGACGGAACCCTCAAAGGTACGTCGCTCGAGCCGACTTCTTGCCGTTCGTCGTCGGGACAGCGCGACTAAGCATCAGTGTCTAAGTGATCCGTGATCCGCAGTGTGGGAGAGCAGCTCGGGCCGGTGTCTGCGCACGGTGCAGGTGTCGGCTGCCGAGGGCGTCAGCCGCGTCGCCTGGATCCCCAGCGCCGGCCTCAGCCTAGTGGCGGCCTCCGCCGGCACTCGCCTGCTGCTGCTCAACCCGGGCGCGGACATCGGCTGCCACCGCGTGGCGCAGGCTACCGACGCGCTGCTCGAGGAGCCGCCGCCCTCGCACGACGTGCACAGTGAGTACCGCCGAGCGATGAATGTGCTTCGATGTGGAGTGCAGCGATTGATGCGATGTGTTGTTGTTGTGCAGTGGACGGACGCACGGCGGCCTGCGTGTCGTGGGACGCCGTCACGCCGGACGAGTGGGCGCGCGGCGTGCGACTCGCCATCACGCACTTCAAGCCCATCACGCACGTGAGTCTCATCCACTATGACTACGTGGCTACTCTCTACTACGTCACGTCTACTGACCATGTCCGCTTGGCCCTTATCGAGCTATGCGAGCGCCCTCCTCCCTTTCGCATTCGATAACACGCTTCACGCAGGGAAATACGCGATGACATGGTGTAATGTTGCAGGTGTGTTGGCACGCGCGCGGAGACTACCTCGCGGTGACGCTGTCGGAGGCGGCCTCGCGCTCCGTGCTGGTGCACCAGGTGTCTCGTCGTCGCTCGCAGCTGCCCTTCTCTCGCGCCAAGGGACTCGTGCAGAGTGCGCTCTTCCATCCTACCAAGCCCATCCTCTTCGTGGCGGTAAGTATTAGTTATAGTGATGACGGTGTCCGGTCCTACGGTGCGGTACGGCTCGGTCGGTACAATGGGCGCGTGTTACAGACGCAGCGCGCGGTGCGCATGTACGACCTGGCGAAGCAGGAGCTGGTGCGCAAGCTGCTGGCGGGCGCGCAATGCATCTCGTGCATGGCGGCGCACCCGGCCGGTGACAACCTACTCGTCGGCTCCTACGACAGGAAGTGTGTCTGGTACGTAAAAGCCTCTACCTCTACCTCTACCGGCCGCTGACCACTGGCTGAGCAATGCAGATGCCGATGCCGCCTCATTGCTTTGAACGCTGAAATGTATGAGCCTTTTAATTTGTACTTCCTCAGTTTGAAAAATATCTGCATTTATGATGGCCCCAACGCTCTGATCTCTGCTCGCTCTCAGCTCCCCGGAGCCATCTGGATCTCAGTAAACAAATTAAATGAATAGTGTTTTGGGGAACTAATAAATCTTAGCATACATTTCATGTCTGTAACAGCTCGATGGACTGATGTCAATGCACGTTCCACACCAAAACACAACAGTTTTAAGAGATGCATTTTAAACCAAGCTAAGTGTTGTTTAGTTAGGTCTTATAAGCTAATGGGCTCGCCTCGCCTAGTGATGCAGATGCAGCCTGTGGGACGGCCGTGATAGCTGGCGCCCGCTGATCGGGACGATAACTGTACTTGATTTGGTCCATCGATGTCGATTAATTAAGAATTATGAATTTCCAGACTGTAGAAAATCGTATCGTCGAGATCTGCATTCCGGCATACATGCAGCCATGCCCGTTGGACCACAATACATGTAGTTATATGAAAGTGCACTGCAATACATAGATGTAGTAGGTTAGGTGCATGACATGATATGGTATAGTTTAAAGTGTATAGCGTTGCGTTGCAGGTTCGACCTGGAGCTGTCCGGCAAGCCGTACCAGACGCTGCGTCTGCATGGAGGCGCCGTGCGCTCCGTGGCCTTCCATCGCCGCTACCCGCTGTTCGCGTCCGCCGGAGACGACCAGCGCATCGTGGTCTCACACGGCATGGTCTACAAGTAACTCACTAACCTCACTCTCTGACTCTCTGACTCTGACTCTCTCGCAAACTCATGCTGCTTCCACTCCACCGACCGTCATAGGTGCTACTTTTGCGGATAGATCCATTGTCCTTAGTTGATAGTTATAGACACATCTCAACTCTAAACGTTTATTTATTACAGTAATTATATTAACCTCCCAGTAGAACCAACATGCTTATGCTTTAAAACTATTTATTGGTGTAACAATGCATGAATATTGGTATTATGTCAAATATATTTTTTTTGAGCCTGATCGTGATAGCACCGAGGTCATTCGTTCCATGCATATATATCTGAGGTCGGGCGTGCGTGCGTGTGTTGCAGCGACCTGCTGCAGAACCCGCTGCTGGTGCCGCTGAAGCAGCTGCCGGGAGGCGCGCGCGTGGGCTCGCTGTGCGTGCTGCAGGTGGCGTGGCACCCCGCGCAGCCGTGGCTGCTGGCCGCCGGCGCCGACTCCATGCTGCGGCTCTACTCCTGAGCCGTCCTCTCAGCCCGCGTGGGCTCGCTGTGCGTGCTGCAGGTGGCGTGGCACCCCGCGCAGCCGTGGCTGCTGGCCGCCGGCGCTGACTCCATGCTGCGGCTCTACTCCTGAGCCGTCCTCCTACACCTACACAAAACGCAAACAATAAATACATACATGCAATATCTTGCCTATTTATGCATCTTATTTTAATCCTACTCTTTGATAGGTAGATACATGAAGAAAGTAACTACCAAACAATGATACATCGAAACTAATAGAATGACATGTGAATCAAATTAAAAGGCTCACATTGAAATCAGATGTATTCAGGATGCTGTAATAAAACAACTGAAATAATGCTCCTAGTTTTGGAGATATTCAGGTCGTTATGTTTAAAGCTTCCAACTTTACGTCAAATTAGAACAGAAAATAATGGTGGCCACCATTTCTAGGAGCCGTGACGCAGTTTGGTTTACATTTTAAGTCAAAGTCGAAAAGCATTTATTCAGTAATAGATCATCTTGAAACGTCACCTAAATCTAAGCGCCAGCTCCTCGCGACCGAATAGTGCTTGAGTACCTACGTACAAGCAGAATTTAAATTGACTTTAGTGATAGATACATGTTTATTGCGTCTTGAGTGTTATATTATTATGTATTTAAAAGTTTTTATGTCTCCTATTAGTTATCTGGTTCTTATAGTACCTACAAGCTTTGCTTAGTTTATGGCTAGAAGGCGTTGCACATAGGTACCTAGGTACCGACTTATCAAGAGAAATCCTTTCATAATAAAACTACGCACCAAGTCTCTACAACTAACCGTTTAGCTGTGCTATGTCAGTCAGCAGTGTTGCCAATTTAGCTCTTTTAGAGCTAAATTTAGCTCTATTTTCAAATAATCGGCTCCAAAAAATCTATTTTAGCTCTCCATTTGGATACACGTCTAAAATTTTGAAAGTATTGGAACTTTCTAAGTTTTAGGTGTGCCGAATTCATGCTGACCTACGAGTAAATGAATAAAAAGAGCCATATTTAGTCTATGACTTGAACTACGGGGAATTCCTGTATTATTTTTATTTCGTTTGTGTAATTTAAGTACTTTAAGTTTCGTTCGATCATTCATCCCTTGATTTTCGTTTGGTGTTTGATCTTGATGGAGTACTGTGTTGATTATCTGTGTAATTGAAAAACATTGATTGCCACCAAAATTATTGGTATGGGTAGTAGTAGTGCAGTGGTAGTATTGGTTAAGTTTACTGAAATAAAGTATTTGTATTTGTATAGTAACTTAGAATGGGAATAACTCAGCACCAAGCATAAGTGTATTAGAATTATTGAATTCGACACATAATTCCGATAGTTCTGCCGAGGAGTGACCGTATTTAAAATGATCTCTCTTATTAATTTATCATGATATACAATCATGTTAGGTTTTCTTTATCAATAGTTAAAATATTGATTTTTAAACTTTCTTTTATTGTAGCTCTTTTAATCTCTTTTTCGAAGGTGATCTAGCTCTCTTAAAAAAATTTAGTTGGCAGCACTGGTTCTGTCCACAGAGTACTTTTTTATAGACTGAAAGTTCTTTCTGTCTTTGATCGTCGTCGTGCCGGATTGACGCGTGATCGCGCGTGCCAATTAAATAGTTAGCGGCAAAAAAATATTGTTCGGCATCGGCAACAGAACGAGTAGGTAATCAACTCTATAAATTATAATCAACCAACATTTGATTTTGTTTTGCCTTCAAGTGTTTGTGTACAAAATCGGTACGAATCTTCAACTTCAACGCTACGCCTTCGTCACGGAACGTTATTTATATTTCAGTGGAGTGAAATCGAATACGGACGGACATCTACGAGTTTGTTTAGTAAGTGCGTCCCTAAGGATTGCGGTTCTCCTTTGGAACGCAGATAAACTGCTATCGGAGCTGCCGGTGCCGGTGGGATGGTGCAGTGTTGCAACCGGTGAGGAGTCGGCACGATGATGTCGGGTGGAGGCGACGGCGGCGCGGCGTCCTCGGCGGCGGAGGTGTCGATGCCGGCCACGGCAACGGTGCTGGACGAGCGCGACATGGAACCACGCACACCCATGAAGCGACTCGGCTCCACCAGGAAGCTCGCCGCTTTCAACAGTGAGTACCTACGGCTTGTCCTTTGCACGCCCTCACCAAGGTATGCAAATAAGTACCTACCTACTTGCCTCATTGTAAGCATGTACCTACTTGCTACATTCACACAAGGAGCCCCCACTCAACAGTGAGGTAGCTGAATTTCACTACAAAAATCTTTATAAGATAAATAAATAGATTATTATGGAAGCCCTACAGAGTTTAAGAAAGTATAACTTGTAAATAAGTTAGCTATACTAAAAAATAAAAAAAAAGACAATTATGATGTAAATACTACGCTGATAAATCCAAAATTAATAAGAGTAATTAGGAAAGGGTAGTTCTCAAAGGCTGTATAGATAGATCAATTAAAATTTCTTAGGTGGCTATTCTAAAATAGTCAAAAACATTTATTTATCTTGCCAGCTAATAAAACAAGAATCTGAAAGCACAAAACATAACAAAACAAATCATAACAAAATTAAAAAGTGGTGATGAAACGGTTAAATATGACATGTAAATTAAATAACGGAAGTAGGTAATTTAGTATTATACAAATATTATACATCTAATATTGAACCTATCTATCTTTTATCAACATATTTTATAAAAACTCTGTTTTCTAAATGTGGGTCTTTACTATAGGTAGAAAACAGAATTTGAATCACTGACTGCAGGAAGTGTGCCCAAAAGGCTGGCAACGTTACCTTTTTGGATAGCTAATAATCACATAATAACCTTTGAATCACCTACAAAAGTAATGTTTGCATGTTTCTAAAGCCTTAAAGGGTTTAATGAAGTTCAAAATATTATAGTGTCACTGAACAATACAAGAGCGGGGCTATGATGGTTTTGCTACAAATATTCTAAAAGTGTCTAGTAAACTAGTACCTGTATTGACGCACATGATTAATTGGTCTTTTGACTAATTTATCTTTTGCTTTCCGAATTTATTGAAATATTCTACAGTAAAAATCCAACACTGTGTGATATAGACACATCAGCCATAACTGCTCGTCTATAAATAAATAAATAAATAAATAAAGCCTCTTCATAAAAAAGGTGACAGGAGCAAACCAGAAAATATAATATGTAATCGTTCATTGGTAAGCATGACATCTTAATAAGTCAGCAATATGTTTTTCAGAAAGGAAATTCCACAGCACTAGCCTGTTTCAATTTGACGAAGATGATAGTCTATGACTTAAACTCTGGTAAATTAGTTTTTTAATCACAGCGGTACATCAATTAGAATAGAGATAGGTTTCTTTATTCTTTGATAACATTTGAGTAGGTGTATATGTTAGGTGTAGCTAGCATACTCCAAACAAACACCCCTCTGGTATTGTTTTTACACTATAAGTGAATTCCGCCAGTTGGCCGTGACGCTGGCCAGCCGGGATACCAACTACTAACTAGTACTTATTCTTCTGGTTGTGTTTACATATGAGTTTGGAGTGGCATGCCAATTTATCTGTGAGCTTTGAATGTTCCTGTTTAATGTTATTGAAATAAGCTAGCTATTTTTAGAATTACATATTTAACTTTTTAAACTATCATGGTTTTGATCAATATTTTGGATAGAAACGGGATATTTACCATGATTTTTGAGTTTGATTGTTTCCCGATATTTCGGCACAGTTGCATGCGCCATGATCACGGGTCGAACTGAAGTCTGTGGCAAGTGGGTCTAATGTTATTGGCAGACATAACGGTCTACCCTCTTCCGCACTCGTTTTTTGCAAACGACACTACTACCACTGGTATCATTCTCACTATTTACTCGAATTTGCTCTCGACACACCACACTAACCGTATCCGGACGCACCACCGGCACCACACTTTTATGTTGCTTACATAAACTAATAACCGGTTTCCATACACCAGATAACTGGAAACCATCCTCCCGGTTAAAGTTTTTGTGTTTGGTAATCTCAATCGCCTCTTGTACTAATCTTGGTATGTAGTGACCCTCCGTTGAGATTACCTGTGGGCTATGTAACTCGATCCAGTGGTTTGACCCAGATTCCAGCAGATGTTCCGCTATGGCTGATTTATGAGTTTCCAAGTTTTTAATCGCTCTGATGTGCTCCTTAATCCGACAAGCAATCGTCCGTTTTGTTTGGCCAATATACGAACTCCCACAACTACAATCAATTTTGTACACACCTGGTTTTTCCAATGGAAAACTATCTTTTGGAGATCGCAGGAAGTGTGATATCTTCTTTAATGGAGTAAAGATGGTTTTTACTGAGACCTTTGTGAGAGCTTTTGCAATTTTGTCCGTGACTCCCTTAACGTACGGCAAAAATGCCGGTTTTCGTTCAACTCTGTATTTACGGGGTCTGGATCTAGCACACGGTGGAAAAAGACGCAGTTTGTATCCATTTCTTCTTAAAACATGCTGTACATGAGACACTTCTCTCTCTAGATGGCCCTCATCACAAAGATCGAATGCACGATTAGTGAGCGAAGTTATCACCGAGTTCAATGAGCTCCCGTACCAAGTCGGAAAATGCATATATTATCTATGTAATGGTGTTCCTTTTACTCGTTTAGGTACGATACTTTTTAAATAATTGAAATCGTTCCATTGGTTGCGAAGATATTACACATTTTGTACCAGTCAACCGCGGGGCGGCCGAATAGCTCGTGTGACGTCACGAAATCTTTTTCGCCCGCGCGCGCGCTCTCCGCAATTCATTTATTAGAGTTCACTCGATCTGCGCGGGTCGTGTTGTGGTTTTTACGTGAATATGCCGAACTATAAGTACTGTATAGTACCGAAGTGTACCAATACTTCAGTTAGTACACCTAAAAAACTATTTTTCAATGTGCCAAAGGTCCCGAAAGTGCGCAAAAAATGGTGCACTATCATGAAGAGGGATGACAAAATTCCGCTTTCGTGCCAAACTTCAAGATTTTGTTGCGAGGATTATTTTGATGTAAGTAGGTAGGTACCTCCATAATATACCAACTATGATAATAGTTGGTATATTATGGATGGTATTATTGGATGGTTGGTATTATGGTTGGTATGGTGGTGGTTCTTCTACGGATTTCCTCATTTCTGATTCTACCTCGCAGTGAAACTCCCAGCATCGCTCTCTTCATAGCTCGTTGTGCGACTTTAAGCTTGTGTATGAGACCAATAGTTAGCGACCACGTCTCAGTGCCATAAGTCATCACTGGTAACACACACTGATTATAGACTTTCGTCTTGAGGCTTTGCGGTAACTGTGACGAGAAGATGTGCCGTAATTTCCCGAACGCTGCCCATCCGAGTTGGATTCGTCGGCTGACCTCCAACATATACCGGTACGGGTGTGACATGAGCATTTGACATAAGTTTCGTCTTACTCATGTTCATTTTAAGACCCACCTGTTGGGAGACAATATTGAGGTCTCTAAGCATTGTTTCTAGGTCTTCCAGCGATTCCGCCATTATGACTATATCGTCGGCAAATCGAAGGTGACTTAAGTGTTCGCCATTGATATTGATGCCATACCTATTCCAGGACACGAGCTTGAAAATATCCTCCAGTGCAGACGTGAACAGTTTCGGAGAAATTACATCTCCCTGTCTCACTCCTTTTTGCAACTGGATAGGATTTGTACTCTGGTCCTGGAGTCGGATAGTCATGGTGGCATTACTATATAGGCCTTTCAACACTTCGATGTACCGATAGTCAATTTGACACCGCTGGAGTGACCGTAACACTGCCCAGGTTTCGACTGAATCGAAGGCTTTTTCATAGTCCACAAACGCTAAACAAAGTGGCTGGTTATACTCTTCGGTCTTCTGTATAACCTGCCGGAGCGTATGAATGTGGTCTATGGTACTGAAGCCTTTTCGGGACCCGGCTTGTTCGGGAGGCTGGAAGTCGTCTAGCCTACGAGCGAGACGATTAGTAACTACTCTCCTTCAAAAGGGTGTTATCACCTTTCTTAAAGAACAGTACCACCACACTCCTGCTCCATGCCTCTGGCGTCGTACCCTCGAGGATGAGGATATCTATCTATACATGTAATAAAACTGTAGCCAAAGTGAATAAAAAAGAAGTACTTACCTATGTAAATCTAAGCGCGAACGAAGTTACGGGCAAAAGTGATATATAATAAAAAAGAAAAAATATATACCTGAATTTATTATATTTTTAGGTGGAAGCTGATAATAATAATAATAATGCTGAACAATCCACACAGCATCATCTAGCCCCAAGCTAAGCAGAGCTTGTGTTATGGGTACTAGATAACTGATATACTTAATACAATACATTACATGCATACATATTTTTTATTATACATAGAAAACACCCAGAACACCCGGAATAAATATTAGCAGATCGTACAAACATTTATCCCAAGGCGGGAATCGAACCCGCAACCTCCGCGTCGCAGGCGGACATTCGCCAGCCGCGCCACATCGGTCGTCATATGGAGAACTACGTCAAGTATAGGCTTGTGGGAGGAATGCTTAGATTGAAGAAGAAAGTATTGCATTCCTGTATTGTATTCCTGACCATGACTATTTATTGTATAATTTTTAAATAAATCTGGGTATAACCTACGACAAAATATAATTTAAATTCTTAGGGCTTATTTTAAACTTAACATACCTAACGCTTTCGTTTATTCATAGCTCTAAATTACGTGTCCAAAGAACTTAGGTAGGTACATTCCTGTCAACTTAAGTATTTAAGTCTAATTTTATTTATTTTATACCTACATAATATTTTTCTTTAAACCTATAAGTTTCTACATACTTATCTACATACCAATGTTGAAAATAACAGCGTAGGTAGTTACAACAACAAACACAACTTCCCTGGCTGACTAACTTAAAACTTTTAGGTATTTTATAGGCTAGTCCAAGTATGTGTACCTACCTACATATTATCCTGTTATTCTGATTAGGTTGATAATGAGATTTGTTTACCTCTGAAGTTTCCAACCATGAATTTCAGCGCTTGTCTAATTTAAATGATTACTAAGATAATCAAATACCATGAAGGTATCAACTTTAGGTAGATTATCGGATTGCGCTTGCTCAAAACCGATATCTACCTTATTTCTAATACTCATTTGTTATATTAAAATAACAACCTTCTAATAAAAACCAAATCAAATCACTTGGTGACGTTACGCTCCGTGTCGGACGAGTATCGCGAACAGAAACGCGGGGCGCGCAGTTGTTTGGCGGCTAGCGCTGGGCCATTGTGACGTCATCGCTTCCGTTCGCGCGGTCAGTGAATCTCGTTCGGTATTTTGCCCATAACTTAGTCAGTTTTGGCCGTAGAAAAAAAAATTTTGCATTTTATGTTTTAGTTTCTCAAGGCCTATAAAACTGCATTCATAGAAAAAACTGTGACGGGTCCCCATTGCCGTGGATGGTGGTGAGAGTGCGCGTGGAGGTAACGATCAGTATGTGTAGGTTTTCTGTAAACCGAATGGCCCAAACTTCCATTTTCATGAACCTGCACCAATACGTCCAAAAAAGCTAGACAACGATCACTCTCCAATTCATATGTGAACTTCATCTTACTATGTACAGAATTCAAGTGCATTAAAAGTAGTTCTATCTCGTCTTTCTTTCCTTCCAAAATGCAAAATACATCATCTACATATCTTTTCCATAATTTCACCAATATGGGAGCAGATGAGATGGCCAAGTCTTCAAAATACTCCATCCAGATGTTTGCCACCACTGGAGCTGCTGGACTTCCCATGGCTACCCCATCTATTTGGAGGTAGTATTTCCCCTTGTATACAAAATAATTGGTTGAAAGGATATGCTCTAAAAGCTTGACATACTCCTTGGCAACGCCACATTGTTGCACTTTTAATTCAACCACTTTTATACAGTCAACTATAGGAACGTTTGTAAAGAGGGACTCGACATCAAAACTGACCATCATCTCGTTGTTTTGTTGTAACTCAAAAATCATGGTAAATATCCCGTTTCTATCCAAAATATTACATATTTAGTTTGAATCCTAATCCACTCATAATTAGAAGACCTGACTCACTGAGGTCAAGTTTCTTGTACTATGTATGCCTCACTACCCTTACTATCCTCCATACTTTTGAGATGCCTCCAAGGAGATCTTATTGAAACATAAGATTAGGATTAGGTAGGATACAACCTGCCAAACTTCCAAGACATGCTTTGAACAAAAGATGATTTAAGATCGGCATGTATGCACCAGCTCAAACTCACTTGTGACCCTGCTACCCTATGTTTACTTGCTGCCTACCAATTTTCAGCAAAAGAGTGGTTCACAATTGGAATGCACTGTCAGATAAAGTTGTTGTGCAACATCTGTTAATTGTCAATTTTGAGCATCCGTCCCCACGTGGAGTACGGCTCTCATCTCTGGGCTGGAGCGCCTCAATGCCAACTCCTTCCACTTGACCGGTTGCAGCGTAGGGCAGCTCGTATTGTCGGTGAATCCAAGCTCACAGACGATCTAGATCCCCTAAGTCTACGGAGAGATGTAGGATCTCTTTGTGTACTCTATCGCCTATACAATGGGAAGTGTTCCGAGGAATTGTTCAATTTGGTGGCCGCGGCTGAATTCCACACTCGCACTACGCGCCGCTAATTAAAATTCCATGCGCACCACTTGGATGGCTGGTTTTCCACAACCACTCGTTTTTTTACTGTCTTTTTTACCGCGTACGAGTAAGTTGTGGAATGAGCTTCCATCATCGGTCTGCCCGCAGAATTATAATATGAAGTTCTTTAAGAAACGGGTTTATCTTTTCCTGAAAGGTCGGCAGCGCATCGGCATCGCTTCTGGTGTTGCAGGTGTCCATGGGCGACGGTGATCATTTTCCATCAGGTCTGCTCGTCTGCCGGCTCTGGCATAAAAAAAATGCATTCAAAAACAAGCTTGATACAGTTATCAAGGTGAAAACCATTAAATCAGTGCTCAAAAAAAATAATTTTGTAATCTATAACCAATAAATAAATAATGAATATGCTCAATTTTCTAATAGGCATGTGTGTGAAGCTAGCCCCATACACGTTTTGAGTACCCAGACTTGTAAGTTAAATACCTACTTGATGAGCGGATTGGTTTCCGCTCTTGGCCGCTACTGGTGGCCCTTATATATCTGTGTCGCCATGCCCGCCATTGGTGTTCGTAATCCCTAGGTGGAGCTACCTATGCTACGAGTAGGTAGGTACCTATGCCATGCTGTTGGCATTGTCTCACAGTTAGCCGGCAGCCGGCAATGTCCCGTGGGCAGCTTCCTGCGCGTCTCCGTCCACTTGTAATGAGTAATGATGTAATTCCACGGTTGGCGTTGGCGACGACGCTGCCTATTTTATTTACCACTTCCCGTGCTCCCACGCGCCCACGCGAAACTCTACTCCGACAGAACTCTTATAAAAACGGGATGAACTTAACTTGTGCAGCTACAGATTCTACCCGTGCCGTGCCGTGCCGTGCCGTGCCGAGCAATAACACCCTTATTGCGTGGGCTTTCATGTGGGTAGCGTGAGATAACCGCAGAGCACGTCTACCGAGGACGTGCCCTATGTGGTGGTAATGCATTACGTACAGTGCGTACTAGGGGTGTCTATGAAATTTGAAGGGTATCTTAACTGCCTGCCTGTTGTAGTGGTAGTACCTACATTACCACCTACCTGTGCACTAAACAAATACATTCCCAAAACTCAACAGGTTAACGGGTGAATGCTAGTGTTGAAATTTATATGTAAAAACTATAGGAACTTCGTCCGCGTGAAGTTATTTTCATACAAACTTCAACCCCCGCTGTACCAGTTTAGGGGTTGTATTTTGAGAATTCCATTCTTAGTACACCTCTACGCACTAAGGTGAATATTCCCTGAAAATTTCAAGTCTTCACAACCAGTGGATTAGGCTGTGCGTTAATTGTCTACAGTACACTATTGTGTTTATATATATACAATATATAATAATATTATAAAGAGGAAAGATTAGTATTATTGTATGTAATGTATAAACTTGAAAAGTACTGGACCGATTTCAAAAATTCTTTCATCGTTGGTAAGCTACACTACCTTCGGGTGACATAGGCTATATTATATTTACAAAAAAATTAAGGATCTTTAGTAAAACTTCAATAGTGTAACCCAAGGTGTAAAAAAATTACCCAAAAAACTTCTTACATCGCGTGCGCTGCGAAAACTATTGATGATAGAAAAACATATTGTAGGTACTACGACTTACTACTGCAGAACTCAGCATTATCTACAAAAAGTGTCGGGATAGGATATTATGTCTAACTATTATACATAATGTCAAAATAATTATTCTTTTATTTTAAAAATTTAATTGAAATACCGTCTCTAGAAAAGGCTCCTTATTCGTACCTTGCTGTTAATCCTTATCGACCACCCACCTATCGCCCTCTTCCTGTTTTCTACTCTCGTTCACATTCAAATACCTACCACTGCACACTCATACAGTTATCTGAGCTGCTAACCAGGACAATATGATCCCTTTCAAGATGATCCCTGCGGATATTACTGAAAAAAAAAAAAAAAAAAAAATAGTGCAAACATAATAGTGCTTATTATGTACTTTGTCGTATTAAATGCCGGCATTTTTTATTCTTTAAAAGTTTTTTTTAGTTTATTATTTTCATAACTGGTTACTTCTTTGAATTATTAGTTTTAACCTGTAAAGTAATCTACTTCATTTATATTATAGAAAACCCTCTCTCTGTATAGGAGGAGGGCGTTGGGATCTGCGACACAGTTTAATACTTCTGCAGATGTCATCGTTCCCGACTTTTAGATGTAGCATGTTCACGTACACGTGTGTCCCTCCCTGGGGTACGGGAGGGTATAAAGTACCGCGCGGCCTCAACGTGGCAACTTGACGAGACAGTGTAATGGGTGCCGCAGAGATAATCCGTAGGTACTGATTTTGTGCGCGGTATCTCTCAAAACCGCTCCTCCAAGAAATGTAAAGTGAGGCTGTGTCTAGAAGTGGACATTTTAGTATAGTAGATATTTAGATTAACCAAAAAAATTATTACATCCCACCACCTCTTCGTCTGCTAAAATCAAAATATACTTTTAAAATACATTACAGAAAACATTTAATAACTACATATTAAACATTTAGTAACTACATGTTGGTATAATTCTATATTTATTTATATATTTCTGTTGAACAAGTATATTTATGCGTATTATCATGGTTTAGTCGTCTTAAACTGCTGTACTGCTGGCACTGCTTGTCATAGGGCAGGCATGACTGACTGACTGACTGACTGACTGACTGACTGACAGGAGGGATCGCTCACCTGTCCTCGGATAGCGAAGCATCATGCTGAGCCAACACCCTTTTGCTGCTGGACCACACAGCGCTGTTATCAGCAATTATTATTGTTTATTATGATTTGTTCAGTAGGTATTACTTTTAATTGCTATTATTTAATTACCCTAGAAAAAAAATGGTTTGTGCTTGTGTTTTTTATGTAGGTACTAAATTTAGTTTTTGTTCGCAGCTTCGCCCGCGTGGCAGTTTTTTCCCCGTTATTTTTTCGGGATAAAAAGTAGCCTATATGTTAATCCAAGTTATAATCTATGTTTATTCCAAATTTCATCCAAATCGGTCTACTGGTTAGAGCGTGAAAGAGTAACAAACATCCATCCATACATACAATTACAAACTTTCGCATTTATAATATTAGTAGGATTTTCGATTGTCATGGACACCTAAATTAAATATTGTTTCTTTATTTTTTTTTTATTGTAGGTATGTATTATGTATACTTAATTAAAATGCTGTGTGTTCTTGTGGCCAATAAGTAATTGTCCATGTCTACTCGTATATGCTACGTGTTATTTATGTCGTAAACTATGAATCATTTCGTAATTTTTTTAAGGTATTTAAAAAAACACCATACTTTTTCTTTTAATTATAAGAAACAACACGCATCCTTCTGCATTCGTACTCCGATGTAGTAAATGATGGAAAATCCATCATTCATTCACTTTTATCAGTACAATTTCATCGACTGCAACTAAGCACTAGTCTAAATGAACAGGAACTTTAGAAAGTGACAAGCAACGGGATCTGTGGAAGTAGCTAACGCTGACATAGACTCTCCTCCCGTGCTCCCGTGCTCCCGTGCTCCCGTGCTCCCGTGCTCCCGTGCTCCGCAAAACTGGTTGATCGTCATTTCTTTAGATTTTAGAGCGTTTCGTGTCCCGCGTACCGCGCGTTTACTCGTCCAAGCGCGCGGCTTATGACTTCGTAGTAGGGGCTTGAAAGCCACGTTATTTGTGAGTGCCATCCTACTAATATTATAAATGCGAATGTTTGGATGGATGGATGGATGGATGTTTGTTTGTTTCTCTTTCACGCTCTAACCAGTGGACCGATTTGGATGAAATTTGGAACAAATAGGTATAGATTGTAATCTGGAATAGGACATGGGCTACTCTTTATCCCGGAAAAATAACGGGAACGGGAAAAAACTGGCACGTGGGCGAAGCTGCGAGTGGCCTCTAGTCTATAATATATCAGTCAGTCAGTCATGACAAAGATTCTTGTAATGCCGGTGCCAGATATGTTGAAGGAAGTGTTCACTTCTTTGAAAGACTTTGCTCACACATTTGCTCACATATTGTTGGATCTGCCAGATATGTGTTCAAACACTTGATCACTCCTTACAGCTCACAGTTTTCAAATATACTTTTTTTTTTATAATAATGCTGGACAATCCACACAGCATATCTAGCCCCAAGCTAAGCAGAGCTTGTGTTATGGGTACTAGATGACTGATATACTTAATACAATATATTACGTGCAAAGATATTTTTTATTATACATAGAAAATACCCAGAACACCCGGAATAAATATTTGCAGATCGTACAAACATTTATCCCGAGGCGGGAATTGAACCCGCAACCTCCTGCGTCGCAGGCGGACATTCGCCCGCCGCGTCACATCGGTCGTCAAACTTCACATAGCATGGACAACGATATGGTCGGCGTGGCGTGACGCGTGAATGTCAGCCTGCGACGCAGGAGGTTGAGGGTTCGATTCCCTTCTTGGGATAAATGTTTGTACGTGTACGTACGTTGAGAAGTGGGCAGGGCATGGCTGGGTCGAGTCGCGTCGCTCGAACTGTTTTTAAAGAAGGCCACATGCCACACAAATGTGAAGTTATTCAACCGCTCAGTACCTACACCTACACGTACCCCACACTCCCTACATTACCATCCCTACACCTACACGTAGCCGAACCAACATTTACAATTGACAAATCAAACGACAAGTTGCTTTATTTTTCGCATCACTTACAACCGTCGGAATATAACTACGGTACCATATTGAACGTCATTTTACTAATCGACAGCGTACTCCGACCTCGTTATCTATACTAATAAATAAAATTGAAGTGTCTGTTTGTAATATTAAAATATTTGTAATATTAAAATATTTGTAATATTAATATTAATATAATAATTAATTTTTACTACATGCATAGGAATGTAT
The DNA here is from genome assembly GCA_947095575.1 of Electrophaes corylata. Lineage (NCBI taxonomy): Eukaryota > Metazoa > Arthropoda > Insecta > Lepidoptera > Geometridae > Electrophaes > Electrophaes corylata. Next base: position 386,803 of record OX352710.1, on the reverse strand, counting down.
ATAGGTACATATACCAAAATAGCATTTTTTAAAATTTGTGTCTGTCTGTCTGTCTGTTTGTTCCGGGTAATCTCTGGAACGGCTGGACCGATTTCGACGGGACTTTCACTGGCAGATAGCTGATTTAACAAGGAGTAACTTAGGCTACTTTTTATCCCGAAAAAATAACGGGAACGGGAAAAACTGACACGCGGGCGAAACAACGAACGGCCGCTATTTTATGCCGTATTAACGCCATCTGTTGGCGATATCGAGTACTACTTTAGTTAAGATTTGTAAGTAAAAATGTTTACCGCCCAACGAAGTGGGCACGGGTCAGCTAGTAATTTATAATATGCATCATCTCACTCATCCTCATCGGACCGACACCTTCGGTCGCTGGAGTTGGGCTGGGGGCCGCCCCGTGCGTGGCGCGACCGACCGCAGCCTGCCAGCGGTGCCAGCTCCGACCGAACGGACGGCTCTACTCGATTTAAATTCAATCAATGTAGCTAAGTACAAGTACCTATTAGAGTCGGGGACAAAACAACGAGATGCATGTCATGTCTGTCTGGCTGGAGGCGCGAGCGGGCGGGCGCGGGACGCGGGACGCGGGACGCGGGATGCGGGGCAGTGATTCAGCGGCGCGGTGCTATATATAGCAGCACACCCTCGGCTCGGGCAACGCTACGATCCTGTAAAGCTCGTATTCACTCATTCAAAATTTTTGCTGGAATTTTAGAAGGAAAAGTGCGTGGCTCAGGCGTAGGTTAGGTACCGAAGGATCAGTGGACGCTCTACGCGTCCGATCCGAGCCGTAGGAGCCCCCGCCGGCGCCGGCGCCGTGCGTGCCTTGTTGGCGTAGTACCTCCCGCGCGGAAGGTTTTCTCGATCATTACTCATATCATCTGACATTTGGTCCTTACCTAACTGTGAGATGTCATTTTAAGTAAGGAAGCGCTCGGTGACCGATGTGAATAAGAGCATTAGGTTATTTACCCGCCATATCCTTTACTGAAACATGCTGAAGTTGTTCTAAAAATTTATAAAATTTCGGTGAAAAGTTACAATGTTCTACACTAAAGATGCCTACGTAAGTAAAGTCAAAGTCAAAAAGCATTTATCCAGTAAAATCCGCAGGGATCATCTTGATCCATCTTAAATTTAGGTGAATCTGAGCGCCAGTTCCTCGCAACCAAGCCTAGAAGAACCGGCAACAAACTTACGGATTGGTTCCTACCGTTTTTTTGGATGCTCCTGTTACAAAATAAAAATAATGTAAATAATAAAGCTCCAGTGTAGTGCCAATCTAACTGAATGCAAGACAGAAAACATGCTAAGGCAATCATACCAAGAACTTAAAGCAACAGAAGTTCAAAAGACAGCACACGCTACGCTAATTAGCGGCGGTTTAGCGGTGTGGCAATACTAGATTGCATCATTAGGGAGCAAAATAATATATTCACGGCAACGGCGCTTTTTTGAATCCAGAGCGAAGTGAGGGATTGATTCCTTAGTAGAATCCTGAACGTAGCGAGGGATTCAAAGTACGTCGCCCGAGCCAAAAATATATTTTGCGCCCGAGTGATACACTCTACTTTTCATCACCCTCTATGAGAAAATAAAAGGCGCCTCATATTTTATTATAATATTATTATTTAATAAAATATAGAGTAACAACTAAATTAAAATTAAATAGTATCTAATAATAAAATAACAAAACTTATATTACATTTGAGATTTTTTTAACTGAAGGTTGCAATTTCGCGCGTTTTTTTTATTCAGCTGGCGGCGCCGTCGTACCAGCCTGTCTTTATTCAAACAATATTCGCGTTCGATTAACAAGTGGCGATCACAATAGGCCATATGGCCGCAGTGATACCAAAGCCGCAAAAATATAATAACAAAAAAAATAAGTGCGCGGCAAACATAATAGCGGCGCACTTGTGAAGTTTGTTATAGGCAACACCACCTTTGGGTGCACTTAAGACGAACCAAGTCGTCCTTTTCGAATAGATAGGATGAAAAATTTTTTGAAAGTTCTAGAGTATTTATTAGTTTGTAAAATAAACTGTAAAATAACTTGTATCATTCAGTTTCGACTCACAGTCGCGTGTAAATCGTATAATGTATTTCTACTGTTATAGGGTGAATTTTTGAGACGGGACAGTGAGGGCACCTTAATCGTTATAGTTACAGGAAAACGTTTTTAGGAAACTATCCATAAATTTTTGAGATATTCTAAACTATATTTACAGATTTTGTAAAAAGTGTACAGTCAGCAAGAAAATGGTCATTTTACACAAAAACTTTTTTTGTTGCCAATCGATCGTGTTTCTTAGAAGGATCAAAAGTCTCTACTGGACCAACTGAGGTTTGAGCTGCGTTGTACATCGATATTCAGACGCGTGATGGCTAGAGGCAGTAGGTATCTTTACAACATCATGGGATGCTTGTTAGATCTATTAAAAGCGCGCACCAAAAATAGAAGTTCATCGAATCGATAAACGAATCACATTGTCTGCGTCAGAACAGTAACCGTCACACGGTTACTGTTCTGACGCATTACAATATCTGTATGTTGTAGGTCATTCAATGTTCGATACAGATGTCGAAGTGACGTAGACCTCGTGGTGGGTTCCTCCTGCTATGAAGTAGCGGTGATCGCTACCTGTAACATGCAAACTATTACTGTTTGTAAACAAACTTGCGGAAGCCTCACGTCATCACGTGAACGTGGGATATTTTGCGATTCTCATGCTCGTTCCGAGAAATGTAGGACTAATAGCTAATGGGAAATATGCAGCGATCGAGAGTGCTTGCTGCTGGGCACGTCGAGACAATGGAGGCGAGCACCGCTAGGCCGGTGGAGCTTCCGGCGCGTGTTGCCTCGCCTCGCCTCGCCTCGCCTTTCGCAAGCTAATGAGCCAGCCCCTCTCTCCTCTGCTGCTACCGCGCTGCTAGAACTCTACCCTGTATTAATTATACGTAGCCGAATAAGGTGCCTAGAAACTATTAGTACCTACCTACATCTGTATCTTAGTACTGAAAGTTTTTCCTGGATACCGGGCACTGGCTCCGGCTGACAGTTGCTGCCCCGGTCGGACATGTACATCCTCGACACGACACCACGAGCTCACGAACCACCTTCAGTGCTTGACGAACGAACGAGCGCTTATATTGCATTGCATCCAACGTTCGCTGTTGTCCTGCTGTGCTTCACTATGGCCTCACCAGTGGATTTTACGGCGACGCTCCATATGCGATTATGGTAATTTCACAAGCTGTTTTATTCGACGCCATGGAATAAAATATTGTTTTCAGTTTGATCGCGTAATTTTCCTTGTACCTCTACCTTGTACCTAACTACTACTAATGATGAACTTTAAACTTATCGCCGTTATTTGGCATCGCAGCCACCCAGCGGTGGCTGCGTCGCGCCGCATGTTCGTTGCCTACCTGCCTAGCTGCCTAGCTACCTATACAAACATGGACATTATCACTGCATCTCAGCTGGCAGGCATGAGGCACGGACGCACACCTGCCACCAATCTAATCTCTGTGCTAGGCTCGACAAGGCTTGGATTGCTGTAACACGGCTCTAAACACCGAATTGAGCTTTTGTATAGACGCATTGTACTCGTCGAACTAACCTCACTGGTCACTGGGTATCAGGTATTCTTTTAAAAAAGTGCTATAAAGCGGTACCTACCTACTGCGGTAAAAATAAAAGCTTACTGCTTAGAAGTAAAAGGAACAACCTGTCTTGTTCGTACCTACCACCGCATCGCATCGCACCGCACCGTCTTCGCGGACGCGGAGTGCGGGGGAGTGTAATGTAGCGTACCTACTGATCTAAGTAACGGAAAGGAACTACATATTCATTTAATGGTTTCACTGACCGACGCTACATTCCATCAGTGGATGAAATCTAACTGATTCATAATGAAAATGCTTTCATTTGAAAACTTTTTCCGAGCGAGAATGATGATGAATAAAGTGCAAGACATGGCGTCGGGTTAGGGTTGCATAGTGCACGGGTGCGGTGGGTGCGCGTCCGTGACCATGAGTCGCGTTACCGATACCGGTTCCCAAGCACCCGCCCGCCCCTTCTCGCCTCTCACCCTCGCGCCTCGCGCCGCTCTTTGTTATTATGCATTGCACGCACGTAGACGAACATCAAGTCTCAAACTATTTTGAAATTCGTGGGATTCGTGTTCCGCATCTCACTCAATACTTACCAAGAACGCTAATCCTAGAAACCCAGGATAGCTGGTAGGTATTCTGAGTCGGCGGCTTGCTCGCGAGGTATTTGCCCCCTCTCAGGACGTACGTCGAATCTAAACTAAAAGGTTGATCGAACATTATGTTCTGATTGTTCGAAACGAAGACGACGCGACGCCGCGGGTGGGGTGCGTTATTGTGGATCAAGGAAATGGACCGTGTACCGTGCGTGAGTCACTGCACTATGCTACCGAATGCGAACTGTACCTTGCACTGTCATTACCAGCTGCCAGCCTGTGCCAGCTGCGCGAGAGGCTCCGTCACCCGCGCCCTGCCCTGCGACCAGGTGCCTTGTGCTCTTGCACATCCTTTGTTGTAAATAAAATCATGAATTTGGGATCTATTCAACAAATTGGTCAATTGGCAATCATAACTGCTATGACGATGCAGCGACTATAAAAACTTTATCGATCTTCATTGTTTCTAAAATAACAAGGTTGAGGCAACTTTTAGGATTCCCATGGAGCGAGGGATCGTTGACGTGCTCGGTCTGATTACATATTTTCCTCGTTAGTAGGTACCTACTTCATGATTCATCGGGATCGTGCTAAATTCTATCGGATCGAGCGTTATTGCGGTGAAATAAAATTAGTTCGCGAACGTCGGCGATCCTAGTCGATCGTCCCGTGCCGTTCCGCGTTCAATCGTCAAATTCACAAGGCGACGATGGTAAAGGAAGGTGCTTTATCGGGCGATGGTAAGAGGTCGTCCGCTATCTCGGTGTGGGACGCGGGGTGAGGGGTGCGTGGCGTGGTGGCGGCGTCGGAGGCTGCGCGCGGCGCGGCCGTCAGTCCTCGTCCGGCGTCGCGCCATGTTCCAGTGCATCGTGCAACCGCGCAACGAGTGCCCATGCCCACCCCACGACCTCCCCGGTACGAGTCACGCACCACCCCACCCCCTACGCACATCCCGCTCACCCCCACCTAACCTACCTACTCCTTTTATGTTATAATTGCCGCCAAAGATGCCAATATCTAATAATAGGTAGGTCGGTAACGATGAGTTAATGAGCCGGCGAGCTTTTGGGCGAGCGCTCGCCCGACTCGGGTCGGCGCTCGGCACTCGGCAGGACGGCGCCGCAGTGTGCGTCCCGAGGCGAACGTGTTTGTTGACATGGGACGCTCGACTCGCTTATCTAGGTGCGGCTCGTCGCCGCCCGTCCAGTGGGACGATGCGCCCTGCTCAGGAGGCGACCGTCGCGGCGTGACCTCCCGCCGCGCTCGTTCGAAGCTCGAACCCTACTCGGAACGAACGGCTTCGACTCGCTCGACGCGTGTTAATCTCGCAACTGGGAACCGGCTTGAATTATAGTGGTGGATGTCTGCGGTCCACTCGGCACTCATCGTAATAAATTACATCCGCTACCGATTCTTCCCTCGGCGGCGGTCTCGCAGACGGACGGGGCTCGTATTCATTCTGGGACCGTGCTTCGTTAGACGATCCAAAATTTGTTATGAGATGCGTTCCGATCGTTCGACCGGCCGCCGGTACAACGGAACCGGTTCAATTTGCCAAGTCGAACGAAATGCCAAGAGCGAACGAGAAAGCGTCTAATGGAGGGCCTTAGGGTGCTGTGGATAAGGACGACATTCGGGCGGCACGCGGCATGCGGCCCGCGCTGCGTCCTCGCCTCGCCTCGCCGACAGCTCCCCTTGTTTGTACTTTGACATTGAAATGCTCTCTTCCTGAATGCATCGACCGCTAACTATTGTTTTGTTTGCCTTGTATGGATGCGTCCGCGAGTCTCATGAAACTATTGGGATGATTGTCGGAGATGTCGCGTCCTCAACGAGCGGCGGACCGGAGTGGAGTGGCTTCTCTCGGCATGCAGTGGGATGGGAACGTTAGCATTGCGTCTGGAGTGCATTGAACTTCCACTATCTTGTCACATAGTGCGCACTGTGTAGTGAGTAGTGAGTAGTGTGCAGTGTGTATTGTGTATGGCTGGCGCGCGTCAGTGGCTTTCATTGCAAGCACCGCCGTCCGCTCTCCGTAAGCTGTACATACTACTATTCGCGTGCTAATGGTCAGAATCGATAATGGGACTATTATTGTATCGATAAAAAACACGATGCGGTACAACGCTAAGAGGCGTCATTGGAGGAGGACAAAGCTCAAGTTGTAAGCGCATTGAGCTGGAACTTTCAATTAATAAGTAATAAACCATCCTAAAAAAAAATCACCATCGCCTTGATTTCTTGTTTTGTTCGACATCTAGGTAGGTACTATATGAATTTAATCTACACTAATATTATAAAGAGGAAAGCTTTGTATTTTTGTATGTTATGAATAAACTCAAAAAGTACTGGACCGATTTTAATAATTCTTTTTTCATTAGAAAGCTACATTATCACTGAGTAACATAGGCTATATTTTATTTTGGAAAAAAATAGCGTTCCGTAAAATATCGTTTTTCAGACACAAGGTGTAAAAAATCAACCAGAAAAGTTACTTATTTTGCGTACGCTGCCTAAACTATAAAAGATAGAACCATAAAATGTTCTACATAATTGTAGATCTTATAAATATCTACAAAAAAGTCAGCGACACACTATACCTATCTATGTCGAGTGAGGCACAACAACCATTTTTTTATTTAAAAATCTTCAATTTTTTTTGGACTACATTTAAACGCATTTATTTTACTCATACTATTAATCCTTATCGAAATAAATTATTTTATCACTAAGTACAGTTTATGTAGATAATATTTGGTCTTTAAATGATTAGGATTGGACGTTTGGTTTTGAAGTTATGGCGAAATTAAAATATTACGTTTTCTGCTGCACGGCCCGTTGCGAAGTGAGCGTCACCAAGTTGGGAGTGCGCGTGCAGGGGAGTAGTTTAGATCTATGAGTTAGGTACCCGCGCGGCTCCGACGCGAGGTCGGCTCCCTACGCAGGTGTTTTATAAAAAGGACATTAATTCATAATGTAATATAGTTTTATGACAAAATCTATACAAATAAATAAAATTGAAGTGTCTGTTTGTAATATTAAAATAACGCTTTTTACTACATGCATAGGAATGTATATACGATACATATACCAAAATAGCATTTTTTTAAATTTTTGTCTGTCTGTCTGTCTGTTTGTTCCGTGTAATCTCTGGAACGGCTGGACCGATTTTGACGGGACTTTCACTGGCAGATAGCTAATGTAACAAGGAGTAACTTAGGCTACTTTTTATCCCGAAAAAATAACAGGAACTGATATAAACTGCCACGCTGGCGAAACTGCGAACGGCCGCTATTTTATGCCGTATTAACGCCATCTGTTGGTGACATCGAGTACTACTTCAGTTAAGATTTGTAAGTAAACATGTTTACCGCCCAACGAAGTGGGCACCGGTCAGCTAGTTTTATCATAAACTAGCTTAGCCGTGCCCACTTCGTTGGGCCGCAAACGTCGTATTAACCATTCGTTCAAATTATGTGCAGTAAAAGGGAAAAGTCTTTTGTTTTAAACATTTTATAAATGGCCCGTACTGCAATGTTGCATCACTAAAATAGTGGAATCCACCAGTCTAAGTGACTCTGTATTTGTCGGGCGTGGGACTACATTAGGCAAAGTAAATTCAATGCATTTCGTTTTACTAGCGTTAAGTAAAAGATTATTAACGGTGAACCAGTTAAGTATTGCGACAGAGCTGCATTCATGTCACCGTAATCGCTCTTTAATCTATCGACTTTGAAGATCAAAGAGTTATCATCTAATTTGACACTAACACTAACATTACATGTTTTCAGTTTAAACGTATCATTATGTTCTGTATTTATTAAATTTGACAAATTGGTCAAAATAATAAAGCCTATGTCACCCGAGGGTAGTGTAGCTTACCAACGCGCAACGGTCAAAGAATTTTCCAAATCGGCCCAGTGTTTCGGAGCCTATTCAATGTAAACAAGCAATCTTCATGCAAACTAGCAATCTTCATGCAAACTAAAAATTCTTCTAGGCTTGGTCGCCAGGAACTGGCGCTTAGATTCACCTACATTTAAGATGTTTCAAGATGATCCCTGCGGATATTACTGAATAAATGATTTTTGACTTTGAATCAAACCTTTCCTCTTTATAATCTACGAGTATATTATGTATATAAAAACACCACTTTTATAACTCGAAAACGGCTGGACCAATTTTTATAGTTTTTGCGTGTTTGGATTTTTCTTCGTCCGTATAAGGATAATAAGTAAGTAATAAAAATAATAATAAAAACAATGCGGAACGAAGTTCACGGGGTCAGCTAGTATTAAGTCGGCCAAACCTCTAGAACTGACACCAAACTTACTTATTTATTTATAGGAAAACCAACAGCTTATACTAATTAAATAACATTGGGATAGAACTGGAAAGCCAATTGGGGTTTTGAAAAAAAATAAACATTGATTTTTTTAAATGTTTTAAAACATTATTATTAATGTAGCGGCTAGCCACAGGTAGGTACCAATCGGGCTGACGCTTAGCTTTTGTGCGTCGCGTCGCCAGTCGTCTCTCCCTGCTCGCACTGTGTGGAAAATAAATCAGTAAATGGAACATGTATTTATCATTGCATCCTTCTGAAGAAATGTAACTAGAAGACTAGAGGAACACATCATTCTTCAATCCCTTACATTGGTGACCCCTGACAAACTTCAATCATCTACAATATTGATATTTCATGCGAAAAACTTAACAAAAAATTTTTCAATTAATAATAAACAATTAAAAATTGATAAAATTTGGAAAAAAACCACGTGACTATAGACGCGCCATGATTGATCACCATAGTTGTGACGTCATAATGTTATAGCTATTTAAAAACAGTACAGTTTACGCCTATTGCAATGAGTGAAAACTAACATTATGACGTCACACGCGCTCGGGTTTGTTCGTTGAAATAACTATTGAATTATTGCGAAAAAATAATTAAAAACTAGTTTTGTTATAAAACTTATATAGGTATGTACTTTCCATTTACCGCAAAAAAATAATAATTCAAAACCCCAATTACAGGTTTTCACGTGTAGAAATTAGTTATGATTCAGTTGCTAACTGTGAAAGTCGTATTGAAATCTACAAAAAGTTAAACATGACGAAAGTTACTAGTGTTACTAATATGTGTGTGCGGGTGGGTGTGTTCGCTATTAAAGAATTCACTGTTCAGCCGCGGTCTAGCTGAACCAACACTCTGGTTTTGTTATCGAGTTGCATATTTAAAAATCCAACTTTCAGCATGAAGTAGAAGTAAGAGCTGACGATATGAAAGTTCCATCGTCGACGTAGGTAGAGTGTAGAGTGTAGAGTGTAGAGGGTGGGTGGATGTTAAGGAGGTGCGGTTGTGGTTGCGCAGACATCCGGCTGCAGCTGGCGGAGCAGTCGCGGGTGCTGGAGGCGCGCGCCGAGGCCACGTGCGGCGTGGCGGGCGAGCTGCACGACTACTGCCGCCGGCGCGCCGACCTCGAGCACGACTACGCACGCGCACTCGACAAGCTCGCGAGGGCCGCGCACCAGCGCCACAAGGACCACAAGCACAAGTGAGTGAGGCATTCACTGCCTTGCATTGTACCTACGTGACGACATGCGGTACCTACCTATGTAACCTATGGCTCGGCGTCGACAGGCGCGAGCAGTGGCCGCTGACGGGCGCGTACGCGTGCTGGCAGGCGGCGCTGGAGTCGACGCGCACGCTGGCGCGCGAGCACGCGGCGCTCGCGGACCTGTACGGCGGGCCGCTCGCCGCGCGGCTGCAGCGCGCCTCCGACGACGCGCTGCGTCTGCATCGCAAGTGTCGAGACATCGGTGCGTGTGGTGGCGCGGGTGGGTGGAGCGTGGGTAGGAATGAGGACTGACGACGGGCTGCGTGTTGCAGTGGTGGAGCGGCACGAGGAGGTGGGCGCGGCGCTGGGCAGCGCGGCGGCGACGGGCAAGGCGCACGCCGCCGCGCACGCCGAGTGGCGCGCCCAAGCGCTCAAGCTGAGGCATGCGCGCGAACAGCGACAGGATCCACCGAAACATAAGAAAATCAAGGCGCTCGACAAGGAACTTGAAAAGGTACATTATACTTTTTATCTTATTACCCCGATCCGAGAGTTACCTTACTAAAAACGGCAATTTACAAATAAAGTTTTCATGTACCTAGTTTAATAAACGGCACATGAAATATAAGCTTAAAAATAATAAAACCCAAACAAACAAAGTATGATTAAATCAGCTTCTCAGTAGCTGATCGGATAGGCCTATAGTTTAGCATATAGTGAAAGTTTCACTTGGTAGTGTGGAGTCGTGCAGCGCGTTCCCGTTCTCAAGTGAAGTGTTTGTGTTGCAGCGTCGCGTCCGTCACAGCAGTGCGCGCGTGGCGGCGCTCAGAGCCCGCGTCGAGTACGTGCTGAGCCTGGAGGCTGCCAACGCCACGCTGCAGCGCTACTACCTCGACGACATCGCCGACATCATCCTGGTGAGCATCACTCTGCATCTGCATCCTGTTGCAGCGCAGCACAGCGCAGCACAGCGCCATGCAATGTACCGATGTGTGTGCGCGTGTTACAGTGCATGGAGGTGGGGTTCGAGGCGGTGGTGGGGCGCGTGGTGCGCTGCTTGTCGGCGGGGGAGAGCGCGCGGGGCGCGGCCGCGGGGGGAGCGGCGGCGGCGCTGCGGCTGGCGGGGGACGCGCTGGACGCGCTGGCGGACCGGCAGCGTCTGCTGGACGCTCACGCCGCCGCCTTCTCGGTGCCGCGCGCGCTGCCCGCCGCCGCGCCCGACGTGCCGGTCGACCGCGACGACCCGCCGCCGCCGCCGGAGCCGCCCTCGCCCGACGAGCTGGCTCTGCTCGCCGACCTGGAGGCGCGCCTGCTGCATCTGGAAGCGGGCGCGCGCACGCTGCGCGCCGAGTGCCAGGAGAACGCCAAGACCCTCGACGCCGCCGAGGCGGAGCTCGTCAAGCAGGTGCGTTGATCGACCCGACCGCTCGCGCACTTAGGGATCGTCCGATCTTGAATCTCGTTGGAAACGGTGGTTGCAGATGGAGGGCAGCGACTCTCAGTGGGACGTGAGCTCGCTGTTCGGAGCTGGTGCACTCGGGGGCGGCGGTGTGGGCTCGCTGGGGGCGCCCCCGCCTCCGCTCGACGACCAGGAGGATTACTACCTGGCGGTTAGTATTCATACATTATCCGAATGCACACTATTTTCGATCGGTACTTGTAGAAGCATTAAAATTTAAAGTTATTATTCAAGATGATCCCTGCGGATTTTACTGAATAAATGCTTTTTGATTTTGACTTAAAGTTATGCTACAGATTATAATAAAACTTAGATAAGGCTAATAATATCGATCGGTCCAGAAATTTCGTGCGTACGTGTCGTGTGCGGGCAGACTGGCGCGCGTCGAGAGCAAGGCGCAGGCGCTGCGCAGCGGGCTGGCGCTGGGCTCCCCCTCCCCCCGCCCCTCGCTCTGCCCCCCGGCCGGCCCCCCCTCGCCGCCGCGCCGCGCCGCCCGCGCCCCTCGCCCCGCGCGCAGCCACTTCGCCGCGCCGCAGGACACGTGCTTGCCGCGCGTGCTCACCGAGTGCGTACGCATCATATCCACATACGGTACGTCACATGACTCCCACACCACACAACTCACGCACACAAGGCACCCTCGACACGTGATGACGTGCCGTTTTATTAGAATAACGATTCAATGTCCGAGCGTGAGGGAGGAGGAGGATGCGTGTAATGCAGCGGAAGGTCGGTTGCAGGGCTGCGGCACCAGGGGCTGTTCCGCGTGTCCGGCTCGCAGGTGGAGATGCAGGCCCTGCGCGCCGCCTTCGAGCGCGGCGAGGAGCCGCTGCGCCGCGTGCAGGACGCCACCGACATCAACTCGGTGAGTGTGCGTGAGGTGATGGTGGTGTGGTGGGTGAGGGCGGAGGAGTGAGGGCACGAGTGACGGCGCGCGTGCGTGTGCAGGTGTGCGGGCTGCTGAAGCTGTACCTGCGCGAGGTGCGGCCGCCGCTGGTGGCGATGCAGCTGCAGGAGCGGCTGCTGCGCGCGGCGGCGCTGCGCGACGACGGTGCGTTCGTACGCGCGCTGCGGCCCACGCTGGCCGCGCTGCCGCCGCCCTCGCTGCTGGTGCTGCGCTACCTGTTCGCGTTCCTGCACCACCTCTCCACGCGCAGCAAGGACACCTGCATGGACGCCTGGAACCTCGCCATCTGCGTCGGACCGGCGCTGCTCGCCGCCAGGGGGGAGCCTCCGCACCAGCTCGCCGCGCAGAACCTGCTCAACGACCTCGTCAAGCGCACCATCCTCATGCACGAGGACCTCTTCCCGCAGGACGTGGCGCCCCACACCCTGTACCGACCGCCGCGGTGAGTACACCCCCTACACCCCCCCTACCGGCACTCTTCATCCTCGCTACGGCTACATACATGAATGTACGTTATAATAGGCAATCAAGTTAGCTATCACCACTTATCAGGTTACATTCTTTACATTGTTGAACAGCGAATCGGAAGAAGAGTCAATGGCACAGGCGGCGGTCGCCGAGGCGGAGGCGGAGGCGGAGGCGGAGGTGGAGGTGGACGCGGACGCGGAGGCAGAGGCGGACGCGGAGGCGGTGACGGAGGCGGAAGGTGCGGCTGACGTCACGGACGAGAGGGTCACCCCCCCGCCGGCGAGCCTCGCCTCTGACACGGACGGTACGAGACGCTCTAGTTTTCTTCTTCCACTCTCTTCTATCTGTAGTCATCTACTCATTTCCTACTTATATCTCGTTACGTACGTATACTCGTCTCGTTATATTGCTCTCTGGCCTGGCTTCGTGATGAGATGACAAGTCCATCCCACGCTGCAACGTTTCCATCGCGGGCGCTACTTTTATTAAATAAATATTTGTGGACATGTTACACAACATCATCTAGCCTATAAAATACAAATAGGGCACTGCGATCTCCGCGTAGTTACCTCGGGCCCTACTGTATGTCTATATTGTATACTGATTGTGTTACAGAGGAGTCCAGCGAAGAGCCGGACAGTGGCGAGTGCGAATGGACAGACAACGTCTCCTATCGCAGGTAATATACCCCCCCCCCCCCCCCCGGGCCCCACACACACACACACACACCCTCTCACGTTTTTTTTAATGTAATGCTATGTATGCATTGTTTGCAGAACTAGCAGCGCCGAGCGAGCTGACGTACTGGCACAGGTACCGCAAGAGACGGCCGTGTGACGCGCGTGACGCGTGTGACGCGAGTGACGCGTGTCACGTGGGGCGGGAACATGTCCGCGTACGCTGCGATGCCAACACGTAGTTCTGCTTAGTTAGAGTATCGACATTAGACGTCGCTTAGCGTACTATCGTAGGCCGTGTGGTAGCGAGTAGTGCAGCGCGCATGTACTTGTAACTATACTAATGTAGTTTTGAATGCTGATAGTGTCCGGCCGCACCGCTCTATCGAACAGAACAGGCCGAGTGTACTTGTACCGACCTGCTCCTACTCGCGTGTACCGGCCGACCGATGACTAGTAATGCTGCTTGGTTGTGCGTACGAGTTGCATCATTTATACATTTGTGTTGTCGATGTTCCGCCATCCGAGGGGCGCAACATTATGAAAGCTGTGCTTCTCACAAGCGCACCAGCCAGCAGTAGAGCTCTCAGTGAAGGACTCGTCCCTCGTCCGGGGAAGTACCGCCGCGGTCATCCAGGCGCACGAGCCTACGCCTCGGCTTGATGAGCGTCACCTGACCTTAGCATCAGGTGCGCCATCCGCTTGTTCCATCGAGCGCTGTTACAACGCTCACTTACCAGTGGGCGCGACTACAAGTTGATAATACCCGACGAGTCGTGTGCCTGGATGGCTTACCTACATTTACTTAGCTTTACTCGTGCTGTGTTGTGTTGTGTTACGTTGTGTTGTGTTGTGAAGTGAACCGGTGCGGAGGTGATCTTGGTCGGCCGCCATGCTTTTATTGTTATATTTGTTTTGTAATTGACGAAGTAAATGTGACGTAAGTTTGTAAAAGCACGAGAGACATTTGCGTTAATGTTGTAAGTAATACGACCGCCGACCGTCCGCTGAGTAACACTACCTCCGCGCAGCGAGCTCCGCCGGCCTAGCGGCGCAGTGGCATTCTTGTAATAGATACTCTTGTTGTAAGTTGGATGTGTTCCGAACATATCTATGCATTTAAGTGACTAACATGTAAGTACGTAGTTATATGCAACCGTGTCTCGTGGACTAGCTGAGGGGAACAATGAACGTGATCGAACGCATGCGCGCGTGTTAGTGGGGGGGGGTGAGCCCGGCCTGTGCGCTGTGCGCTGTGCGCTGTGCGCTGGTGATACCTGGTGCTGGTTCATAATTTGAGATAAGCGTCTATCTTACTACAAACTATCATTTTTGTTTGTAATAGCAGTGAACCCTGTATGCATTTTCGAAACGTATAAAACTAATTTTAAATACCCAATAATATAATTACTTGAAGTTAAATTGATAAAAAATACAAAACATTAAATGTATAAAAAAATGAGTAAGTATTCATCCAAAATACAAGTAGAATTAAGTTAATAAAAAAAATTACTAAACAAGTGTCGAAATGCTTTTCATTGCGGAGTACAAAGAACCACTACAAATGTCAAAACTAGTAGAGCCAACGCCATCGTAGAGCTCATTGTTGAACCTTCAGCTTCGCGCGGGACGGCACGTGACCACGCCACCACGCCACCACGCCACCACGTCACCACGTTCATGCTGCCGCCTGCAGCGGGCAGAACAACAACACGAAAGTGCCATTAGTAGTAGCAGAGCTCCGAGAGAGTGAAGGGCTCATCCGGGTTGCGTACTAGCACCATGCCTATTCCTGACTGTGAGCAGCGCGTGCTCCGGTTAGAAGGGTGCCGGTGCCGGTGCCGGTGCGGGTGCGGGTGCGGGTGCGGGTGCGGGTGTGGGTTGCGGGTGCGGGTGCGAGGGTAGCACCGGTGTAGTTGCAGGCACACGAGGCTTAAGGTTGATGTACGCAGACTAGTGCATCGTAAGGACACGTTAACTAGCGTGACCTGCGAGGCAATGCTCTGTTATTGGTAATGGTAACCACTTGACATCAGGTGGTCCATATGCTTGTTCCATCAGCAAGTCACATAAAAAAAGACCTGTTTTAAGATATGGACAGTCTAACAAGCCGTGTATAAGTTTGTACAAGAATATAATATCTTTCTTAATATCAGATGAGGAACGCTGAGAGATTTCATTTTAAAACTGGTGAGTCGTGCTTCGTACGAGGGCAATTTCTTACATTTATTATTGCCCTATGCTCAATACTCAATACATATTTATACGATATTTTTTACGATACAAACATTGTTCTTATTGTGTAATGTAAGTAGGTATCACAGGGACCCTGAATAGGGTGTAGCGGCATAGAGCCAGGCCGAGCTTATAAAGTATACCTACATGTATGTATACATGTACTATTTTTAGAATAATGGGATTCGTGATTTTGTGTGACATTCCAGTTAGGCTTATCTTTTTAATATGCTATATTGTAGTTGGTACAGAAATCTCTTTGGATCGTTCTAACCTGCTAGAATGAGCTTCATAACCCGGAGACCTAACAATACCTACTGTTAAACTATAAAATAATACAAACTATATATAGGTACAATTGTAGACGCAGGTATATCTAACAACGCCTGGATCTTTGAACGACTTTATTAACTTACCTACGTAGAGAGAAAACCGTAAAGTTGCGACGCTTCTTTGATTGTTTCGTCTGAAATGATGAGAGCTATCCACGTCCGCGATGCCTCCTCGGAGTTTCTAATATTATTTACTCATCATTAAATTCGTTGTTTGTAAATTTGTACTTAGCTGTAGATGGTTGTTGCAGTACTATAGAAGTGAGTGTTGTGCAGTAGCTAGCTTGCTGATGTTTAAGAGCTTAGTCTATTGGCATAGCACCGTGTAATCACCAACCACCAACCACCAACCAGCCTTGACAACTCACGTCGTAAAACATTATTTATTGTGTGATAACTAGCGAATCGCGCGACTTCGTCCGCGTAAAGTTCAACGTTCAACTTATAACTGTGATAAGCACAGGGCAAGACATTGTTTTTTGTTAAGTTTATTCTAAGTTTTGTGTATTATTTCTTGGCGATCCCTAATAAAATAAATAAATAACGTGTGTGTGGGTGTGTGTGTGCTTACAGGTAGCCCAGCCCCCCTCCTGCGTCCCCTGCGACCCCGCCCCCGCCCCTGCCCCTGCCCCTGCCCCCGCGTTCGACGCACAGTGCAGGTAACGCAGGATAGCACGACTTAAATAATGTCCAGCACAATGGAAACGTCTCCTTCCCTCTTGTATTACAAAAGTGCATAAAGTGATGCATCCGTATACGGTAGAGAGTTGTACGTACAGTAAAGATAAAGATAAAAAGATAAAGATCATTTATTTGCTTAGACATGTGTGTACACTACTACAACACAGATGTATGTGTGTGTGTGTGTGTGTGTGTTGTAGACGCCTCGCTGACAGCACGCCCGACCTGGTGCTCGACCTGCCGCTGCGGCCCGAGGCCCAGGCCGAGTCCGAGCCCAGCCCCAGCCCCTCCCCCTCGGTGGGCGAGGGGGAGGGGCTCGAGGCGCCGGGGGGGGACGCGGCCGACATGTTCGCGCACAACAGAGACACGCTCAAGAAGAAGACGCACCACAAGTCAGTATAGCCATTTTATCATGCACGCACGCCCCGCGGATGTAGTGATGGAGGAATAAATTTTTTATTTAAAAAAATATTGCCCCTAGCCTCCTACTGTGGAAAGCATCGTGAGAAAACCGATGAATGTAGCAGCGGCGATGGCCTTGGAATACCATCTCACAACGACATCACTATTGCCTGTTGCAGTCAGCCGGTCCCCGAGGGAGCAGTCAGCGGCGGCAGCGGCAGCGGCAACGGCAGTCCGGTGCCGGTGCGCAACACGGCGCGCGTGTGCGCCAAGTTCGCGGAGCTGACGCTGACGGGGGGCTCGTTGAAGCCCGCCCTCGCCGCCAAGCCAGCGCTGCTGCGCCGCCCCGCCCCCTCGCCCGCCGCCGCCTCACCCCCACCCGCGCCCGCGCCCCCTGCCCCGGCCCCCCCGACGGGCTAGTGCACAGAGCGGGGCGGGGTGGGGGCGCAAATGACGAATGTATTTTTCGAGTTGTTTTGACGGTGCGAGTCCGCCCCCCCCTACCCCTCCCGCCCCCTAGCGTGCAAGCATAGCGACGCATCACTTTTATATGGATCTGTTATTTTTTATGAATATATTGTCAATGTGTGTGTGTGTAGGTGTCGCGGACTCTCTTGTGCGCTACCTTACCGTATCCTGTAGGTAGGCACTATATATACATGATATACTCAATAAAGCAGTATTAATCAACATTGTACTTTCATTTCATAATTGTGTGAGCGAATCGTGCGTGCGTCAGTGGTCGGACAGGTACCTAATAGAGGAGGGACGCGTCCGGCGTCACGTGGTGCGTGCTAGCTGACGCGACATGTCTGCGAGACGCGTCCGGCGTCACGTGGTGCGTGCTAGCTGACGCGACATGTCTGCGAGACGCGTCCGGCGTCACGTGGTGCGTGCTAGCTGACGCGACATGTCTGCGAGACGCGTCCGGCGTCACGTGGTGCGTGCTAGCTGACGCGACATGTCTGCGAGACGCGTCCGGCGTCACGTGGTGCGTGCTAGCTGACGCGACATGTCTGTGAGACGCGTCCGGCGTCACGTGGTGCGTGCTAGCTGACGCGACATGTCTGCGAGACGCGTCCGACAGAGATGTGCTGCCCACGTATACTGCTGCTGCTGCTGCTGCTGCTGCTGCTACTGGTCTCGTATAACTAACAAGTCGGTTTACATACCTACGTTGTCGAGCACATGCATGGACGGTGTTCATCGAGGATGCACAACATTACGCTTTCATTTGACAAAGAACCTTATACTAACGGAACCAACGGAAACCCTATTATATTATAAAGTAGCCCTCTACTTTATATGACAAGGTAGGAGTGGTGGAGAGGAGGACGGGGTGCAAGAGTTCAAGTAACTACTTCAGTAATAAATCGGTGGGATCACTTTTATTTAGATATCTTAGTACAAATCAATGAAGCTTACAATCTATCAACGAAAAAACACAAGGTCTAAATATATTCGATATATTTAGAATAATGTAGTGGTAAGTAGTATCACTGCCTCGTCACCGGCCATGTTGCCCCTTGCACACGCACGTCACACGTCACGCGACACTATCCTAGCAACACAACGCACTCGCGGCGTGGCGTGGCGTGGCGTGGCGTGGCGTGGCGTGGCGCCCTGCTAGCTCTGTGTACCTAATGCAACAGTGTCTGCAGGTGTCACGGTCGACGCTCCTACCTAGGCGTGCCATGGGCATTGCATCCATACTAAATGCTCACTAACTACCTATACTCGTACCTACTATAGCTAGCAAACATCACATATGTACCTACTCCAGACCAGACTACAATCATTATCTTATGAGATCGCAACGAATGCCGGTTAACCGTCCCGCGTCCGTCTCAGCCTTGGTGTGGTTGTCATGCGCAGTGCACGTGCTCTACCAACAACGCGGGCGTGCCCTACGAGCCGAGGTGACGTAGCTAGCTGCCCGTCCCGGACTAGCGTCTAGCGTCGCATGCAACATTGAAGCAGTCACACTATCACGCTTGTGGCATGTCTTACAACTTGTTTATTTTTTATTTTATGAAACGTAGATAACGTAGCCTAGGTAGGTACCTTTTTCGACTTTAATTCAAAGAACTTATTTATATTCTGTGCCTCACGTAGGTAAAGTATGAAATATTCCATGTTTCTACATCATAGATCTATTCTGGTCATCATCAGTCTTGAGTAGAATACACTTAGGTATACACCTACTCTAATGCTAGCTTTTTACGGAAACAAGTTTCAAACTTAAAGTTATAGCTTCAGAAGTACCCGGGAGGCTCCTGTGTCCTGGATGTTATCTGGCTCGATATCTTATACAGGTTTATTGAATGTTTGATAAACCCCTCGACATGAAGCTATACTTCTGAAGAAGTACCATCCGGGATCCTGTACATGATCTGCAGTTCATCAGACTGTCATCATTCTGGAGTCGGACTCCACTTCGTTCTCTCTCAACTCGTTTAGACGATCCAGGAACCGCTACAAGGTAGCTCTCCTACGTCGGCGATCCCTTCGGGACCCGGGTGGGGTTCACAGCGCCGAGCCGAGCAGCCGACCATCCGAACATTGAAGCGTCACCATCGATTTAGATTTCCATCAGCTCGGGTGGTTATTGAGATTTATCAGATTTGTTTCTCGACACCAACCAGACCTGCGGCGTCCACGCTACGTCCCGCTCGCTATCGCTAGCTAGCTCACTCGCTCCCTCGCTCTCTCGCTCTCTCCCTCGCTCGCTCGCTCGCGCGCTAGTAGCGAAGGCAGTGCTCGTGCAGCAGCGGAGCGGCGTTCTCCTTGTCGCGCGCGTAGTGCGTGGCGGGCGGGGGGGGCGCGGCGGGCGGGGGCAGGCTCCCCCCCGCGCTGCCCCCGCCCGCGCCGCCCCCGCCCGCGTACTCGACGGCCAGCACCGCAGCGGCCTCGTACTCGTCCCCCGAGCCGTCGGACGCCTCCAGGTAGCCGAACAACCGCGCGGCACCCGCGGCGCGACCCTCCCTCCGCCGTGCTCCACCACCTGTCCCCGCACCCGCACCCGTACCCTCCTGCTGCTGCTGCTGCTGCTGCTGCTGCTGGTGCTGCACGGGGACCGCGAAGCCGGCGGACGCGGGCACCTGCACGGCCACGGGCAGGGCGACGGTCGCGGCGGCGGGGACGGGCGCGCTCGCGGGGGGGACGCCGCCTCCCCCGGAGCCGCGCGCCGCGCTCGTCGTCGGCACCTTCAGGTTGCGGCTCTCGATGTGGCTGCGATGTGAAAATGTGAAAGGAGCATTATTATTAGCGGCCGATCGACGGAGCTCCGGCTCCGACGGCCTCCTCGTCCTACGTGTTCGTACGTGTCGTAAATGTTCGCCCCGAACTGAGCTCTCGTGCCGATTCTATGAAATATAAAATGTGAAAGAATTTACTTAAAAAAATTAACGCTCCTTCGGAATTTCTAATTATACACTACTTAGGTACCCATTCCACACCTTACCAATGAGCAAATTCATAATGATGTTGCTCGACTGACAAGCTTGACGACAGGTGGGTCGGCAGGTCGCTGTCGGGGATGGTAACGGTCCATAGGGCTGCATTGCAAGTAAGGCGTGGCGTGGGTAGAGGTGGGGATACTGACTGTGCGTCGCGCAGGTGGATAGCGAGCTGGTGCAAGTCGTCTGCGAGGAAGGCGCACTTGCCGCAAGCCTTCTTGTTGTGCACCTTGTGCACGTGCGTAGCGAGCCGCTCCGCGCGGGCCGCCTTGTACTCGCACAGCGCGCACGCGAACGGCTTCAGGTGCGTGTTCAGGTGCCGCTTCAGGCACCAGTTGTCCACTCCCGACCACGGGCAGTAGCAGCATGCGTACCGGCGCTCACCCTGCGGACACCTCGGGCATCAGGATCGTCATCGCATTAAATAACTCCACAGCAGGACTTGGACCAGCAGGTGGGTCGCCGCGGTCACCGACCTCGGCGGACGAACGGTTACCGCAGCGTCGGGTCGCAGTGGTCACATCCACGGAGGATATTCGAAGCCGGGACTAGCACGCTACGTTAAGGAGACTCACCTTGCGTCTCGGTGCCGCGGAGGCGGCGGCGGCGGCGGCGGCGGAGGAGGAGGAGGCGGGGGCGGCGGGCGGCGGTGGCGCGGGCGCGGGTGCAGGCTTGTTGTGCGGCGCCGGCTCCGCCTTCAGGTGCACGCGCTCCTGCTTGACGAGCGGCGGCGGCGGCGGCGGCAGCGTCGGGGGCGGCGGCGGCGGCGCGCGGTACTCCACCTGGTGCGCGCCCGCGGGCGGCGCCGGCAGCAGCGTCGGCATCGAGGGCACCTGCTGCGGGGGCGCGGGGGGCGGCTCGCCCGTCGGCTTCGAGTAGTAGAGCGCGGGCGCCGCCTGCTGCTTGGCCGCCTGACGACGGATGCGATTCAGGTCGTACGGCTGGTCGCGGTGCATGCGCAGGAAGTGCTTCTTGACGTGGTCGGCGCGGTTGAACTGCTTCTGGCACAGGTAGCAGTGGAATGGCTTCTCGTCGCGATGGATGTTCTCGTGACGCGTGAAGAGGTCGCGTCGATCCGTGGCGTAGGGGCAGGCTTGGCACGCGTAGCGCTTGCCGCCGTCGCCGGCAGCCGCCGCCTCCTCGGAGGGTGGCTCCCCGGCCCCCGGCGAGGGGTCGTCGGGCGAGGCGCGTCGCTCGAGGCGCAGAGCCTCCACCTTGCTCTTGAGGCGCTGCAGGTAGCGCGTGAGGTCGTCGAGCGCGGGGTTGTCGCGCAGCAGATGGTCGGCGGCGGCAGGGTCGGAGTGGTGGTCTCGCGCTAGATGCTGACGCACGCTGCGAGCCCAGCCCGAGGCGAAGCCGCAGCCCGCGAGGGGGCATTGGAAGGCCCTCGCTTGCGAGTGAGTGCCGAGCCAGTGCTCCGCCACGCGCGCCAGGAAGCCGACGCACTCGCAGTCGGCGCACTTGAAGAGTCTCTGCGCCGGGTTGTAGGCGGCGACGCGAGAGTGCGCCCACGCGAGAGGCTCCTCGGCTGCAGTCCAGCGGTCCTCGGCCGTGGGGTCGGTGCGCGGCGTGAAGTTAGCCTGCAGGATGCCCGGGGGCGGGAAGCCGTTCTGCATGAGGGCGGCGAGTCCCCAGGCCGTGATGTGCTCCTCGGGCCGCAGCTCCTCCTCCAGGTCGCGCTCGGCCGCCGGGAACTCGACGCCGACGCCGACGGTCGCCTCCTCTCCGTACAGCTTCTTGGTGATCTCCTTGAACATGTCCTCGCAGTCCATGGTGAGTGACGTGACGTTGCCCGCGCCGCCCTCCATGCCGCTCCTTCCGTAGCTGCTCAGCACCTGTCGACAAGGCGAACCTGCACTCGCTGCCATCGACATCCTCGGACGACACACCACACACCTCTAGCTCCCTACTGCCGCTTTGGATCGTGTGTTAGATCATGCGTCTGCTATCTACCTGCTTACGTAGGACCCCACTGAAGTATTTCTAGGCCCATAATTTGAACAAAAAAAATTGCACCGCATGCACTTTCGCGTGAAACGTGCAAAAACATTTTTTACACAAGAGATAGTAATAAAAATTGGAATCTAAGTAGGTAGGTAATAAGTTCTTTGCGGACGGCAAAGAACCTCAATAACCGAATCCCACTGTGACGACGTCCAGCTCTCTATTAGTCAAACGACTGTCGGTTCTAGTTCGAAGGTTTAGAACATCAAGTTGGTACTGAAGACTAGGTAGACCATCCGATCAGCAAATTACGTAGGTGAGTGAGCAGTGGATTTACGATTTCATTCTAAGGAAAAAGATTATGGACGCACGAGTTAGTCCGGCATCAGGAGAAAGTCTCCCCTTGCAAATGCATCCCGATCTGTGCCCTCGGGCCCACCCCCTGGTGCGACGGCGCGGCACCCTTCACCGGAGCCTCCTGTCCCGCCCGGGGGGTGCAGGGGCGCCTCCGGGACAACGCTCAACCCTCTCGGATTCGCAACACGACGACAACTATGAAACATGCATCGGAGCTCGGTCGCGACGAGCTTCGAGCTGCGAACGCGGAGCACGAGCACGAGCACGAGCACGAGCACGGGACGAGCTCGCCCGCCGCGCCCGACGGGAGTGGCATCCGATGGCCAGGCGGAGGCGAAGGCGGAGGCGGACGCGTCGACCGCTATCGCGAAGGGAGAAGAGCGGGTGCGCTAAGATGTGCGACACGTCCGATAGGTGGTAGGTAGGACTCGCGAGCGCGGCTCGGATGTAATGCGTGCGAGCGAGGTGACGTCACCGGTGCCGGCAGGAGCGGCAGGAGGGAGCGGTATCGATCGAGAGGGGTGGGTGGGGTTCACCTGCCGGCGCGGGCTGGGTGCGCTGTCGGCGGCGGGTGGCGGGTGGCGGGCGGCGGGCGGCGGGCGGCGGGCAGCGGGACCACAGCTCGGAGCGGCGCGTCGGCCGAGACTGACGCCCGCCGCCACCCGCCACCCCCGCCACCCCCGCCCTCCTGCACGCACGGAGCCCATTCACCGCGCGCCTATCGACCGCATGCCTTCCCCTCCCGCCGCCCCCGCGCCCCGCACCCCGCGTTACATCTGTACTGTAGTAGTTCCGCTGACTACAAGTTTATTAGAAGCGTCCGAACTCTGCGAAGGATAAGTACTCAGGTCGCTGCGCTGCGACAGAGCCCCGCCGCTTGCTAATTCTTGGGAGCCAAATTATTGGATCGATAACATGACGCGACCGATGTGACGCGGCGGGCGAATGTCCGCCTGCGCCGCAGGAGGTTGCGGGTTCGATTCCCGCCTTAGGATAAATGTTTGGACGATCCGCGAATATTTATTCCGGGTGTTCTGGGTATTTTCTATGTTTAATAAAAAATATCCAGGGATGTAATGTATCGCATTAAGTATATCAGTCATCTAGTACCCATAGCACGAGCTCTGCTTAGCTTGGGGCTAGATGATGCTGGGTGGATTGTCCAGCATTATTATTATTATAACTAGTGGTTCTGTGAGAACAGTTGTAGGGGGCTGGGTATATTTTAGGTAGTAAAATACAATTATTTCGACGGATACTTCTACTTCAAACTTGACAAGAAGAGATGGAAGGGAATCGAACACATAAAAACATGTTTGGGTAGACACGGAGAATGATAAGAAAGCGCGCGGATTGAAAGTTGAACAACATAGCGCTCTCGAGCCCTTGTAGCAGCTTGCTGTGTTCCGCTGTGGAGGGTGTGGGTACAGTGGGTACAGTGGGTACAGTGGGTACAGACAGGCACACTGTATGTACCTCAGGGTGTATACCTCAGGACACAGCAGTGTATTGTAGGCAATGCTTTGTTATTGTGCGACGGTAACCACACATTTTGTAATTTCGTAGTTTAATTATTTTGTTTTTCTTTTAGTATTTTGTTATGTATATTTGACTACTTAATTGTTATTTTGGATAGAAACGGGATATTTACCATGATTTTTGAGTTTGATTGTTTCCCGATATTTCGGCACAGTTGCATGCGCCATGATCACGGGTCGAACTGAAGTGACTATCCAAAATATTGATCAAAACCATGATAGTTTAAAAAGTTATACTTAATTGTTACCTAATGACCTATTGATTATTGTATTTTTTTTGTCCTTCTATTTTTGTCTTTCGAGTCGTTACTAATTTAATTAATGTAATTGGTGTGTGACCGTTTTAATTAAATGTAAATAAATAAATGCTGGTGGGCCATATGCTTGTTCAATCAGCAAATTGTATAAGAAAAAAGTGCTGCGGTGGCTGTTTTTTTTTACAGTATATTTTAAGCCATGACGTGTATAACATCATACCTAAATGACTGTGAATATAAGTTGGTGTACTGTAGGTACTGTATAACTGTGATTATGAGTTTGTTTAAAAATATGTTGAATGTTTGAATGTGGTGGCTGGAACTGGGGTAGTCGAAACCATTTACCAGTATTTATAACCGTGACACAAGTTATAGTAAAAAGTCTCTCAGTTTGTTTTTTAAGCTATGAGGCATCTTCTATCGTGGCTGTGAGTGATGCGGTAGCTGACAATTTTTAATTGTCTTTTTAGCCGTAAATTTTTTTATATAATACTATAATTATATTGTGGCTATATGTCTGTGATGGGCTTAAGCTATACAGTTTTTTGTGACATGTAATATGAGTTGCGGTGCTGCTCGCCATTAGTGCGCTTGGACTGGTCTGCACGCGCGGCCGCGGCTCGAGGTGGACGGATACGGGCTAACATATACTGCACTACACCTATTTAAAAATATATTTAGTAGTATATAGTAGTAGTTTTTGTCATCTTATTTTTTGAGTCACAAACCAAAATGCAAAAAAGAATTGTTATTTTTCATGGTACCAATATAGTCAGGTATGTATTTAGCGTATATATCGTACTGGCCCTAGCAGGAGTAGCAGGAATGTTGGAAGTCAGTCTAAGTACCTACGTAGCAAGATACTCTAACCCGCAGACGAAGTCGCGAGCGGGACAGCTAGTAGGTAGTAATAATAATCGGTAGAACGAGTTACATTACAATTAAAATTGTAATGTAACTCAGCTAATTATTATGATGGGTGGAAACCACACTTGAGCACAAACCATCGTGGCGTGTCGTGGCGTGTCGTGTCGTGTCATGTCGTGTCGTGTCGTGTCATGTCGTGGCTGTGCAGCTCCGGCTCCGCTCGATGGATGAGACGCGAAAGTCGCGAGTTCCACCTTCATACAGAGTTGCATTATCGAGCGCGGGGGGAGGACGCCCCCCTGCCCCTCCCCCCGGGGGGCAGGGGGGGGGGGGCACACGGGCACGAGACTGTTTGAGGACTCGTTGACTGAGTTTGGTTGAGGAATCGATTGAATAAAAAGAACCCGTTACTGAATGATGGCGGGTTGGAAAATAGACCTACAGTAGGTGCTGGTATTGTCATTGATTTTTCTTACTCATATATTTATATCCTAGTCTACTTTAGTTTTTTTTTGTAACTATCTTTCTGATTTATAAACATGAAATCGTCAGGGAGCTGCTGACCCATGCATGGCTACGGACCCATGCCGGATACTGCTGCTACGCCTCTCGTAGCATGGCTACGGACCCATGCCGGATACTGCTGCTACGCCTCTCGTAGCATGGCTACGGACCCATGCCGGATACTGCTGCTACGCCTCTCGTAGCATGGCTACGGACCCATGCAGGATACTGCTGCTACGCCTCGTAGCGTGGCTACGGACCCATGCAGGATACTGCTGCTACGCCTCGTAGCGTGGCTACGGACCCATGCAGGATACTGCTGCTACGCCTCTCGTAGCATGGCTACGGACCCATGCAGGATACTGCATCTACGCCTCTCGTAGCATGGCTACGGACCCATGCAGGATACTGCATCTACGCCTCTCGTAGCATGGCTACGGACCCATGCCGGATACTGCTGCTACGCCTCGTAGCGTGGCTACGGACCCATGCAGGGAACTATTGATTTGCTGATGACATGAAGACATTGAGACCAATCACTTTTTACTTCTGGAAAACGAATGTATTATACTTTAGTTTTTCCATGTAGGGACATTTGCAGGAATTTGCATTTGCGTATAAAATGCCGGCGTTTTTGATTATTTTTTTATGTTTAGTTTATGATTATCTTTTTAGTTTATTATTTTCATTACTGTTATTTTTCTTTTTTTTTTGTTTAATTTAAGTATTTAGTTTTAACCTATACAGTAATCTATTTCATTTATTTATACTATCGAAAACCCTCTCACTGTATAATAATAATAAGCCATTTATTTCCCAAAATTTGCTATACGCTATATTGAGGCGACCGACGATTAATATTAGCGCTAATAAGCCTGTCGCAGTAAAGTTCGGTGATCAGCTTCGTGGCTTGAAGAAGGAGGTCGTGGTCGATGGCTCAGACACTCCGCGGAGTTGGAACTCACACTTTTGGAACGTAAACTTTTTTGAAGGCTCCATACAAAATCCATACCTACCCAAAAAATTTAAGAATATAGGATCGCGTTCATAATTCGAACCGAGAGGCATCCATGACGACCCGGGCCCGGGAACCGACCCCGCGACCCTCGTCCTTCGGCGGGAGAGCTTCACCGCACAGAGGCGGCGGCGGCGGCGGCGGCCCTCACCCGAGAGAGTTCAACCGTAGTAGTAGTGGGATCGCTGAAGGAAACTAGCAGACGTACGCGCCGGGCGGCGTGGCGTGGCGTGGCGTGGCGCGGCGTGGCGCGGCGTGGCGTGGCGCGGCGGCGGCGCATGCGCGGCGCCGGGTAGCGTCGGCGTCGCGCGCCGTCAGTCGCGCCCCGGCAGCCGGCAGCCGCGCGGCCCTGCCCGAGTGCCGCAGTGGTCGAGTGGCCGAGTGGCCGAGTGGCCGAGTGGCGAGCACGAGCGACGCCTGCCCCGCCCCCCCGCCATGCCGCGCCCCCGCCGCTAGCCGCGCATGCGCCGCGCGAGTATGTCCCGCGAGGCCAGCGCGTCACACGATGATATCGTAAGCTCCGTCGGACCTACGTGCGGCCCTCTCCTCCAGCGCAGCATCACGCAGCGCCAGCGCGACCAGCGCGGCGGCCGAGGCGGCGGCGGCGGCGCTATATATAGGCGCCGGCCCGAGCCCGAGGACGCTCGCTTATGTCCCAGCGCCCGTCGCCCGACGCCCGCCGCGGCCGACCGACGACGCGTCCGACTTCTCGATCGAACCCTTTTTAATAAATAGAGGTTTCGTGCTGCAGCCGGTCGGTAGGTGAGTCGAGTCGGAGGCGGCGAGGCGCTCGATCTCGCGTCGGGCGGGGCGGGTGGGGGTGGGCGAGGCGGCCTCGGCGCGGGACGCGGGGGCGAGGCGGCCTCGGCGCGGGACGCGGGGGCGAGTGTCTCCGGGACTCCGCTCGCGATGCTAATCGAACCGAGTCTCGCAGAAATGCACATTTTGTGCGTTATAAGGTTTGGTTTCCGGTGAAGTGCGCATGGATGTGGGGGCCGACGCGGCTCGCTGTAGAGGCGCTGGCGCTGGCGCTGGACACTGTGTGAGGCTGCAGACGTGTGCGTTACGTTGCAGATGTGCAGCCTGGCGGCGCTGGCGCGCGGCTGCGGGTCGGCGTCCCTGGGAGCGGGCGCGGGCGCTGGCGGCGCTGGCGGTGCTGGCGCAGCAGCAGCAGGCGGCGGCAAGCTGCCCTTCAGCTGGTGCTGTTGGTGCTGCTGCTGTTCCTGCTCCTCCTGGTGAGTCGCGTCGGAACGAGCGAGACTCGGCGCCTCTAGAGGCGTGGAGGCGTCGCACTCGATGCCTCCTGATGGTGACGTCGGTCGCTCCCTCGCGTGCGGTCGATGCCGACTGCCGATGATGGATCGAGAGAGAATTGTAGGTACCTACCTACCAACGATAACATTTAACGATGTTATCGAAGTCGATGGTTCCTTCGGCCCAGTTATTATTGATTGTCCTCGGCTGGACGAAACTCGAAAGCATCAAAATGATGCCTGAAGTTTAGCTCAAAAGTGCATAGGTATTAAAACGTTAACGTAAAATGATATTATTTCTGATACGAAGTAGCAGTTGAATCCGCCGTGGTAATTGGTGAATGATAGTCCCGCGCCTGGCCTAGCCCCCTGCGCTGCTCTGGGGGCACTGATGTCAGGGGGTGCGGCGTCGGTAGCCCCCCTGCGCTGCTCTGGGGGCACCGATGTCAGGGGGCGCGGCGTCGGTAGCCCCCCTGCGCTGCTCTAGGGGCACTGATGTCAGGAGGCGTCCATCCTTTTCTCGAATCAGTTCAGGCCATTTTCAACCCCCCATAACTTCGTTGTGGATAAAACTAGAAGCCTGAATTCAGAAACCAATCAGGCATTGTATAAACACGATATATTTCAAATTTCATTCAATTTCAAAAGCTTAAGAATTATAGCTAGGCAAAATTTCTTAATTTTGTCACTCACTGACTGACTGACTGACCGATCATCAAAACTCTTAAGGCACTTCTAGCAGACAAAGAAGTTTTAAATTTAGAATACAATTAGTGTTCGGTGTATAAATAATATAATGGAATATAAGTAGGTACCTACAGTTACATGGATCTCACAACTTTTTAAGGAAGAACTGAGTTGCGACACTTGATTTTTTGTTATGTTTTTGATGGCATTAGAATTGTCTTGGAATTCCATTTCGGTCATCTTTGTAGGCAACGTAACTTTTTAATTGTAGTTAATTGTTTTTTCTTGTGTTACTTAAATTTTGATCTGTCATATCATACCGGTGGTATTTTGATCTGTCATATCATACGTCACATCACCAAAGGTCGATCAACGACTGATGCCGGTACAATGCTCCTAAAGCACATATACGATGCCTGGGAAAACTCACAAGACGCGATCGGGGTATTCTGCGATCTATCTAAAGCGTTTGACTGTGTGAATCACGCCACTTTAATATCTAAACTTAAACACTACGGCATCCTAAACCGGGCAATTGACCTCATACAGTCTTACTTAACTGATAGAGTCCAAAAAGTCGATGTTGGCGGTGAGAGGTCTTCCGGGTCACTCATTGAAATGGGGGTACCTCAGGGTTCGGTATTGGGTCCTTTTTTATTCTTAGTTTATGTAAATGATCTACCACATCTTATAGAGAATAGTAGTAAGAAAGAATGTGAAATAGTACTTTTTGCTGATGATACCTCCTTGGTCTTTAAAGTCGATAGACAAAAGAATGATTACAGTGACGTGAATGCAGCTCTGTCGCAAGTTCTTAACTGGTTCACCGTTAATAACCTTTTACTTAACGCTAGTAAAACTAAGTGTATTAAATTTACTTTACCTAATGTGGTCTTACGCCCAACAAATATTGTATTAAATGGGGAGTCACTTAGTCTTGTGGATTCTACTATTTTCTTAGGGCTTAATATTGATGCAAAATTGCAGTGGGGTCCACACATCAAAACACTTGCTAGTAGACTGAGTTCGGCTGCATATGCACTTCACACAATAAGATGGCTCACTGATGAAGCTACAGCTAGACTAGTATATTTTAGTTACTTCCATAGTGTAATGTCGTATGGTATATTTCTCTGGGGGAAAGCTGCTGATTTACAAACAATATTTGTTTTACAAAAACGAGCCATACGGGCCATTTATAAAATGAAACCGCGCGACTCCTTGCGAGAGCGTTTTAAGGAAATTCATATTCTCACGGTAATTTCGCAGTATATCTATGAAAATCTATTGTACACTCATAAGCACATAAGTAGTTTTAAGAAAAAAAGTGATGTGCACAGTATTAACACTAGAAACAATAAAAAATTATATATACCAAAATTTAGACTGCAAAAGGTTAATGGGTCATTTATGGGGAACACTGTGCGATTCTATAATAAACTTCCACAAAATGCCACTAAACTTCCTATTCGGAAATTTAAAGCCTACATTAAGACAAATCTTATAAAGAAAGCATACTATTCCTTAGATAGTTACGTTAATGATAAATCGGCGTGGCCAGATGTTCCGCTCGCTCGACCCATCGGCAGCTAGGATATTTTTTTGCAATGTCTGTACTATTCTCTTATTTGAATGCATTAGATTGTAAGCATTACTCTTAGTTGAAGCGTAGCGTGTGCTGTCTTTTGAACTTCTGTTGTGTATTAAGATCTTGGTATGATTGCCTTAACATGTTTTTTGTCTTGCAATCACCTTATTAAGTTAGATTGGCACCACACTAGAGTTTCATTATTTACATTATTATTACTTTGTAAAAGGATCATACAAAAAAACGGTAGGAACCAAGCCGTAAGTTTCTTGCCGGTTCTTCTAGGCTTGGTCGCGAGGAACTGGCGCTTAGATTCACCTAGATTTAAGACGTTTCAAGATGATCCCTGCGGATATTACTGAATAAATGATTTTTGACTTTGACTTTGATACCGGTGGTATTTTGATCTGTCATATCATACCGGTGGTATTTTAACCGACATAACAGCACTGCAAGTACTTAGGTAGTTAAAATGACTATGTGGCACCTTGTACAAGCATCATGGATGATGGAGGGAAAGTGGTCGCCCGCGTCCACAGCGTCCACAGCGTCCACAGCGTCCACAGCGTCCACAGCGTCCACTGGAGACTTCTCTGCATATACATTTAGTCTGAGCACTAGGTAGGTCGGCAGTGGGCCGTGGCTGGCCCCGGTCGGCGGTGCACTACCCCCCCCCCCCCCCCCCCCGTCCCTTGTGTAGCTACCTACTTACGTATAGCATTCATCATTTCGTCTAATTGGTTAATTCGTCTATGAGCGAGCGAGAACCATGACAAGTCCGAAATCATTGGTGTTGAGCATCATCCACAGTACAACGTACCTACGACTCGTGCCTTCTCCATGGGAACTCGCCCTTCAACTTAGCTGCTTGTAATGTTTTTATTTTTTTATTTATTTGTTTGCAAATTGAGACATGCGCTTCTCTGGCATAGCTACCTATGCAACATTGTCCTACACATTACGATTTTTGGCGCAGCTCCTTTTCGAAACGTGCAAACTATTTTCAAGTACAATGAATAATTAAATTAGCTGAAGTTAAATTAACAAAAGGAACATTAAAAGATTACCTATATTTTAAGTATCTAAAATAGAAACCGAAAGGTATAGTAACAAGGTAGTAAAACTAATATTATAAAATATTTGTCGAAATGCTTCTTTGCGAAAGTTAAAGATCCAGTAAAAATGACAAAACTGGAGCAGATCTCTGATGTATCACTTGAACAATGTGTTCAGCGGAGCCGGGGAATGCTGCCTCACGTCCGTTGTACAGCAGCGCGGCAGCCTCGAACACTTCCTGTCAGAAGCAAACGGCTACCCGACCTAGGAACATCAAAAGAAACATATTTTAAGATATGGACAGTCTAACAAGCCGTGTATAAGTTTGTACAAGAATATAATATCTTTCTTAATATCAGATGAGGAACGCTGAGAGATTTCATTTTAAAACTGGTGAGTCGTGCTTCGTACGAGGGCAATTTCTTACATTTATTATTGCCCTATGCTCAATACTCAATACATATTTATACGATATTTTTTACGATACAAACATTGTTCTTATGTGTAAGTAGGTATCACAGGGACCCTGAATAGGGTGTAGCGGCATAGAGCCAGGCCGAGCTTATAAAGTATACCTACATGTATGTATACATGTACTATTTTTAGAATAATGGGATTCGTGATTTTGTGTGACATTCCAGTTAGGCTTATCTTTTTAATATGCTATATTGTAGTTGGTACAGAAATCTCTTTGGATCGTTCTAACCTGCTAGAATGAGCTTCATAACCCGGAGACCTAACAATACCTACTGTTAAACTATAAAATACTGCAAACTATATATAGGTACAATTGTAGACGCAGGTATATCTAACAACGCCTGGATCTTTGTATGACTTGACTTACCTACGCACGCACGTAGGCACCTAGGCACGTAGGCACGTAGGCACGCAGGCACGTAGGCACGTAGGCACGCAGGCACGTAGGCACGTAGGCACGCAGGCACGCAGGCACGTAGGCACGTAGGCACGTAGGCACGTAGGCACGTAGGCACGTAGGCACGCAGGCACGCAGGCACGCAGGCACGTAGGCACGCAGGCACTCAGGCACGTAGGCACGCAGGCACGCAGGCACGTAGGCACGTAGGCACGTAGGCACGCAGGCACGCAGGCACGTAGGCACGTAGGTACCTGAAGAGAGAACTGGTGCTCTTCAGGGGCTTGTGGCATGTCTTTAAATGCATTCCACCAGAATTAGGTAATTATGAAAGACTCCACAAGAAATGCCCTATAGTATATAATTATATAGTAAATATATTATGACAGAACTTACAGATGGTTCTTTGTCAAACGTTTGTCTATAGCATTGTTATAAAATAAAGCTTTAGCAAGCATATTGAATAGGTATCCTTTTTATTGTTTACAGTTTGGCGGCGCGTGGCTCTGAGGGAGGTCGCGCACGCGGCAAGAAGCCGGCGGAGGCCGGGCCTCAGGACCCGCTGCTGGCAGACTCGGACGCGCCGTGAGTCCACCCATCCTGTACTGTACCCTACCCTGCACTCCCCTACCCTGCCCTCACCTCACCCCTGCATCATAACTGATGGTATGCAGGCAGAGGCCGGGCCTCAGGACCCGCTGCTGGCAGACTCGGACGCGCCGTGAGTCCACCCATCCTGTACTGTACCCTACCCTGCACTACCTTACCCTGCACTACCTTACCCTGCCCTCACCTCACCCCTGCATCATAACTGACGGTATGCAGGCAGAGGCCGGGCCTCAGGACCCGCTGCTGGCAGACTCGGACGCGCCGTGAGTCCACCCATCCTGTACTGTACCCTACCCTGCACTACCTTACCCTGCACTACCTTACCCTGCCCTCACCTCACCCCTGCATCATAACTGACGGTATGCAGGCAGAGGCCGGGCCTCAGGACCCGCTGCTGGCAGACTCGGACGCGCCGTGAGTCCACCCATCCTGTACTGTACCCTACCCTGCACTACCTTACCCTGCACTACCTTACCCTGCCCTCACCTCACCCCTGCATCATAACTGACGGTATGCAGGCAGAGGCCGGGCCTCAGGACCCGCTGCTGGCAGACTCGGACGCGCCGTGAGTCCACCCATCCTGTACTGTACCCTACCCTGCACTACCTTACCCTGCACTACCTTACCCTGCCCTCACCTCACCCCTGCATCATAACTGACGGTATGCAGGCAGAGGCCGGGCCTCAGGACCCGCTGCTGGCAGACTCGGACGCGCCGTGAGTCCACCCATCCTGTACTGTACCCTACCCTGCACTACCTTACCCTGCACTACCTTACCCTGCCCTCACCTCACCCCTGCATCATAACTGACGGTATGCAGGCAGAGGCCGGGCCTCAGGACCCGCTGCTGGCAGACTCGGACGCGCCGTGAGTCCACCCATCCTGTACTGTACCCTACCCTGCACTACCTTACCCTGCACTACCTTACCCTGCCCTCACCTCACCCCTGCATCATAACTGACGGTATGCAGGCAGAGGCCGGGCCTCAGGACCCGCTGCTGGCAGACTCGGACGCGCCGTGAGTCCACCCATCCTGTACTGTACCCTACCCTGCACTACCTTACCCTGCACTACCTTACCCTGCCCTCACCTCACCCCTGCATCATAACTGACGGTATGCAGGCAGAGGCCGGGCCTCAGGACCCGCTGCTGGCAGACTCGGACGCGCCGTGAGTCCACCCATCCTGTACTGTACCCTACCCTGCACTACCTTACCCTGCCCTCACCTCACCCCTGCATCATAACTGACGGTATGCAGGCAGAGGCCGGGCCTCAGGACCCGCTGCTGGCAGACTCGGACGCGCCGTGAGTCCACCCATCCTGTACTGTACCCTACCCTGCACTCCCCTACCCTGCCCTCACCTCACCCCTGCATCATAACTGACGGTATGCAGGCAGAGGCCGGGCCTCAGGACCCGCTGCTGGCAGACTCGGACGCGCCGTGAGTCCACCCATCCTGTACTGTACCCTACCCTGCACTCCCCTACCCTGCCCTCACCTCACCCCTGCATCATAACTGACGGTATGCAGGCAGAGGCCGGGCCTCAGGACCCGCTGCTGGCAGACTCGGACGCGCCTTGAGTCCACCCATCCTGTACTGTACCCTACTCTGCACTCCCCTACCCTGCCCTCACCTCACCCCTGCATCATAACTGATGGTATGCAGGCAGAGGCCGGGCCTCAGGACCCGCTGCTGGCAGACTCGGACGCGCCGTGAGTCCACCCATCCTGTACTGTACCCTACCCTGCACTCCCCTACCCTGCCCTCACCTCACCCCTGCATCATAACTGATGGTATGCAGGCAGAGGCCGGGCCTCAGGACCCGCTGCTGGCAGACTCGGACGCGCCGTGAGTCCACCCATCCTGTACTGTACCCTACCCTGCACTCCCCTACCCTGCCCTCACCTCACCCCTGTATCATAACTGACGGTATGCAGGCAGAGGCCGGGCCTCAGGACCCGCTGCTGGCAGACTCGGACGCGCCGTGAGTCCACCCATCCTGTACTGTACCCTACCCTGCACTCCCCTACCCTGCCCTCACCTCACCCCTGCATCATAGTCAAAGTCAAAGTCAAAAATCATTTATTCAGTAATATCCGCAGGGATCATCTTGAAACGTCTTAAATCTAGGTGAATCTAAGCGCCAGTTCCTCGCGACCAAGCCTAGAAGAACCGGCAAGAAACTTACGGCTTGGTTCCTACCGTTTTTTTGTATGATCCTTTTACAAAGTAATAATAATGTAAATAATGAAACTCCAGTGTGGTGCCAATCTAACTTAATAAGGTGATTGCAAGACAAAAAACATGTTAAGGCAATCATACCACACTGACCATAACTGACGGTATGCAGGCAGAGGCCGGGCCTCAGGACCCGCTGCTGGCAGACTCGGACGCGCCGTGAGTCCACCCATCCTATACTGTACCCTACCCTGCACTACCCTACCCTGCCCTCACCTCACCCCTGCATCATAACTGACGGTATGCAGGCAGAGGCCGGGCCTCAGGACCCGCTGCTGGCAGACTCAGATTATTTTAAGTGTATTTTTTTTAGAAAAACGTATTTTTATATAGTCACCTATTTATTGGACTTGGTATTACCTACATGGATCTCACAACTTTTTACGGTAGAAGATCTGAGTTGCGAGACTTGGTTTTTCAAGTTATGTTTTTGATGGCATCTCATTTCTTTTTGTAGATAGTCCTGCTTTCTTTACAAGTTACCTTTGAACATAATTATAGCTAGGTATCTATCTACGCCTATTAGATTACATTCCATTAGATTATACATATACAGGTACACTGATTCAGTAACGGCAAATGTAACTTTGTAATCCTATACATTTATATGGAATTACAAAGTTGTTTATGCAGTTGGTGTATCTAGAAAACTGGACCAAAATTACAAAATATCTGTATTTTCCTTGATGTATCACTAAACTCTTTGTATTCTAAATTTGAAACTTCTATGCCTGCTAGAAGTGTCTTAGACTTTTGATGATCGGTCAGTCTGTCAGTCGGTCAGTGAGTGACAAAACTAAGATATTTTGACTAGTTATAATTCTTAAACTACTGGTTCAAATTGAATGAAAGTTGAAATATACCGTGTTTATACAATGCTTGCTTGGTTACTGAAAATTCAGGCTTCATGTTTTATCCACAACGAAGTTATAGGGGGTCGAAAATGGCCTGAACTCCTTCGAGACAAGGATGGTACGGCCGTGCCGCTTTTTTGCTCGACTTGGCGGGCAGATAGATATTCGAGTAGGCGCCTATTCTATCAGTTACCTAGCAGGTAGGTAGGTGGTAGGTAGTGATAGTAAGTGTTCGCATTGATACAGGCAGGGATGCAGGTGGCCGGGCTCCAGCTGTTGCTTTTCTTTGTAATACTTAGATGACATTTCACGTTTCAGGCCCACGCTGGCGGACATCCAGAGCTGGGGGCAGTCGTTCGACCGACTCATGCGCAGCGCTGGTCTGTATCTTACGAACCCTTACCACCCCTTACCGATACCACTGTACCTACTACCTACCTACCACCTACCTACTACCTACTACCTACTACCTACCCACCTAGTTACTCGCACCCGCACCTACTCTTACATGCTCAGCACCGGCACGGGCTCTCTCCAATTAATATTTGTTTACTTACATCTTTATTTTCATAACGTCATATAATGATATGCTCAAATGTATTACTTTTATTCCAGTTTCCAAGTTATGAGACTTGATTTTGTGTATATCTATACAAATAAATAAAATTGAAGAGTCTGTTTGTAATATTAAAATAACCGCTTTTTACTATTCGACGGGACTTTCACTGGCAGATAGCTGATGTAACAAGGAGTAACTTAGGCTACTTTTTATCCCGAAAAAATAACGGGAACGGGAAAAAACTGCCACACGGGCAAAACTGCGAACGGTCGCTATTTTATGCCGTATTAACGCCATCTGTTGGCAACATCGAGTACTACTTCAGTTAAGATTTGTAAGTAAAAATGTTTACCGCCCAACGAAGTGGGCACAGGTCAGCTAGTTTGAAAATAAAGATGTAAACAAACATTGAGAAAAATATTAAGAAAAAAGCATTAGTATTACCTAATATGGAGCCTGTGGATGCCGTACATCAAGACAATGGCTATGCTATTAATTGGAGAGAGCGTATGATACAAAACTGAAACGTAATGTTCGCCAAAGTAACTTACTTACCTACAAGTAGTAAAGTTCACACTGTTTAATTTAACCAATTGGGGTTTTGAATTTTTTTTAAATATCAATATTATTAATAATAATGTCTTAAAATACATAAAAAAAACAATATTTTTTTTTCAAAACCCCAATTATATCCCCGCCCGATTCAATGTTGTTGCGCGCCTGACCGGTAGCCAACCAAGCAACACTGCGCTCTGCTTGCGTCATGCGTGCGTTACGTGCGTTGCGTGCACTGCGTTCATACCTACCTCTCGCTTACACTCAGAACTGCTAGAACATTCGTTCATGCATACATTGTCCATACAACTGCACACCTAGGTACTTCCATGTGGTCACATATCAACACTAGGTGTAGTCACGGCGCGACGGTCGCCGTAGTGTGCGTGTGCGTGTGCGTGTGCGTGTGCGTGGGCTCTGAGGCGGCGCGTGGTTGTGTTCCAGCGGGACGCAAGGTGTTCCGAGACTTCCTGCGCGGCGAGTACTCCGAGGAGAACATCATGTTCTGGCTGGCGTGCGAGGAGCTGAAGCGGGAAGCCGACCCCGCCGCCGTCGAGGAGAAGGCGCGCTTCATCTACGAGGACTACATCTCCATCCTCTCCCCCAAGGAGGTGAGTGTGCCAATGTGCCGCAGCTATAGGACAGCGTCGACGCAGTGACGACACAGTGACGGGAGATGCGCCTCGTTGTCGGCAGGTGTCGCTGGACTCGCGGGTGCGAGAGCTGGTGAACCGCAACATGGTGGAGCCGACGCCGCACACGTTCGACGAGGCGCAGCTGCAGATCTACACGCTCATGCATCGCGACTCCTACCCGCGCTTCGTCAACTCCCCCCACTACCGCGCGCTCGCGCGCCGACCCGACCCTGCCCCTGCCCCTGCCCCTGCCCCTACCCCGACCTCTGCGCCACCCCTAGCCGCGCTATGACGCGGCTCCACTCTACTGATCTTCTGTAAATAGTCTCAAATACATTCGCTTAAACGGGTACTAATATTGTATATAGTTAGGTTAATTGTGAGAGTAGACGCGGCGCGAACCCGGCGCCGCTGCGGCACTTCGCCGGTCCACCGCCCCTCCCGTCCCTCCCGTCTCTCCCGTCCCTCCCGGCGCAGCGGGCGGCTGTCTGTGTGTAGATCCTGTGCAGTGACTTCTAGTGTGTGTCGTACTAACTTATGGGTTATGGATTGCGATTGCAACGAGGCCGCCGCCGCCACCCCTCCCCTCGTCCCGCCGCCGCCGCCGCCGCCGCCGCCGCCGCTGGCTATCGCACAGAAGCAGCGTGTGGAAGTATTAATGTACTTTTACCTATAGTTGAAGCAATAAAGGTGGACCAATTAAGTTTGCCGAAAAGTCAACGAATAAATCTGTTCATGTACTTACTTATTGATTTAGTTTTACTTGCTTCCCGCTGTCACCCCGCACCCCGCGGCCCGCCTCCGAACTCCAGAGAAGAACCTCATGAGTAAGTGTCGAGGTGGCAATGTGTCCAGCCAACCCCTTCCCCCTTGGGAGCCCCCTTGGCTGCCGTCAACGTGTCCTTGAAAACTCAAAAAAGCAAATCTGACCATCAACTTCGAGAAATGTCAGTTCTTTAGGGACACTCTCAAATATCTTGGCTATGTTGATATCAGTGGCCTGCGGACGGACCCTGACAAGGTTCAAGCCATTAGTAACTACCCAATTCCAACTAGTAGAAAGGAAATAAAACGTTTTCTGGGTACAGCATCTTGGTACCGTAGATTTATTCCTAACTTCAGCAGCATTGCTGGTCCTCTTAACAAGCTTACCTCAACTAAGAAGAACGGCCCTCCTTTTGAGTGGACCGCTGAAGCTAACGAAGCTTTTGCTGAACTCAAGCACCGGCTTGTACAGGCTCCAATCCTTGCTTGTCCTAACTTCGAATTGCCCTTTGAGGTGCACACAGACGCAAGCGACTACGGAGTAGGTGCTATGTTGTGTCAAATAGTGGACGGAGTAGAACACCCAGTTGTCTTTATGAGCAAGTCGTTGTCTGGTCCTGAACGGAACTATAGTGTTACGGAAAGAGAAGCCTTAGCAGCCTTGATAGCTATAGAACATTGGCGTTGTTACCTCGAAAACGGTCGTACTTTTACACTATACACTGACCACGCCGCCCTCAAATGGTTTTTGTCGCTGACCAATCCAACGGGTCGACTTGCGAGATGGGGTGTTAGGTTCTCTGCTTTCGACTTTATTATCAAGCACCGTAAGGGTAAGGACAATGTCATTCCAGATAGTCTCTCCAGAAGTGTACCAGTAGCGGCTATTTCTTCTTCCTCTCCTACTCCTCCAGCCACCAATGATCAGTGGTACCTTAACATATTTAATGGTTGCATAAATTCACCTACTAGTTTTCCTAATTACTTATTGCAGAACGGCAAACTTTACAGACTTATAAATAACAAGACTACTTACGACTGAATTCAACTGGAAGGAGGTAGTATATCAGGAAAAACGACAGGACATACTTTTTCAATGCCATTGTGAGCCAACTTCGGGTCATTTTGGTATTTTTAAAACTTATAAGCGTTTATGTCTCACGTACTACTGGCCTAAGATGCATGGAGATGTCTTGAAGTACGTTTCCAGCTGCGAAAAGTGCCTAGCTTACAAAGCTTCCACCTATGGCACAATTGGCAGAATGGGTAGGCCTAAAGATTGTTGTAGGCCTTTTCAGATGTTGTCAATTGACTTAGTAGGACCCTTACCTACTTCTAGAAAGCAACATAATTATATTTTTGTAATCACGTGTTGTTTTTCAAAATACTGTTTGATCGTTCCCTTGCGTCGTGCAACTGCCGACGCCGACGCAGTAGGTATCTAAATTACTCGAAGATAAAGTTTTCTTGGTGCACGGTATTCCTCAAACTATTATTCTTGACAATGGGTGTCAGTTTTTGAGTCGCGAATTGGATTCTCTGTTCAGCAAATATAAGGTGCCTAATGTTCACTTCACCCCAAAGTATACCCCACAAATCAATACGGTTGAAAGGTACAACAAGACTATTGTTACAGCGTTGTCAACCTTCGTAGACGAGGACCATAGAACGTGGGACGTGAACATTCCCAAAATCCAATTCGCGATGAACAATTCAGTAAGCGAGGTGACAGGTTTTACCCCGGCGTTCCTGGTACATGGCCGAGAACTGCTAACTTGCGGGTCACATTATATTGACAATGATGACCCAACTGATATCATTTTTGTACCTCGGGATGTATATGCGGAGAATTTGGGTAATTTATCTAGCATATTTGACAAGGTCCAAGCTGCACTTTGGCATAGCCATCAAAAGAACGCTCAAAGATATAATACTAGACGGAAACAACTAGAGTTTAATGTGGGTGACGTTATCTGGAAGCGTTGTTACCTACAAAGCGACAAAGATGCCTACTTTAGTAAAAAACTAGCTCCTAAGTACATTAAGTGTAGAATCAAGGGTAAGCGATCATCGCTAGTTTATATCTTGGAAGATATGTCTGGACGTGACTTGGGGGCTTGGCATGTCAAGGATTTCAAACCTCACCTTTTAAAATCTTAGCTTCTTGTAGGTAGGTAGCGGGGTAGAATACGTTTCCCTATTGCCGCCGGAAAGCATGACGTAGGAGCCGTCTAACCGAGCAGTTGATTCTACTTATTCTGGAAAACCTAATGCCTAGTAACTGATCTCATTATGACGCCGGAAGTCAACTGTAGCTTTAATATCCTAGCTTAATTTAGTTCTAGTATTTTCTTGTTTTCATTCTTCTCTATTTAGGGGTCTAGTTCTTAATAATTTCATATCAGTCTTTAGTTTGAAAAAAAAATAGTTTTTTTTCCTCTGTTTTTTGGCGTGGTCACAGGTCACAGGCCTGTTCTTTTAACTTATTTACTTAGGTAGTCGT
This sequence comes from Electrophaes corylata, assembly GCA_947095575.1. Lineage (NCBI taxonomy): Eukaryota > Metazoa > Arthropoda > Insecta > Lepidoptera > Geometridae > Electrophaes > Electrophaes corylata. Next base: position 345,744 of record OX352710.1, on the reverse strand, counting down.
CGAGTAGGCAAAATTTTTTTGTTTTTAAAACTTTAACTTTCTTTACACATTTGTTATGCTTGAGCGTGTACCTGTTCTCTTAAATCTTATTTTTTTGGTCTTAACTTTTTGAACTCTAAGCCCTCACCAGAGAGAATCTGTCCCTTGAAGGATTCTCTCACTCTGAAGCGGGTGGTGACTTCCTACTTTTCAAAATTTATAAACTATATCTTCAGTTCACTCCTAAAAGCTACTTGAGTGCTGTGTATATGAAAACACATGTATCTCTTTGATGAAAGGTCTGAATACATCATATTACAGTGTTCAGACAGCATGATTGGCGGAGTAGGAATGCGTTGTAAATGATTGAATGTAAGAATTGAGATGTGAGATGAAGTATGAAATTAGGAAATGAATGGTACAGTGGTTATTAACATCTTTAGGTATTCTGTCAGGATTTTCCACAGGGAAAATCCTTCTTCTAAGAAACGGTGTACTGTAACGTTTTACGTTATAGATCTAGATCATAGAAGTAGGTATATGCTCAAAGTATCGTAGTTATTTAATTATATCTAATCTTAGAACAACTTACTTTAAAATAAGCCAGTTTTATAAATAACTAAATTAAAAAAATTCAAACTTTTCATGAATGATTCAAACTTTTCACAGATGATGTATTTCTGTTGCCGCTATAACAACGAATACTAAAAAACAGAGAAGGCTCTCATGCAACAAACGTGATTTTTGGCCGTTTTTATTATAGTAAGTATAAGGGGACTACACCAATAATATCATCAGGAGGCTCCATTTTTGGTGCACAGTTAGAATAGGCGTGAGTTTATCGGGCGAAGAGAATAAAACGACACGTTACGAAAAATACGGTAGGTACACTATAATGTCCACTGAAATATTATTGTAGACAGATGCAGGATAATTTAGTAAGCAATAATACTCAGACACTCAGACGCCGAACACGTAGGTAATGTTCTTTCAGGATGGAGAGCAGTTTTTCTCTGCGATGTTCTCTGCGGCAATTCATGTGGTCCACCCCCCGTCACCTCCGTCACGTCACACATTAGCGCTCGCACTCCTGTCAGAGTGCCATAACGTCCGTCGTACGTTTTATTCATAGCTTTTAATGTCCTTGCCACTCTAAGATTATAAAAGCGCCGTCAAGTATATAATTTATTACATAAATATACCTAATATAATAATGTTACATCTATTATATGATATAATATTATAGGTACCTATAGATAATGGTACGGAACCCTTCGTGCGCGAGTCCGACTCGCACTTGGGTGGTTTTTATGTATGTTTTTGTCTCTACGATGGCATAGGTACCTATTGTAATTTTTAGAAGAGCGCAGCGCTGGATGCATGTGCGTGTAGGTAGGCAGGTAGGCAGACAGGCAGGCAGGCAGGCAGGCAGGCAGGCAGGCAGGCAAGCAGGCAGGCAGGCAGGAAGGTAGGTATAATGTCGCGATAGTGAACTCGAACCACTTTAATCCAAGATTCAGTGATAACGTTAATGCGTGATCGCATTCCCGTCGCCTCGCGCCTCATCAGCTGCCTCATCAGTCAGTACTATACCTATCTACTCAATCGTACCTGTCTACCTTTCACGATGATAACATCAACTCAACCTGATTACTTCATTATTTAATTATCCAGGTACCTACCTACCTACCTACCTACCTACCTGCCTAATTACACCTACCTACTTACCTATACCTATAATCCGTATCTATAAACTTTACTTATAGAGATTACGGAATCTAGGTAGGTACCTACCTAAGTAGGTATTATACTTACCTACTATTATAAACACTGTTTATTTACCTTTGTGTATTGTTTGCAAACCTACCTATCTACCTAAATCGGATAGATGAATAGTGTCAGGTAGGTATGTGCTTAGGTAGGCGTCGGGGTAGGCAGGCGCAGGCGTGCGGCGTGAGGCACGGTTGGCGGATTATACCGGGTGTAGTGAGACTACTTCTGAAAACTGAAACTGCGCATTCAAATCATAATAAAAAACCTGAAAAAAATCGTGTTTTCAGCATCAATATCGACAATACATAGTACCTAATTAGGTACCTAATTATTTATATGGTTAAAAGAACTTACCCTTTCTACCAAAATTAAATATAAATTTAGGTATCACAAGCCTGTATGGGTTCGCATGTATTGTCCGACTCTCAGCATGCATATAGACCAGGTAAATCCTCCATAACAGCCACATATACACTGCTTCAATATGTAACTCAGCACTTAGAAAAAAAAAGAAAGGTAGCGGCCATATTTTTAGATTTATCTAAGGCCTTTGACTCTGTTTGCCACAGGCTTCTCTTAGAGAAGGCAGATGTTTATGAAATCAGAGGACAGAGCCTTAATCTTCTGAAATCGTTTCTAGAGCACCGGGAGCAAACAGTCGAAATAACAATAAATGACAAAAGAATAAGATCAAGGCCACAATGTGTAGATATAAGAGTTCCTCAAGGATCCGCGCTTGGAAACACTCTCTTTTTAATGTTTGTGAATGATATCGCCAATGTTAAAATTAAAGGCCATATTATTTAATATGCAGATGATACCACTGTTGTAACTGCGGCAGACACGATGGAAGATCTGATAAATAATATAGGTGGAACAATTGAAACACTTCGAAATTGGTTTGATGTGAATGGACTTACGTTAAATGAGAATAAAACCAATGTCATGAGCTGGATAAGACCATTTACAGTGTAAGCGAGTATCTAGCTAACGATTACACACATTTTAAAGAAGAAGAATTTAATGACTAGGGCTTTTTTATTTTTGATTAATTGAATTTTTGTTGTTTTAACTAATTTATTTATATTTTATTATTAGTTTCTGTTAAAATAACGATGCCTCTTTACAGCTGAAATTTATTAGATTTAGGTAAATTATTTTATTACATATTCTACAATAAACTACAATTAGCACTACGATGCACAATGACGAGATACTAACGCCACTTAGCAATATTATTTATGTTAATGTGCATGCTTTAGTAATCAATGAAATCATTTCATTTCATTTCATGTAGTAAGATGTGAATCCCACTATGGGTTTGATGAAAACATATTTTTGTGTTTCAGTTGTAAGTTTGGGGAACCCCCAAAATTTATTGTTTTTATTCTATTTTTGTGTGAAAATCTTAATGCGGTTCACAGATACATCTACTGACCAAGTTTCAACATTATAGTTCTTATAGTTTTGGAAAAAAGTGGCTGTGACATACGGACGGACCGACTATTTTTGACTTTGACTTCAACTATCGTTGCGTAGGTAAGTACATACGGTAAAGTGTTATTCCTCCGTGTAGTAGGTGGGATGTTCTGGCTATGGCGAGCACACGTCTAGTCACGTTATAACAGGCGCGGTGCACATGTGTAGTGTTACATTACATAGGTACATACATCCAGACGTAATACGACAGATTAGATTACTAGGTAGCAGTCGCGGTATAAAGCAGCCGGCGCGCGGCGATGCCGACCATCTATCGACATGCAGCTCTCCCTGTCCCTGCTGGCCCTCTTGTGCTGCGCGGCGGCCGCGGCGGCGGCGCCCCCCCCCGCCCTGGAGGAGCAGCAGCAGCTCGGAGAGGAGGCGCCGCTGCTGTACTACCACGAGAACGTGGGAGTGCCGGAGGCGGCCGCCATCAAGGCGCGCGAGGAGGACGGCTCCCGCATCGTGGGGGGATCCGCCGCCGCCCTCGGAGCTCATCCGCATCTGGTCAGTGACACGTCCGTCCACCGTCTCCTCTGACTCCCCCCACTCCCCCCACTACCCGCTTCCCGACCTGTAGCATGCAACCTTATCGAACTTGAATAATACCTTCCAGAGAACGGTAACATGTTTTCAGCTTCGCCTTCACCTTTCAAGTTAGAGGTTCGGCTCCGCACCGGAGCTTCATTACTTACATTAGTACTGTTCGCAGGCGGGCCTGGTGATCACGCTGACGACGGGCGCCACCTCGGTGTGCGGCTCGTCCATGCTGAGCAACACTCGCGCCGTGACGGCGGCGCATTGCTGGTGGGACGGCCGCAACCAGGCGCGCCAGTTCACGCTCGTGTTCGGCTCCCGCTTCCTCTTCTCGGGCGGCGTGCGCGTCAACTCCAACAACGTGCAGATGCACGCCTCCTGGAACCCGAACACGCTCAACAGCGACATCGCCATCATCATCACGCCGTGGGTCGGCTACACCAGTCAGTATGAGAACGCTCGAGGTGGTCGCGGAGCTCCCGGACGACGCGCTGACCGCTCCTTTGTCCGTTTCAGGCGTCATCCAGCCCGTGGGGCTCGCCACCGGCACCAACGCCTACGCCGGCAGCTGGGCCACGGCCGCCGGCTTCGGCCGCACCAGCGACGGTGAGCGCTCTCCCCTTCCTCCCGCTGCTTCCTGCAGGTGTACCTCTGCCGCTATGCCGCTATGCCGCTATGCCGCTATGCCGCCTTGGGACGGGGTGCGATCGCGGTCGTGGGCTCCACACCTGTCTGCGCAGCTTCTTCAGGCGAATGATCCGACCAGCTCGCCCCTCGCCGAACCCTGCTTAGCTCCTCGCGCTACCGATATCTACAATTCTACAACAATACACCTACCTATCTACTGTTGTACAATTACCTACCGATTAACCTAGTGATATCGGGAGTCATCATCATCATCGGTCGACCGGATCCGGATCCCACGTGGCCGGCCATGCGGGGGGCGACTTCCTCGTGAGGAGCGGATGCGCTACACGAGGATTGTTACGGTTGCAGGCGCCGGCATCTCCAACAACCAGTTCCTGAGCCACGTGGCGCTGCAGGTGATCACGAACGCCTCCTGCCGCAGCACGTTCGGGACCGCCATCGTGGACAGCACCCTCTGCACCAGCGGCGCCGGCGGCGTCGGCACCTGCGGCGGCGACTCCGGCGGCCCTCTCACCGTCTCCGGCACCAACCAGCCCGTGCTCGTCAGTATATACTCTCACCTACCCGCACCTACCCCCGCACTCCCCGCACTCCCCGCACTCCCCGCACTCCCCGCACTCCCCGGAGGCAGCCGACAAAACTCTTAATTATCAATCTCAATCATTTATCTATGGACAAGGGAGCTTATCGGACAGCTTCAAAGCGCCACGTAGCGTAGGTAGGTGGGTAGGTAGGTAGGTAGGTAGGTATACATTACACCGACGTCGCGTAGACTCGCCTCGCAGACTCGCAGCTCGGCATCACGCGATCATCATGTTGTCAATATTGATCACCTACCTGCCTATGCCTAGTGCCTACTAATGTACCTACTTAATACAGATTGGCGTGACGTCATTCGGCTCGGCTCGGGGCTGCCAGGTCGGCTTGCCGGCCGCATTCGCGCGCGTCACCTCCTTCGCGGCCTGGATCCGCGCGCGTCTCTAGTGCACGTCTAGTGCACGTGTAGTGCACGTCTAGTGCACGTGTAGTGCACGTGTAGTGCATGTGTAATACACGGGTATCTGCCACCACAGCAACACACCGACTCCGGAAACAAAATTATATTCATTAAATATTATTGTTTACTAATATGTTTTGTACATGTTTTGTATTAAACATCCTGATCAAGGTCCGAATTTTGAATCCTGTATTAAAATAGCATAATTTTTAGACGCAACTGTGCCACTTCTCATTATAGCAATTAGATTAGCTGTGTTTTTGAAGATTAGTAAAGATTAAAAAATAACGCCGATAAAAATTAAAAAGATTACATAACTGAGAATTACTTAACACATTGATAATTTTATTAAATTTAGTACAAACTACTTTAGTCACTTAAGGTAAAACAAGTCGGTACGTTGTACATACAAACGCTGTAAGAGCTTAATGTCTACTATTTATTAACGTTCGTCCGAAGTTAAGTTTGATACTGAATTATCTTGCCATTATCTAGGTACGTTACCCTATATTCTACAGTAAATTAAGATTACCTTGAAAGTTACAAGCGTCGAAAGATTTGTATTTTATCAACAATTTTAACGCAACTTTGCACTTAAATAAATACCACAAGGAGTTAAAATTAGGGCATCTCAGGGGATAACGGATGTAGGTATTTTATTACAAAGTATGAATAATTTTATTTTGAATGAATACGTTCAGTAGTTTTTTCCTAGGACTGTTAACTCTAAACGTCTATTCGTCAATTTTTAGACGCACTTTTCTTACGAAAATGATCATGCCTTTCACTGTATGTGGGGATCGAACTCACGACCTGCAGCCATAAAGTAACTTTTATACTGGAGACCTGCAGCACAGAAGGCACAGTTATTACTAACTCAGCTGTAAGGCCAGTCAACCACTTTAGTCAGTGAAGGGTTTCCCCTTAGGGTAAGGGTTATTTTTACGAACATGTGGTCAGATTTGAAATTCAAAATGGCGGGTACAAATCATGGTACAAAAACCTGACATGGGTGTCTTTTTCGACTAATTTGGGGGTGCTGATTACGAATATCTGGTCAGATTTGAAATTCAAAATGGCGGGTACAAATCATGGTACAAAAAACTGACATGGGTGTCTTTTTCGACTAATTTGGGGGTGCTGATTACGAATATTTGGTCAGATTTGAAATTCAAAATGGCGGGTACAAATCATGGTACAAAAAACTGACATGGGTGTCTTTTTCGACTAATTTGGGGGTGCTGATTACGAATATTTGGTCAGATTTGAAATTCAAAATGGTACAAAAAACTGACATGGGTGGCTTTTTCGACTAATTTGGGGGTGCTGATTATGAATATCTGATCAGATTTGAAATTCAAAATGGCGGGTACAAATTATGGTACAAAAAACTGACATAGGGGTCTTTTTCGACTAATTTGGGGGTGCTGATTACGAATATCTGGTCAAATTTGAAATTCAAAATGGCGGGTACAAATCATGGTACAAAAAACTGACATGGGTGTCTTTTTCGACTAATTTGGGGGTGCTGATTACGAATATTTGGTCAGATTTGAAATTCAAAATGGCGGGTACAAAAAACTGACATGGGTGTCTTTTTCGACCAATTTGGGGGTGCTGATTACGAATATTTGGTCAGATTTGAAATTCAAAATGGCGGGTACAAATCATGGTACAAAAAACTGACATGGGTGTCTTTTTCGACCAATTTGGGGGTGCTGATTATGAATATCTGGTCAGATTTGAAATTCAAAATGGCGGGTACAAATCATGGTACAAAAAACTGACATGGGTATCTTTTTCGACTAATTTGGGGGTGCTGATTACGAATATTTGGTCAGATTTGAAATTCAAAATGGCGGGTACAAATCATGGTACAAAAAACTGACATGGGTGGCTTTTTCGACTAATTTGGGGGTGCTGATAATGAATATCTGATCAGATTTGAAATTCAAAATGGCGGGTACAAATTATGGTACAAAAAACTGACATAGGGGTCTTTTTCGACTAATTTGGGGGTGCTGATTACGAATATCTGGTCAAATTTAAAATTTAAAATGGCGGGTACAAATCATGGTACAAAAAACTGACATGGGTGTCTTTTTCGACTAATTTGGGGGTGCTGATTATGAATATCTGGTCAGATTTGAAATTCAAAATGGCGGGTACAAAACATGGTACAAAAAACTAACATGGGTGTCTTTTTCGACTAATTTGGGGGTGCTGATTACGAATATTTGGTCAGATTTGAAATTCAAAATGGCGGGTACAAATCATGGTACAAAAAACTGACATGAGTGTCTATTTCGACTAATTTGGGGGTGCTGATTACGAATATTTGGTTAGGTTAGGTTAGGTTTTTTTTTTTTTTTTTTTTTTTTTTTTTTTTCTCCAATCCCTCTGACGAGTAAGTGTCAGAGTCTTAATTAATCGTTTTTCTTCTTTACACATAATCTTACATGACTATACAATAAAATGGGGTAATGTGGTTGAAGACATAATATTTACATGTATGCTGTTTACTTGCTATCTTAGTCTATTATTCTTATATTCTAGGTGCTTAGTTTTATATGCTTATTTTATATTTTATAATATAATTTTACATAAATTTGCGTTATTTCTATTGTACTTATATCTACTTACATATTTTGCTATTTACATTTTATGCATCTTATATATATTCTTATAAATCATAACTTATCTAACTATTTATTTCTGTTTATAACTTGCCTTGCTAATTTTGTACAATATTCTATGAAACCTGGTCTTATATGTTTATTTGACATAATCTTGCTTGCATTCTGGGCTCGCATATGCAGGATGGGCTTTCTTTGCACTTGAAACGAGCCAAGTACTCCGAAAACCCACCTAGGTTAGGTTAGGTTAGGTTAGGTTAGGTTAGGTTTTTTTTTTTTTTTTTTTTTTTTTTTTTACTATTGTTCCTTTGACGTATAATAAATCAAAGACATTTTTACTTTATCGCTAACTACGGTTGGGACTTACATTTTTATCGTACCCATATGGGTCTGGAGGACGCTTATTCTAGTTACTATATTTTACTTATATTTCTATTCATTTATTATTTTACATAAACAGAAAGGGCTTATTCTATAGCTTATTTCTACGAGCTTCAATTCCATCCTATATTTTAAACACATTTTATAACTACATACTTTACACACTTATTTTTACATCTTATAAATATTATTCTACTTTATCTGTACAATTTTTATCTTATATTTTATGCTGTTCTATATATTACTCAAAATACATATACAACATACTTAACATGCCTATTTATTCCTTATTATTACTTTTTTCACTATTTCTGTACAATAACTTATAAAAAGCTCTCTTAGATCATTTTTAGCCATTATATCTCTTAGGTTCTCGGGGATCAATTTCACATTTAGGACTTGCTCAGCTTCGTGTCTCTTAAGGGAGAAAACAGGACATTCTAGAAGTATGTGCGCCACCGTCTCGCGCACGTCCGGCTCACAGATGCACGATGGGTTCTCCTTACACTTGAAACGATGCAAGTATTCGGAGAACCCGCCGTGCCCCGTGAGTACTTGGGTCATAATGCTGGTAGGCACGAATTTCCGGACTGTTTTGTATGCCTGGATCGCATCTGGGAAAAACAATTTGGTTACGTTTGCAGTCGTGCCTTCCCTATAACGCTGGTTCCACACGCCCAGCGATTCCAAGCGGATCGTTCGCTTGACGTGTGAAACCGGGCAGCAATCGTAGTCGGGTCGCCGTTTGGTGTTGGCTGCAGCCTCCTTCGCTAACAGATCCGCTCTCTCATTTCCCTCCAACCCTGCGTGGGCTTTGATCCAGAATAAAGAAACGTCTTTATTCTGGAGTCTGCTCGTACTCAGGTTTTCACGAGCCTCCACGGCTAGAGGGTGGAGGGAACCATGATTGGTAACGGTCTGTAGCGCTGCCATGGAGTCGCTGTAGATACCATAAGAACTCTCAGTCCAGGGAAAACAACTGATGCGATAGACTACAATTTTAGAAATAAACAGAAGCTAAGAATTTAGAATACAGAATTTATAAAGCCGAAAATTAATGAAAATTTTATAAGTTTTTAAACAAAAAATACTAAAAACGGTTAAAAGTCAAAAATTATGTATAAACGGTGGGTCGTAACAGAATACGATCGCTAAACGGACACCGAGACGCTTAATTTGATAGGTCGCACGCGACTGTATGTCAATAATAAATTTTCAGTTTTTATCAAATGTATGGAGCGTTGTCAGGGCTTAGGTGGATTTTGAAGAAATGCAGTATTAGGTGATCGGGCAATTTTTCACTTTTTGGCTAATATTTGTGTTTTTTCTGTTGCAGGTACGTGCAGTGACGTCGGGCAAAGGTGATCCAGCCACGAGAAGTGCAGATTCAAGCCAGGTGTTGGACAAAAGTTTAAAAAACCACCCAAAACACACTAAAATTACAAAAAATACCGGAAAATTGCAGTTTCTCGAAAATTTTTCTATGACAAGTGAATACGTGCACTCGCTCAGTAACTAGAGCGCGGCGAGCCGCTTTTTATGATGTACTACACGGCTATATTCACTTTAAGTTGGAGTCAAGAAAAATATTTTATCGTTTTTTCCTTACACAAAATGTCGTTTTCGAGTGCAAAACGGTCAATAATTTGACTTTTTACTATCGAAACGACACTCTGCAACTGGGAAAACAACTGATGCGATAGACTACAATTTTAGAAATAAACAGAAGCTAAGAATTTAGAATACAGAATTTATAAAGCCGAAAATTAATGAAAATTTTATAAGTTTTTAAACAAAAAATACTAAAAACGGTTAAAAGTCAAAAATTATGTATAAACGGTGGGTCGTAACAGAATACGATCGCTAAACGGACACCGAGACGCTTAATTTGATAGGTCGCACGCGACTGTATGTCAATAATAAATTTTCAGTTTTTATCGGTTAGGTTAGGTTAGGTTAGGTTAGGTTAGGTTAGGTTAGGTTAGGTTAGGTTAGGTTAGGTTAGGTTAGGTTAGGTTAGGTTTTTTTTTTTTTTTTTTTTTTTTTTTTTTTTTACTATTGTTCCTTTGACGTATAATAAATCAAAGACATTTTTACTTTATCGCTAACTACAGTTGGGACTTACATTTTTATCGTACCCATATGGGTCTGGAGGACGCTTATTCTAGTTACTACATTTTACTTATATTTCTATTCATTTATTATTTTATATAAACAGAAAGGGCTTATTCTATAGCTTATTTCTACGAGCTTCAATTCCATCCTATATTTTAAACACATTTTATAACTACATACTTTCTTAACACACTTATTTTTACATCTTATAAATATTATTCTACTTTATCTATACAATTTTTATCTTATATTTTATGCTGTTCTATATATTACTCAAAATACATATACAACATACTTAACATGCCTATTTATTCCTTATTATTACTTTTTTCACTATTTCTGTACAATAACTTATAAAAAGCTCTCTTAGATCATTTTTAGCCATTATATCTCTTAGGTTCTCGGGGATCAATTTCACATTTAGGACTTGCTCAGCTTCGTGTCTCTTAAGGGAGAAAACAGGACATTCTAGAAGTATGTGCGCCACCGTCTCGCGCACGTCCGGCTCACAGATGCACGATGGGTTCTCCTTACACTTGAAACGATGCAAGTATTCGGAGAACCCGCCATGCCCCGTGAGTACTTGGGTCATAATGCTGGTGGGCACGAATTTCCGGACTGTTTTGTATGCCTGGATCGCATCTGGGAAAAACAATTTGGTTACGTTTGCAGTCGTGCCTTCCCTATAACGCTGGTTCCACACGCCCAGCGATTCCAAGCGGATCGTTCGCTTGACGTGTGAAACCGGGCAGCAATCGTAGTCGGGTCGCCGTTTGGTGTTTGCTGCAGCCTCCTTCGCTAACAGATCCGCTCTCTCATTTCCCTCCAACCCTGCGTGGGCTTTGATCCAGAATAAAGAAACGTCTTTATTCTGGAGTCTGCTCGTACTGAGGTTTTCACGAGCCTCCACGGCTAGAGGGTGGAGGGAGCCATGATTGGTAACGGTCTGTAGCGCTGCCATGGAGTCGCTATAGATTCCAAAAGAACTCTCAGTCCGCCTCAGGATTTCGCGCGTGGCTCTGCTTATTGCCAGAAGCTCTGCCTGATAGACCGTGCAGTACCTTGGCAGCTTGAGTTTGAGGGCTTTGATTTCGGCTTCACCTTTCCACAAGGACAATGCCGCTCCAACCTCACCCTCAATCTTGCTGCCGTCGGTGTAAATTCGCACTGCTTGGGTGTTGTGTGCATCCACCTGTTCTTGGTCTATCAGGCTGATGAACTTCAGGCGTGTGTGCTCTGCCGGGTGCTTAGTTTGAGCGTATGGTATAAGCCGCTCCACCTCCCTGTCCCTTAACTCTGGCCGAGGTATCCCCCTCCTTGCCTCATACAGGGCGGCTGCCTCCTGTATCCTGAGGTCAAGTGGGAGTAACCCGGCCAGTACCAGTCCTGAGTTCAGGGAGACGGTGCGGTACGCTCTTGTAAGTTTCTGGGCGAAACCTCGCTGGACCGCATTCAGTTGCTTTTGGATCATCAGTTTCTTGGTTGCCGGTGCCCATACGCTCGCCGCATACATTATAACCGGCTCCACTGTCGCCGTATAGATGACACGGATGACCTCTGGACTAAGACCCCAGCTAATCCTGGCGGCTCTAGACAATTGCTTGTATATATTAATAGCCTTTTTGCAGACATTTGCAGCGTGGCTATTAAATGTTAGCTTATTGTCTATGGTGAGCCCCAGGATTTTGAACTCCTGCGACAGGCCAATGGCGACCCCGCCCATGCTCAGAAGTGGCGTATCATGTTTGAGCTTCCTTGTGATGACCATCGCGTTTGTCTTTTTCGGTGCAAACTTGAGCTTGTTCATGATACCCCACTCCCTGACATAGGCGAGGGCGGCATTCGCCCGTCGCTGGACCTCCAGAGCTGTGTCCCCGTCGAATACCAGGACTACGTCATCCGCGAAGGCCTGTCCAAAATCCCCACGTTGCTCTAACCCTTTTAAAAGTGGATCTAAAAGGAGGTTCCACATAATGGGACCGCTGATCGACCCTTGAACGCAACCCTTTTCCGTGTTCTTACCGTGCTCTTCCCCAGCATACCTCACCCTAACACGCCTATCCTGCAAGTAACTGGCCACCAGCCTTCTTATGTCTGCGGGACACTTCTCCTCAGCCAACCTGACTTTGATGGCGGGCCACCACGCGCTGTCGAAGGCTCCCTCTATGTCCAATGATATCATGGTGATAAGTTTCTTCTGTTCTAGTTTTTCTTTTATGTGATGTATCAGGTCATAGAGGGAGTCTTCGGTACTTCTTTTAGGCACAAAGCCATATTGGCGAGTGCTCATCCTTGGGATGAGATGCCATGACATTCGCCGTACAACCATCTTCTCCAGGACCTTCCCCAAGACCGGTAGTAATCCAATTGGCCGATAAGACTTTGGATCTGTGTAGTCTTTTTTTCCTGGTTTCCTCAACACGACTACTGTGGCTTCTTTCCACATGATTGGAAAGTGTGAGAGAACCAGGCATCTGTTGGCTAGTGCGAGGAAGGTTTCTGGGTCGCTGCTTATTACCTGGTTGCAAATGTCGGCGGTAAAGCCATCTACTCCTGGGGCTTTCTTCGGGTTGAAGCTTTCCACCGCAGTACTTAGCTCTTCTGTTGTAAACGGCTGGTCATGCTTATCATGAACCGAGTCGTTTACCCGGTTTGCTTTTTCTCTGGTCTGTCGGTGGTCAGCGTTGTCCTCGGTCTCGTTATCTTCCGGGAAGAAGATGTCCGCTAAGGTTTTGGCCGACTCCTTTGGGTCAATCTGCCTGCCGTCCTTGACTAAAGGCAAATCCTCCTGTCTTGCAGCAGTTCTCCCAATTACCCTGTAAATCCCCTCCCATACCCCCTCCCTATCCTGCTTCCCGCAAAACTCTTTCCAGCTCTGCACCTTTGCCCTACTCACTTCATTTAAGAACTCCTCTCTTGCTTTCAGGTACTCGTCGACGATCCTGGGTCTTCTGGCTGGCGCTGCGCATCCGATCCGACGCTTCAAGGTGATGGACTTCCTCTTCAGTGCTGCGAGTTCCTCGGACCACCACGGCATGGTAAGTGTTTCTTTGGCTTTTTTCTTAGGTATAGTTTCTTCACATGTTTGTGTTATTATGTTTGTGTATTTAACTACTGCTTCTTCTAGCTCTACCTTGTTTGCTATTTTATCTATTTCCGCTGAATTTATTTGGTTTGCTATTTTTAATTGAGCCAGTTTCTCATGAAACTGGCTCCAATTTGCTTTTCTTGTGTTGTAAAGCCTTGTCGTTCTACTTACGCTTATCCCTTTTGCCTTCTTAAGCGCTATGTTGAAGGTGATGCCGTTGTGGTCCGAGTGCGTGAGGTCATCCACCACTCTCCATCCGTCTACCAGATCCAGCATGTCAACTGAGCAGGCCGTAACGTCGGGGTGACTTCGGTAGGATATCCCTCCCCTGATGGTGTCGAATGTGGGGGTATCCCCTACGTTTAGTACCTGAAAGCTTAGCTCTTCGAGAGTCCCCGACATGTCTTCTCCCCTATCGTCTATTGCGTTACTCCCCCACCAGGTGCTCCTCGCGTTCGCGTCTCCACCGATGATAACTCTCCTGGGTCCAGCCTCGTCAGCTATTGTCCTTATCTGCTCCAGGTATGGCTCTATGGGTTGGTTCGGTTCAAAGTAGAATGAAATAGCAGAGATCTGCCAGACGCTCGTTCGTATCTTCACCACCACGATGTTGTTTGTGGTGAGTTTTGGGCACTGTATGACGTCTAGGTCCGGGTCGAAGACAGCAACTGCCGCTTTTACAGTCCCATCTCCTTGGTCGGCGTTCTGGTAGATCCTTACTCCTCTATATCCTTTCATTCTACCGATCCCTCCCACATATGGCTCCTGGAGCAGCGCGAAGGCAACCTTCCTTTTATCGGCTTCTATCATGAGCTCGTTTGTGGCGGTTTCCATTCTTTGGAGATTGGCTTGGAGGACGCGGTATGGCTTCTCCCTGGTCGAGGTAACTGTAGGGTTTCGGTTTGTGGAGCCTTTAGCAGTACGCTACTGAGGCTCTTGCTAAAGCGTCCCACCTCCTCCTTACGGCACACTCCTGGCTGAAGGCATTGTGCTCAGTGGAGTCGAGCTTCTCATGCCTGCAGTTACAGCATGAAGGTGTCACGCCACTGAGCCAATCTGCGCACTCGGTCTTCATGTGCGGGCCGCCGCAGTGACTGCACTTCTCGATGGTCTCTTTGCAGTGTCGGCGGCCATGGCCATACCCCAGGCACATGGAACACTGTATCAGGGGAGATTGATCTGCGACTCTAACCCTTTGGAGATCAATGTGGACCTCTCCGGCTTCCATCATCAAGTTCCACATCCTCGGGGACACCTTAACCACCATATGACACAAGTGAGGATTTCTCGCCTTTCTTCGGTAGCGGACTTCAAGCCTGTCTTCCTGCTTGTCGAGGTGCTTAAAAATGTTTCCATTTTGATTCCTCAGAGCGTTTATGACGTCTTCGTCACTGTGAAACTGCAAAACGTCTCTGAGGATCACAAGAGGGTCTTTGTTCTGGATTTCCTCGACATTCAGGTGTGTTTCCGCTTTCCAGAGTCTTGCTTTAACCTTCTGCCTCTCCTCTTCAGTTCGACAGCCCACTATCACTTTTCCGTCCTTGGCCTTCCGCACCCTGTCCACCTTTATTCCTCCTTCCTTGGCGTTCACAGCTTCTCTTATTCTACTGAGCACTTCTTCCCCAGACTCCTTTCCATCTTTTGAGGAGACCACGACGGAGTGCAGCGTTTCTTGGTCACCAGGCTGCCTCCTAGTTGTTCCTGCCGCAACATTCGCGTACGTGGTCTTCTCTAAGAACTCTTTCTGTTTCTCCATTGCCTCTTTTAAGCTTTCTATCCTCTCGCTGTTTTCTCTCAGCAGTTTGCTGTGCTCCTCTATCTGGCTCCTAAAATCACTCTCGACACTTTGACTTTGGCTCCCTGTGTTTTCCGACTCTCCTTCCTTTCCCTTTTGGCCTGGTCCGTGCTCCAGTCTGCCACTAACGTTCTTGGATTCGGACTCCTTGACCAACTCGAACAGTCGGTCTATCGCTTGCAGAACATTCGATTTGATGTCTGTCTTTAAGTTCCTCGAGAGTTCGAGGTTGGTCTTGGCTTTTATAAGGCAAGCCTTAGCCTCAGCTGTCTTGTTCGGGAATGGTTAGGTTAGGTTAGGTTAGGTTAGGTTTTTTTTTTTTTTTTTTTTTTTTTTTTTTTTTTTTTTAAGCCATCTCGAAATGGCACTAATGGTCCCTCTAACATGATCAGAGTCCTTATATATCGATATATAAATTATTTACTCTATTTAAAAAACCTGATTTTGTATTGTGTATTCTATCTATTCTTTATACTCTTTAATATCTTACGAAATGTTTTCCCTTACTGTTTGGCTGTTAATATGTTTACTGAATTTAAATTGTGCTAAGTTTACTAAAGTGTTTCAATTACTATAATTTTGTTACATAACCTAATTTATATTTTACTTTTATATACAAAATGAAAACTAGAATAACTTAAATCTATTTGCTTTGTTTGACAGTTTTTTGCTTAATATTATTAGACTATTACTAATGTTTTACTAAACCTACTTGCTATATTGAACAGTATTTTTCCTAATATTACTTAAAACTATTATTATTTTCTACATTTTTATTTATTTTTGTGGTTTTGTTATTTTTCTTTACTTACATTTAATCTACTATATTTCTAAATTACACTGTGTTTTTTACTTATTCTATTTATCAATATGATTTAGCTGGTTGTTTTATATATACCAATATATAAACCCAACAAGACTTATATACCCTATTAATTTAAATTGTTTGCTTACTTGACTATGTTTTTATTACTTTTTTACAGTTAGTAGCCATTGTTGTGTTTGGTTTGTCCGAGACATAAAAATTTCACCGAGTGTCTTCACCTCTCAGGGATAAACGGAAGACCATGATTAACATGGTCTTTGCCGTTTATTTGGACAGCTACTTTGTTTGCTTGTCGGTGGTTTGTCTGGAGCTACCCTAACAATGGTAGGCTATGGAAGCCCTGGCCAGTGCGTCCCACTTCCTCCTGATCACGCACTCCAAGCTGAAGGCATTGTGGTCTACCTTCTCAGCCTTGGCGTGCGTGCAGTTGCAGCAGGAAGGAGCCGCACCGGCCAGCCAGTCCGCGCACTCCGTCCTCATGTGGGGTCCCCCACAGTGGCTGCATTTTACAATGGTCTCCACGCAGAACCGTCGACCATGACCGTAACCCAGGCACAGCGAGCACTGTACCAGTGGTGATTGGTCAGCCACCTTGACTCGCTGTAGGTCTATTACGACGGTCCCAGCGTGGACCAGACGCTGCCAAACTCCGGGGGACACCCTCATGATTACGTGCTGCGTTTGATTATTTCTAGTTTTCCTTTTGTACATAACCTCTATTTTATTGTCTATCCGGTCTAGTTCTGCAAGTATTCCTTCATTTTGTACCCAAATAGCGTTGAGGATGTCTTGGTCGCTATTGTGTGTAAAAACGTTCTTTAGGATTATGAGCGGGTTTTTATTTTTCATTTCTTCCACTGTTAGGTACTCTTCTGCTCTTTTCAGCCTCTCCTTAACTTGTTGCCTTTCTTCTTCTGTTTTACACCCCACAATCACCTTCCTATCCTTTGCTTTCCGAATTCGTTCCACAGATATTCCTCCTTCCTTTGCATTAATCGTTTCCCTTATCTTCTTCATTATGTCATCTCCTCTTTCCTGCTCATCCTTGGCAGTGACTACTACGGAATATAGCGCGGTCTGCTCTGGTAGTTTCCTAACAGGCGCCGCTGCCACACTCGCGTATGTCTGCTTTTCTATGCTTTCTTGTGTCAATTCCATCTTTTCTTGGAGCATTCTCATTCTCTCATTATTCTCACTAATGAGAGTTGAATGCTCTTCCATTTTCCTTATAAGTGTGTTTTCTAACTTCTCTTTTGCGCTTTCAGGTTCCTTTTCCTTTTCTGGCTCTCTTTTCTGTTCTGGTTCAATCGTCTCCTTCTTTCCTTGTTCCTTCTCAAGTTCTGATTCTTTCACCAGCTGGTACAGTCTTTCGATTGCTTGTAATACCTCTGTTTTAATCTCCGTCTTGATGTTTCGGGAGTTGGCGAGGTTTAGTTTGGCCTTGGTAAGACAAGCTTTCGCTTCTGCCAACCGGCTGGTGTATTTTGGTTGTGTAGGTGGACTTCCCGAAGCTTCAGCTGGCACTTTTGCCACCAATCTGCTCCCTTGCGAAAGTACCTTTTTCGGCTTCTGGATTTCCACCGGCGCAGCCTTTTTTGGGGTGGTTGGAGTAATGGGGTCTGTTCTCCCAGACTCCCATTCCCCAATACTTCTTCGCACAGTTTTGTTCTTCTCGCACTCCTGCATAACTGGCGATATTGAGCTTGGAGCTTCGTTCGAAGGCCGAGTCTTTTTTGCAGGTGTGCGAATACCGAACATTTTAAGGCTTAGTCAGAGGGACACTTAACAATCAACTTAAACTAATAAAAATAAAATGTAAAATTTGTTGTCAATTTGTAAATAAACTATAGTACTTATTTCTAACTCTAACCTAATAAAATAAATTGTTCCTGGCAAGAACTTTGATCTACTGTCACGGGCGCTGAGGTAACTACCTGTTTTCAGGTAGATAAAAGACTTTAAAAGACTTTACGGCAAAAAACCAGAAAGCCAATGTCAAATTTTTAAAACCATTCACAAGGAGGAGGTTAGGTTAGGTTAGGTTAGGTTAGGTTAGGTTAGGTTAGGTTAGGTTAGGTTTTTTTTTTAATTTTTTATTCTCGTTCCTTTGACGAAATCAAAGACAGTTTTCACTTTATTTCTAGCTACAGGTGGGGTTAACATACTTATCTTACCCTCTTGGGGTCTAAGGGGGATCTTATATTTAATTACATGTTTTGTTTATTATATTATGCTATTTTACTCTTAGTTTATACTATGTTTTCTTAATTTTATACATTTTGTTTACGTTTTATCATATAACCATATACAATGTAAGTACTATCCTATATAACTTAAGTTTGCTTATGCTACGGTCTATATATGCTGTTTATATATATCATATAATATATATTCACCATATTTTATGCATCTTTGTTTCTCTTTATTACATTTTCTACAACTTTTGTACAATACTCTATTAGATTATTTCTCTTATTTTTGTTTACTATTAAAGAATTTACACTGTTTGCATCCAGTTTACATTCTAGCCTCTGTTCTATCTCGTGTCTCTTCAAAGCGCTAACGGGACATTCAAACAAAATGTGCGGAACTGTTTCACTCACGCCTGGGTCGCAGATGCATGATGGGTTCTCCTTACATTTGAATCGTGTCAAATATTCGGAGAACCCACCATGCCCCGTCATTGTTTGCGTCATTATATTAGTCAGTTCTAGTTGTCTAACGATCTTGTATGCACTCACGGCGTCAGGAAAAAACATCTTAGTTATAGTCGCTGAGCTACTTGTCTTATATCTAGTGTTCCATTTGTCAAGTGTCTCAAGTCTGATCTGTCTTTTAACAAATGATACCGGGCAGTGTTCATAGTCGGGTTTCCGTTTAGTTTTTAGCGCGGCCTCTTTCGCGAGCTGATCCGCGCGCTCATTACCCTCCAGTCCAGCGTGGGCCTTGATCCAAAACAGGGATATATGCTTGTTTTGGGTCAAAGCCCCCCGGAGGTTACTGCGGGTTTCAATAGCGAGTGGATGTATGGAGCCTGGGTTCGCGATAGTTTCCAGTGCTGATTTGGAGTCACTGTACAGCCCAAAGCTTTGCTCTCTACGTTTAAGTATCTCCCTTGTGGCTTGGCATATGGCCAGGAGTTCAGCCTGATACACTGTGCAGTACGTGGACAGCTTAAACTTGAGGGTTTTTGTCTCGGCTTCGCCTTTCCATAAAGACAGAGCCGCTCCGACTTGACCCTCTATTTTGCTGCCATCGGTGAATATTTTGACGTCCTGGGTGTTATGACTATCAACAGCTTCCTGGTCGATCAGGTTGGTGAACTCCAGGCCAATATATTCAGCTGGGTGAGGAGTCGTCGTGAAACTTACCATCCTCTCCACTTCTCTATCTGCTAGCACTGGAAGGGGTGCCCCTCGCTTAATCTTATACAGGGCGGCTGCCTCTTGTATTCGGAGATCTAGCGGGAGCATCCCAGCCAGCACTAGGGCTGAATTTAGTGAGACTGTCCGGTACGCTTTCGTTAATTTCTGAGCAAAGCCTCTCTGCACGGCGTTAAGCTGTTTCTGCACTCCTATCTTTTTAGTCTCTTGTGCCCAGACACTCGCAGCATATAGTATCACTGGTTCTACCGTTGCTACGTAAATAGTCCTAATGACTTCTGGGTGTAGACCCCAACTGACTCTGGCTGCTGTGGCTAGCTTCTTATATATGTTGAGAGCCTTCTTGCAGACATTCGCTGCGTGGTTATTGAATGTCAGCTTGTGGTCTATCGTTACCCCTAGAATTTTTATTTCCTCAGACATGCCAATACCGATCCCGTCCATCCTCAGAAGTGGTGTGTCAAACTTCAGTTTCCTTGTTATGACCATTGCATTAGTTTTGTGTGGTGCAAATTTCAACTTGTTTTTGACACCCCACTCCCGAACATAGTCGAGAGCGGCATTTGCCTGTCTTTGGACTTCAAGCGCCGTATCCCCATCAAAGACCAGGACAACGTCGTCGGCGAAGGCCTGACAGTAGTCCCTTCTCCGTTCGAGGCCTCTCAAAAGGGGGTCCAGAAGAATGTTCCACAGCATTGGTCCGCCTATTGATCCCTGGACGCACCCTTTGTTGGTCTTCCTTGCGTGTTCCTGCCCGGCATACCTAACTCTCACACTGCGATCCTGTAGGTAGCTGTCCAAGAGCCTTCGTATGTTCACGGGGCACTCTTCCTCAGCCAGTCTGGTTCTTATAGCTGGCCACCAGGCGCTGTCGAATGCTCCCTCTATGTCTAGTGATACCATTGTTATCAGTTTTTTCTGTTCCAGTTTGGTACGTATGTGTTGCACAAGATCATAGAGGGAGTCCTCGGTGCTCTTCTGGGGCATGAAACCGTACTGGCGAGTACTAATCCTCGGAATCACATGCCATTTTATGCGTCCAACTAGCATCTTCTCCAGGATCTTCCCCATTACCGGGAGTAAGCCGATCGGTCTGTATGCCTTAGGGTCTGTGTAATCTTTTTTCCCCGGCTTTCTCAGGACTATTACCGTGGCCTCTTTCCAGGTGGTTGGAAAGTGGTGCATCGTGAGACATTTGTTAGCTAGAGCAAGGTACACCCCTGGATCTCGTGCTATTGCCTTGGCGCAGATGTCTGCCGTAAGACCATCCCTACCCGGAGCTTTTTTGGGATTGAAACTGCCCATCGCGGTATTAAGCTCCTCCATTGTAAACGGTGGGTCATGGTGCTCATCATGGACCCAGTCGTTTACTCTGTCAGCTTCTGCTCTTGTCCGTCGGTGGTCTTCGTTATCCTCACTTTCCAAGTCCTCCGGGTAAAAGATTTCCGCCAGCATCTTTGCCGACTGCTTGGCGCATAGCACCTTACCTTCCTTCATCAGGGGAATGTCCTCCTGCCTCTTTGTAGTCCTTCCTATCACTCTATAAATCCCCTCCCATAGCCCTTCTCTGTCCTGTCTCCCACAAAACTCCTTCCAGCTCTCTGTCTGTGCCTTCTTGGCTTCTTTCTCATACTTTTCTTTTGCTTGCAGGTACTCATCGACGACTTTGCTCCTCCGGACCGGCGCTGCACATCGAATTCGACGCTTCTTGGTTTTGACTTCGTTCTTCAGTTCTTCGAGTTCTTCGGACCACCACGGTAAGGTAAGTTTATTATATGGTTTTATTTTTGGTATAGTACTGTCACATGTATTTACGATTGTATTGATGTATGATTCTACTTTTTGTTCTAATTCTATTTTACTACTTATTCTTTCTATTTCTTCTATATTGATGTCGTTTTCCTCTAGCAATTGGGCCATTTTCTCATTAAACTGGTTCCAATTGGCTTTTTTGCTGTTGAAGATTCTAGTGGTTCGGTTTATCGTAATTCCTTTTGATTTAGTGAGCCTAATTTTAAATGATATTGCGTTGTGGTCCGAACTTATCTCGCCTTCGTTAACTCTCCAGTCTTCAATCAAACTTAGCATATTCGTTGTGCAGGCCGTTATGTCCACAAAGCTGGTATACTGCTTGTTGCCCCTTATTGTGTCAAACGTAGGGATATTGCCGTCGTTGAGTATCTGCAAGCCTGTCTCTTCTAGAAATCCTGACAATTCCTCGCCCTTGTGGTCTACGATGTTACTTCCCCACCAGGGGCTCTTTGCATTTGCATCTCCCCCGATTATTAGGTTCGTAGGTTTTTCTTCCTGTTCTATCTTCCTCAGTTGTTCTAGGTACGGTTCAATAGTAGTGTGGTCAGGCTCGAAGTAAAACGAGGCAACCACAATCTCCCAAGTACTCGTTTTTAACTTCACCACTGCGATGTTGTTTGTGGTGAGGCTCGGTAGCTGGATGACATCCATTTCGTCATCGAAGACGGCTATTGCTGCCTTTATAGTGCCATCTCCTTGGTTTGAGTTTTGGAAGACCCTGGCCCCCCCGTAGTTCTTCATTCTGCCTATCGCTCCTACGTACGGTTCTTGAAGCAGCGCAAAAGCCATTTTCCTTTTACTTGCCATAAGCATTATCTCTTGTGTTGCCAGTTCCTTTCTTTGCAAATTTACTTGGGCTATGTAGTAGGCCCTTGCGCTGGTCGAGGAAGATATCACACATGGGACCACCTTAGCACTGGTATGCTATCGTGGCCCGTGCTATAGTATCCCACTTCTTCCTGATCGGGCATTCAGCGCTGAAGGCATTGTGATCGACTTTTTCATACTTGGCGTGCACACAGTTACAGCACGTTGGGGTTGCCCCAGCGAGCCAATCTACGCAGTTTACTTTCATGTGGGGGCCGCCACAGTGGCTGCACTTTTCGACGGTCTCCTTACAGAATCGTCGGCCGTGCCCATAGCCTAGGCAGAGCGAGCACTGGACCAGTGGTGACTGGTCATACAGTTTTACTCTTTGTAGGTCAATCTTGATCGATTCTGCGTCCATCAATCGTTGCCAGACACCGGGCGACACCCTCATGACCACGCTGTGTGCTTGAGGGTTCCGCGATCGTTTTTTATACAGGATTTCTGCTTTGTTCTCTTGTTCTACTAGGTCTTTTAAAACTTTTTTGTTTTGCGTCCACAGAGCTTCCAGGATATCTTTGTCGCTGTTATATTGAAGAACGTCCTTCAGTATAACTAGTGGGTTTTTGTTCTTCACTTCTTGTACATTTAGATGCTCTTCCGCTCTCTTGAGCCTTTCTTTTATTTGCTCCCTGTCTTTCTCTGTTCTGCAGCCCACGATCACTTTCCTATCCTTTCCTTTCCGTATTCTTTCCACTTCTATTCCTCCTTCTTTTGCCTTGACCACCTCCCTTATCCTGTTCAGTATTTCATCCCCTGTTTCTGTCTCGTCTTTGGCTGTGACCACGACTGAGTGTAGCGCGGTCTGCTCCGGGAAGTGTCTCTTGGGATGCACCGCTGCCACACTCGCGTACGTCATCTTTTCTTGGATCTCTTGTTGTTTTTCGATCGTCTCTTTCAGTTTTTCCATTTTCTCGTTGCTTTCTTGAATAAGTTTAGCGTGTTCTTCAATTTTTCTCATGAGCTCTTGTTCTTCTTTTTTCTGTTCTTTCGATGGTTTTTCTTCAGGTTCTTTTTCTTTTCCAGGTTCTGTTTCCTTCTCGGGTTCATTAGCTTTCTTCTGTCCCTGCCCTTTTACACTATCTGCTTCCTTAACCAGTTGATACAACCGTTCGATCGCCTGTGTCACCTCATTCTTTATCTCAGTTTTGATATTTCTTGAGTTACCGAGGTGTGTTTTAGCCTTTTGGACACATGCTTTCGCTTCTGTCAAACGGTCGTTATACTTGAGTTTTAGCTGTGTCGGTGGACTTCCCACTGCTTCCATCGATGTTCTTCGGGCTGGGGCCTTGCTGTCTTGTGAGAGAGTCCTCAGTGATTTCGGCCTAGTGGGTTCCATCGACACAGGTTTCTTTGGTGGTGAGGTTGTCTTTGGCACTTCTACAGATTTCCCGGACTCCCACTCTCCTATGCTCTTGCGCACATTTGAAGAGTGTGCTCCTGTTGTTTTGCTTATTTCATGTTCCCGCAAGGTTGGGACTTGTCTACTTGTGTGCCCAGATGATGTTGGGCTATGCTCTTCAACTGTGGGCTTAAGCCCTTTCTTAGGGGTGTGAAAACTGACCATTGTTAAAAACACTCGTCAAGGAACTCGTCAACTTCTAAATATAAAGATGGCGTAAATTTGTAAAAGTTGTAAAAAGGTGAGTAGGTTGTAAAACAAGTAAAATACAAAATAAAGAAAATAAACTATCACGAAGGTCAACTTAAAGTAAAATCAAACAGATATAACAATAGTTATCTCTGTATATGGTCAATCAGTAAGTGACTCCAGTTGGAGCCTGTCTAGTAAGACCAACAATAAGCCTAAAGACGTACGAGTACTGTCCTGAAAACCGTGTCCAATTATGTGGTTTACTTTAAAAGTTATAGATGATTTACTGTTTGAAATCCAGTATCTTTACCTTAGTAACGATGATCTGGGTGGGTGGGCGGGCGATTTTTTTCACTTTTTGGCTAATATTTGTGTTTTTTCTGTTGCAGGTACGTGCAGTGACGTCGGGCAAAGGTGATCCAGCCACGAGAAGTGCAGATTCAAGCCAGGTGTTGGACAAAAGTTTAAAAAATCACCCAAAACACACTAAAATTACAAAAAATACCGGAAAATTGCAGTTTCTCGAAAATTCTTCTATGACAAGTGAATACGTGCACTCGCTCAGTAACTAGAGCGCGGCGAGCCGCTTTTTATGATGTACTACACGGCTATATTCACTTTAAGTTGGAGTCAAGAAAAATATTTTATCGCTTTTTCCTTACACAAAATGTCGTTTTCGAGTGCAAAACGGTCAATAATTTGACTTTTTACTATCGAAACGACACTCTGCAGCTGGGAAAACAACCGATGCGATAGACTACAATTTAAGAAATAAACAGAAGCTAATAATTTGGAATACAGAATTTATAAAGCCGAAAATTAATGAAAATTTTATAAGTTTTTAAACAAAAAATGCTTAAAACTTCGAAAAGTCAAAATTTATGTATAAACGATGGGTCGTAACAGAATACGATCGTTATATGGGCACCGAGACGCTTAATTTGATAGGTCGCACGCGACTGTATGTCAATAAATTTTTTTCAGTTTTTATCAAATGTATGGAGCGTTGTCAGGGCTTAGGTGGATTTTGAAGAAATGCAGTATTAGGTGGTCGGGCAATTTTTCACTTTTTGGCTAATATTTGTGTTTTTTCTGTTGCAGGTACGTGCAGTGACGTCGGGCAAAGGTGATCCAGCCACGAGAAGTGCAGATTCAAGCCAGGTGTTGGACAAAAGTTTAAAAAATCACCCAAAACACACTAAAATTACAAAAAATACCGGAAAATTGCAGTTTCTCGAAAATTCTTCTATGACAAGTGAATACGTGCACTCGCTCAGTAACTAGAGCGCGGCGAGCCGCTTTTTATGATGTACTACACGGCTATATTCACTTTAAGTTGGAGTCAAGAAAAATATTTTATCGCTTTTTCCTTACACAAAATGTCGTTTTCGAGTGCAAAACGGTCAATAATTTGACTTTTTACTATCGAAACGACACTCTGCAGCTGGGAAAACAACCGATGCGATAGACTACAATTTTAGAAATAAACAGAAGCTAATAATTTGGAATACAGAATTTATAAAGCCGAAAATTAATGAAAATTTTATAAGTTTTTAAACAAAAAATGCTTAAAACTTCGAAAAGTCAAAATTTATGTATAAACGATGGGTCGTAACAGAATACGATCGTTATATGGGCACCGAGACGCTTAATTTGATAGGTCGCACGCGACTGTATGTCAATAAAATTTTTTCAGTTTTTATCAAATGTATGGAGCGTTGTCAGGGCTTAGGTGGATTTTGAAGAAATGCAGTATTAGGTGGTCGGGCAATTTTTCACTTTTTGGCTAATATTTGTGTTTTTTCTGTTGCAGGTACGTGCAGTGACGTCGGGCAAAGGTGATCCAGCCACGAGAAGTGCAGATTCAAGCCAGGTGTTGGACAAAAGTTTAAAAAATCACCCAAAACACACTAAAATTACAAAAAATACCGGAAAATTGCAGTTTCTCGAAAATTCTTCTATGACAAGTGAATACGTGCACTCGCTCAGTAACTAGAGCGCGGCGAGCCGCTTTTTATGATGTACTACACGGCTATATTCACTTTAAGTTGGAGTCAAGAAAAATATTTTATCGCTTTTTCCTTACACAAAATGTCGTTTTCGAGTGCAAAACGGTCAATAATTTGACTTTTTACTATCGAAACGACACTCTGCAGCTGGGAAAACAACCGATGCGATAGACTACAATTTAAGAAATAAACAGAAGCTAATAATTTGGAATACAGAATTTATAAAGCCGAAAATTAATGAAAATTTTATAAGTTTTTAAACAAAAAATGCTTAAAACTTCGAAAAGTCAAAATTTATGTATAAACGATGGGTCGTAACAGAATACGATCGTTATATGGGCACCGAGACGCTTAATTTGATAGGTCGCACGCGACTGTATGTCAATAAAATTTTTTCAGTTTTTATCAAATGTATGGAGCGTTGTCAGGGCTTAGGTGGATTTTGAAGAAATGCAGTATTAGGTGGTCGGGCAATTTTTCACTTTTTGGCTAATATTTGTGTTTTTTCTGTTGCAGGTACGTGCAGTGACGTCGGGCAAAGGTGATCCAGCCACGAGAAGTGCAGATTCAAGCCAGGTGTTGGACAAAAGTTTAAAAAATCACCCAAAACACACTAAAATTACAAAAAATACCGGAAAATTGCAGTTTCTCGAAAATTCTTCTATGACAAGTGAATACGTGCACTCGCTCAGTAACTAGAGCGCGGCGAGCCGCTTTTTATGATGTACTACACGGCTATATTCACTTTAAGTTGGAGTCAAGAAAAATATTTTATCGCTTTTTCCTTACACAAAATGTCGTTTTCGAGTGCAAAACGGTCAATAATTTGACTTTTTACTATCGAAACGACACTCTGCAGCTGGGAAAACAACCGATGCGATAGACTACAATTTAAGAAATAAACAGAAGCTAATAATTTGGAATACAGAATTTATAAAGCCGAAAATTAATGAAAATTTTATAAGTTTTTAAACAAAAAATGCTTAAAACTTCGAAAAGTCAAAATTTATGTATAAACGATGGGTCGTAACAGAATACGATCGTTATATGGGCACCGAGACGCTTAATTTGATAGGTCGCACGCGACTGTATGTCAATAAATTTTTTTCAGTTTTTATCAAATGTATGGAGCGTTGTCAGGGCTTAGGTGGATTTTGAAGAAATGCAGTATTAGGTGGTCGGGCAATTTTTCACTTTTTGGCTAATATTTGTGTTTTTTCTGTTGCAGGTACGTGCAGTGACGTCGGGCAAAGGTGATCCAGCCACGAGAAGTGCAGATTCAAGCCAGGTGTTGGACAAAAGTTTAAAAAATCACCCAAAACACACTAAAATTACAAAAAATACCGGAAAATTGCAGTTTCTCGAAAATTCTTCTATGACAAGTGAATACGTGCACTCGCTCAGTAACTAGAGCGCGGCGAGCCGCTTTTTATGATGTACTACACGGCTATATTCACTTTAAGTTGGAGTCAAGAAAAATATTTTATCGCTTTTTCCTTACACAAAATGTCGTTTTCGAGTGCAAAACGGTCAATAATTTGACTTTTTACTATCGAAACGACACTCTGCAGCTGGGAAAACAACCGATGCGATAGACTACAATTTTAGAAATAAACAGAAGCTAATAATTTGGAATACAGAATTTATAAAGCCGAAAATTAATGAAAATTTTATAAGTTTTTAAACAAAAAATGCTTAAAACTTCGAAAAGTCAAAATTTATGTATAAACGATGGGTCGTAACAGAATACGATCGTTATATGGGCACCGAGACGCTTAATTTGATAGGTCGCACGCGACTGTATGTCAATAAAATTTTTTCAGTTTTTATCAAATGTATGGAGCGTTGTCAGGGCTTAGGTGGATTTTGAAGAAATGCAGTATTAGGTGGTCGGGCAATTTTTCACTTTTTGGCTAATATTTGTGTTTTTTCTGTTGCAGGTACGTGCAGTGACGTCGGGCAAAGGTGATCCAGCCACGAGAAGTGCAGATTCAAGCCAGGTGTTGGACAAAAGTTTAAAAAATCACCCAAAACACACTAAAATTACAAAAAATACCGGAAAATTGCAGTTTCTCGAAAATTCTTCTATGACAAGTGAATACGTGCACTCGCTCAGTAACTAGAGCGCGGCGAGCCGCTTTTTATGATGTACTACACGGCTATATTCACTTTAAGTTGGAGTCAAGAAAAATATTTTATCGCTTTTTCCTTACACAAAATGTCGTTTTCGAGTGCAAAACGGTCAATAATTTGACTTTTTACTATCGAAACGACACTCTGCAGCTGGGAAAACAACCGATGCGATAGACTACAATTTAAGAAATAAACAGAAGCTAATAATTTGGAATACAGAATTTATAAAGCCGAAAATTAATGAAAATTTTATAAGTTTTTAAACAAAAAATGCTTAAAACTTCGAAAAGTCAAAATTTATGTATAAACGATGGGTCGTAACAGAATACGATCGTTATATGGGCACCGAGACGCTTAATTTGATAGGTCGCACGCGACTGTATGTCAATAAAATTTTTTCAGTTTTTATCAAATGTATGGAGCGTTGTCAGGGCTTAGGTGGATTTTGAAGAAATGCAGTATTAGGTGGTCGGGCAATTTTTCACTTTTTGGCTAATATTTGTTTTTTTTCTGTTGCAGGTACGTGCAGTGACGTCGGGCAAAGGTGATCCAGCCACGAGAAGTGCAGATTCAAGCCAGGTGTTGGACAAAAGTTTAAAAAATCACCCAAAACACACTAAAATTACAAAAAATACCGGAAAATTGCAGTTTCTCGAAAATTCTTCTATGACAAGTGAATACGTGCACTCGCTCAGTAACTAGAGCGCGGCGAGCCGCTTTTTATGATGTACTACACGGCTATATTCACTTTAAGTTGGAGTCAAGAAAAATATTTTATCGCTTTTTCCTTACACAAAATGTCGTTTTCGAGTGCAAAACGGTCAATAATTTGACTTTTTACTATCGAAACGACACTCTGCAGCTGGGAAAACAACCGATGCGATAGACTACAATTTTAGAAATAAACAGAAGCTAATAATTTGGAATACAGAATTTATAAAGCCGAAAATTAATGAAAATTTTATAAGTTTTTAAACAAAAAATGCTTAAAACTTCGAAAAGTCAAAATTTATGTATAAACGATGGGTCGTAACAGAATACGATCGTTATATGGGCACCGAGACGCTTAATTTGATAGGTCGCACGCGACTGTATGTCAATAAAATTTTTTCAGTTTTTATCAAATGTATGGAGCGTTGTCAGGGCTTAGGTGGATTTTGAAGAAATGCAGTATTAGGTGGTCGGGCAATTTTTCACTTTTTGGCTAATATTTGTGTTTTTTCTGTTGCAGGTACGTGCAGTGACGTCGGGCAAAGGTGATCCAGCCACGAGAAGTGCAGATTCAAGCCAGGTGTTGGACAAAAGTTTAAAAAATCACCCAAAACACACTAAAATTACAAAAAATACCGGAAAATTGCAGTTTCTCGAAAATTCTTCTATGACAAGTGAATACGTGCACTCGCTCAGTAACTAGAGCGCGGCGAGCCGCTTTTTATGATGTACTACACGGCTATATTCACTTTAAGTTGGAGTCAAGAAAAATATTTTATCGCTTTTTCCTTACACAAAATGTCGTTTTCGAGTGCAAAACGGTCAATAATTTGACTTTTTACTATCGAAACGACACTCTGCAGCTGGGAAAACAACCGATGCGATAGACTACAATTTTAGAAATAAACAGAAGCTAATAATTTGGAATACAGAATTTATAAAGCCGAAAATTAATGAAAATTTTATAAGTTTTTAAACAAAAAATGCTTAAAACTTCGAAAAGTCAAAATTTATGTATAAACGATGGGTCGTAACAGAATACGATCGTTATATGGGCACCGAGACGCTTAATTTGATAGGTCGCACGCGACTGTATGTCAATAAAATTTTTTCAGTTTTTATCAAATGTATGGAGCGTTGTCAGGGCTTAGGTGGATTTTGAAGAAATGCAGTATTAGGTGGTCGGGCAATTTTTCACTTTTTGGCTAATATTTGTGTTTTTTCTGTTGCAGGTACGTGCAGTGACGTCGGGCAAAGGTGATCCAGCCACGAGAAGTGCAGATTCAAGCCAGGTGTTGGACAAAAGTTTAAAAAATCACCCAAAACACACTAAAATTACAAAAAATACCGGAAAATTGCAGTTTCTCGAAAATTCTTCTATGACAAGTGAATACGTGCACTCGCTCAGTAACTAGAGCGCGGCGAGCCGCTTTTTATGATGTACTACACGGCTATATTCACTTTAAGTTGGAGTCAAGAAAAATATTTTATCGCTTTTTCCTTACACAAAATGTCGTTTTCGAGTGCAAAACGGTCAATAATTTGACTTTTTACTATCGAAACGACACTCTGCAGCTGGGAAAACAACCGATGCGATAGACTACAATTTTAGAAATAAACAGAAGCTAATAATTTGGAATACAGAATTTATAAAGCCGAAAATTAATGAAAATTTTATAAGTTTTTAAACAAAAAATGCTTAAAACTTCGAAAAGTCAAAATTTATGTATAAACGATGGGTCGTAACAGAATACGATCGTTATATGGGCACCGAGACGCTTAATTTGATAGGTCGCACGCGACTGTATGTCAATAAAATTTTTTCAGTTTTTATCAAATGTATGGAGCGTTGTCAGGGCTTAGGTGGATTTTGAAGAAATGCAGTATTAGGTGGTCGGGCAATTTTTCACTTTTTGGCTAATATTTGTGTTTTTTCTGTTGCAGGTACGTGCAGTGACGTCGGGCAAAGGTGATCCAGCCACGAGAAGTGCAGATTCAAGCCAGGTGTTGGACAAAAGTTTAAAAAATCACCCAAAACACACTAAAATTACAAAAAATACCGGAAAATTGCAGTTTCTCGAAAATTCTTCTATGACAAGTGAATACGTGCACTCGCTCAGTAACTAGAGCGCGGCGAGCCGCTTTTTATGATGTACTACACGGCTATATTCACTTTAAGTTGGAGTCAAGAAAAATATTTTATCGCTTTTTCCTTACACAAAATGTCGTTTTCGAGTGCAAAACGGTCAATAATTTGACTTTTTACTATCGAAACGACACTCTGCAGCTGGGAAAACAACCGATGCGATAGACTACAATTTAAGAAATAAACAGAAGCTAATAATTTGGAATACAGAATTTATAAAGCCGAAAATTAATGAAAATTTTATAAGTTTTTAAACAAAAAATGCTTAAAACTTCGAAAAGTCAAAATTTATGTATAAACGATGGGTCGTAACAGAATACGATCGTTATATGGGCACCGAGACGCTTAATTTGATAGGTCGCACGCGACTGTATGTCAATAAAATTTTTTCAGTTTTTATCAAATGTATGGAGCGTTGTCAGGGCTTAGGTGGATTTTGAAGAAATGCAGTATTAGGTGGTCGGGCAATTTTTCACTTTTTGGCTAATATTTGTGTTTTTTCTGTTGCAGGTACGTGCAGTGACGTCGGGCAAAGGTGATCCAGCCACGAGAAGTGCAGATTCAAGCCAGGTGTTGGACAAAAGTTTAAAAAATCACCCAAAACACACTAAAATTACAAAAAATACCGGAAAATTGCAGTTTCTCGAAAATTCTTCTATGACAAGTGAATACGTGCACTCGCTCAGTAACTAGAGCGCGGCGAGCCGCTTTTTATGATGTACTACACGGCTATATTCACTTTAAGTTGGAGTCAAGAAAAATATTTTATCGCTTTTTCCTTACACAAAATGTCGTTTTCGAGTGCAAAACGGTCAATAATTTGACTTTTTACTATCGAAACGACACTCTGCAGCTGGGAAAACAACCGATGCGATAGACTACAATTTTAGAAATAAACAGAAGCTAATAATTTGGAATACAGAATTTATAAAGCCGAAAATTAATGAAAATTTTATAAGTTTTTAAACAAAAAATGCTTAAAACTTCGAAAAGTCAAAATTTATGTATAAACGATGGGTCGTAACAGAATACGATCGTTATATGGGCACCGAGACGCTTAATTTGATAGGTCGCACGCGACTGTATGTCAATAAAATTTTTTCAGTTTTTATCAAATGTATGGAGCGTTGTCAGGGCTTAGGTGGATTTTGAAGAAATGCAGTATTAGGTGGTCGGGCAATTTTTCACTTTTTGGCTAATATTTGTGTTTTTTCTGTTGCAGGTACGTGCAGTGACGTCGGGCAAAGGTGATCCAGCCACGAGAAGTGCAGATTCAAGCCAGGTGTTGGACAAAAGTTTAAAAAATCACCCAAAACACACTAAAATTACAAAAAATACCGGAAAATTGCAGTTTCTCGAAAATTCTTCTATGACAAGTGAATACGTGCACTCGCTCAGTAACTAGAGCGCGGCGAGCCGCTTTTTATGATGTACTACACGGCTATATTCACTTTAAGTTGGAGTCAAGAAAAATATTTTATCGCTTTTTCCTTACACAAAATGTCGTTTTCGAGTGCAAAACGGTCAATAATTTGACTTTTTACTATCGAAACGACACTCTGCAGCTGGGAAAACAACCGATGCGATAGACTACAATTTAAGAAATAAACAGAAGCTAATAATTTGGAATACAGAATTTATAAAGCCGAAAATTAATGAAAATTTTATAAGTTTTTAAACAAAAAATGCTTAAAACTTCGAAAAGTCAAAATTTATGTATAAACGATGGGTCGTAACAGAATACGATCGTTATATGGGCACCGAGACGCTTAATTTGATAGGTCGCACGCGACTGTATGTCAATAAAATTTTTTCAGTTTTTATCAAATGTATGGAGCGTTGTCAGGGCTTAGGTGGATTTTGAAGAAATGCAGTATTAGGTGGTCGGGCAATTTTTCACTTTTTGGCTAATATTTGTGTTTTTTCTGTTGCAGGTACGTGCAGTGACGTCGGGCAAAGGTGATCCAGCCACGAGAAGTGCAGATTCAAGCCAGGTGTTGGACAAAAGTTTAAAAAATCACCCAAAACACACTAAAATTACAAAAAATACCGGAAAATTGCAGTTTCTCGAAAATTCTTCTATGACAAGTGAATACGTGCACTCGCTCAGTAACTAGAGCGCGGCGAGCCGCTTTTTATGATGTACTACACGGCTATATTCACTTTAAGTTGGAGTCAAGAAAAATATTTTATCGCTTTTTCCTTACACAAAATGTCGTTTTCGAGTGCAAAACGGTCAATAATTTGACTTTTTACTATCGAAACGACACTCTGCAGCTGGGAAAACAACCGATGCGATAGACTACAATTTTAGAAATAAACAGAAGCTAATAATTTGGAATACAGAATTTATAAAGCCGAAAATTAATGAAAATTTTATAAGTTTTTAAACAAAAAATGCTTAAAACTTCGAAAAGTCAAAATTTATGTATAAACGATGGGTCGTAACAGAATACGATCGTTATATGGGCACCGAGACGCTTAATTTGATAGGTCGCACGCGACTGTATGTCAATAAAATTTTTTCAGTTTTTATCAAATGTATGGAGCGTTGTCAGGGCTTAGGTGGATTTTGAAGAAATGCAGTATTAGGTGGTCGGGCAATTTTTCACTTTTTGGCTAATATTTGTGTTTTTTCTGTTGCAGGTACGTGCAGTGACGTCGGGCAAAGGTGATCCAGCCACGAGAAGTGCAGATTCAAGCCAGGTGTTGGACAAAAGTTTAAAAAATCACCCAAAACACACTAAAATTACAAAAAATACCGGAAAATTGCAGTTTCTCGAAAATTCTTCTATGACAAGTGAATACGTGCACTCGCTCAGTAACTAGAGCGCGGCGAGCCGCTTTTTATGATGTACTACACGGCTATATTCACTTTAAGTTGGAGTCAAGAAAAATATTTTATCGCTTTTTCCTTACACAAAATGTCGTTTTCGAGTGCAAAACGGTCAATAATTTGACTTTTTACTATCGAAACGACACTCTGCAGCTGGGAAAACAACCGATGCGATAGACTACAATTTTAGAAATAAACAGAAGCTAATAATTTGGAATACAGAATTTATAAAGCCGAAAATTAATGAAAATTTTATAAGTTTTTAAACAAAAAATGCTTAAAACTTCGAAAAGTCAAAATTTATGTATAAACGATGGGTCGTAACAGAATACGATCGTTATATGGGCACCGAGACGCTTAATTTGATAGGTCGCACGCGACTGTATGTCAATAAAATTTTTTCAGTTTTTATCAAATGTATGGAGCGTTGTCAGGGCTTAGGTGGATTTTGAAGAAATGCAGTATTAGGTGGTCGGGCAATTTTTCACTTTTTGGCTAATATTTGTGTTTTTTCTGTTGCAGGTACGTGCAGTGACGTCGGGCAAAGGTGATCCAGCCACGAGAAGTGCAGATTCAAGCCAGGTGTTGGACAAAAGTTTAAAAAATCACCCAAAACACACTAAAATTACAAAAAATACCGGAAAATTGCAGTTTCTCGAAAATTCTTCTATGACAAGTGAATACGTGCACTCGCTCAGTAACTAGAGCGCGGCGAGCCGCTTTTTATGATGTACTACACGGCTATATTCACTTTAAGTTGGAGTCAAGAAAAATATTTTATCGCTTTTTCCTTACACAAAATGTCGTTTTCGAGTGCAAAACGGTCAATAATTTGACTTTTTACTATCGAAACGACACTCTGCAGCTGGGAAAACAACCGATGCGATAGACTACAATTTTAGAAATAAACAGAAGCTAATAATTTGGAATACAGAATTTATAAAGCCGAAAATTAATGAAAATTTTATAAGTTTTTAAACAAAAAATGCTTAAAACTTCGAAAAGTCAAAATTTATGTATAAACGATGGGTCGTAACAGAATACGATCGTTATATGGGCACCGAGACGCTTAATTTGATAGGTCGCACGCGACTGTATGTCAATAAAATTTTTTCAGTTTTTATCAAATGTATGGAGCGTTGTCAGGGCTTAGGTGGATTTTGAAGAAATGCAGTATTAGGTGGTCGGGCAATTTTTCACTTTTTGGCTAATATTTGTGTTTTTTCTGTTGCAGGTACGTGCAGTGACGTCGGGCAAAGGTGATCCAGCCACGAGAAGTGCAGATTCAAGCCAGGTGTTGGACAAAAGTTTAAAAAATCACCCAAAACACACTAAAATTACAAAAAATACCGGAAAATTGCAGTTTCTCGAAAATTCTTCTATGACAAGTGAATACGTGCACTCGCTCAGTAACTAGAGCGCGGCGAGCCGCTTTTTATGATGTACTACACGGCTATATTCACTTTAAGTTGGAGTCAAGAAAAATATTTTATCGCTTTTTCCTTACACAAAATGTCGTTTTCGAGTGCAAAACGGTCAATAATTTGACTTTTTACTATCGAAACGACACTCTGCAGCTGGGAAAACAACCGATGCGATAGACTACAATTTTAGAAATAAACAGAAGCTAATAATTTGGAATACAGAATTTATAAAGCCGAAAATTAATGAAAATTTTATAAGTTTTTAAACAAAAAATGCTTAAAACTTCGAAAAGTCAAAATTTATGTATAAACGATGGGTCGTAACAGAATACGATCGTTATATGGGCACCGAGACGCTTAATTTGATAGGTCGCACGCGACTGTATGTCAATAAAATTTTTTCAGTTTTTATCAAATGTATGGAGCGTTGTCAGGGCTTAGGTGGATTTTGAAGAAATGCAGTATTAGGTGGTCGGGCAATTTTTCACTTTTTGGCTAATATTTGTGTTTTTTCTGTTGCAGGTACGTGCAGTGACGTCGGGCAAAGGTGATCCAGCCACGAGAAGTGCAGATTCAAGCCAGGTGTTGGACAAAAGTTTAAAAAATCACCCAAAACACACTAAAATTACAAAAAATACCGGAAAATTGCAGTTTCTCGAAAATTCTTCTATGACAAGTGAATACGTGCACTCGCTCAGTAACTAGAGCGCGGCGAGCCGCTTTTTATGATGTACTACACGGCTATATTCACTTTAAGTTGGAGTCAAGAAAAATATTTTATCGCTTTTTCCTTACACAAAATGTCGTTTTCGAGTGCAAAACGGTCAATAATTTGACTTTTTACTATCGAAACGACACTCTGCAGCTGGGAAAACAACCGATGCGATAGACTACAATTTTAGAAATAAACAGAAGCTAATAATTTGGAATACAGAATTTATAAAGCCGAAAATTAATGAAAATTTTATAAGTTTTTAAACAAAAAATGCTTAAAACTTCGAAAAGTCAAAATTTATGTATAAACGATGGGTCGTAACAGAATACGATCGTTATATGGGCACCGAGACGCTTAATTTGATAGGTCGCACGCGACTGTATGTCAATAAAATTTTTTCAGTTTTTATCAAATGTATGGAGCGTTGTCAGGGCTTAGGTGGATTTTGAAGAAATGCAGTATTAGGTGGTCGGGCAATTTTTCACTTTTTGGCTAATATTTGTGTTTTTTCTGTTGCAGGTACGTGCAGTGACGTCGGGCAAAGGTGATCCAGCCACGAGAAGTGCAGATTCAAGCCAGGTGTTGGACAAAAGTTTAAAAAATCACCCAAAACACACTAAAATTACAAAAAATACCGGAAAATTGCAGTTTCTCGAAAATTCTTCTATGACAAGTGAATACGTGCACTCGCTCAGTAACTAGAGCGCGGCGAGCCGCTTTTTATGATGTACTACACGGCTATATTCACTTTAAGTTGGAGTCAAGAAAAATATTTTATCGCTTTTTCCTTACACAAAATGTCGTTTTCGAGTGCAAAACGGTCAATAATTTGACTTTTTACTATCGAAACGACACTCTGCAGCTGGGAAAACAACCGATGCGATAGACTACAATTTTAGAAATAAACAGAAGCTAATAATTTGGAATACAGAATTTATAAAGCCGAAAATTAATGAAAATTTTATAAGTTTTTAAACAAAAAATGCTTAAAACTTCGAAAAGTCAAAATTTATGTATAAACGATGGGTCGTAACAGAATACGATCGTTATATGGGCACCGAGACGCTTAATTTGATAGGTCGCACGCGACTGTATGTCAATAAAATTTTTTCAGTTTTTATCAAATGTATGGAGCGTTGTCAGGGCTTAGGTGGATTTTGAAGAAATGCAGTATTAGGTGGTCGGGCAATTTTTCACTTTTTGGCTAATATTTGTGTTTTTTCTGTTGCAGGTACGTGCAGTGACGTCGGGCAAAGGTGATCCAGCCACGAGAAGTGCAGATTCAAGCCAGGTGTTGGACAAAAGTTTAAAAAATCACCCAAAACACACTAAAATTACAAAAAATACCGGAAAATTGCAGTTTCTCGAAAATTCTTCTATGACAAGTGAATACGTGCACTCGCTCAGTAACTAGAGCGCGGCGAGCCGCTTTTTATGATGTACTACACGGCTATATTCACTTTAAGTTGGAGTCAAGAAAAATATTTTATCGCTTTTTCCTTACACAAAATGTCGTTTTCGAGTGCAAAACGGTCAATAATTTGACTTTTTACTATCGAAACGACACTCTGCAGCTGGGAAAACAACCGATGCGATAGACTACAATTTTAGAAATAAACAGAAGCTAATAATTTGGAATACAGAATTTATAAAGCCGAAAATTAATGAAAATTTTATAAGTTTTTAAACAAAAAATGCTTAAAACTTCGAAAAGTCAAAATTTATGTATAAACGATGGGTCGTAACAGAATACGATCGTTATATGGGCACCGAGACGCTTAATTTGATAGGTCGCACGCGACTGTATGTCAATAAAATTTTTTCAGTTTTTATCAAATGTATGGAGCGTTGTCAGGGCTTAGGTGGATTTTGAAGAAATGCAGTATTAGGTGGTCGGGCAATTTTTCACTTTTTGGCTAATATTTGTGTTTTTTCTGTTGCAGGTACGTGCAGTGACGTCGGGCAAAGGTGATCCAGCCACGAGAAGTGCAGATTCAAGCCAGGTGTTGGACAAAAGTTTAAAAAATCACCCAAAACACACTAAAATTACAAAAAATACCGGAAAATTGCAGTTTCTCGAAAATTCTTCTATGACAAGTGAATACGTGCACTCGCTCAGTAACTAGAGCGCGGCGAGCCGCTTTTTATGATGTACTACACGGCTATATTCACTTTAAGTTGGAGTCAAGAAAAATATTTTATCGCTTTTTCCTTACACAAAATGTCGTTTTCGAGTGCAAAACGGTCAATAATTTGACTTTTTACTATCGAAACGACACTCTGCAGCTGGGAAAACAACCGATGCGATAGACTACAATTTTAGAAATAAACAGAAGCTAATAATTTGGAATACAGAATTTATAAAGCCGAAAATTAATGAAAATTTTATAAGTTTTTAAACAAAAAATGCTTAAAACTTCGAAAAGTCAAAATTTATGTATAAACGATGGGTCGTAACAGAATACGATCGTTATATGGGCACCGAGACGCTTAATTTGATAGGTCGCACGCGACTGTATGTCAATAAAATTTTTTCAGTTTTTATCAAATGTATGGAGCGTTGTCAGGGCTTAGGTGGATTTTGAAGAAATGCAGTATTAGGTGGTCGGGCAATTTTTCACTTTTTGGCTAATATTTGTGTTTTTTCTGTTGCAGGTACGTGCAGTGACGTCGGGCAAAGGTGATCCAGCCACGAGAAGTGCAGATTCAAGCCAGGTGTTGGACAAAAGTTTAAAAAATCACCCAAAACACACTAAAATTACAAAAAATACCGGAAAATTGCAGTTTCTCGAAAATTCTTCTATGACAAGTGAATACGTGCACTCGCTCAGTAACTAGAGCGCGGCGAGCCGCTTTTTATGATGTACTACACGGCTATATTCACTTTAAGTTGGAGTCAAGAAAAATATTTTATCGCTTTTTCCTTACACAAAATGTCGTTTTCGAGTGCAAAACGGTCAATAATTTGACTTTTTACTATCGAAACGACACTCTGCAGCTGGGAAAACAACCGATGCGATAGACTACAATTTTAGAAATAAACAGAAGCTAATAATTTGGAATACAGAATTTATAAAGCCGAAAATTAATGAAAATTTTATAAGTTTTTAAACAAAAAATGCTTAAAACTTCGAAAAGTCAAAATTTATGTATAAACGATGGGTCGTAACAGAATACGATCGTTATATGGGCACCGAGACGCTTAATTTGATAGGTCGCACGCGACTGTATGTCAATAAAATTTTTTCAGTTTTTATCAAATGTATGGAGCGTTGTCAGGGCTTAGGTGGATTTTGAAGAAATGCAGTATTAGGTGGTCGGGCAATTTTTCACTTTTTGGCTAATATTTGTGTTTTTTCTGTTGCAGGTACGTGCAGTGACGTCGGGCAAAGGTGATCCAGCCACGAGAAGTGCAGATTCAAGCCAGGTGTTGGACAAAAGTTTAAAAAATCACCCAAAACACACTAAAATTACAAAAAATACCGGAAAATTGCAGTTTCTCGAAAATTCTTCTATGACAAGTGAATACGTGCACTCGCTCAGTAACTAGAGCGCGGCGAGCCGCTTTTTATGATGTACTACACGGCTATATTCACTTTAAGTTGGAGTCAAGAAAAATATTTTATCGCTTTTTCCTTACACAAAATGTCGTTTTCGAGTGCAAAACGGTCAATAATTTGACTTTTTACTATCGAAACGACACTCTGCAGCTGGGAAAACAACCGATGCGATAGACTACAATTTTAGAAATAAACAGAAGCTAATAATTTGGAATACAGAATTTATAAAGCCGAAAATTAATGAAAATTTTATAAGTTTTTAAACAAAAAATGCTTAAAACTTCGAAAAGTCAAAATTTATGTATAAACGATGGGTCGTAACAGAATACGATCGTTATATGGGCACCGAGACGCTTAATTTGATAGGTCGCACGCGACTGTATGTCAATAAAATTTTTTCAGTTTTTATCAAATGTATGGAGCGTTGTCAGGGCTTAGGTGGATTTTGAAGAAATGCAGTATTAGGTGGTCGGGCAATTTTTCACTTTTTGGCTAATATTTGTGTTTTTTCTGTTGCAGGTACGTGCAGTGACGTCGGGCAAAGGTGATCCAGCCACGAGAAGTGCAGATTCAAGCCAGGTGTTGGACAAAAGTTTAAAAAATCACCCAAAACACACTAAAATTACAAAAAATACCGGAAAATTGCAGTTTCTCGAAAATTCTTCTATGACAAGTGAATACGTGCACTCGCTCAGTAACTAGAGCGCGGCGAGCCGCTTTTTATGATGTACTACACGGCTATATTCACTTTAAGTTGGAGTCAAGAAAAATATTTTATCGCTTTTTCCTTACACAAAATGTCGTTTTCGAGTGCAAAACGGTCAATAATTTGACTTTTTACTATCGAAACGACACTCTGCAGCTGGGAAAACAACCGATGCGATAGACTACAATTTTAGAAATAAACAGAAGCTAATAATTTGGAATACAGAATTTATAAAGCCGAAAATTAATGAAAATTTTATAAGTTTTTAAACAAAAAATGCTTAAAACTTCGAAAAGTCAAAATTTATGTATAAACGATGGGTCGTAACAGAATACGATCGTTATATGGGCACCGAGACGCTTAATTTGATAGGTCGCACGCGACTGTATGTCAATAAAATTTTTTCAGTTTTTATCAAATGTATGGAGCGTTGTCAGGGCTTAGGTGGATTTTGAAGAAATGCAGTATTAGGTGGTCGGGCAATTTTTCACTTTTTGGCTAATATTTGTGTTTTTTCTGTTGCAGGTACGTGCAGTGACGTCGGGCAAAGGTGATCCAGCCACGAGAAGTGCAGATTCAAGCCAGGTGTTGGACAAAAGTTTAAAAAATCACCCAAAACACACTAAAATTACAAAAAATACCGGAAAATTGCAGTTTCTCGAAAATTCTTCTATGACAAGTGAATACGTGCACTCGCTCAGTAACTAGAGCGCGGCGAGCCGCTTTTTATGATGTACTACACGGCTATATTCACTTTAAGTTGGAGTCAAGAAAAATATTTTATCGCTTTTTCCTTACACAAAATGTCGTTTTCGAGTGCAAAACGGTCAATAATTTGACTTTTTACTATCGAAACGACACTCTGCAGCTGGGAAAACAACCGATGCGATAGACTACAATTTTAGAAATAAACAGAAGCTAATAATTTGGAATACAGAATTTATAAAGCCGAAAATTAATGAAAATTTTATAAGTTTTTAAACAAAAAATGCTTAAAACTTCGAAAAGTCAAAATTTATGTATAAACGATGGGTCGTAACAGAATACGATCGTTATATGGGCACCGAGACGCTTAATTTGATAGGTCGCACGCGACTGTATGTCAATAAAATTTTTTCAGTTTTTATCAAATGTATGGAGCGTTGTCAGGGCTTAGGTGGATTTTGAAGAAATGCAGTATTAGGTGGTCGGGCAATTTTTCACTTTTTGGCTAATATTTGTGTTTTTTCTGTTGCAGGTACGTGCAGTGACGTCGGGCAAAGGTGATCCAGCCACGAGAAGTGCAGATTCAAGCCAGGTGTTGGACAAAAGTTTAAAAAATCACCCAAAACACACTAAAATTACAAAAAATACCGGAAAATTGCAGTTTCTCGAAAATTCTTCTATGACAAGTGAATACGTGCACTCGCTCAGTAACTAGAGCGCGGCGAGCCGCTTTTTATGATGTACTACACGGCTATATTCACTTTAAGTTGGAGTCAAGAAAAATATTTTATCGCTTTTTCCTTACACAAAATGTCGTTTTCGAGTGCAAAACGGTCAATAATTTGACTTTTTACTATCGAAACGACACTCTGCAGCTGGGAAAACAACCGATGCGATAGACTACAATTTAAGAAATAAACAGAAGCTAATAATTTGGAATACAGAATTTATAAAGCCGAAAATTAATGAAAATTTTATAAGTTTTTAAACAAAAAATGCTTAAAACTTCGAAAAGTCAAAATTTATGTATAAACGATGGGTCGTAACAGAATACGATCGTTATATGGGCACCGAGACGCTTAATTTGATAGGTCGCACGCGACTGTATGTCAATAAAATTTTTTCAGTTTTTATCAAATGTATGGAGCGTTGTCAGGGCTTAGGTGGATTTTGAAGAAATGCAGTATTAGGTGGTCGGGCAATTTTTCACTTTTTGGCTAATATTTGTGTTTTTTCTGTTGCAGGTACGTGCAGTGACGTCGGGCAAAGGTGATCCAGCCACGAGAAGTGCAGATTCAAGCCAGGTGTTGGACAAAAGTTTAAAAAATCACCCAAAACACACTAAAATTACAAAAAATACCGGAAAATTGCAGTTTCTCGAAAATTCTTCTATGACAAGTGAATACGTGCACTCGCTCAGTAACTAGAGCGCGGCGAGCCGCTTTTTATGATGTACTACACGGCTATATTCACTTTAAGTTGGAGTCAAGAAAAATATTTTATCGCTTTTTCCTTACACAAAATGTCGTTTTCGAGTGCAAAACGGTCAATAATTTGACTTTTTACTATCGAAACGACACTCTGCAGCTGGGAAAACAACCGATGCGATAGACTACAATTTTAGAAATAAACAGAAGCTAATAATTTGGAATACAGAATTTATAAAGCCGAAAATTAATGAAAATTTTATAAGTTTTTAAACAAAAAATGCTTAAAACTTCGAAAAGTCAAAATTTATGTATAAACGATGGGTCGTAACAGAATACGATCGTTATATGGGCACCGAGACGCTTAATTTGATAGGTCGCACGCGACTGTATGTCAATAAAATTTTTTCAGTTTTTATCAAATGTATGGAGCGTTGTCAGGGCTTAGGTGGATTTTGAAGAAATGCAGTATTAGGTGGTCGGGCAATTTTTCACTTTTTGGCTAATATTTGTGTTTTTTCTGTTGCAGGTACGTGCAGTGACGTCGGGCAAAGGTGATCCAGCCACGAGAAGTGCAGATTCAAGCCAGGTGTTGGACAAAAGTTTAAAAAATCACCCAAAACACACTAAAATTACAAAAAATACCGGAAAATTGCAGTTTCTCGAAAATTCTTCTATGACAAGTGAATACGTGCACTCGCTCAGTAACTAGAGCGCGGCGAGCCGCTTTTTATGATGTACTACACGGCTATATTCACTTTAAGTTGGAGTCAAGAAAAATATTTTATCGCTTTTTCCTTACACAAAATGTCGTTTTCGAGTGCAAAACGGTCAATAATTTGACTTTTTACTATCGAAACGACACTCTGCAGCTGGGAAAACAACCGATGCGATAGACTACAATTTTAGAAATAAACAGAAGCTAATAATTTGGAATACAGAATTTATAAAGCCGAAAATTAATGAAAATTTTATAAGTTTTTAAACAAAAAATGCTTAAAACTTCGAAAAGTCAAAATTTATGTATAAACGATGGGTCGTAACAGAATACGATCGTTATATGGGCACCGAGACGCTTAATTTGATAGGTCGCACGCGACTGTATGTCAATAAAAATTTTTCAGTTTTTATCAAATGTATGGAGCGTTGTCAGGGCTTAGGTGGATTTTGAAGAAATGCAGTATTAGGTGGTCGGGCAATTTTTCACTTTTTGGCTAATATTTGTGTTTTTTCTGTTGCAGGTACGTGCAGTGACGTCGGGCAAAGGTGATCCAGCCACGAGAAGTGCAGATTCAAGCCAGGTGTTGGACAAAAGTTTAAAAAATCACCCAAAACACACTAAAATTACAAAAAATACCGGAAAATTGCAGTTTCTCGAAAATTCTTCTATGACAAGTGAATACGTGCACTCGCTCAGTAACTAGAGCGCGGCGAGCCGCTTTTTATGATGTACTACACGGCTATATTCACTTTAAGTTGGAGTCAAGAAAAATATTTTATCGCTTTTTCCTTACACAAAATGTCGTTTTCGAGTGCAAAACGGTCAATAATTTGACTTTTTACTATCGAAACGACACTCTGCAGCTGGGAAAACAACCGATGCGATAGACTACAATTTTAGAAATAAACAGAAGCTAATAATTTGGAATACAGAATTTATAAAGCCGAAAATTAATGAAAATTTTATAAGTTTTTAAACAAAAAATGCTTAAAACTTCGAAAAGTCAAAATTTATGTATAAACGATGGGTCGTAACAGAATACGATCGTTATATGGGCACCGAGACGCTTAATTTGATAGGTCGCACGCGACTGTATGTCAATAAA
Organism: Electrophaes corylata; assembly: GCA_947095575.1. Classification (NCBI taxonomy): domain Eukaryota; kingdom Metazoa; phylum Arthropoda; class Insecta; order Lepidoptera; family Geometridae; genus Electrophaes; species Electrophaes corylata. The sequence continues at coordinate 301,636 of OX352710.1, read as the reverse complement.
ATTTTTTCAGTTTTTATCAAATGTATGGAGCGTTGTCAGGGCTTAGGTGGATTTTGAAGAAATGCAGTATTAGGTGGTCGGGCAATTTTTCACTTTTTGGCTAATATTTGTGTTTTTTCTGTTGCAGGTACGTGCAGTGACGTCGGGCAAAGGTGATCCAGCCACGAGAAGTGCAGATTCAAGCCAGGTGTTGGACAAAAGTTTAAAAAATCACCCAAAACACACTAAAATTACAAAAAATACCGGAAAATTGCAGTTTCTCGAAAATTCTTCTATGACAAGTGAATACGTGCACTCGCTCAGTAACTAGAGCGCGGCGAGCCGCTTTTTATGATGTACTACACGGCTATATTCACTTTAAGTTGGAGTCAAGAAAAATATTTTATCGCTTTTTCCTTACACAAAATGTCGTTTTCGAGTGCAAAACGGTCAATAATTTGACTTTTTACTATCGAAACGACACTCTGCAGCTGGGAAAACAACCGATGCGATAGACTACAATTTTAGAAATAAACAGAAGCTAATAATTTGGAATACAGAATTTATAAAGCCGAAAATTAATGAAAATTTTATAAGTTTTTAAACAAAAAATGCTTAAAACTTCGAAAAGTCAAAATTTATGTATAAACGATGGGTCGTAACAGAATACGATCGTTATATGGGCACCGAGACGCTTAATTTGATAGGTCGCACGCGACTGTATGTCAATAAAATTTTTTCAGTTTTTATCAAATGTATGGAGCGTTGTCAGGGCTTAGGTGGATTTTGAAGAAATGCAGTATTAGGTGGTCGGGCAATTTTTCACTTTTTGGCTAATATTTGTGTTTTTTCTGTTGCAGGTACGTGCAGTGACGTCGGGCAAAGGTGATCCAGCCACGAGAAGTGCAGATTCAAGCCAGGTGTTGGACAAAAGTTTAAAAAATCACCCAAAACACACTAAAATTACAAAAAATACCGGAAAATTGCAGTTTCTCGAAAATTCTTCTATGACAAGTGAATACGTGCACTCGCTCAGTAACTAGAGCGCGGCGAGCCGCTTTTTATGATGTACTACACGGCTATATTCACTTTAAGTTGGAGTCAAGAAAAATATTTTATCGCTTTTTCCTTACACAAAATGTCGTTTTCGAGTGCAAAACGGTCAATAATTTGACTTTTTACTATCGAAACGACACTCTGCAGCTGGGAAAACAACCGATGCGATAGACTACAATTTTAGAAATAAACAGAAGCTAATAATTTGGAATACAGAATTTATAAAGCCGAAAATTAATGAAAATTTTATAAGTTTTTAAACAAAAAATGCTTAAAACTTCGAAAAGTCAAAATTTATGTATAAACGATGGGTCGTAACAGAATACGATCGTTATATGGGCACCGAGACGCTTAATTTGATAGGTCGCACGCGACTGTATGTCAATAAAATTTTTTCAGTTTTTATCAAATGTATGGAGCGTTGTCAGGGCTTAGGTGGATTTTGAAGAAATGCAGTATTAGGTGGTCGGGCAATTTTTCACTTTTTGGCTAATATTTGTGTTTTTTCTGTTGCAGGTACGTGCAGTGACGTCGGGCAAAGGTGATCCAGCCACGAGAAGTGCAGATTCAAGCCAGGTGTTGGACAAAAGTTTAAAAAATCACCCAAAACACACTAAAATTACAAAAAATACCGGAAAATTGCAGTTTCTCGAAAATTCTTCTATGACAAGTGAATACGTGCACTCGCTCAGTAACTAGAGCGCGGCGAGCCGCTTTTTATGATGTACTACACGGCTATATTCACTTTAAGTTGGAGTCAAGAAAAATATTTTATCGCTTTTTCCTTACACAAAATGTCGTTTTCGAGTGCAAAACGGTCAATAATTTGACTTTTTACTATCGAAACGACACTCTGCAGCTGGGAAAACAACCGATGCGATAGACTACAATTTTAGAAATAAACAGAAGCTAATAATTTGGAATACAGAATTTATAAAGCCGAAAATTAATGAAAATTTTATAAGTTTTTAAACAAAAAATGCTTAAAACTTCGAAAAGTCAAAATTTATGTATAAACGATGGGTCGTAACAGAATACGATCGTTATATGGGCACCGAGACGCTTAATTTGATAGGTCGCACGCGACTGTATGTCAATAAAATTTTTTCAGTTTTTATCAAATGTATGGAGCGTTGTCAGGGCTTAGGTGGATTTTGAAGAAATGCAGTATTAGGTGGTCGGGCAATTTTTCACTTTTTGGCTAATATTTGTGTTTTTTCTGTTGCAGGTACGTGCAGTGACGTCGGGCAAAGGTGATCCAGCCACGAGAAGTGCAGATTCAAGCCAGGTGTTGGACAAAAGTTTAAAAAATCACCCAAAACACACTAAAATTACAAAAAATACCGGAAAATTGCAGTTTCTCGAAAATTCTTCTATGACAAGTGAATACGTGCACTCGCTCAGTAACTAGAGCGCGGCGAGCCGCTTTTTATGATGTACTACACGGCTATATTCACTTTAAGTTGGAGTCAAGAAAAATATTTTATCGCTTTTTCCTTACACAAAATGTCGTTTTCGAGTGCAAAACGGTCAATAATTTGACTTTTTACTATCGAAACGACACTCTGCAGCTGGGAAAACAACCGATGCGATAGACTACAATTTTAGAAATAAACAGAAGCTAATAATTTGGAATACAGAATTTATAAAGCCGAAAATTAATGAAAATTTTATAAGTTTTTAAACAAAAAATGCTTAAAACTTCGAAAAGTCAAAATTTATGTATAAACGATGGGTCGTAACAGAATACGATCGTTATATGGGCACCGAGACGCTTAATTTGATAGGTCGCACGCGACTGTATGTCAATAAAATTTTTTCAGTTTTTATCAAATGTATGGAGCGTTGTCAGGGCTTAGGTGGATTTTGAAGAAATGCAGTATTAGGTGGTCGGGCAATTTTTCACTTTTTGGCTAATATTTGTGTTTTTTCGGCGTCTCGGTCCCACAGGGACATCGCCGCTCCAACCTTCCCCTCGATTTTGCTGCCATCTGTAAATATCCTTACTGCATGGTCGCTGTGGCTAGAGACAAGATCCTGGTTTTCCAAGCAACTGAACTGCAGGTCAAACTGCTCGGCTGGATGCGGTATGCTTGTAAACGGCACCATCTGTTCCACCTCCCTGTCTCCTTGTGCCGGTCGGAAAACCCCTCTCCTCGCCTCATACAGGGCAGCTGCCTCTTGTAATCTTAGGTCAAGAGGGAGTATTCCGGCCAGCACAAGTGCCGAGTTCAGTGATACTGTCCTGTATGCCTTGCACAGCTTCTGGGCAAAGCCTCTCTGTACTACATTCAGCTGTTTTTGTATGCACAGTTTCTTGGCTGCCGGTGCCCAGACGCTAGCTGCATACAGTATGATCGGCTCTACTACAGCTACATAGATGGTGCGTATTATTTCAGGATGAAGGCCCCAGCTGATCCTGGCCGTTCGTGATAGACGCTTGTAGATGTTCAGCGCCTTAACACAAACGCTTGCTGCATGGCTGTTAAATGTCAGCTTGTCGTCGATAGTGAGCCCCAGGATCTTAAACTCCTTGGACATGCTTATGCTGGTCCCGCCCATGCTCAGGAGCGGAGTATCGTATTTCAGTTTACGAGTTATTATCATCGCGTTGGTTTTCTGCGGTGCAAATCTCAGCTTGTTACGAATACCCCACTCTCGAACATAGGCAAGAGCAGCATTTGCACGTGTTTGGACCTCCAGTGCCGTGTTTCCGTCAAACACGAGTACTACGTCGTCCGCGAATGCTTGGGAGTAGTGGCCACGTTCCTCCAGTCCACCCAGAAGTGGATCGAGAAGCAAATTCCAAAGAATTGGTCCCCCGATCGATCCCTGGACACAACCTTTGGAGGTTTTCCTGGTGACCTCTACGCCTGCGTACCTGACCTTCACGTGTCTGTCCTCAAGGTAGCTGTCTATTATCCGCCTAACATTTACCGGACACTTTTCTTCAGCCAGCCGAACTCTTATTGCGGGCCACCATGCACTATCGAAGGCTCCCTCTATGTCCAGTGATACCAACGTGACGATTTTTCTCTCGTCCAGCTTAACGCGTATGCGTTGAACCAGGGCATAGAGGGAGTCTTCCGTGCTTCTTCGAGGCATGAATCCGAACTGGCGAAGGCTTAGTCTTGGGATAAGATGCCATTTAATTCGTCCTACGATCATCTTTTCCAGTATTTTTCCCATCACTGGCAAAAGCCCGATTGGTCTATAGGACTTTGGGTTCGTGTACGTGTCCTTGCCCGGTTTTCTTAGGATGACCACAGTTGCCACCTTCCAGATGTTCGGAAAGTGGCTTAGTCCTAGGCATTTGTTTGCCAGTGACAGGAACAGGCCATGATCTTGAGTAATGGCTCGCTTGCAGATATCGGACGTTAATCCATCTGATCCCGGTGCTTTCTTGGGATTAAAGCTATTCACCGCGTATCTGAGCTCTTCAGAGGTAAACGGTGGATCATCGTTCTCATCTTGCTCCAACCCGTTTACTTGGTCAGCCGCTTCTCTGGTTCGCTGGTGATCGATGTTGTCCTCCTCTTTATGGTCTTCTGGATAAAAGGTCTCGGCTAGTAGTTTTGCGGAATCATTTTGGTCCAGAACTTTTCCATCCTTGGCTAAGGGCAGGTCTTCGTGCCTCTTAGTGGCTCGCCCTATTACTCTATATATCCCCTCCCAGAGACCCTCCCTTTCCTGTTTGGTGCAGAACTCTTTCCAACTCCCTATTTGTGCTTGTTTTGCTTTTGACTCATAATTTTCTTTTTGTTGCAGGTACTCTCGGACGACCTTCTCTCTACGGATCGGCGCTGCGCATCGGACTCTTCGCTTCATGGTAGTGACCTGTTTCTTCAGCATCTCGAGCTCTTTGGACCACCACGGCAAGGTAAGTTTATTGTTTGTTTTATATTTTGGAATGCTGCTATTGCTTGCTTGCTTAATTATATCTATGTATGCCTCTATTTTGCTTTCTAGCTGTAGTTTGTCTGTAACGTTTTCTATATTTTCTTTATTTAGGTTATTCTCTTGCAGTAATTGGGCCAATTTCTCATGAAATTGGTCCCAATTTGCTTTCCTACTGTTATATTTTCTCGTCGTTCTAGTTATGCTTATACTTTTGGCTTTGGTGAGTCTAATTTTGAAGGTGATGGCGTTGTGGTCCGAGCTCGTCATGCCGACGACGACTTTCCAGTCTTCTATTAGCTTTAGCAGGTCCGTTGAGCAGGCCGTGACGTCCACAAAGCTGGTGTACACTTTGTTGCCTCTTACTGTGTCAAAGGTGGGCGTGTCGCCGTCGTTGAGCACCTGCAAGTTCATTTCCTCTATGGCGCCAGCCATGTCTTCTCCCCTGTGATCCACTACTCTACTGCCCCACCAGGTGCTCTTTGCATTAGCGTCCCCGCCTATAACAAGATTACTAGACCTTGTTTTCCTCCTTATCTCTTTGAGTTGCTCCAGGTAAGGCTCTATTTCGGTATCTGGTTCGAAGTAGAACGAGACAACTACAATCTCCCAAGCACTAGTTCTGACTTTTACCACTACGACGTTGTTCGTGGTATGATCTGGACACTGTATGACATCTAGTTCGTCATTAAAGACGGCTATTGCAGCTTTGATGGTTCCTTCTCCTTGGCTAGTGCATTGGAAGATTCTCACCCCTCTGTAGTCCCTCATCCTACCGATTCCCCCCACATACGGCTCCTGGAGCAACGCTATAGCCGCCTTCTTTTCGCTTGCTTCTAGCATGAGTTCTTGTGTAGCAAGTTGTTTTCTTTGGAGGTTCGCTTGGGCTATCAGGAGAGTCATCGAGCTGGTTGTAGGGTTTCCTGTGAGTGTATCTGAGGCCACTTTAGCAATGGTATGCTACTGTAGACCGCGCTATGGCCTCCCACTTTCTTCGTATGGCACACTCGTTGCTAAATGCGTTGTGTTCCACCCGGTCTAGCTTCGCATGTTTGCAGTTGCAGCATGCCGGTGGTGCATCTGCGAGCCAGTCAGCACATTGGGTTTTCATGTGGGGTCCACCACAGTGGCAACATTTTTCAACCGTCTCCTTGCAGAACCGCCGACCATGCCCGTACCCGAGGCAAAGTGAACACTGCACCAATGGCGATTGGTCCGCTACTTTCACGCGCTGGAGATCTATCTTGACGGTTTCTGCCTGGACTAAATGTTGCCACACTTTGGGAGACACCCTCATGACGATGTGGTGCGTGTGTGGGTTCCGGGAGCGCCTTTTAAAAGCTATTTCTATCTTTATTTCTTTTTCTGTTAAGTTTTCGAACACTCTTTGATTTTGTTTCCTAAGAGCTTTTAGTACGTCTTCATCGCTGTTATGTGACAGCACATCCCTTAGGATCACCAAAGGGTCTTTGTTCTTTATGTCTTCTACACTTAGGTGTTCTTCCTCTCGTCTGAGTCTTTCTTTAATCTTTTCCCTTTCTTCCTTTGTTCTGCACCCTACTATGATCTTTCTATCTTTCGCCTTTCTGATCTTTTCCACGTCTATATCTCCTTCTTTCGCATTCACAACTTTTCTGATCCTGTTTAAGATTTCTTCCCCTGTCTCTGTGTCATCTTTGGCAGTGACTACTACCGAGTGTAGCGCAGTCTGTTCTGACGGCAGCCTTTTGGTGAATGCTGCTGCCACACTGGCATACGTTTGTCTTTCCTGTTGTTCTTGATGTTTCTCGATCGTTTCTTTGAGCTTTTCCATTTTGTTGTTGTTTTCTTCAATGAGTTTGGCGTGTTCTTCCATTCTCTTTATTAGCTCTCTTTCTTCTTTTCCAGTGACTTTGATGGCTTCTTTCTCCTTTTCTGGTTCTTTCTCCTTTGCTGATTCTATCTTGTTTTCTGATTGTGTCTTGCCCTTTGCACTTTCCCCTTCCTTTACTAGCTGGTAGAGTCTGTCTATTGCGTTTATGACCTCCGTCTTTATCTCGGTTTTTATGTTCCTAGAAAGCCCTAAGTTTGTCTTTGCTTTGGTGACGCATTGCCTGGCTTCCGCCATTCGATCCTTCAGCTTAAGGCTGGGTTTGTCTAGACTTTGTGGACTTCTAGTTCCCTCCGTTGGTGTGCTCCGAGTTGTTTGTTTACTCTCTTCTAGTGAGGTCGACGGTTTTGGTTTTGGTTTCAAGAGCTCTACCAGCTTTGTCTTCTTAGGTGAAGCAGAAGTTTTGGACTGCGGGTCAGGTTTTCCTGTCTCCCACTCTCCAATACTCCTCCTCACCCTAGAAGCTGGGCTCGTATGAGTGCTTGAGGTCTGCCTGGTGTCTTCTTTTTCACTAGGTTTGGTTGTTCTGACACAGGGTTTTGGGTTTTCATCTTCTTCTTTCTGCTTTGGCATCTTTACTTCAGATGTTTCTTCTGTTGTTTTCAGCCTTTCGTCTTGGGGGTCCTCTTCGTTGGTCTTTGTGGGTTTTTTAACCGGTGTTCGAATTCCGAACATTTTCGTCAGAGGGACTTGTCAATATGTTTTAATTATTTATTTGTAGGTTTGTATAAGTTGTAAATATTTTGTGTTGTCTTAATATAGTTGGTGTAAATAAAAATTTTAAAATCCTTAATTCTAGTATTTTATGATGTTGCTCTATATAGAGCAGGTCCAGAGCTTCGCGTGAGGGCTAGTTCAGCTAGAGAAATTTAGCTTCCGTAAAAAATTTTTATGCAAGGACTAGTTAGGAATATTTTTGGACTCTATGTAGAGTCTGTCTAATTGTGTCGCCAGATAAACTCACTAGCGTACTGTCGCGTGCAAAAATTTTGTTTACTATGCCGCTTTTGCTAAAGAAACACGAGATGAACAATGTACTCAATATGATTACTCTATGTAGAGTCGATGTTTTGATCAAAAAACTTATATCTAAAAATCTTAAAACTAACACAAAAATCCGCGTCCGATTTGGAGCTTTGGCTTTGAAGTTACAAATTTTTTAAAAATTTTGGAGGGGAAGGGGGGGGAATTTTTAAAGTTTTTTATTAATTTGGATAAGCCAAGCAATCTTTTATTTTAGATATATATCTAAAATAAAAGTCTAGTCAGAAATGCTCTAACTCTAACCGTTTACGAGATATTTGCGTTTAAAGGTTTAAAAATCTGTGGGAGGGGAGGGAATAGAGTTAGGGGAGTAAAAACTTTTGGATAAATATTTATAAATAAGGGACTTTATAATAAGATTTACAAAATTTGAAAAAATAAAGATTTTAGGGGATTTATGAAATCGGCTAATTGAGGGAGGTGAGGGGGTGGGGGATGATTTTAAAATTTTAGCGTTTTAAAATAATATAAACATGATTCAACTTAAAAATTTACAAATAAAGAAACTTTCCCATACAAAACCTTTAAAAACAATTTTAAATTAATATATTAAAATTTTTGAAAAAGGGGGGTAACATAAAATTGAAAAATACAAACTTGTTTGAGTATCTAACTATCGTATCGTTAGATACACAAGGTGACGTTAAAATTTGGCTTTCTCTTATAGTTTTCGAGAAACAACGATTTTTAAGAATTTTGCGGTTGACCTTCGGACATAAAAAATTATAACTCGAAATATTTTAGCATTAACACAATATGAATTTTTGATATAATAAACTACTCGTTAAGGGCAACAAATTAGGCTAATAAAATATATATGTTCTCGCTCTAGATTTAAAACTATAATTCTTTGAAATAAACGTTCAACAGCACAAAAATTAAAGTCCTTGTAACGAAGCAGCCACTTAACTTTTTGCAGGTCTGAAAGTGCCTCCGGGGTCCTGATGATGTTCCGCAACAGAAGAAGAAGTCAGATGGTGCCACGCAGCCCTGGATCACTGACCTCGTGGCCACGTGGTTTTTGTTTTTCTGTTGATTACTCGGTGACCTTTCGCGGAAAAAATCCGCAAAAGGTGTCAAACTGTAGAGCTCCCAAAGGCCCTTCAGAAGGCAGTTAAAAATGTATGGGTCGTCGCTACCAATCACGAGAAAAACCACTTTGAATTTTCAAAATTTCACAATTTTCACTTTTTCGCTAATAACTTTCCAACCACTTGATGTATCACTGTGCGCTTTTCACCACTGTATGCGCCTCGTGCGCCCGCAACTTTTGATATATCACACGGGTATATTTGCGCGAATTTTCTATTTTTCTGGATTTTTCTCGTGCGGAACGGCTTCAATTCGTGGCGCTCTCGACCGCGGTTCGGAGCGGAATGGTTAGGTTAGGTTAGGTTAGGTTAGGTTAGGTTAGGTTAGGTTAGGTTAGGTTAGGTTAGGTTAGGTTAGGTTAGGTTAGGTTAGGTTTTTTTTTTTTTTTTTTTTTTTTTTTTTTTTTTTTTTTCCGGTCGTTCCTCTGACATAAATCAAAGACATTGTGTTCTTTATTTTTAAAATACAGGAAGGTTTACATGCTTATCCGTACCCTCTTGGGGTTTAGGGGAGTCATATCTAGTTACATGTTTATAAGGTACTTTTTTTTTTTTTTTTTTTTTTTTTTCAGGTTTTTACAATTTTATATTAAGTCTATATATTTATTTACGCTATTTTTATTATACTATCATTACTGTATGTACTATCTTAGTTTGCTATGGTTTGCTTATGCTAGTGTTTATATATGCTGTTTATATATATCAAATAATATATATTCACCATATTTTACTAATCTTTATTTCTTTTTATTACTGATTCTGCTACTTTTGTACAGTATTTCAATAGTTTATCTCTTCTCTTTTTATCAGCTATTATTGCGTTGACATTGTTAGCTTCTAACTTACTTTCAAGCTCTTGTTCTATCTCGTATCTTTCTAACGCGTTTACGGGACATTCAAATAGAATGTGCGGCACTGTTTCGCTTTCGTCTGGGTCGCAGATGCATGATGGGTTCGCCTTACATTTGAACCGCGTCAAATATTCGGAGAACCCACCATGCCCCGTCAGTACTTGCGTCATCGTGTTGGTTAGTTCGAGTTTTCTTACCGTCATATATGCATTTATAGCGTTAGGAAAAAACATTTTCGTGATATTCGCTGTGTTATTGGTCCTATATCGAATGTCCCATTTGTCAAGCGTTCTGAGCCTAATCTGTTTTTTGACGAAGGATACTGGGCAGTGTTCGTAGTCTGGCTTTCGCTTGGTTTTTAGTGCGGCCTCTTTTGCAAGTTTGTCGGCGCGCTCATTCCCCTCCAGTCCGGCGTGAGCTTTGATCCAAAACAGGGATACTTCCTTGTTTTGGGTCAAAGCCCGCCGGAGGTTGCTACGAGTCTCGATGGCCAGAGGATGAATGGAACCTGCGTTGACGATGGTTTCCAGTGCTGACCGTGAGTCACTATACAACCCGAAGCTTTGCTCTCGACGACTGAGTACTTCCCTTGTGGCTTGACACATGGCCAGGAGCTCGGCCTGATACACTGTGCAATACGATGACAGCTTTATCTTGAGGGCTTTTATCTCAGCTCCGCCTTTCCATAAAGACAGAGCTGCTCCGACTTGACCCTCAATTTTGCTGCCATCGGTAAATATTTTGACTTCTTGGTTGCTGTGGGTGTTTACAGCTTCCTGATTGGTCAATTTGGTAAACTCCAGGCCCATATGATCAGCTGGGTGGGAAGTTGATGTGTAGTTCACCATTTTCTCCACCTCTCTATCCGCCAATTCCGGCAGGGGCACCCCTCGCTTGACCTTATACAGTGCAGCTGCCTCCTGAATTCTGAGGTCAAGCGGGAGTAACCCAGCCAGAACCAAAGCGGAGTTTAAGGAGACGGTCCGGTACGCTCGTGTCAGCTTCTGAGCAAAGCCCCTCTGCACAGTGTTAAGCTGCTTCTGTACACATATTTTGTTTGTCTCATGTGCCCAGACACTTGCGGCATACATGATAACAGGCTCTACGGCCGCAACGTATATTGTCCGAACGACCTCTGGGTGTAGACCCCAACTGACCTTGGCGGCTGTGGCTAGCTTCTTGTAGATGTTAAGTGCCTTTTTGCATACGTTAGCTGCATGGTTGTTAAAGGTCAGTTTGTGGTCTATGGTGACCCCCAGGATCTTTATCTCCTTGGACATTTCAATGTTGACCTCGCCCATCCTCAGTTGTGGTGTGTCAAACTTCAGCTTCCGCGTAATTACCATTGCGTTTGTTTTGTGTGGGGCAAATTTCAGCTTATTTTTGACACCCCACCCCTGAACATAGGCGAGGGCATCATTCGCCTGCATCTGGACTTCCAGTGCCGTATCCCCATCGAATATCAAGACCACGTCGTCGGCAAAGGCCTGGCAGTAGTTTTTTCTCTGTTCAAGGTCCTTCAAGAGGGAATCCAAGAGGACGTTCCACAATATCGGCCCGCCGATCGATCCCTGGACACATCCTTTGCTGGTCTTCTGCAGGTGTTCCTGTCCGGCATATCTGACTCTTACTCTTCTATCCTCTAGATAGCTATCTAAGAGTCTTCTAAGATTGACGGGGCATTCTTCTTCAGCCAGCCTGGTTCTTATGGCTGGCCACCACGCGCTATCGAAGGCTCCCTCTATGTCCAAAGAGATCATAGTTATCAGCTTTTTCTGTTCTAGCTTGGTTTGTATGTGCTGCATTAGGTCATAGAGGGAGTCTTCGGTGCTCTTTTGGGGCATGAACCCGTACTGGCGCGTGCTTATTTTTGGAACCATATGCCATTTGATGCGCCCGACCATCATTTTTTCTAGGATTTTTCCCATGACTGGCAGTAGTCCGATGGGTCGATATGCTTTTGGGTTTGTGTAATCCTCTTTCCCCGGTTTCCTCAGGACCACGACTGAGGCCTCCTTCCAGCTGGTTGGGAAGTGGTGGAGTGTAAGGCATTTGTTGGCTAGGGAAAGGTAGACTTTTGGGTCGTGTGTTATTGCCTTGTTACAGATGTCGGCTGTTAGTCCATCTCTGCCTGGAGCTTTTTTCGGGTTGAAACTACATACCGCGGTTTTCAGTTCTTCCATAGTAAACGGTGGGTCATGGTGTTCATCATGAACCCAGTCGTTTACATGGTTAGCTTCTGCTCTTATCCGACGGTGGTCTTCGTTGTCCTGGTTTTCTAGGTCCTCTGGATAGAAGGTTTCAGCCAACATCTGTGCTGACTGCTTGGCACACAACACTTCTCCATCCTTCATCAGGGGGATGTCCTCTTGTCTTCTCGTGGTCCTTCCTATCACTCTGTAGATTCCCTCCCATAGTCCCTCCTTATCCTGTTTACCGCAGAACTCCTTCCAACTTTCTATCTGTGCCTTTTTAGCTTCTGTTTCATACTTTTCTTTTGCTTGCAGGTACTCATCGACGACCTTGCTCCTTCGGACCGGCGCTGCACATCGGATTCGACGCTTCCTGATTCTGACTTCCTTCTTCAGCTTCTCGATTTCTTCGGACCACCAGGGTAAGGTAAGTTTTTTACTTGATTTTATTTTTGGTATACTATTATTGCATGTATCTATTATTATATTTATATATGTCTCTATTTTTCTATCTAGCTCAATTTTATTGTTTATTTTCTCTATTTCTTCCTGGTTTATTTGGTTTTCATCTAGCAATTGGGCTAATTTCTCATGAAATTGGGCCCAATGTGCTTTCTTACTATTGTAGATTCTAGTTGTTCTATTTATATTGATTCCTTTTGATTTTGTTAGTCTGATTTTAAAAGTTATTGCATTGTGGTCCGAACTTATCATGCCTTCATTCACACTCCAGTGTTCAATCAGATTTAGCATCTCCGATGTACATGCCGTGACGTCCACAAAGCTGGAGTACCTCTTGTTGCCCCTTATAGTATCGAAGGTGGGGATGTCGCCGTCGTTGAGAATCTGCAAGCCTCTCTCTTCTAAAAATCCTGAAAGTTCTTCGCCCTTTTGATCTATGATTCTGCTTCCCCACCAGGTGCTCTTGGCATTTGCATCTCCTCCAATGACAAGAAGTTTAGGGCTCTCCTGTTGCTCTATCCTCCTCAGCTGCTCCAGGTACGGTTCTATGCTACATTGATCAGGCTCAAAGTAAAAGGAGGCGACCAAGATCTCCCATGCACTTGTTCTTAGCTTCACCACAATGATGTTATTTGTGGTGAGATTCGGTAGTTGGATCACGTCCATGTCGTCGTCAAAGACGGCTATTGCAGCCTTTATGGTGCCATTCCCTTGGTTAGTGTTCTGGAAAATCCTGGTCCCCCTATAATCTCTCATTCTGCCGATCGATCCTACATACGGCTCCTGGAGTAGCGCAAAGGCCATTTTCTTTTCGTTTGCCATCATCATCATCTCATGTGTTGCTAGTTCTTTTCTCTGTAGGTTTATTTGAGCTACAAGGTAGGCCTTTGCGCTATCTGAGGAGGATATTGCTCCCGGGGCCACTTTAGCAGTGATATGCTATTGTGGCCCGGGCTATAGTCTCCCATCTCTTTCTTATCGGGCATTCATCGCTAAATGCGTTATGGTCGATTCTCTCATGCTTGGCGCGTGTGCAGTTGCAGCACGTCGGGGTTTCGCCTGCCAACCAGTCTGAGCAGTTCGCTTTCATGTGAGGTCCCCCGCAGTGGCTGCACTTTTCGATGGTTTCCTTACAGAAGCGTCGTCCGTGCCCATATCCCAGGCAGAGTGAGCACTGGACCAGTGGTGACTGGTCCGATACCTTCACTCTCTGGAGATCAATCTTGACCGATCCTGCCTCTACCAAGCACTGCCAGACTGCGGGTGACACTCTCATGATAACACTATTTGCTTGGGGGTTCCGCGATCGTTTTTTGTACATGATTTCCATTTTGTGTTCTTTTTCCTTTAGGTCCCCCAAAACTTTCTTGTTCTGAGTCCATAGAGCTTCAATGATGTCTTTATCACTATTGTACTGAAAGACATCCTTAAGTATTACTAGTGGGTCCTTGTTTTTTACTTCCTGTACATTTAGGTGTTCTTCTGCTCCCTTGAGCCTTTCTTTTATTTGCTCCCTATCTTTCTCTGTTCTGCAGCCCACAATCACTTTCCTGTCCTTTCCTTTCCGTATTCTTTCCACTTCTATTCCTCCTTCTTTTGCTTTGACCACCTCCCTTATCCTGTTTAGTATTTCCTCTCCTGTTTCTGTCTCATCCTTGGCTGTAACCACGATCGAGTGTAGCGAGATCTGCTCCGGGATCTGTCTCCTGGGGTTCGCAGCTGCCACACTCGCGTATGACATCTTTTCTTGCATCTCTTGTTGTTTTTCAATTGTTTCTTTCAGTTTTTCTATTTTCTCGTTGCTTTCTTGCATGAGTCTTGTGTGTTCTTCTATTTTCCTCATTAGCTCGTTTTCTTCCTTGTTCTTTTCGTTTTCTGGTTCTTTCTCAGACTCTCTTTCTTTTCTAGGTACTGTTTCTTTCTCTGGTTCGTTAGCTTTCTTCTTTTCCTGTCCTTTTACACTGTCTGCTTCCTTAACCAGTTGGTACAGCCTCTCGATTGCTTGTGTCACCTCGTTTTTTATCTCAGTTTTGATGTTCCTTGAGTTTCCGAGGTGCGTTTTGGCTTTTTGGACACATGCTTTTGCTTCCGCCAACCGGTCAGTGTACTTCAGCTTTAGTTGTGTTGGTGGACTTCCCGCTGCTTCAGTCGATGTCCTTCGGGCTGGGGCCCTATCATCTTGTGATAGTGTCCTCAATGACTTCAGCTTTGGGGGTTCCACTGAGACAGCCTTCTTCGGTGGGGTGGTCTTCATATTTGGTGCTTCAGTAGGTTTCACAGATTCCCACTCACCTATACTCTTGCGGACGTTTGAGGTGTGTGCACCTGTTGCTTGATTTGCCTCGCGTTCCCTCAAGGTTGGGACCTGCTTGCTTGAGTGCCCAGATGATGTTGGGCTATGCTCTTCCATTGTGGGCTTCCTCACTTTCTTAGGGGTATGGAAAGCGGCGAACATTTTTGAAACACTTGTCAAAGGAACTCGTCAATTTGTAAATATAACAGTAATGTAAATATGTAAGTGTAAAAATTTAGTCAATTTGTAAATATAAATAGAAAACTATGGTACTTAATTCTAGAACTAAAACTAGCAGGGTATATTGTTCCTGGTAGGAAACTTGGTCTACCGTCTCGGGCGCTAAAATAGCTACTTATTTTAAAGTAGATAAAACTACTTTAAGGCAAAAACCACAGGGTAAAAGTCAATTTTGGGAACGACTCCAGTTGGAGCCTGTCTACTATGGCGAACAGTAGGCCTGACAACGCACGAGTACTTTGCCGAAAACCGTGTCCAAATATATAGCTTACTTTAGAAGTTATGGATGATTTAATGTTGGAAATCCAGTATCTTTACCTTGGTAACGAAAATCTGGGTGGGTGGGCGGGCGATTTTTTTCACTTTTTGGCTAATATTTGTGTTTTTTCTGTTGCAGGTACGTGCAGTGACGTCGGGCAAAGGTGATCCAGCCACGAGAAGTGCAGATTCAAGCCAGGTGTTGGACAAAAGTTTAAAAAACCACCCAAAACACACTAAAATTATAAAAAATACCGGAAAATTGCAGTTTCTCGAAAATTCTTCTATGACAAGTGAATAGGTGCACTCGCTCAGTAACTAGAGCGCGGCGAGCCGCTTTTTATGATGTACTACACGGCTATATTCACTTTAAGTTGGAGTCAAGAAAAATATTTTATCGTTTTTTCCTTACACAAAATGTCGTTTTCGAGTGCAAAACGGTCAATAATTTGACTTTTTACTATCGAAACGACACTCTGCAACTGGGAAAACAACCGATGCGATAGACTACAATTTTAGAAATAAACAGAAGCTAAGAATTTGGAATACAGAATTTATAAAGCCGAAAATTAATGAAAATTTTATAAGTTTTTAAACAAAAAATGCTAAAAACGTTGAAAAGTCAAAATTTATGTATAAACGAAGGGTCGTAACAGAATACGATCGCTAAACGGACACCGAGACGCTTAATTTGATAGGTCGCACGCGACTGTATGTCAATAAAAATTTTTCAGTTTTTATCAAATGTATGGAGCGTTGTCAGGGCTTAGGTGGATTTTGAAGAAATGCAGTATTAGGTGGTCGGGCAATTTTTCACTTTTTGGCTAATATTTGTGTTTTTTCTGTTGCAGGTACGTGCAGTGACGTCGGGCAAAGGTGATCCAGCCACGAGAAGTGCAGATTCAAGCCAGGTGTTGGACAAAAGTTTAAAAAACCACCCAAAACACACTAAAATTATAAAAAATACCGGAAAATTGCAGTTTCTCGAAAATTCTTCTATGACAAGTGAATAGGTGCACTCGCTCAGTAACTAGAGCGCGGCGAGCCGCTTTTTATGATGTACTACACGGCTATATTCACTTTAAGTTGGAGTCAAGAAAAATATTTTATCGTTTTTTCCTTACACAAAATGTCGTTTTCGAGTGCAAAACGGTCAATAATTTGACTTTTTACTATCGAAACGACACTCTGCAACTGGGAAAACAACCGATGCGATAGACTACAATTTTAGAAATAAACAGAAGCTAAGAATTTGGAATACAGAATTTATAAAGCCGAAAATTAATGAAAATTTTATAAGTTTTTAAACAAAAAATGCTAAAAACGTTGAAAAGTCAAAATTTATGTATAAACGAAGGGTCGTAACAGAATACGATCGCTAAACGGACACCGAGACGCTTAATTTGATAGGTCGCACGCGACTGTATGTCAATAAAAATTTTTCAGTTTTTATCAAATGTATGGAGCGTTGTCAGGGCTTAGGTGGATTTTGAAGAAATGCAGTATTAGGTGGTCGGGCAATTTTTCACTTTTTGGCTAATATTTGTGTTTTTTCTGTTGCAGGTACGTGCAGTGACGTCGGGCAAAGGTGATCCAGCCACGAGAAGTGCAGATTCAAGCCAGGTGTTGGACAAAAGTTTAAAAAACCACCCAAAACACACTAAAATTATAAAAAATACCGGAAAATTGCAGTTTCTCGAAAATTCTTCTATGACAAGTGAATAGGTGCACTCGCTCAGTAACTAGAGCGCGGCGAGCCGCTTTTTATGATGTACTACACGGCTATATTCACTTTAAGTTGGAGTCAAGAAAAATATTTTATCGTTTTTTCCTTACACAAAATGTCGTTTTCGAGTGCAAAACGGTCAATAATTTGACTTTTTACTATCGAAACGACACTCTGCAACTGGGAAAACAACCGATGCGATAGACTACAATTTTAGAAATAAACAGAAGCTAAGAATTTGGAATACAGAATTTATAAAGCCGAAAATTAATGAAAATTTTATAAGTTTTTAAACAAAAAATGCTAAAAACGTTGAAAAGTCAAAATTTATGTATAAACGAAGGGTCGTAACAGAATACGATCGCTAAACGGACACCGAGACGCTTAATTTGATAGGTCGCACGCGACTGTATGTCAATAAAAATTTTTCAGTTTTTATCAAATGTATGGAGCGTTGTCAGGGCTTAGGTGGATTTTGAAGAAATGCAGTATTAGGTGGTCGGGCAATTTTTCACTTTTTGGCTAATATTTGTGTTTTTTCTGTTGCAGGTACGTGCAGTGACGTCGGGCAAAGGTGATCCAGCCACGAGAAGTGCAGATTCAAGCCAGGTGTTGGACAAAAGTTTAAAAAACCACCCAAAACACACTAAAATTATAAAAAATACCGGAAAATTGCAGTTTCTCGAAAATTCTTCTATGACAAGTGAATAGGTGCACTCGCTCAGTAACTAGAGCGCGGCGAGCCGCTTTTTATGATGTACTACACGGCTATATTCACTTTAAGTTGGAGTCAAGAAAAATATTTTATCGTTTTTTCCTTATACAAAATGTCGTTTTCGAGTGCAAAACGGTCAATAATTTGACTTTTTACTATCGAAACGACACTCTGCAACTGGGAAAACAACCGATGCGATAGACTACAATTTTAGAAATAAACAGAAGCTAAGAATTTGGAATACAGAATTTATAAAGCCGAAAATTAATGAAAATTTTATAAGTTTTTAAACAAAAAATGCTAAAAACGTTGAAAAGTCAAAATTTATGTATAAACGAAGGGTCGTAACAGAATACGATCGCTAAACGGACACCGAGACGCTTAATTTGATAGGTCGCACGCGACTGTATGTCAATAAAATTTTTTCAGTTTTTATCAAATGTATGGAGCGTTGTCAGGGCTTAGGTGGATTTTGAAGAAATGCAGTATTAGGTGGTCGGGCAATTTTTCACTTTTTGGCTAATATTTGTGTTTTTTCTGTTGCAGGTACGTGCAGTGACGTCGGGCAAAGGTGATCCAGCCACGAGAAGTGCAGATTCAAGCCAGGTGTTGGACAAAAGTTTAAAAAACCACCCAAAACACACTAAAATTATAAAAAATACCGGAAAATTGCAGTTTCTCGAAAATTCTTCTATGACAAGTGAATAGGTGCACTCGCTCAGTAACTAGAGCGCGGCGAGCCGCTTTTTATGATGTACTACACGGCTATATTCACTTTAAGTTGGAGTCAAGAAAAATATTTTATCGTTTTTTCCTTACACAAAATGTCGTTTTCGAGTGCAAAACGGTCAATAATTTGACTTTTTACTATCGAAACGACACTCTGCAACTGGGAAAACAACCGATGCGATAGACTACAATTTTAGAAATAAACAGAAGCTAAGAATTTGGAATACAGAATTTATAAAGCCGAAAATTAATGAAAATTTTATAAGTTTTTAAACAAAAAATGCTAAAAACGTTGAAAAGTCAAAATTTATGTATAAACGAAGGGTCGTAACAGAATACGATCGCTAAACGGACACCGAGACGCTTAATTTGATAGGTCGCACGCGACTGTATGTCAATAAAAATTTTTCAGTTTTTATCAAATGTATGGAGCGTTGTCAGGGCTTAGGTGGATTTTGAAGAAATGCAGTATTAGGTGGTCGGGCAATTTTTCACTTTTTGGCTAATATTTGTGTTTTTTCTGTTGCAGGTACGTGCAGTGACGTCGGGCAAAGGTGATCCAGCCACGAGAAGTGCAGATTCAAGCCAGGTGTT
Organism: Electrophaes corylata; assembly: GCA_947095575.1. NCBI lineage: Eukaryota > Metazoa > Arthropoda > Insecta > Lepidoptera > Geometridae > Electrophaes > Electrophaes corylata. The sequence continues at coordinate 282,639 of OX352710.1, read as the reverse complement.
GGACAAAAGTTTAAAAAACCACCCAAAACACACTAAAATTATAAAAAATACCGGAAAATTGCAGTTTCTCGAAAATTCTTCTATGACAAGTGAATAGGTGCACTCGCTCAGTAACTAGAGCGCGGCGAGCCGCTTTTTATGATGTACTACACGGCTATATTCACTTTAAGTTGGAGTCAAGAAAAATATTTTATCGTTTTTTCCTTACACAAAATGTCGTTTTCGAGTGCAAAACGGTCAATAATTTGACTTTTTACTATCGAAACGACACTCTGCAACTGGGAAAACAACCGATGCGATAGACTACAATTTTAGAAATAAACAGAAGCTAAGAATTTGGAATACAGAATTTATAAAGCCGAAAATTAATGAAAATTTTATAAGTTTTTAAACAAAAAATGCTAAAAACGTTGAAAAGTCAAAATTTATGTATAAACGAAGGGTCGTAACAGAATACGATCGCTAAACGGACACCGAGACGCTTAATTTGATAGGTCGCACGCGACTGTATGTCAATAAAAATTTTTCAGTTTTTATCAAATGTATGGAGCGTTGTCAGGGCTTAGGTGGATTTTGAAGAAATGCAGTATTAGGTGGTCGGGCAATTTTTCACTTTTTGGCTAATATTTGTGTTTTTTCTGTTGCAGGTACGTGCAGTGACGTCGGGCAAAGGTGATCCAGCCACGAGAAGTGCAGATTCAAGCCAGGTGTTGGACAAAAGTTTAAAAAACCACCCAAAACACACTAAAATTATAAAAAATACCGGAAAATTGCAGTTTCTCGAAAATTCTTCTATGACAAGTGAATAGGTGCACTCGCTCAGTAACTAGAGCGCGGCGAGCCGCTTTTTATGATGTACTACACGGCTATATTCACTTTAAGTTGGAGTCAAGAAAAATATTTTATCGTTTTTTCCTTACACAAAATGTCGTTTTCGAGTGCAAAACGGTCAATAATTTGACTTTTTACTATCGAAACGACACTCTGCAACTGGGAAAACAACCGATGCGATAGACTACAATTTTAGAAATAAACAGAAGCTAAGAATTTGGAATACAGAATTTATAAAGCCGAAAATTAATGAAAATTTTATAAGTTTTTAAACAAAAAATGCTAAAAACGTTGAAAAGTCAAAATTTATGTATAAACGAAGGGTCGTAACAGAATACGATCGCTAAACGGACACCGAGACGCTTAATTTGATAGGTCGCACGCGACTGTATGTCAATAAAAATTTTTCAGTTTTTATCAAATGTATGGAGCGTTGTCAGGGCTTAGGTGGATTTTGAAGAAATGCAGTATTAGGTGGTCGGGCAATTTTTCACTTTTTGGCTAATATTTGTGTTTTTTCTGTTGCAGGTACGTGCAGTGACGTCGGGCAAAGGTGATCCAGCCACGAGAAGTGCAGATTCAAGCCAGGTGTTGGACAAAAGTTTAAAAAACCACCCAAAACACACTAAAATTATAAAAAATACCGGAAAATTGCAGTTTCTCGAAAATTCTTCTATGACAAGTGAATAGGTGCACTCGCTCAGTAACTAGAGCGCGGCGAGCCGCTTTTTATGATGTACTACACGGCTATATTCACTTTAAGTTGGAGTCAAGAAAAATATTTTATCGTTTTTTCCTTATACAAAATGTCGTTTTCGAGTGCAAAACGGTCAATAATTTGACTTTTTACTATCGAAACGACACTCTGCAACTGGGAAAACAACCGATGCGATAGACTACAATTTTAGAAATAAACAGAAGCTAAGAATTTGGAATACAGAATTTATAAAGCCGAAAATTAATGAAAATTTTATAAGTTTTTAAACAAAAAATGCTAAAAACGTTGAAAAGTCAAAATTTATGTATAAACGAAGGGTCGTAACAGAATACGATCGCTAAACGGACACCGAGACGCTTAATTTGATAGGTCGCACGCGACTGTATGTCAATAAAAAATTTTCAGTTTTTATCAAATGTATGGAGCGTTGTCAGGGCTTAGGTGGATTTTGAAGAAATGCAGTATTAGGTGGTCGGGCAATTTTTCACTTTTTGGCTAATATTTGTGTTTTTTCTGTTGCAGGTACGTGCAGTGACGTCGGGCAAAGGTGATCCAGCCACGAGAAGTGCAGATTCAAGCCAGGTGTTGGACAAAAGTTTAAAAAACCACCCAAAACACACTAAAATTACAAAAAATACCGGAAAATTGCAGTTTCTCGAAAATTTTTCTATGACAAATGAATACGTGCACTCGCTCAGTAACTAGAGCGCGGCGAGCCGCTTTTTATGATGTACTACACGGCTATATTCACTTTAAGTTGGAGTCAAGAAAAATATTTTATCGTTTTTTCCTTATACAAAATGTCGTTTTCGAGTGCAAAACGGTCAATAATTTGACTTTTTACTATCGAAACGACACTCTGCAACTGGGAAAACAACCGATGCGATAGACTACAATTTTAGAAATAAACAGAAGCTAAGAATTTGGAATACAGAATTTATAAAGCCGAAAATTAATGAAAATTTTATAAGTTTTTAAACAAAAAATGCTAAAAACGTTGAAAAGTCAAAATTTATGTATAAACGAAGGGTCGTAACAGAATACGATCGCTAAACGGACACCGAGACGCTTAATTTGATAGGTCGCACGCGACTGTATGTCAATAAAAATTTTTCAGTTTTTATCAAATGTATGGAGCGTTGTCAGGGCTTAGGTGGATTTTGAAGAAATGCAGTATTAGGTGGTCGGGCAATTTTTCACTTTTTGGCTAATATTTGTGTTTTTTCTGTTGCAGGTACGTGCAGTGACGTCGGGCAAAGGTGATCCAGCCACGAGAAGTGCAGATTCAAGCCAGGTGTTGGACAAAAGTTTAAAAAACCACCCAAAACACACTAAAATTATAAAAAATACCGGAAAATTGCAGTTTCTCGAAAATTCTTCTATGACAAGTGAATAGGTGCACTCGCTCAGTAACTAGAGCGCGGCGAGCCGCTTTTTATGATGTACTACACGGCTATATTCACTTTAAGTTGGAGTCAAGAAAAATATTTTATCGTTTTTTCCTTACACAAAATGTCGTTTTCGAGTGCAAAACGGTCAATAATTTGACTTTTTACTATCGAAACGACACTCTGCAACTGGGAAAACAACCGATGCGATAGACTACAATTTTAGAAATAAACAGAAGCTAAGAATTTGGAATACAGAATTTATAAAGCCGAAAATTAATGAAAATTTTATAAGTTTTTAAACAAAAAATGCTAAAAACGTTGAAAAGTCAAAATTTATGTATAAACGAAGGGTCGTAACAGAATACGATCGCTAAACGGACACCGAGACGCTTAATTTGATAGGTCGCACGCGACTGTATGTCAATAAAAATTTTTCAGTTTTTATCAAATGTATGGAGCGTTGTCAGGGCTTAGGTGGATTTTGAAGAAATGCAGTATTAGGTGGTCGGGCAATTTTTCACTTTTTGGCTAATATTTGTGTTTTTTCTGTTGCAGGTACGTGCAGTGACGTCGGGCAAAGGTGATCCAGCCACGAGAAGTGCAGATTCAAGCCAGGTGTTGGACAAAAGTTTAAAAAACCACCCAAAACACACTAAAATTATAAAAAATACCGGAAAATTGCAGTTTCTCGAAAATTCTTCTATGACAAGTGAATAGGTGCACTCGCTCAGTAACTAGAGCGCGGCGAGCCGCTTTTTATGATGTACTACACGGCTATATTCACTTTAAGTTGGAGTCAAGAAAAATATTTTATCGTTTTTTCCTTACACAAAATGTCGTTTTCGAGTGCAAAACGGTCAATAATTTGACTTTTTACTATCGAAACGACACTCTGCAACTGGGAAAACAACCGATGCGATAGACTACAATTTTAGAAATAAACAGAAGCTAAGAATTTGGAATACAGAATTTATAAAGCCGAAAATTAATGAAAATTTTATAAGTTTTTAAACAAAAAATGCTAAAAACGTTGAAAAGTCAAAATTTATGTATAAACGAAGGGTCGTAACAGAATACGATCGCTAAACGGACACCGAGACGCTTAATTTGATAGGTCGCACGCGACTGTATGTCAATAAAAATTTTTCAGTTTTTATCAAATGTATGGAGCGTTGTCAGGGCTTAGGTGGATTTTGAAGAAATGCAGTATTAGGTGGTCGGGCAATTTTTCACTTTTTGGCTAATATTTGTGTTTTTTCTGTTGCAGGTACGTGCAGTGACGTCGGGCAAAGGTGATCCAGCCACGAGAAGTGCAGATTCAAGCCAGGTGTTGGACAAAAGTTTAAAAAACCACCCAAAACACACTAAAATTATAAAAAATACCGGAAAATTGCAGTTTCTCGAAAATTCTTCTATGACAAGTGAATAGGTGCACTCGCTCAGTAACTAGAGCGCGGCGAGCCGCTTTTTATGATGTACTACACGGCTATATTCACTTTAAGTTGGAGTCAAGAAAAATATTTTATCGTTTTTTCCTTATACAAAATGTCGTTTTCGAGTGCAAAACGGTCAATAATTTGACTTTTTACTATCGAAACGACACTCTGCAACTGGGAAAACAACCGATGCGATAGACTACAATTTTAGAAATAAACAGAAGCTAAGAATTTGGAATACAGAATTTATAAAGCCGAAAATTAATGAAAATTTTATAAGTTTTTAAACAAAAAATGCTAAAAACGTTGAAAAGTCAAAATTTATGTATAAACGAAGGGTCGTAACAGAATACGATCGCTAAACGGACACCGAGACGCTTAATTTGATAGGTCGCACGCGACTGTATGTCAATAAAAAATTTTCAGTTTTTATCAAATGTATGGAGCGTTGTCAGGGCTTAGGTGGATTTTGAAGAAATGCAGTATTAGGTGGTCGGGCAATTTTTCACTTTTTGGCTAATATTTGTGTTTTTTCTGTTGCAGGTACGTGCAGTGACGTCGGGCAAAGGTGATCCAGCCACGAGAAGTGCAGATTCAAGCCAGGTGTTGGACAAAAGTTTAAAAAACCACCCAAAACACACTAAAATTACAAAAAATACCGGAAAATTGCAGTTTCTCGAAAATTTTTCTATGACAAATGAATACGTGCACTCGCTCAGTAACTAGAGCGCGGCGAGCCGCTTTTTATGATGTACTACACGGCTATATTCACTTTAAGTTGGAGTCAAGAAAAATATTTTATCGTTTTTTCCTTATACAAAATGTCGTTTTCGAGTGCAAAACGGTCAATAATTTGACTTTTTACTATCGAAACGACACTCTGCAACTGGGAAAACAACCGATGCGATAGACTACAATTTTAGAAATAAACAGAAGCTAAGAATTTGGAATACAGAATTTATAAAGCCGAAAATTAATGAAAATTTTATAAGTTTTTAAACAAAAAATGCTAAAAACGTTGAAAAGTCAAAATTTATGTATAAACGAAGGGTCGTAACAGAATACGATCGCTAAACGGACACCGAGACGCTTAATTTGATAGGTCGCACGCGACTGTATGTCAATAAAAATTTTTCAGTTTTTATCAAATGTATGGAGCGTTGTCAGGGCTTAGGTGGATTTTGAAGAAATGCAGTATTAGGTGGTCGGGCAATTTTTCACTTTTTGGCTAATATTTGTGTTTTTTCTGTTGCAGGTACGTGCAGTGACGTCGGGCAAAGGTGATCCAGCCACGAGAAGTGCAGATTCAAGCCAGGTGTTGGACAAAAGTTTAAAAAACCACCCAAAACACACTAAAATTACAAAAAATACCGGAAAATTGCAGTTTCTCGAAAATTTTTCTATGACAAATGAATACGTGCACTCGCTCAGTAACTAGAGCGCGGCGAGCCGCTTTTTATGATGTACTACACGGCTATATTCACTTTAAGTTGGAGTCAAGAAAAATATTTTATCGTTTTTTCCTTATACAAAATGTCGTTTTCGAGTGCAAAACGGTCAATAATTTGACTTTTTACTATCGAAACGACACTCTGCAACTGGGAAAACAACCGATGCGATAGACTACAATTTTAGAAATAAACAGAAGCTAAGAATTTGGAATACAGAATTTATAAAGCCGAAAATTAATGAAAATTTTATAAGTTTTTAAACAAAAAATGCTAAAAACGTTGAAAAGTCAAAATTTATGTATAAACGAAGGGTCGTAACAGAATACGATCGCTAAACGGACACCGAGACGCTTAATTTGATAGGTCGCACGCGACTGTATGTCAATAAAAATTTTTCAGTTTTTATCAAATGTATGGAGCGTTGTCAGGGCTTAGGTGGATTTTGAAGAAATGCAGTATTAGGTGGTCGGGCAATTTTTCACTTTTTGGCTAATATTTGTGTTTTTTCTGTTGCAGGTACGTGCAGTGACGTCGGGCAAAGGTGATCCAGCCACGAGAAGTGCAGATTCAAGCCAGGTGTTGGACAAAAGTTTAAAAAACCACCCAAAACACACTAAAATTACAAAAAATACCGGAAAATTGCAGTTTCTCGAAAATTTTTCTATGACAAATGAATACGTGCACTCGCTCAGTAACTAGAGCGCGGCGAGCCGCTTTTTATGATGTACTACACGGCTATATTCACTTTAAGTTGGAGTCAAGAAAAATATTTTATCGTTTTTTCCTTATACAAAATGTCGTTTTCGAGTGCAAAACGGTCAATAATTTGACTTTTTACTATCGAAACGACACTCTGCAACTGGGAAAACAACCGATGCGATAGACTACAATTTTAGAAATAAACAGAAGCTAAGAATTTGGAATACAGAATTTATAAAGCCGAAAATTAATGAAAATTTTATAAGTTTTTAAACAAAAAATGCTAAAAACGTTGAAAAGTCAAAATTTATGTATAAACGAAGGGTCGTAACAGAATACGATCGCTAAACGGACACCGAGACGCTTAATTTGATAGGTCGCACGCGACTGTATGTCAATAAAAATTTTTCAGTTTTTATCAAATGTATGGAGCGTTGTCAGGGCTTAGGTGGATTTTGAAGAAATGCAGTATTAGGTGGTCGGGCAATTTTTCACTTTTTGGCTAATATTTGTGTTTTTTCTGTTGCAGGTACGTGCAGTGACGTCGGGCAAAGGTGATCCAGCCACGAGAAGTGCAGATTCAAGCCAGGTGTTGGACAAAAGTTTAAAAAACCACCCAAAACACACTAAAATTATAAAAAATACCGGAAAATTGCAGTTTCTCGAAAATTCTTCTATGACAAGTGAATAGGTGCACTCGCTCAGTAACTAGAGCGCGGCGAGCCGCTTTTTATGATGTACTACACGGCTATATTCACTTTAAGTTGGAGTCAAGAAAAATATTTTATCGTTTTTTCCTTACACAAAATGTCGTTTTCGAGTGCAAAACGGTCAATAATTTGACTTTTTACTATCGAAACGACACTCTGCAACTGGGAAAACAACCGATGCGATAGACTACAATTTTAGAAATAAACAGAAGCTAAGAATTTGGAATACAGAATTTATAAAGCCGAAAATTAATGAAAATTTTATAAGTTTTTAAACAAAAAATGCTAAAAACGTTGAAAAGTCAAAATTTATGTATAAACGAAGGGTCGTAACAGAATACGATCGCTAAACGGACACCGAGACGCTTAATTTGATAGGTCGCACGCGACTGTATGTCAATAAAAATTTTTCAGTTTTTATCAAATGTATGGAGCGTTGTCAGGGCTTAGGTGGATTTTGAAGAAATGCAGTATTAGGTGGTCGGGCAATTTTTCACTTTTTGGCTAATATTTGTGTTTTTTCTGTTGCAGGTACGTGCAGTGACGTCGGGCAAAGGTGATCCAGCCACGAGAAGTGCAGATTCAAGCCAGGTGTTGGACAAAAGTTTAAAAAACCACCCAAAACACACTAAAATTATAAAAAATACCGGAAAATTGCAGTTTCTCGAAAATTCTTCTATGACAAGTGAATAGGTGCACTCGCTCAGTAACTAGAGCGCGGCGAGCCGCTTTTTATGATGTACTACACGGCTATATTCACTTTAAGTTGGAGTCAAGAAAAATATTTTATCGTTTTTTCCTTACACAAAATGTCGTTTTCGAGTGCAAAACGGTCAATAATTTGACTTTTTACTATCGAAACGACACTCTGCAACTGGGAAAACAACCGATGCGATAGACTACAATTTTAGAAATAAACAGAAGCTAAGAATTTGGAATACAGAATTTATAAAGCCGAAAATTAATGAAAATTTTATAAGTTTTTAAACAAAAAATGCTAAAAACGTTGAAAAGTCAAAATTTATGTATAAACGAAGGGTCGTAACAGAATACGATCGCTAAACGGACACCGAGACGCTTAATTTGATAGGTCGCACGCGACTGTATGTCAATAAAAATTTTTCAGTTTTTATCAAATGTATGGAGCGTTGTCAGGGCTTAGGTGGATTTTGAAGAAATGCAGTATTAGGTGGTCGGGCAATTTTTCACTTTTTGGCTAATATTTGTGTTTTTTCTGTTGCAGGTACGTGCAGTGACGTCGGGCAAAGGTGATCCAGCCACGAGAAGTGCAGATTCAAGCCAGGTGTTGGACAAAAGTTTAAAAAACCACCCAAAACACACTAAAATTATAAAAAATACCGGAAAATTGCAGTTTCTCGAAAATTCTTCTATGACAAGTGAATAGGTGCACTCGCTCAGTAACTAGAGCGCGGCGAGCCGCTTTTTATGATGTACTACACGGCTATATTCACTTTAAGTTGGAGTCAAGAAAAATATTTTATCGTTTTTTCCTTATACAAAATGTCGTTTTCGAGTGCAAAACGGTCAATAATTTGACTTTTTACTATCGAAACGACACTCTGCAACTGGGAAAACAACCGATGCGATAGACTACAATTTTAGAAATAAACAGAAGCTAAGAATTTGGAATACAGAATTTATAAAGCCGAAAATTAATGAAAATTTTATAAGTTTTTAAACAAAAAATGCTAAAAACGTTGAAAAGTCAAAATTTATGTATAAACGAAGGGTCGTAACAGAATACGATCGCTAAACGGACACCGAGACGCTTAATTTGATAGGTCGCACGCGACTGTATGTCAATAAAAATTTTTCAGTTTTTATCAAATGTATGGAGCGTTGTCAGGGCTTAGGTGGATTTTGAAGAAATGCAGTATTAGGTGGTCGGGCAATTTTTCACTTTTTGGCTAATATTTGTGTTTTTTCTGTTGCAGGTACGTGCAGTGACGTCGGGCAAAGGTGATCCAGCCACGAGAAGTGCAGATTCAAGCCAGGTGTTGGACAAAAGTTTAAAAAACCACCCAAAACACACTAAAATTACAAAAAATACCGGAAAATTGCAGTTTCTCGAAAATTTTTCTATGACAAATGAATACGTGCACTCGCTCAGTAACTAGAGCGCGGCGAGCCGCTTTTTATGATGTACTACACGGCTATATTCACTTTAAGTTGGAGTCAAGAAAAATATTTTATCGTTTTTTCCTTATACAAAATGTCGTTTTCGAGTGCAAAACGGTCAATAATTTGACTTTTTACTATCGAAACGACACTCTGCAACTGGGAAAACAACCGATGCGATAGACTACAATTTTAGAAATAAACAGAAGCTAAGAATTTGGAATACAGAATTTATAAAGCCGAAAATTAATGAAAATTTTATAAGTTTTTAAACAAAAAATGCTAAAAACGTTGAAAAGTCAAAATTTATGTATAAACGAAGGGTCGTAACAGAATACGATCGCTAAACGGACACCGAGACGCTTAATTTGATAGGTCGCACGCGACTGTATGTCAATAAAAATTTTTCAGTTTTTATCAAATGTATGGAGCGTTGTCAGGGCTTAGGTGGATTTTGAAGAAATGCAGTATTAGGTGGTCGGGCAATTTTTCACTTTTTGGCTAATATTTGTGTTTTTTCTGTTGCAGGTACGTGCAGTGACGTCGGGCAAAGGTGATCCAGCCACGAGAAGTGCAGATTCAAGCCAGGTGTTGGACAAAAGTTTAAAAAACCACCCAAAACACACTAAAATTACAAAAAATACCGGAAAATTGCAGTTTCTCGAAAATTTTTCTATGACAAATGAATACGTGCACTCGCTCAGTAACTAGAGCGCGGCGAGCCGCTTTTTATGATGTACTACACGGCTATATTCACTTTAAGTTGGAGTCAAGAAAAATATTTTATCGTTTTTTCCTTATACAAAATGTCGTTTTCGAGTGCAAAACGGTCAATAATTTGACTTTTTACTATCGAAACGACACTCTGCAACTGGGAAAACAACCGATGCGATAGACTACAATTTTAGAAATAAACAGAAGCTAAGAATTTGGAATACAGAATTTATAAAGCCGAAAATTAATGAAAATTTTATAAGTTTTTAAACAAAAAATGCTAAAAACGTTGAAAAGTCAAAATTTATGTATAAACGAAGGGTCGTAACAGAATACGATCGCTAAACGGACACCGAGACGCTTAATTTGATAGGTCGCACGCGACTGTATGTCAATAAAAATTTTTCAGTTTTTATCAAATGTATGGAGCGTTGTCAGGGCTTAGGTGGATTTTGAAGAAATGCAGTATTAGGTGGTCGGGCAATTTTTCACTTTTTGGCTAATATTTGTGTTTTTTCTGTTGCAGGTACGTGCAGTGACGTCGGGCAAAGGTGATCCAGCCACGAGAAGTGCAGATTCAAGCCAGGTGTTGGACAAAAGTTTAAAAAACCACCCAAAACACACTAAAATTACAAAAAATACCGGAAAATTGCAGTTTCTCGAAAATTTTTCTATGACAAATGAATACGTGCACTCGCTCAGTAACTAGAGCGCGGCGAGCCGCTTTTTATGATGTACTACACGGCTATATTCACTTTAAGTTGGAGTCAAGAAAAATATTTTATCGTTTTTTCCTTATACAAAATGTCGTTTTCGAGTGCAAAACGGTCAATAATTTGACTTTTTACTATCGAAACGACACTCTGCAACTGGGAAAACAACCGATGCGATAGACTACAATTTTAGAAATAAACAGAAGCTAAGAATTTGGAATACAGAATTTATAAAGCCGAAAATTAATGAAAATTTTATAAGTTTTTAAACAAAAAATGCTAAAAACGTTGAAAAGTCAAAATTTATGTATAAACGAAGGGTCGTAACAGAATACGATCGCTAAACGGACACCGAGACGCTTAATTTGATAGGTCGCACGCGACTGTATGTCAATAAAAATTTTTCAGTTTTTATCAAATGTATGGAGCGTTGTCAGGGCTTAGGTGGATTTTGAAGAAATGCAGTATTAGGTGGTCGGGCAATTTTTCACTTTTTGGCTAATATTTGTGTTTTTTCTGTTGCAGGTACGTGCAGTGACGTCGGGCAAAGGTGATCCAGCCACGAGAAGTGCAGATTCAAGCCAGGTGTTGGACAAAAGTTTAAAAAACCACCCAAAACACACTAAAATTATAAAAAATACCGGAAAATTGCAGTTTCTCGAAAATTCTTCTATGACAAGTGAATAGGTGCACTCGCTCAGTAACTAGAGCGCGGCGAGCCGCTTTTTATGATGTACTACACGGCTATATTCACTTTAAGTTGGAGTCAAGAAAAATATTTTATCGTTTTTTCCTTACACAAAATGTCGTTTTCGAGTGCAAAACGGTCAATAATTTGACTTTTTACTATCGAAACGACACTCTGCAACTGGGAAAACAACCGATGCGATAGACTACAATTTTAGAAATAAACAGAAGCTAAGAATTTGGAATACAGAATTTATAAAGCCGAAAATTAATGAAAATTTTATAAGTTTTTAAACAAAAAATGCTAAAAACGTTGAAAAGTCAAAATTTATGTATAAACGAAGGGTCGTAACAGAATACGATCGCTAAACGGACACCGAGACGCTTAATTTGATAGGTCGCACGCGACTGTATGTCAATAAAAATTTTTCAGTTTTTATCAAATGTATGGAGCGTTGTCAGGGCTTAGGTGGATTTTGAAGAAATGCAGTATTAGGTGGTCGGGCAATTTTTCACTTTTTGGCTAATATTTGTGTTTTTTCTGTTGCAGGTACGTGCAGTGACGTCGGGCAAAGGTGATCCAGCCACGAGAAGTGCAGATTCAAGCCAGGTGTTGGACAAAAGTTTAAAAAACCACCCAAAACACACTAAAATTATAAAAAATACCGGAAAATTGCAGTTTCTCGAAAATTCTTCTATGACAAGTGAATAGGTGCACTCGCTCAGTAACTAGAGCGCGGCGAGCCGCTTTTTATGATGTACTACACGGCTATATTCACTTTAAGTTGGAGTCAAGAAAAATATTTTATCGTTTTTTCCTTACACAAAATGTCGTTTTCGAGTGCAAAACGGTCAATAATTTGACTTTTTACTATCGAAACGACACTCTGCAACTGGGAAAACAACCGATGCGATAGACTACAATTTTAGAAATAAACAGAAGCTAAGAATTTGGAATACAGAATTTATAAAGCCGAAAATTAATGAAAATTTTATAAGTTTTTAAACAAAAAATGCTAAAAACGTTGAAAAGTCAAAATTTATGTATAAACGAAGGGTCGTAACAGAATACGATCGCTAAACGGACACCGAGACGCTTAATTTGATAGGTCGCACGCGACTGTATGTCAATAAAAATTTTTCAGTTTTTATCAAATGTATGGAGCGTTGTCAGGGCTTAGGTGGATTTTGAAGAAATGCAGTATTAGGTGGTCGGGCAATTTTTCACTTTTTGGCTAATATTTGTGTTTTTTCTGTTGCAGGTACGTGCAGTGACGTCGGGCAAAGGTGATCCAGCCACGAGAAGTGCAGATTCAAGCCAGGTGTTGGACAAAAGTTTAAAAAACCACCCAAAACACACTAAAATTATAAAAAATACCGGAAAATTGCAGTTTCTCGAAAATTCTTCTATGACAAGTGAATAGGTGCACTCGCTCAGTAACTAGAGCGCGGCGAGCCGCTTTTTATGATGTACTACACGGCTATATTCACTTTAAGTTGGAGTCAAGAAAAATATTTTATCGTTTTTTCCTTACACAAAATGTCGTTTTCGAGTGCAAAACGGTCAATAATTTGACTTTTTACTATCGAAACGACACTCTGCAACTGGGAAAACAACCGATGCGATAGACTACAATTTTAGAAATAAACAGAAGCTAAGAATTTGGAATACAGAATTTATAAAGCCGAAAATTAATGAAAATTTTATAAGTTTTTAAACAAAAAATGCTAAAAACGTTGAAAAGTCAAAATTTATGTATAAACGAAGGGTCGTAACAGAATACGATCGCTAAACGGACACCGAGACGCTTAATTTGATAGGTCGCACGCGACTGTATGTCAATAAAAATTTTTCAGTTTTTATCAAATGTATGGAGCGTTGTCAGGGCTTAGGTGGATTTTGAAGAAATGCAGTATTAGGTGGTCGGGCAATTTTTCACTTTTTGGCTAATATTTGTGTTTTTTCTGTTGCAGGTACGTGCAGTGACGTCGGGCAAAGGTGATCCAGCCACGAGAAGTGCAGATTCAAGCCAGGTGTTGGACAAAAGTTTAAAAAACCACCCAAAACACACTAAAATTATAAAAAATACCGGAAAATTGCAGTTTCTCGAAAATTCTTCTATGACAAGTGAATAGGTGCACTCGCTCAGTAACTAGAGCGCGGCGAGCCGCTTTTTATGATGTACTACACGGCTATATTCACTTTAAGTTGGAGTCAAGAAAAATATTTTATCGTTTTTTCCTTACACAAAATGTCGTTTTCGAGTGCAAAACGGTCAATAATTTGACTTTTTACTATCGAAACGACACTCTGCAACTGGGAAAACAACCGATGCGATAGACTACAATTTTAGAAATAAACAGAAGCTAAGAATTTGGAATACAGAATTTATAAAGCCGAAAATTAATGAAAATTTTATAAGTTTTTAAACAAAAAATGCTAAAAACGTTGAAAAGTCAAAATTTATGTATAAACGAAGGGTCGTAACAGAATACGATCGCTAAACGGACACCGAGACGCTTAATTTGATAGGTCGCACGCGACTGTATGTCAATAAAAATTTTTCAGTTTTTATCAAATGTATGGAGCGTTGTCAGGGCTTAGGTGGATTTTGAAGAAATGCAGTATTAGGTGGTCGGGCAATTTTTCACTTTTTGGCTAATATTTGTGTTTTTTCTGTTGCAGGTACGTGCAGTGACGTCGGGCAAAGGTGATCCAGCCACGAGAAGTGCAGATTCAAGCCAGGTGTTGGACAAAAGTTTAAAAAACCACCCAAAACACACTAAAATTATAAAAAATACCGGAAAATTGCAGTTTCTCGAAAATTCTTCTATGACAAGTGAATAGGTGCACTCGCTCAGTAACTAGAGCGCGGCGAGCCGCTTTTTATGATGTACTACACGGCTATATTCACTTTAAGTTGGAGTCAAGAAAAATATTTTATCGTTTTTTCCTTATACAAAATGTCGTTTTCGAGTGCAAAACGGTCAATAATTTGACTTTTTACTATCGAAACGACACTCTGCAACTGGGAAAACAACCGATGCGATAGACTACAATTTTAGAAATAAACAGAAGCTAAGAATTTGGAATACAGAATTTATAAAGCCGAAAATTAATGAAAATTTTATAAGTTTTTAAACAAAAAATGCTAAAAACGTTGAAAAGTCAAAATTTATGTATAAACGAAGGGTCGTAACAGAATACGATCGCTAAACGGACACCGAGACGCTTAATTTGATAGGTCGCACGCGACTGTATGTCAATAAAAATTTTTCAGTTTTTATCAAATGTATGGAGCGTTGTCAGGGCTTAGGTGGATTTTGAAGAAATGCAGTATTAGGTGGTCGGGCAATTTTTCACTTTTTGGCTAATATTTGTGTTTTTTCTGTTGCAGGTACGTGCAGTGACGTCGGGCAAAGGTGATCCAGCCACGAGAAGTGCAGATTCAAGCCAGGTGTTGGACAAAAGTTTAAAAAACCACCCAAAACACACTAAAATTACAAAAAATACCGGAAAATTGCAGTTTCTCGAAAATTTTTCTATGACAAATGAATACGTGCACTCGCTCAGTAACTAGAGCGCGGCGAGCCGCTTTTTATGATGTACTACACGGCTATATTCACTTTAAGTTGGAGTCAAGAAAAATATTTTATCGTTTTTTCCTTATACAAAATGTCGTTTTCGAGTGCAAAACGGTCAATAATTTGACTTTTTACTATCGAAACGACACTCTGCAACTGGGAAAACAACCGATGCGATAGACTACAATTTTAGAAATAAACAGAAGCTAAGAATTTGGAATACAGAATTTATAAAGCCGAAAATTAATGAAAATTTTATAAGTTTTTAAACAAAAAATGCTAAAAACGTTGAAAAGTCAAAATTTATGTATAAACGAAGGGTCGTAACAGAATACGATCGCTAAACGGACACCGAGACGCTTAATTTGATAGGTCGCACGCGACTGTATGTCAATAAAAAATTTTCAGTTTTTATCAAATGTATGGAGCGTTGTCAGGGCTTAGGTGGATTTTGAAGAAATGCAGTATTAGGTGGTCGGGCAATTTTTCACTTTTTGGCTAATATTTGTGTTTTTTCTGTTGCAGGTACGTGCAGTGACGTCGGGCAAAGGTGATCCAGCCACGAGAAGTGCAGATTCAAGCCAGGTGTTGGACAAAAGTTTAAAAAACCACCCAAAACACACTAAAATTACAAAAAATACCGGAAAATTGCAGTTTCTCGAAAATTTTTCTATGACAAATGAATACGTGCACTCGCTCAGTAACTAGAGCGCGGCGAGCCGCTTTTTATGATGTACTACACGGCTATATTCACTTTAAGTTGGAGTCAAGAAAAATATTTTATCGTTTTTTCCTTATACAAAATGTCGTTTTCGAGTGCAAAACGGTCAATAATTTGACTTTTTACTATCGAAACGACACTCTGCAACTGGGAAAACAACCGATGCGATAGACTACAATTTTAGAAATAAACAGAAGCTAAGAATTTGGAATACAGAATTTATAAAGCCGAAAATTAATGAAAATTTTATAAGTTTTTAAACAAAAAATGCTAAAAACGTTGAAAAGTCAAAATTTATGTATAAACGAAGGGTCGTAACAGAATACGATCGCTAAACGGACACCGAGACGCTTAATTTGATAGGTCGCACGCGACTGTATGTCAATAAAAATTTTTCAGTTTTTATCAAATGTATGGAGCGTTGTCAGGGCTTAGGTGGATTTTGAAGAAATGCAGTATTAGGTGGTCGGGCAATTTTTCACTTTTTGGCTAATATTTGTGTTTTTTCTGTTGCAGGTACGTGCAGTGACGTCGGGCAAAGGTGATCCAGCCACGAGAAGTGCAGATTCAAGCCAGGTGTTGGACAAAAGTTTAAAAAACCACCCAAAACACACTAAAATTACAAAAAATACCGGAAAATTGCAGTTTCTCGAAAATTTTTCTATGACAAATGAATACGTGCACTCGCTCAGTAACTAGAGCGCGGCGAGCCGCTTTTTATGATGTACTACACGGCTATATTCACTTTAAGTTGGAGTCAAGAAAAATATTTTATCGTTTTTTCCTTATACAAAATGTCGTTTTCGAGTGCAAAACGGTCAATAATTTGACTTTTTACTATCGAAACGACACTCTGCAACTGGGAAAACAACCGATGCGATAGACTACAATTTTAGAAATAAACAGAAGCTAAGAATTTGGAATACAGAATTTATAAAGCCGAAAATTAATGAAAATTTTATAAGTTTTTAAACAAAAAATGCTAAAAACGTTGAAAAGTCAAAATTTATGTATAAACGAAGGGTCGTAACAGAATACGATCGCTAAACGGACACCGAGACGCTTAATTTGATAGGTCGCACGCGACTGTATGTCAATAAAAATTTTTCAGTTTTTATCAAATGTATGGAGCGTTGTCAGGGCTTAGGTGGATTTTGAAGAAATGCAGTATTAGGTGGTCGGGCAATTTTTCACTTTTTGGCTAATATTTGTGTTTTTTCTGTTGCAGGTACGTGCAGTGACGTCGGGCAAAGGTGATCCAGCCACGAGAAGTGCAGATTCAAGCCAGGTGTTGGACAAAAGTTTAAAAAACCACCCAAAACACACTAAAATTATAAAAAATACCGGAAAATTGCAGTTTCTCGAAAATTCTTCTATGACAAGTGAATAGGTGCACTCGCTCAGTAACTAGAGCGCGGCGAGCCGCTTTTTATGATGTACTACACGGCTATATTCACTTTAAGTTGGAGTCAAGAAAAATATTTTATCGTTTTTTCCTTACACAAAATGTCGTTTTCGAGTGCAAAACGGTCAATAATTTGACTTTTTACTATCGAAACGACACTCTGCAACTGGGAAAACAACCGATGCGATAGACTACAATTTTAGAAATAAACAGAAGCTAAGAATTTGGAATACAGAATTTATAAAGCCGAAAATTAATGAAAATTTTATAAGTTTTTAAACAAAAAATGCTAAAAACGTTGAAAAGTCAAAATTTATGTATAAACGAAGGGTCGTAACAGAATACGATCGCTAAACGGACACCGAGACGCTTAATTTGATAGGTCGCACGCGACTGTATGTCAATAAAAATTTTTCAGTTTTTATCAAATGTATGGAGCGTTGTCAGGGCTTAGGTGGATTTTGAAGAAATGCAGTATTAGGTGGTCGGGCAATTTTTCACTTTTTGGCTAATATTTGTGTTTTTTCTGTTGCAGGTACGTGCAGTGACGTCGGGCAAAGGTGATCCAGCCACGAGAAGTGCAGATTCAAGCCAGGTGTTGGACAAAAGTTTAAAAAACCACCCAAAACACACTAAAATTACAAAAAATACCGGAAAATTGCAGTTTCTCGAAAATTTTTCTATGACAAATGAATACGTGCACTCGCTCAGTAACTAGAGCGCGGCGAGCCGCTTTTTATGATGTACTACACGGCTATATTCACTTTAAGTTGGAGTCAAGAAAAATATTTTATCGTTTTTTCCTTATACAAAATGTCGTTTTCGAGTGCAAAACGGTCAATAATTTGACTTTTTACTATCGAAACGACACTCTGCAACTGGGAAAACAACCGATGCGATAGACTACAATTTTAGAAATAAACAGAAGCTAAGAATTTGGAATACAGAATTTATAAAGCCGAAAATTAATGAAAATTTTATAAGTTTTTAAACAAAAAATGCTAAAAACGTTGAAAAGTCAAAATTTATGTATAAACGAAGGGTCGTAACAGAATACGATCGCTAAACGGACACCGAGACGCTTAATTTGATAGGTCGCACGCGACTGTATGTCAATAAAAATTTTTCAGTTTTTATCAAATGTATGGAGCGTTGTCAGGGCTTAGGTGGATTTTGAAGAAATGCAGTATTAGGTGGTCGGGCAATTTTTCACTTTTTGGCTAATATTTGTGTTTTTTCTGTTGCAGGTACGTGCAGTGACGTCGGGCAAAGGTGATCCAGCCACGAGAAGTGCAGATTCAAGCCAGGTGTTGGACAAAAGTTTAAAAAACCACCCAAAACACACTAAAATTATAAAAAATACCGGAAAATTGCAGTTTCTCGAAAATTCTTCTATGACAAGTGAATAGGTGCACTCGCTCAGTAACTAGAGCGCGGCGAGCCGCTTTTTATGATGTACTACACGGCTATATTCACTTTAAGTTGGAGTCAAGAAAAATATTTTATCGTTTTTTCCTTACACAAAATGTCGTTTTCGAGTGCAAAACGGTCAATAATTTGACTTTTTACTATCGAAACGACACTCTGCAACTGGGAAAACAACCGATGCGATAGACTACAATTTTAGAAATAAACAGAAGCTAAGAATTTGGAATACAGAATTTATAAAGCCGAAAATTAATGAAAATTTTATAAGTTTTTAAACAAAAAATGCTAAAAACGTTGAAAAGTCAAAATTTATGTATAAACGAAGGGTCGTAACAGAATACGATCGCTAAACGGACACCGAGACGCTTAATTTGATAGGTCGCACGCGACTGTATGTCAATAAAAATTTTTCAGTTTTTATCAAATGTATGGAGCGTTGTCAGGGCTTAGGTGGATTTTGAAGAAATGCAGTATTAGGTGGTCGGGCAATTTTTCACTTTTTGGCTAATATTTGTGTTTTTTCTGTTGCAGGTACGTGCAGTGACGTCGGGCAAAGGTGATCCAGCCACGAGAAGTGCAGATTCAAGCCAGGTGTTGGACAAAAGTTTAAAAAACCACCCAAAACACACTAAAATTATAAAAAATACCGGAAAATTGCAGTTTCTCGAAAATTCTTCTATGACAAGTGAATAGGTGCACTCGCTCAGTAACTAGAGCGCGGCGAGCCGCTTTTTATGATGTACTACACGGCTATATTCACTTTAAGTTGGAGTCAAGAAAAATATTTTATCGTTTTTTCCTTATACAAAATGTCGTTTTCGAGTGCAAAACGGTCAATAATTTGACTTTTTACTATCGAAACGACACTCTGCAACTGGGAAAACAACCGATGCGATAGACTACAATTTTAGAAATAAACAGAAGCTAAGAATTTGGAATACAGAATTTATAAAGCCGAAAATTAATGAAAATTTTATAAGTTTTTAAACAAAAAATGCTAAAAACGTTGAAAAGTCAAAATTTATGTATAAACGAAGGGTCGTAACAGAATACGATCGCTAAACGGACACCGAGACGCTTAATTTGATAGGTCGCACGCGACTGTATGTCAATAAAAATTTTTCAGTTTTTATCAAATGTATGGAGCGTTGTCAGGGCTTAGGTGGATTTTGAAGAAATGCAGTATTAGGTGGTCGGGCAATTTTTCACTTTTTGGCTAATATTTGTGTTTTTTCTGTTGCAGGTACGTGCAGTGACGTCGGGCAAAGGTGATCCAGCCACGAGAAGTGCAGATTCAAGCCAGGTGTTGGACAAAAGTTTAAAAAACCACCCAAAACACACTAAAATTACAAAAAATACCGGAAAATTGCAGTTTCTCGAAAATTTTTCTATGACAAATGAATACGTGCACTCGCTCAGTAACTAGAGCGCGGCGAGCCGCTTTTTATGATGTACTACACGGCTATATTCACTTTAAGTTGGAGTCAAGAAAAATATTTTATCGTTTTTTCCTTATACAAAATGTCGTTTTCGAGTGCAAAACGGTCAATAATTTGACTTTTTACTATCGAAACGACACTCTGCAACTGGGAAAACAACCGATGCGATAGACTACAATTTTAGAAATAAACAGAAGCTAAGAATTTGGAATACAGAATTTATAAAGCCGAAAATTAATGAAAATTTTATAAGTTTTTAAACAAAAAATGCTAAAAACGTTGAAAAGTCAAAATTTATGTATAAACGAAGGGTCGTAACAGAATACGATCGCTAAACGGACACCGAGACGCTTAATTTGATAGGTCGCACGCGACTGTATGTCAATAAAAATTTTTCAGTTTTTATCAAATGTATGGAGCGTTGTCAGGGCTTAGGTGGATTTTGAAGAAATGCAGTATTAGGTGGTCGGGCAATTTTTCACTTTTTGGCTAATATTTGTGTTTTTTCTGTTGCAGGTACGTGCAGTGACGTCGGGCAAAGGTGATCCAGCCACGAGAAGTGCAGATTCAAGCCAGGTGTTGGACAAAAGTTTAAAAAACCACCCAAAACACACTAAAATTACAAAAAATACCGGAAAATTGCAGTTTCTCGAAAATTTTTCTATGACAAATGAATACGTGCACTCGCTCAGTAACTAGAGCGCGGCGAGCCGCTTTTTATGATGTACTACACGGCTATATTCACTTTAAGTTGGAGTCAAGAAAAATATTTTATCGTTTTTTCCTTATACAAAATGTCGTTTTCGAGTGCAAAACGGTCAATAATTTGACTTTTTACTATCGAAACGACACTCTGCAACTGGGAAAACAACCGATGCGATAGACTACAATTTTAGAAATAAACAGAAGCTAAGAATTTGGAATACAGAATTTATAAAGCCGAAAATTAATGAAAATTTTATAAGTTTTTAAACAAAAAATGCTAAAAACGTTGAAAAGTCAAAATTTATGTATAAACGAAGGGTCGTAACAGAATACGATCGCTAAACGGACACCGAGACGCTTAATTTGATAGGTCGCACGCGACTGTATGTCAATAAAAATTTTTCAGTTTTTATCAAATGTATGGAGCGTTGTCAGGGCTTAGGTGGATTTTGAAGAAATGCAGTATTAGGTGGTCGGGCAATTTTTCACTTTTTGGCTAATATTTGTGTTTTTTCTGTTGCAGGTACGTGCAGTGACGTCGGGCAAAGGTGATCCAGCCACGAGAAGTGCAGATTCAAGCCAGGTGTTGGACAAAAGTTTAAAAAACCACCCAAAACACACTAAAATTATAAAAAATACCGGAAAATTGCAGTTTCTCGAAAATTCTTCTATGACAAGTGAATAGGTGCACTCGCTCAGTAACTAGAGCGCGGCGAGCCGCTTTTTATGATGTACTACACGGCTATATTCACTTTAAGTTGGAGTCAAGAAAAATATTTTATCGTTTTTTCCTTACACAAAATGTCGTTTTCGAGTGCAAAACGGTCAATAATTTGACTTTTTACTATCGAAACGACACTCTGCAACTGGGAAAACAACCGATGCGATAGACTACAATTTTAGAAATAAACAGAAGCTAAGAATTTGGAATACAGAATTTATAAAGCCGAAAATTAATGAAAATTTTATAAGTTTTTAAACAAAAAATGCTAAAAACGTTGAAAAGTCAAAATTTATGTATAAACGAAGGGTCGTAACAGAATACGATCGCTAAACGGACACCGAGACGCTTAATTTGATAGGTCGCACGCGACTGTATGTCAATAAAAATTTTTCAGTTTTTATCAAATGTATGGAGCGTTGTCAGGGCTTAGGTGGATTTTGAAGAAATGCAGTATTAGGTGGTCGGGCAATTTTTCACTTTTTGGCTAATATTTGTGTTTTTTCTGTTGCAGGTACGTGCAGTGACGTCGGGCAAAGGTGATCCAGCCACGAGAAGTGCAGATTCAAGCCAGGTGTTGGACAAAAGTTTAAAAAACCACCCAAAACACACTAAAATTACAAAAAATACCGGAAAATTGCAGTTTCTCGAAAATTTTTCTATGACAAATGAATACGTGCACTCGCTCAGTAACTAGAGCGCGGCGAGCCGCTTTTTATGATGTACTACACGGCTATATTCACTTTAAGTTGGAGTCAAGAAAAATATTTTATCGTTTTTTCCTTATACAAAATGTCGTTTTCGAGTGCAAAACGGTCAATAATTTGACTTTTTACTATCGAAACGACACTCTGCAACTGGGAAAACAACCGATGCGATAGACTACAATTTTAGAAATAAACAGAAGCTAAGAATTTGGAATACAGAATTTATAAAGCCGAAAATTAATGAAAATTTTATAAGTTTTTAAACAAAAAATGCTAAAAACGTTGAAAAGTCAAAATTTATGTATAAACGAAGGGTCGTAACAGAATACGATCGCTAAACGGACACCGAGACGCTTAATTTGATAGGTCGCACGCGACTGTATGTCAATAAAAATTTTTCAGTTTTTATCAAATGTATGGAGCGTTGTCAGGGCTTAGGTGGATTTTGAAGAAATGCAGTATTAGGTGGTCGGGCAATTTTTCACTTTTTGGCTAATATTTGTGTTTTTTCTGTTGCAGGTACGTGCAGTGACGTCGGGCAAAGGTGATCCAGCCACGAGAAGTGCAGATTCAAGCCAGGTGTTGGACAAAAGTTTAAAAAACCACCCAAAACACACTAAAATTATAAAAAATACCGGAAAATTGCAGTTTCTCGAAAATTCTTCTATGACAAGTGAATAGGTGCACTCGCTCAGTAACTAGAGCGCGGCAAGCCGCTTTTTATGATGTACTACACGGCTATATTCACTTTAAGTTGGAGTCAAGAAAAATATTTTATCGTTTTTTCCTTACACAAAATGTCGTTTTCGAGTGCAAAACGGTCAATAATTTGACTTTTTACTATCGAAACGACACTCTGCAACTGGGAAAACAACCGATGCGATAGACTACAATTTTAGAAATAAACAGAAGCTAAGAATTTGGAATACAGAATTTATAAAGCCGAAAATTAATGAAAATTTTATAAGTTTTTAAACAAAAAATGCTAAAAACGTTGAAAAGTCAAAATTTATGTATAAACGAAGGGTCGTAACAGAATACGATCGCTAAACGGACACCGAGACGCTTAATTTGATAGGTCGCACGCGACTGTATGTCAATAAAAATTTTTCAGTTTTTATCAAATGTATGGAGCGTTGTCAGGGCTTAGGTGGATTTTGAAGAAATGCAGTATTAGGTGGTCGGGCAATTTTTCACTTTTTGGCTAATATTTGTGTTTTTTCTGTTGCAGGTACGTGCAGTGACGTCGGGCAAAGGTGATCCAGCCACGAGAAGTGCAGATTCAAGCCAGGTGTTGGACAAAAGTTTAAAAAACCACCCAAAACACACTAAAATTATAAAAAATACCGGAAAATTGCAGTTTCTCGAAAATTCTTCTATGACAAGTGAATAGGTGCACTCGCTCAGTAACTAGAGCGCGGCGAGCCGCTTTTTATGATGTACTACACGGCTATATTCACTTTAAGTTGGAGTCAAGAAAAATATTTTATCGTTTTTTCCTTACACAAAATGTCGTTTTCGAGTGCAAAACGGTCAATAATTTGACTTTTTACTATCGAAACGACACTCTGCAACTGGGAAAACAACCGATGCGATAGACTACAATTTTAGAAATAAACAGAAGCTAAGAATTTGGAATACAGAATTTATAAAGCCGAAAATTAATGAAAATTTTATAAGTTTTTAAACAAAAAATGCTAAAAACGTTGAAAAGTCAAAATTTATGTATAAACGAAGGGTCGTAACAGAATACGATCGCTAAACGGACACCGAGACGCTTAATTTGATAGGTCGCACGCGACTGTATGTCAATAAAAATTTTTCAGTTTTTATCAAATGTATGGAGCGTTGTCAGGGCTTAGGTGGATTTTGAAGAAATGCAGTATTAGGTGGTCGGGCAATTTTTCACTTTTTGGCTAATATTTGTGTTTTTTCTGTTGCAGGTACGTGCAGTGACGTCGGGCAAAGGTGATCCAGCCACGAGAAGTGCAGATTCAAGCCAGGTGTTGGACAAAAGTTTAAAAAACCACCCAAAACACACTAAAATTATAAAAAATACCGGAAAATTGCAGTTTCTCGAAAATTCTTCTATGACAAGTGAATAGGTGCACTCGCTCAGTAACTAGAGCGCGGCGAGCCGCTTTTTATGATGTACTACACGGCTATATTCACTTTAAGTTGGAGTCAAGAAAAATATTTTATCGTTTTTTCCTTACACAAAATGTCGTTTTCGAGTGCAAAACGGTCAATAATTTGACTTTTTACTATCGAAACGACACTCTGCAACTGGGAAAACAACCGATGCGATAGACTACAATTTTAGAAATAAACAGAAGCTAAGAATTTGGAATACAGAATTTATAAAGCCGAAAATTAATGAAAATTTTATAAGTTTTTAAACAAAAAATGCTAAAAACGTTGAAAAGTCAAAATTTATGTATAAACGAAGGGTCGTAACAGAATACGATCGCTAAACGGACACCGAGACGCTTAATTTGATAGGTCGCACGCGACTGTATGTCAATAAAAATTTTTCAGTTTTTATCAAATGTATGGAGCGTTGTCAGGGCTTAGGTGGATTTTGAAGAAATGCAGTATTAGGTGGTCGGGCAATTTTTCACTTTTTGGCTAATATTTGTGTTTTTTCTGTTGCAGGTACGTGCAGTGACGTCGGGCAAAGGTGATCCAGCCACGAGAAGTGCAGATTCAAGCCAGGTGTTGGACAAAAGTTTAAAAAACCACCCAAAACACACTAAAATTATAAAAAATACCGGAAAATTGCAGTTTCTCGAAAATTCTTCTATGACAAGTGAATAGGTGCACTCGCTCAGTAACTAGAGCGCGGCGAGCCGCTTTTTATGATGTACTACACGGCTATATTCACTTTAAGTTGGAGTCAAGAAAAATATTTTATCGTTTTTTCCTTACACAAAATGTCGTTTTCGAGTGCAAAACGGTCAATAATTTGACTTTTTACTATCGAAACGACACTCTGCAACTGGGAAAACAACCGATGCGATAGACTACAATTTTAGAAATAAACAGAAGCTAAGAATTTGGAATACAGAATTTATAAAGCCGAAAATTAATGAAAATTTTATAAGTTTTTAAACAAAAAATGCTAAAAACGTTGAAAAGTCAAAATTTATGTATAAACGAAGGGTCGTAACAGAATACGATCGCTAAACGGACACCGAGACGCTTAATTTGATAGGTCGCACGCGACTGTATGTCAATAAAAATTTTTCAGTTTTTATCAAATGTATGGAGCGTTGTCAGGGCTTAGGTGGATTTTGAAGAAATGCAGTATTAGGTGGTCGGGCAATTTTTCACTTTTTGGCTAATATTTGTGTTTTTTCTGTTGCAGGTACGTGCAGTGACGTCGGGCAAAGGTGATCCAGCCACGAGAAGTGCAGATTCAAGCCAGGTGTTGGACAAAAGTTTAAAAAACCACCCAAAACACACTAAAATTATAAAAAATACCGGAAAATTGCAGTTTCTCGAAAATTCTTCTATGACAAGTGAATAGGTGCACTCGCTCAGTAACTAGAGCGCGGCGAGCCGCTTTTTATGATGTACTACACGGCTATATTCACTTTAAGTTGGAGTCAAGAAAAATATTTTATCGTTTTTTCCTTACACAAAATGTCGTTTTCGAGTGCAAAACGGTCAATAATTTGACTTTTTACTATCGAAACGACACTCTGCAACTGGGAAAACAACCGATGCGATAGACTACAATTTTAGAAATAAACAGAAGCTAAGAATTTGGAATACAGAATTTATAAAGCCGAAAATTAATGAAAATTTTATAAGTTTTTAAACAAAAAATGCTAAAAACGTTGAAAAGTCAAAATTTATGTATAAACGAAGGGTCGTAACAGAATACGATCGCTAAACGGACACCGAGACGCTTAATTTGATAGGTCGCACGCGACTGTATGTCAATAAAAATTTTTCAGTTTTTATCAAATGTATGGAGCGTTGTCAGGGCTTAGGTGGATTTTGAAGAAATGCAGTATTAGGTGGTCGGGCAATTTTTCACTTTTTGGCTAATATTTGTGTTTTTTCTGTTGCAGGTACGTGCAGTGACGTCGGGCAAAGGTGATCCAGCCACGAGAAGTGCAGATTCAAGCCAGGTGTTGGACAAAAGTTTAAAAAACCACCCAAAACACACTAAAATTATAAAAAATACCGGAAAATTGCAGTTTCTCGAAAATTCTTCTATGACAAGTGAATAGGTGCACTCGCTCAGTAACTAGAGCGCGGCGAGCCGCTTTTTATGATGTACTACACGGCTATATTCACTTTAAGTTGGAGTCAAGAAAAATATTTTATCGTTTTTTCCTTACACAAAATGTCGTTTTCGAGTGCAAAACGGTCAATAATTTGACTTTTTACTATCGAAACGACACTCTGCAACTGGGAAAACAACCGATGCGATAGACTACAATTTTAGAAATAAACAGAAGCTAAGAATTTGGAATACAGAATTTATAAAGCCGAAAATTAATGAAAATTTTATAAGTTTTTAAACAAAAAATGCTAAAAACGTTGAAAAGTCAAAATTTATGTATAAACGAAGGGTCGTAACAGAATACGATCGCTAAACGGACACCGAGACGCTTAATTTGATAGGTCGCACGCGACTGTATGTCAATAAAAATTTTTCAGTTTTTATCAAATGTATGGAGCGTTGTCAGGGCTTAGGTGGATTTTGAAGAAATGCAGTATTAGGTGGTCGGGCAATTTTTCACTTTTTGGCTAATATTTGTGTTTTTTCTGTTGCAGGTACGTGCAGTGACGTCGGGCAAAGGTGATCCAGCCACGAGAAGTGCAGATTCAAGCCAGGTGTTGGACAAAAGTTTAAAAAACCACCCAAAACACACTAAAATTATAAAAAATACCGGAAAATTGCAGTTTCTCGAAAATTCTTCTATGACAAGTGAATAGGTGCACTCGCTCAGTAACTAGAGCGCGGCGAGCCGCTTTTTATGATGTACTACACGGCTATATTCACTTTAAGTTGGAGTCAAGAAAAATATTTTATCGTTTTTTCCTTACACAAAATGTCGTTTTCGAGTGCAAAACGGTCAATAATTTGACTTTTTACTATCGAAACGACACTCTGCAACTGGGAAAACAACCGATGCGATAGACTACAATTTTAGAAATAAACAGAAGCTAAGAATTTGGAATACAGAATTTATAAAGCCGAAAATTAATGAAAATTTTATAAGTTTTTAAACAAAAAATGCTAAAAACGTTGAAAAGTCAAAATTTATGTATAAACGAAGGGTCGTAACAGAATACGATCGCTAAACGGACACCGAGACGCTTAATTTGATAGGTCGCACGCGACTGTATGTCAATAAAAATTTTTCAGTTTTTATCAAATGTATGGAGCGTTGTCAGGGCTTAGGTGGATTTTGAAGAAATGCAGTATTAGGTGGTCGGGCAATTTTTCACTTTTTGGCTAATATTTGTGTTTTTTCTGTTGCAGGTACGTGCAGTGACGTCGGGCAAAGGTGATCCAGCCACGAGAAGTGCAGATTCAAGCCAGGTGTTGGACAAAAGTTTAAAAAACCACCCAAAACACACTAAAATTATAAAAAATACCGGAAAATTGCAGTTTCTCGAAAATTCTTCTATGACAAGTGAATAGGTGCACTCGCTCAGTAACTAGAGCGCGGCGAGCCGCTTTTTATGATGTACTACACGGCTATATTCACTTTAAGTTGGAGTCAAGAAAAATATTTTATCGTTTTTTCCTTACACAAAATGTCGTTTTCGAGTGCAAAACGGTCAATAATTTGACTTTTTACTATCGAAACGACACTCTGCAACTGGGAAAACAACCGATGCGATAGACTACAATTTTAGAAATAAACAGAAGCTAAGAATTTGGAATACAGAATTTATAAAGCCGAAAATTAATGAAAATTTTATAAGTTTTTAAACAAAAAATGCTAAAAACGTTGAAAAGTCAAAATTTATGTATAAACGAAGGGTCGTAACAGAATACGATCGCTAAACGGACACCGAGACGCTTAATTTGATAGGTCGCACGCGACTGTATGTCAATAAAAATTTTTCAGTTTTTATCAAATGTATGGAGCGTTGTCAGGGCTTAGGTGGATTTTGAAGAAATGCAGTATTAGGTGGTCGGGCAATTTTTCACTTTTTGGCTAATATTTGTGTTTTTTCTGTTGCAGGTACGTGCAGTGACGTCGGGCAAAGGTGATCCAGCCACGAGAAGTGCAGATTCAAGCCAGGTGTTGGACAAAAGTTTAAAAAACCACCCAAAACACACTAAAATTATAAAAAATACCGGAAAATTGCAGTTTCTCGAAAATTCTTCTATGACAAGTGAATAGGTGCACTCGCTCAGTAACTAGAGCGCGGCGAGCCGCTTTTTATGATGTACTACACGGCTATATTCACTTTAAGTTGGAGTCAAGAAAAATATTTTATCGTTTTTTCCTTACACAAAATGTCGTTTTCGTGTGCAAAACGGTCAATAATTTGACTTTTTACTATCGAAACGACACTCTGCAACTGGGAAAACAACCGATGCGATAGACTACAATTTTAGAAATAAACAGAAGCTAAGAATTTGGAATACAGAATTTATAAAGCCGAAAATTAATGAAAATTTTATAAGTTTTTAAACAAAAAATGCTAAAAACGTTGAAAAGTCAAAATTTATGTATAAACGAAGGGTCGTAACAGAATACGATCGCTAAACGGACACCGAGACGCTTAATTTGATAGGTCGCACGCGACTGTATGTCAATAAAAATTTTTCAGTTTTTATCAAATGTATGGAGCGTTGTCAGGGCTTAGGTGGATTTTGAAGAAATGCAGTATTAGGTGGTCGGGCAATTTTTCACTTTTTGGCTAATATTTGTGTTTTTTCTGTTGCAGGTACGTGCAGTGACGTCGGGCAAAGGTGATCCAGCCACGAGAAGTGCAGATTCAAGCCAGGTGTTGGACAAAAGTTTAAAAAACCACCCAAAACACACTAAAATTATAAAAAATACCGGAAAATTGCAGTTTCTCGAAAATTCTTCTATGACAAGTGAATAGGTGCACTCGCTCAGTAACTAGAGCGCGGCGAGCCGCTTTTTATGATGTACTACACGGCTATATTCACTTTAAGTTGGAGTCAAGAAAAATATTTTATCGTTTTTTCCTTACACAAAATGTCGTTTTCGAGTGCAAAACGGTCAATAATTTGACTTTTTACTATCGAAACGACACTCTGCAACTGGGAAAACAACCGATGCGATAGACTACAATTTTAGAAATAAACAGAAGCTAAGAATTTGGAATACAGAATTTATAAAGCCGAAAATTAATGAAAATTTTATAAGTTTTTAAACAAAAAATGCTAAAAACGTTGAAAAGTCAAAATTTATGTATAAACGAAGGGTCGTAACAGAATACGATCGCTAAACGGACACCGAGACGCTTAATTTGATAGGTCGCACGCGACTGTATGTCAATAAAAATTTTTCAGTTTTTATCAAATGTATGGAGCGTTGTCAGGGCTTAGGTGGATTTTGAAGAAATGCAGTATTAGGTGGTCGGGCAATTTTTCACTTTTTGGCTAATATTTGTGTTTTTTCTGTTGCAGGTACGTGCAGTGACGTCGGGCAAAGGTGATCCAGCCACGAGAAGTGCAGATTCAAGCCAGGTGTTGGACAAAAGTTTAAAAAACCACCCAAAACACACTAAAATTATAAAAAATACCGGAAAATTGCAGTTTCTCGAAAATTCTTCTATGACAAGTGAATAGGTGCACTCGCTCAGTAACTAGAGCGCGGCGAGCCGCTTTTTATGATGTACTACACGGCTATATTCACTTTAAGTTGGAGTCAAGAAAAATATTTTATCGTTTTTTCCTTACACAAAATGTCGTTTTCGAGTGCAAAACGGTCAATAATTTGACTTTTTACTATCGAAACGACACTCTGCAACTGGGAAAACAACCGATGCGATAGACTACAATTTTAGAAATAAACAGAAGCTAAGAATTTGGAATACAGAATTTATAAAGCCGAAAATTAATGAAAATTTTATAAGTTTTTAAACAAAAAATGCTAAAAACGTTGAAAAGTCAAAATTTATGTATAAACGAAGGGTCGTAACAGAATACGATCGCTAAACGGACACCGAGACGCTTAATTTGATAGGTCGCACGCGACTGTATGTCAATAAAAATTTTTCAGTTTTTATCAAATGTATGGAGCGTTGTCAGGGCTTAGGTGGATTTTGAAGAAATGCAGTATTAGGTGGTCGGGCAATTTTTCACTTTTTGGCTAATATTTGTGTTTTTTCTGTTGCAGGTACGTGCAGTGACGTCGGGCAAAGGTGATCCAGCCACGAGAAGTGCAGATTCAAGCCAGGTGTTGGACAAAAGTTTAAAAAACCACCCAAAACACACTAAAATTATAAAAAATACCGGAAAATTGCAGTTTCTCGAAAATTCTTCTATGACAAGTGAATAGGTGCACTCGCTCAGTAACTAGAGCGCGGCGAGCCGCTTTTTATGATGTACTACACGGCTATATTCACTTTAAGTTGGAGTCAAGAAAAATATTTTATCGTTTTTTCCTTACACAAAATGTCGTTTTCGAGTGCAAAACGGTCAATAATTTGACTTTTTACTATCGAAACGACACTCTGCAACTGGGAAAACAACCGATGCGATAGACTACAATTTTAGAAATAAACAGAAGCTAAGAATTTGGAATACAGAATTTATAAAGCCGAAAATTAATGAAAATTTTATAAGTTTTTAAACAAAAAATGCTAAAAACGTTGAAAAGTCAAAATTTATGTATAAACGAAGGGTCGTAACAGAATACGATCGCTAAACGGACACCGAGACGCTTAATTTGATAGGTCGCACGCGACTGTATGTCAATAAAAATTTTTCAGTTTTTATCAAATGTATGGAGCGTTGTCAGGGCTTAGGTGGATTTTGAAGAAATGCAGTATTAGGTGGTCGGGCAATTTTTCACTTTTTGGCTAATATTTGTGTTTTTTCTGTTGCAGGTACGTGCAGTGACGTCGGGCAAAGGTGATCCAGCCACGAGAAGTGCAGATTCAAGCCAGGTGTTGGACAAAAGTTTAAAAAACCACCCAAAACACACTAAAATTATAAAAAATACCGGAAAATTGCAGTTTCTCGAAAATTCTTCTATGACAAGTGAATAGGTGCACTCGCTCAGTAACTAGAGCGCGGCGAGCCGCTTTTTATGATGTACTACACGGCTATATTCACTTTAAGTTGGAGTCAAGAAAAATATTTTATCGTTTTTTCCTTACACAAAATGTCGTTTTCGAGTGCAAAACGGTCAATAATTTGACTTTTTACTATCGAAACGACACTCTGCAACTGGGAAAACAACCGATGCGATAGACTACAATTTTAGAAATAAACAGAAGCTAAGAATTTGGAATACAGAATTTATAAAGCCGAAAATTAATGAAAATTTTATAAGTTTTTAAACAAAAAATGCTAAAAACGTTGAAAAGTCAAAATTTATGTATAAACGAAGGGTCGTAACAGAATACGATCGCTAAACGGACACCGAGACGCTTAATTTGATAGGTCGCACGCGACTGTATGTCAATAAAAATTTTTCAGTTTTTATCAAATGTATGGAGCGTTGTCAGGGCTTAGGTGGATTTTGAAGAAATGCAGTATTAGGTGGTCGGGCAATTTTTCACTTTTTGGCTAATATTTGTGTTTTTTCTGTTGCAGGTACGTGCAGTGACGTCGGGCAAAGGTGATCCAGCCACGAGAAGTGCAGATTCAAGCCAGGTGTTGGACAAAAGTTTAAAAAACCACCCAAAACACACTAAAATTATAAAAAATACCGGAAAATTGCAGTTTCTCGAAAATTCTTCTATGACAAGTGAATAGGTGCACTCGCTCAGTAACTAGAGCGCGGCGAGCCGCTTTTTATGATGTACTACACGGCTATATTCACTTTAAGTTGGAGTCAAGAAAAATATTTTATCGTTTTTTCCTTACACAAAATGTCGTTTTCGAGTGCAAAACGGTCAATAATTTGACTTTTTACTATCGAAACGACACTCTGCAACTGGGAAAACAACCGATGCGATAGACTACAATTTTAGAAATAAACAGAAGCTAAGAATTTGGAATACAGAATTTATAAAGCCGAAAATTAATGAAAATTTTATAAGTTTTTAAACAAAAAATGCTAAAAACGTTGAAAAGTCAAAATTTATGTATAAACGAAGGGTCGTAACAGAATACGATCGCTAAACGGACACCGAGACGCTTAATTTGATAGGTCGCACGCGACTGTATGTCAATAAAAATTTTTCAGTTTTTATCGGTTAGGTTAGGTTAGGTTAGGTTAGGTTAGGTTAGGTTAGGTTAGGTTAGGTTAGGTTAGGTTAGGTTGGGCGGGTCTGGGTTTATCCATTAAATTGGATAAATGCAGGCCTTCCATATCGGCGCAGGGGGCGCGGTATGGAGGCGAATGGCCCTGGGGGAGAGCGCAACAGTCGTGATGATCCTCAGGGCAAGTCTGGTGGTTTCCTTCACGTGGTTGCTGCCTGTTATTGGTCTATTTCCTTCCGAAATAGACGTAACTAAAACCACCAGGCGCCTTCGTGGTCCTTTTGGGCCGCGTTGGTGGGGGGGATAGCTTCAGAGGAAGCAGGGTAGGGGTTCTGGGGAGGGGGGGGTAATGGAGTGAGAGTGGGAGGGCAGGATGCCCAGTTTGGGGTTTAAGGGTATTGTTAAGTTGGTTGGGGTTTTGGAATGGGGGGGTCTTGTTTGTAAGGGGGAGGGCGGGATGCCGTAGTATAAGGGGAAGGGTGAAAGGTTGATTGTTATGGGGGGATAAAGAGGTTAGCTAAAAATGTCTTTTTTAAAGCGTTTTTAGAACAAATGAGGTTTGTTTTGATATGTCATTCAGTGGCATCGAACAAAGCTGAGCCGGACTGGGAAAGGCTAAGCCCATTAATCAGTTCGTAGAGAGACTTGCCGACTCTCCAGCCGTATGTATATAATAAAATAATATTGTAAATAAATAGTGTTGTAAATATATTGTACTTACTTTTGTACAATGTTGTAAATGGTGAGATAAGTGATGTCGTTTTACATCATTCAGCGACGGGATGGTGGACTGGTCGGTGCTAACCCCATTGACTAGTTCACCGGAGAGAGTTCGCCGCCTCTCCACCGGTATCCATGCTGCTTCCGTCAACCACCTCCCGTCGGGGCTAAGGGGGGTACGATGGTTGCGGCATGGACCGAAGGGGCGTTGCCTTTATTGGCCGGGCCCAGAGGAAGGAAAACCTTGAAACAAATAACCCGTGAGAAAACACGTAAAAACCTGCGAATACCAGGGGACCTTCGCAGTATGTACCCTTCCCCGGCCACAGAGGGCACTGGTCGGGGTGACTGAATGCTTCCCTCCTAATCGTGGGAACTAATATGGAGCTGAATTTAAAACAAATAAACAATGACGAGACGAAGGTTGGCGCATCTGCGCGTGATGGTGCCGAGAAGGCACGAGAGGGTGCTGCTTGCAGCAATAGTTTTGCTCTCTTGGAGAGTGTAGAGGTGGAGGTCGTGAAGACCAACCAGCCGCGAGACGCAGCTGGGAAATTTAAAAAAGGCCCTTTTCAGAGCCTAGTCGTAGCCTCGAGTTCTGACATGAGTTGTCAGGAGTTGTCTGGCGATGCGGAGACCACGAACAGGGTCCGCACCCGCCGTAAGCGTCCGCCTACTCCGGCCGTCGTGAAAGGACCTATGGACTCTGATACAGAGACTGAAGAAAAGGGAAAGGCGGTCGTCAGAGGGGGATCGGCCAAAAGAGGCAAGGGAGGGACTGCTAAAGTTGCTCCTTCCAGGCAGGACTTTATGAAGCCTGCCATTGTGCTGGAGGATGTACTGAAAAGCAGGCAGTACAGTAAGGGGCCGGCGGATGCCGTAGCCAGCCTGTCTGATTCAGACGCTGGAAGCAGGTCCGGCTACGCTGACGCGACGGACGATATCAGTGGGCTGAATGCCCAGGAATTAAAGGTGCAGGCGGGCGAAAAGCTCAACTGCATCTTAGAAGTAGCCAAAAGATCAGGCAACCTTAAAGGGGAGTTCATCGGGCGGCTCAAAAACTCTGCGGCGACCCTTAAAGAAGTGGTTGAGGCTCTTGCAAGCAGGAGCGAGGTGGAAGAGACGAGGCGGCTCAGAGCTGAAAATAACCGCCTGCGACTCGAGGTCGAAGCTTGTAAGGTTGAGGTGAAGGAGCTGCGTCGCGGCTTCACGGAGGCCAAGACGCAAGCTGCTGCAGCGAGAACTGCTGCCGCTGCCGCCGCTGTCACTACGCCGGAGGCGCAGGCACCCCCCACCACCGTGTTGGGAGCTGCCGAACTGTTAGAAGAGTTAAAATGCTCTTTGACGACGACCTTTGGGCAAATGCTTAATGCCCGACTTGCGGGCATTGAGGAACGGCTTCTGCCTGCCCCGACGATCCGTCCGCCGCTCAGAGCAGACGCCAGGAAGGCGGCGGAAGCCGTCCCAACCCAAAAGCCGGTGCCCAAACCAGCCCCTGAAGCGGATAAGCGGGCCGGCCAGGCTTCAAATGCTGACACGCCCCCAGAGTCGTCTCATGCGGGTGAAAGAATGAACGAGGACTCCCTCCCTACTGCCCCCGAGGCGGATACTTGGGCTGAGGTAACTCGAAAGGGAAAGGGCAAAGGGAAGGGCAAAGGGAAGGGCAAGGGAAAGTCTTCTCCTGCTCCCACAACTGCCTCCGCAACTGCTACACAGACTAAGCCCAAGCCCAAGCCCAAGCCCAAGCCGGCAGTCGCTCCTGCCAAAACAGCCCTGAAGGCTCCAAAGTCTGTGGCTGTTGTGCTGGCGCTGAAACCTGAAGCCGTGGAGAAGGGTGTCACTTACCATGACATTCTAGAAGTAGCGCAGCAGAGAATCGATATCCAGGAACTGGGTATTGAACAAATCCGGTTCCGCCAAACGGCCACAGGAGCCAGGATGTTGTCGATCCCTGGCTCCCAAAACGGTGAGAAGGCTGACAGGCTTGCGGAGAAGCTCCGTGGAGTCCTGTCCGAGGTGGCCAACATAGGCAGGCCCATCAAATCTGCGGATCTGAGGATCACTGGTCTGGACGATTCCGCCACTGAGCAAAAAGTGGCGGTGGCAGTCGCTGCGGCGGGTGGCTGTGACGTGGGGCTCGTGAAGCCCAGTGAGATTAACCGCGGCTGGGGCGGCGTCGGCTCTGTCCTTGTTTCTTGTCCAGTTTCGGCAGCCAAGGCGGTGCTGGCAAAGCGCAGGATTAAGGTGGGGTGGAGCTCGGTGCGTGTGGTAGCACTGGAGATGCGTCCCATGCGCTGCTACAGGTGCATGGGGCTGGGGCACACGCGCCCTCAGTGTCCCGCAGAAGCTGATAGAGGTGATCAGTGTTTCAGATGTGGAGACGCAGGCCATCGGGCGGCCAGCTGTGGGAAGACTGACCCACACTGCGCGATCTGCGCGGAGTCAGGAAGGCCTTCTGGCCACATAATGGGGGCACGCAACTGTGCTCCCCCGAAGACGAAAGGGATGGCATGGACCGCTCCCAGAGCCGAACGCCATGTGGCGAGTGAGGAGGCTGTAATGTCGAATTGATGGATCAAGTCCGCCATCACAACCTCCTCCAGACGAACCTAAACCACTGCGCTGGGGCTCAAGACCTGCTTATGCAGACCCTGGCTCAGTACCAAATAGACGTGGCGGTTGCTGCGGAGCCGTATTACGTTCCTCCCCATCCCTGCTGGGCTGGGGACCTGGATGGCTCCATTGCTATTATCGGTCGATCGGGTGGTGGCCCCACCCTCTCACTCGTTGAGAGGGGTTCGGGGTACGTGGTCGCTAAGTGGGGGGAGTATGCCATTGTCGGCGTATATTTCTCCCCCAATAAAACTGCTGCAGAGTTAGAGGTCTTCGTGGACCTCTTGGCCGCGGTGGTAAGAAGGCAGGCTCCATGTCAAGTCCTCCTTATGGGTGACCTGAATGCCAAGGCTCGAGACTGGGGTAACCCATCCACTGACTCGCGAGGTGAGATTGTCAGAGAGTGGGCGGTTGCTGCAGGACTTACCTTGCTTAATAGAGGGTCGGTTCACACTTGCGTCCGACATAATGGAGGGTCCGTGGTAGACGTGTCGTTCGCCACTCCGGCTGTCGCGGCACATGTCTTGGCCTGGAGGGTATTGGATGAGGAGACTCTCTCGGACCACAAATACATAAGGTTCGAGATCTCCACCTCCCAAAGCCAAGTAGGGTCTCGGCGCGTGGCGCAAGTGGTTTTCCCACGCTGGGCAATTAGTCGTCTCAACGCCGACCTGGCAAAAGAAGCGGTGTTGGTTCAGTCGTGGTTGGCTGCCCCCACGCATCCAGAAGTGGACGTCGCAGCAGGCCGCTTTCGCGAGTCGGTGACGGCCGTATGCGACGCGGCCATGCCAAGGTCTCGACGCCTTCCTGACCGGCGTGAGGTGTATTGGTGGTGCGCGGAGGTAGCGGACCTTCGAACTACCTGCTCGGAAAAGCGGCGGTCCTACACCCGCTGCAGGAGGCGGCGTAACGGCCGGACCGATAGTGAGCTGTCAGAGGACGAACTGGCAGCTGAGGGCCAGCTGCATTGCGAATACCGCGAAGCGAAGCGGGAGCTGCAGCAGGCCATCAGTCGGGCGAAGTCTCAAGCCTGGGTAGAGACCCTAGAGAGCCTCGACAGGGATCCCTGGGGGCGTCCGTACAAGGCTGCTCGTAAAAAGTTCCGGGGAAGAACGCCTCCGGTTGCAGAGTCTCTGGAGCCAGAGATCCTGGATAGAGTGTTAGAGGGGCTATTCCCTGATAGTAGCTCCCACTTCACCCCTCCGACGATGGCTCTGCCCTCTCCCGAGGAGTTGGAGCTGGCCTCTGTCCCACCAGTCTCGGAGGTGGAAATGGAAGTTGCAGTCGACCGCCTGCGAGGCAAAAGGACTGCTCCGGGCCCAGATGGGATCCCTGGGCGGGTCCTCGGGATCGCCCTAAAGGTGATGGGTAATCAGCTTCGGGAACTGTTTGATACGTGTCTTGCGTCGGGACGGTTCCCGAAGCCCTGGAAAGATGGCCGATTATGCCTATTGCGGAAGGAGGGTCGAGCTGTTGACTCACCTGCCGGATATAGGCCCATAGTCCTGCTAGATGATACGGGTAAGCTGCTAGAGAGAGTAGTGGCCAATCGTGTCATCCGACATTTGGAGGGGACTGGGCCTGGGCTCTCCGACACCCAGTACGGGTTTAGAGCCAGAAGGTCCACAATTGATGCCATTCTCTGGCTCAAAGGGTGGACGCAGGATGCGGTTAGTGAAGGGCAAAAGGCGTTGGCAGTGTCACTCGATATAGCCAACGCCTTCAACAGCCTACCGCACGCGACGATTAAAGAGGCACTCTGCTTTCATGGAGTGCCCTTGTATCTGCGAAGGCTGTTGGCCGATTACCTCCAGGACCGCGAGGTCCTTGTTGAAGGACGTGATGGCTTGAGGCGTCGCCGCGTCTCCTGCGGTGTTCCACAGGGTTCGGTCCTCGGACCGCTCTTGTGGAACATAGGCTATGACTGGGTGCTCCGTGGCGCGCTCCCTGCGAGTATGCGGGTCGTTTGCTACGCGGATGACACCCTAGTCGTTGTTAGAGGGAAAGATCTCAGGGAAACGGTGCGATTGGCAACGGTGGGTACAACCCTCGTTATGGACCGCATACGTGCCCTGGGACTGAAGGTCGCCCTCTCTAAGACCGAAGCCCTGTTGTTCCATGGGCCTCGGGGAGGACCCCCTCCCGGAGCACGGGTGATGCTAGATGGGGTTCAGGTCCGGGTCGGAACACAGATGAAGTACCTGGGTCTCATCCTGGATGGGAGGTGGGCTTTTAGGGCCCACTTTGAGCGGCTGGCCCCAAGAGTCGTGGGAGCCGCTGCCGCCTTAGGGAGGTTGCTACCCAATGTGGGCGGCCCGAATACCAACTGTCGCCGGCTATACTCTGGAGTCATCCGCAGTATGGCCCTGTATGGCGCACCGGTCTGGGTGGACGCCCTAAACCGCGGGAACAAAACCCTGCTGCGACGTCCGCAGCGGGTCATTGTGACGAGGACGATACGTGGATACCGGACGGTGTCCTGGACAGCAGGGTGCGTATTAGCCGGTGATCCCCCCTGGGAACTCCAAGCTGAGATCCTCGCCGAAGTTTACCATTTCGTAACGGCGAGGAGATCTCAAGGAGACCCTCCAGCGTGGGATGAGGTAACCAGCATGCGGCTGCAGGCGCGAGCCGTTCTGCTGCAGCGATGGAAGGAGGACTTAGCTCCACCGGTCCCTGGGCAGTGGACGGTGGAAGCTATCCGCCCGGTCCTCGAGAGGTGGACCAGTCGGCCGTTCGGGTCGTTGACGTTCAGACTGGTGCAGGTGCTTTCCGGTCATGGGTGTTTTGGAAAGTACCTGCATCAGATTGCAAGACGGGAGATGACTCCAGCCTGCCACGAGTGCGGGGCGCTGGAAGACACGGCGCTCCATACGCTGGAGGTGTGTGCCGCCTGGGGCCCGCAGCGGCAAGCCCTGGCAGCAAAAATAGGCCGGAATCTCTCATTGTCGAATGTGGTTAATGCCATGCTCGATGATGAGAGTTTGTGGACAGCGGTGGTCTCCTTCTGCGAATCAGTCATGATGCAGAAGGAGGCGGCGGAGCGAGTTAGGGAGACTGACGTCGAAGCTGACGTGCTCCGTCGCAGACGAACAGGGCAAAGGAGGAGGCGGTTCGCCCGTCTCCTTCCTCCTCAGTAGTGGGGTCATCAGTGGAAGGTCGGGGGACTTTCCATTGGCATGCACGACTCCACACGCCTTATAAGTGGCCTTGGTTAAAGGTCACCATTAGGAAGTGGCTCGGTTATGGTTGAACCGGGCCGGCCGCCGGGGCGAGATAGTTGAATGCAAACGCGACCCTATCTGGCCCCATTTCGGCGGATGACGCTTCTTCACGGGGGGGTTTTTAGTGGGTTCGAGCCCCACATACCCCCTTCCGTCACCCCCGTGGCGGAAGGGAAATGCGACGGCATTTTCCCCTCCTCAAAAAAAAAAAAAAAAAAAAAAAAGGTTAGGTTAGGTTAGGTTAGGTTAGGTTGGGGTACCATGGCAGGCAACCTTCTCGAGCGCCTGTTAAGCTATTGACCTCTTCGGATATCTCGGGCGGGCTCAGCCCTAGTGCCTTCGGGCGACCTTGGTGGCATGTCCGGAGAGATCTTTAGGTTAACGGGACGGTGTACCCTGTTACGTACGAGACTAATTCCTCGATTGATGTCCTTTTATAGGATATCCATCATCAATTGGGGGATTACTCTCGGACAACCAATGGCCTGTCGGGAGGGAGCTTCTCCGCGCGTCCCTCTGATTAGCGGAGGGCGCAGTGGATGAAGCGGGACGTGCTCGGCGTGCACTAACCAGGCCACCGAGTAGGCACTGGAGAAGGGTTCTCCTTTGCCAGCGTCCAGAGCTCGGAACCCCGCATGGTCATTCGTGACTCATGTGGGACTGAGGGCCTTGGCTTAGCCGCCCGGGCTGCGAGGAAGAAAACCTCTCTAAAAAATTACCCGCGGCGTATCACCGAGGGCGGGGAGCCCTTGTGTGTTATGGGAAAGCGATGGAGTGGCTATGCCGCTTC
Organism: Electrophaes corylata; assembly: GCA_947095575.1. Classification (NCBI taxonomy): domain Eukaryota; kingdom Metazoa; phylum Arthropoda; class Insecta; order Lepidoptera; family Geometridae; genus Electrophaes; species Electrophaes corylata. Next base: position 242,705 of record OX352710.1, on the reverse strand, counting down.
CGCAGCTATCCATCTGGCGTGTTGATGGACAGGTGAGGAGCCGATCGTGCACCCACCACGATTGGCAGACTCTGCCACCATGCAACACGTCTAGAGGCCGTTGAGCGGAGATCGGAGAGTCCGATTCCGCTCGGGATGGAGGCGGTAAAGGGTCGCTGTCTCAGTGATCCTGCGCCGCCTGCCCCGCAAGGGGACGAGTGGTAGCCCCTGCCAAACAGGGGCCTTTTCAGATCCGTGGGCGGTCCGAGTGAGGGCTCTGTCCGTCCGTATGCGGATTTCGGGAAGGCGGTGGCACTTGTGACAAGTGTCGCCGTAAGCACGGGGGTGGCTGTGGTAGCCATTTCCCGGGATGTGCTTTATAGGCGATATGCGAGAGGGGCACCGAAGTGTTCTTTTAAGAGTTCTCGGAGCCCCTTGACATGCATCGAGGCCGGTCACCGGGGTGGTTTTAGTGAGTCGACGAGTCCGTCATCCTCACACTACCTTACGCATCCCTCGTGCGGTAAGGTGTCTGGTTGCAGATTTCCCCCCGTCATCAAAAAAAAAAAAAAAAAAAAAAAAAAAAAAAAAAGGTTAGGTTAGGTTAGGTTAGGTTAGGTTAGGTTAGGTTAGGTTAGGTTGGGGTACCATGGCAGGCAACCTTCTCGAGCGCCTGTTGAGCTATCGATCTCTTCGGATATCTCTTGGCCTGTCCGGAGAGATCGGTAGCTCAACGGGACGGTGTACCCTGTTACGTGCGAGACTAATTCCTCGATTGATGCCCTTAAAAAAGCATCCATCTTCAATCGGGGGATTACTCTCGGACAACCAATGGCCTGTCGGGAGGGAGCTTCTCCGCGCGTCCCTCTGATTAGCGGAGGGCGCAGTGGATGAAGCGGGACGTGCTCGGCGTGCACTAACCAGGCCACCGAGTAGGCACTGGAGAAGGGTTCTCCTTTGCCAGCGTCCAGAGCTCGGAACCCCACATGGTCATTCGTGACTCATGTGGGACTGAGGGCCTTGGCTTAGCCGCCCGGGCTGCGAGGAAGAAAACCTCTCTAAAAAATTACCCGCGGCGTATCACCGAGGGCGGGGAGCCCTTGTGTGTTATGGGAAAGCGATGGAGTGGCTATGCCGCTTCCGCAGCTATCCATCTGGCGTGTTGATGGACAGGTGAGGAGCCGATCGTGCACCCACCACGATTGGCAGACTCTGCCACCATGCAACACGTCTAGAGGCCGCTGAGCGGAGATCGGAGAGTCCGATTCCGCTCGGGATGGAGGCGGTAAAGGGTCGCTGTCTCAGTGATCCTGCGCCGCCTGCCCCGCGAGGGGACGAGTGGTAGCCCCTGCCAAACAGGGGCCTTTTCAGATCCGCGGGCGGTGCGAGTGAGGGCTCTGGCCGTCCGTATGCGGATCTCGGGAAGGCGGTGGCACTTTGTGGCAAGTGTCATCGTAAGCACGGGGATGGCTATGGTGGTCATTCTCGGGAAGTGCTTATAGGCGATATGCGAGAGGGGCACCGAAGTGTTCTTTTTAGAGTTCTCGGAGCCCCTTGACATGCATCGAGGCCGGTCACCGGGGTGGTTTTAGTGAGTCGACGAGTCCGTCATCCTCACACTACCTTATCGCATCCCTCGTGCGGTAAGGTGTCTGGTTGCAGATTTCCCCCCGTTATCAAAAAAAAAAAAAAAAAAAAAAAAAAAAGGTTAGGTTAGGTTAGGTTAGGTTAGGTTAGGTTAGGTTTTTTTTTTTTTTTTTTTTTTTTTTTTTTTTTTTTTCTCGTTCCTTTGACGTGTAATGAATCAAAGTCTTTTGTACTTTTTTTTTCTAACTACGGGTGGGGCTTACATTTCTATCGTACCCATATGGGTCTAGGGGATGCTTATTCTAGTTACTACATTATACTTATACCTATTACTATTAATTTATTATTTTACATAAACAGGAAGGGTTGAGTCTATGGCTTATTTCTACGGGCTTTAATTCTATCTTATATTTTAAATACATTTTATAACTACTTACACACTTAATTCTTACATCTTATACAATTATTCTACTTAATCTTAACAATTTTTATCCTTTATTTTATGCTGTTCTATATATTACTCAAAATACATATACAACATACTTAACATGCCTATTTATTCCTTAGTATTACTTTATTTACTATTTCCGTACAATAATTTATAAAAAGCTCTCTTAATTCTCTCTTAGCCATTATTTCTTTCAGGTTTTCGGAGGTCAGTTTCATATTGAGGACTTGCTCAGCTTCGTGTCTCTTAAGGGAGAAAACAGGACATTCTAGGAGTATATGCGCCACCGTCTCCCGCACGTCCGGCTCACAGATGCACGATGGGCTCTCCTTACACTTAAAGCGGTGCAAGTATTCGGAGAACCCACCGTGCCCCGTAAGTACTTGGGTCATGATGTTGGTAGGCGCAAATTTCCTAACCGTTTTGTAGGCTTGTATCGCGTCTGGGAAAAATACCTTTGTAACACTGGCGGTCGCGCCTTCCTTATACCGCCGGTTCCATTCGCCCAGCGATTCCAGCCGGATCTGGCGCTTGACGTATGAAACCGGACAGCAATCATAGTCGGGACGCCGTTTGGTGTTGGTTGCAGCTTCCTTCGCTAACAGATCCGCTTTCTCATTTCCCTCCAAGCCCGCGTGGGCTTTGATCCAGAATAAAGACACTTCTTTATTCTGGAGTCTGCTCGTTCTAAGGTTTTCACGAGCCTCCACGGCCAAAGGGTGGAGGGAGCCATGATTGGTAACGGTCTGTAGCGCTGCCATGGAGTCACTATAGATACCAAAGGAACCTTCGGGTCGCTTTAAAATTTCGCGCGTAGCTCTGCTGATTGCCAGAAGTTCTGCCTGATAGACCGTACAGTACCTTGGCAGCTTAAGCTTGAGGGCTTTGATCTCGGCTTCGCCATTCCACAGGGATAGCGCCGCCCCGACCTCACCCTCAATCTTGCTGCCATCGGTGTAGATTCGTACTGCTTGGGTGTTGTGTGCATCCACCTGCTCTTGGTCTATCAGGCTTATGAACTTTAGGCGTTTGTGCTCTGCCGGATGCTTCGTTTGAGCGTATGGTATGGACCGTTCCATCTCCCTGCCCTTTAACTCCGGCCGAGGTACTCCCCTCTTTGCCTCATACAGGGCGGCTGCCTCTTGTATCCTGAGGTCGAGTGGGAGTATTCCGGCCAGTACCAGTCCTGAGTGCAGGGAGACGGTGCGGTACGCTCTCGTAAGCTTCTGCGCGAAACCACGCTGGACCGCGTTCAGTTGCCTTTGGATCCCCTGTTTCCTAGTTGCCGGCGCCCACGCACTGGCCGCATACATCACAACTGGTTCTACTGTTGCAGTGTATATGATCCGGATGACTTCTGGACTGAGGCCCCAGCTGATCCTGGCGGCTCTGGACAGCTGTTTATAAATGTTTATAGCCTTTTTGCAAACACTTGCAGCATGACTATTAAACGCTAACTTATTGTCAATTGTGAGCCCCAGGATCTTGAATTCCGAAGACATGCCAATGTCGACCCCACCCATGCTTAGGAGTGGTGTATCATACTTGAGTTTGCGTGTTATGACCATAGCATTTGTCTTGTTTGGCGCAAATCTCAGTTTATTCTTGATACCCCACTCCCGAACATATGCGAGGGCGGCATTCGCACGCCGCTGGACTTCCAAAGCTGTGTCCCCGTCAAACACCAAGACCACATCGTCCGCGAAAGCCTGAACGTAATCCCCTCGTGTCTCGAGACCTTTCAGGAGCGGATCCAACAACAGGTTCCACATTATCGGACCCCCTATCGAACCCTGAACGCACCCCTTGCCAGTATTTTTTGCATGCTCCTCTCCTGCGTACCTAACCCGAACGCGCCTATCCTGCAAATAACTATCGATAAGCCTTCTTAGGTTCACCGGACACCTTTCCTCAGCCAATCTAACCCTTATCGCAGGCCACCATGCGCTGTCGAAGGCTCCCTCTATGTCCAATGAAATCATGGTGATCAGTTTCTTCTCCTTCAACTTGTCTTGGATGCGATGGATCAGATCATAGAGGGAGTCTTCGGTGCTCTTTTTGGGCATAAAGCCATATTGGCGAGTACTCATTTTTGGGATGAGATGCCATTTCATCCGTCCCACAAGCATCTTTTCCAAGACCTTCCCCAAGACTGGCAACAGTCCTATTGGTCTATACGATTTAGGGTTTGTATAGTCGTCCTTGCCTGGTTTTCTCAAGACTACAACTGTTGCCTCTTTCCAGATAGTCGGAAAGTGTGAGAGAACCAGACATCTGTTGGCCAGTGCAAGGAAGGTCTCTGAGTCGCTTTGTATCACGTGGCTGCATATATCTGCGGTGAAACCATCTATCCCCGGTGCTTTTTTCGGGTTGAAGCTTTCCACCGCAGCACTTAGCTCCTCTGTTGTAAACGGCGGGTCATGAACCTCATCATAGACCGCGTCGTTTATTCGGTTTGCTATTTCCCTAGACTGTCGGTGGTCAGCGTTGTCCTCTGCTTCATTATCCTCCGGGAAGAAAATGTTTGCCAAGGTTTTAGCTGATTCCTTGGGGTCAATTTGTCTGCCATCCTTAATCAAGGGCAGATCCTCGTGTCTTGCGGCAGTTCTCCCGATAACCCTATAAATTCCCTCCCATACCCCTTCCCTATCCTGCTTCCCGCAAAATTCCTTCCAACTCTGTACCTTGGCTCTATTCACTTCACTTAAAAACTCCTCTCTTGCTTTCAGGTACTCATCGACGATCCTGGGTCTTCTGGCTGGTGCTGCGCATCTGATTCGACGTTTCAAGGTAACGGACTTCCTCTTCAGTGCTACGAGTTCCTCGGACCACCACGGCATGGTAAGTGTTTCATTGGCTTTCTTTCTAGGTATGGTGTCTGTGCATGTTTGTGTTATAATGTTTGTGAATTTTACTATAGCTTCTTCTAGTTCTGCTTTGTTTTCTATTTTATCTATCTCAGTTAAATTTATTTGGTTTTCTATTTTCAATTCGGTCAGTTTCTTATGAAACTGGCTCCAATTTGCCTTTTTGGTGTTGTATAGCCTCGTTGTCCTGCTTACGCTTACCCCTTTTGCTTTCTTAAGCGCTACATTGAAGGTGATGCCGTTGTGGTCCGAGTGCGTGAGGTCATCCACTACTCTCCATCCATCTATCAGGTCTAGCATGTCGATTGAGCAGGCCGTGACGTCGGGGTGACTTGTGTAAGATATCCCTCCCCTGATGGTATCGAAAGTGGGGATGTCCCCTTCGTTCAGAACCTGCAAGCCTAGTTCTTCGAGAGTACCTGACAAGTTTTCCCCCCTATCATCTATCACGTTACTCCCCCACCAGGTGCTCTTTGCATTCGCGTCTCCACCCATGATGATTCTCCTGAATCCCGCCTCATCAGTGATCATCCTTATCTGCTCCAAGTATGGCTCTATGGGTTGGGTAGGCTCAAAGTAGAATGAAATCGCAGTGATCTGCCAGGCGCTCGTTCGGATCCTCACCACTACGATGTTATTCGTGGTGAGTTTCGGGCACTGTACAACGTCTAGATCCGGATCGAAGACGACGATTGCCGCTTTGACAGCCCCATCTCCTTGGTTTACGTTCTGGTAGATCCTTGCTCCTTTGTATCCTTTCATTCTACTGATTCCTCCCACATATGGCTCTTGGAGCAGCGCAAAAGCCACCTTTCTTTTGTCAGCTTCGATCATGAGCTCGTTTGTGGCTGTTTCCATTCTTTGGAGATTGGCTTGGAGAACACGGTAGGGCTTCTCTCTGGTCGGGTTAACTGTAGGGGTTCTGTCTGTGGAGCCTTTAGCAGTACGCTACGGAGGCTCTTGCGAGGGCGTCCCACCTCCTTCTCACGGCGCATTCTTGGCTGAACGCATTGTGCTCGGTTGAGTCAAGCTTTTCGTGCCTGCAGTTACAGCAGGAGGGTGCCGCACCACTGAGCCAATCTGCGCACTCGGTCTTCATGTGCGGGCCGCCGCAGTGACTACACTTCTCAATGGTCTCTTTGCAGTGTCGGCGACCATGGCCGTACCCCAAGCACATGGAACACTGTATCAAGGGAGATTGATCCGCCACTCTTACCCTTTGGAGATCGATGTGGACCTCACCTGCTTCTATCATCAAGTTCCACATCTTTGGGGACACCTTGATTATCATGTGGCACATGTGGGGATTCCTCGCCCTCCTCCTGTAGCGGACTTCGAGCCTGTCTTCCTGCTTGTCGAGGTGCTTAAAAATGTTTCCATTTTGATTCCTCAGAGCGTTTATGACGTCTTCGTCACTATGGAACTGCAGAACGTCTCTGAGGATCACAAGAGGGTCTTTATTCTGGATTTCCTCAACATTCAGGTGCGTTTCCGCTTTCCAGAGCCTTGCCTTAACCTTCTGCCTCTCTTCTTCGGTCCGACAGCCCACTATCACTTTCCCGTCTTTCGCCTTTCTCACTCTGTCCACCTTTATTCCTCCTTCCTTAGCATTCACAGCTTCTCTTATTCTACTGAGCACCTCTTCTCCAGATTCCTTCCCATCTTTAGAGGAGACCACGACAGAGTGCAATGTGGCTTGGTCACCAGGCTGCCTCCGGGTTGGCCCTGCCGCAACATTCGCGTACGTGGTCTTCTCTAAGATCTCTTTCTGCTTGTCCATTGCCTCTTTTAGGCTTTCCATTCTCTCATTGTTCTCTTTCAATAGCTTGCTATGCTCCTCCATCTGTTTCTTAAAATCATTTTCCACACTCAGTCTTTGATTCCTTATGCTCTCCGACTCTCCTTCTTTTCCCCTTTGGCCTACTCCAAGTTCCAGTCTGCCACTAGCATTCTTGGACTCGGACTCCTTGACCAGCTCATACAATCGGTCTATGGCCTGGAGGACATTTGACTTAATGTCGGTCTTTAGATTTCTTGAGAGTTCGAGGTTGGTTTTGGCCTTTGTGAGACAGGCCTTTGCTTCCGCTGTCTTATTCGGGAATCTCTCCTGCTTTGGTGGGCTCCCGAGAGCCTCCACCAGTAGCCTACGCCCTGTCGGTTTTCCATCTTGCGAGGACAGTGTCGTGGGTTTGGGTCTGGGAGGGGCTATCTGAGCCGTCTTTTTCGGAGGGGTCGGGGTCTTGGGTATTTGCGAGGTAGATCTTCTCTTGGTCACCAATTCCCACTCTCCCGCGCTCCGCCTCACGTTGGAGGTCTGTGCCTTGTCGTCTCCCTGTCGCGAAGGTCCTGCTTGCTCGGTCAGTGATGGAGATTTTTGGGGGACCGTATCGATCGAGTCCCTGTCGGTTCTTTTAACGGGCGTCCGAATGCCAAACATTGTTTGTCTTAAGTCAAAATACACAAATAGGTAACTAAAATGTAAAGGTTTGTAAAAGTTGTAAAAATTTAGTCAATTTGTAGGTAAAAATAAAAGCTATGGTACTTAATTCTACAACTAAAACTAGCAGGGTATATTGTTCCTGGTAGGAACTTTGATCTACCGTCTCGGGCGCTAAAGTAGCTACTTCTTTTCGAGTAGATAAATTTACTTTAAGGCAAAAACCATAGGGTAAAAGTCAATTTTGGGACGGACTCCAGTTGGAGCCTGTGTAGTATAGCAAACAGTAGGCCTAATAACGCACGAGTACTTTGCGGAAAACCGTGTCCAAATATATAGCCTACTTTAGAAGTTATGGATGATTTACTGTTTGAAATTCTGTATCTTTACCTTAGTAACTGCAATCTGGGTGGGTGGGCGGGCGGGCGATTTTTTTCACTTTTTGGCTAATATTTGTGTTTTTTCTGTTGCAGGTACGTGCAGTGACGTCGGGCAAAGGTGATCCAGCCACGAGAAGTGCAGATTCAAGCCAGGTGTTGGACAAAAGTTTAAAAAACCACCCAAAACACACTAAAATTACAAAAAATACCGGAAAATTGCAGTTTCTCGAAAATTTTTCTATGACAAATGAATACGTGCACTCGCTCAGTAACTAGAGCGCGGCGAGCCGCTTTTTATGATGTACTACACGGCTATATTCACTTTAAGTTGGAGTCAAGAAAAATATTTTATCGTTTTTTCCTTATACAAAATGTCGTTTTCGAGTGCAAAACGGTCAATAATTTGACTTTTTACTATCGAAACGACACTCTGCAACTGGGAAAACAACCGATGCGATAGACTACAATTTTAGAAATAAACAGAAGCTAAGAATTTGGAATACAGAATTTATAAAGCCGAAAATTAATGAAAATTTTATAAGTTTTTAAACAAAAAATGCTAAAAACGTTGAAAAGTCAAAATTTATGTATAAACGAAGGGTCGTAACAGAATACGATCGCTAAACGGACACCGAGACGCTTAATTTGATAGGTCGCACGCGACTGTATGTCAATAAAAATTTTTCAGTTTTTATCAAATGTATGGAGCGTTGTCAGGGCTTAGGTGGATTTTGAAGAAATGCAGTATTAGGTGGTCGGGCAATTTTTCACTTTTTGGCTAATATTTGTGTTTTTTCTGTTGCAGGTACGTGCAGTGACGTCGGGCAAAGGTGATCCAGCCACGAGAAGTGCAGATTCAAGCCAGGTGTTGGACAAAAGTTTAAAAAACCACCCAAAACACACTAAAATTACAAAAAATACCGGAAAATTGCAGTTTCTCGAAAATTTTTCTATGACAAATGAATACGTGCACTCGCTCAGTAACTAGAGCGCGGCGAGCCGCTTTTTATGATGTACTACACGGCTATATTCACTTTAAGTTGGAGTCAAGAAAAATATTTTATCGTTTTTTCCTTATACAAAATGTCGTTTTCGAGTGCAAAACGGTCAATAATTTGACTTTTTACTATCGAAACGACACTCTGCAACTGGGAAAACAACCGATGCGATAGACTACAATTTTAGAAATAAACAGAAGCTAAGAATTTGGAATACAGAATTTATAAAGCCGAAAATTAATGAAAATTTTATAAGTTTTTAAACAAAAAATGCTAAAAACGTTGAAAAGTCAAAATTTATGTATAAACGAAGGGTCGTAACAGAATACGATCGCTAAACGGACACCGAGACGCTTAATTTGATAGGTCGCACGCGACTGTATGTCAATAAAAATTTTTCAGTTTTTATCAAATGTATGGAGCGTTGTCAGGGCTTAGGTGGATTTTGAAGAAATGCAGTATTAGGTGGTCGGGCAATTTTTCACTTTTTGGCTAATATTTGTGTTTTTTCTGTTGCAGGTACGTGCAGTGACGTCGGGCAAAGGTGATCCAGCCACGAGAAGTGCAGATTCAAGCCAGGTGTTGGACAAAAGTTTAAAAAACCACCCAAAACACACTAAAATTACAAAAAATACCGGAAAATTGCAGTTTCTCGAAAATTTTTCTATGACAAATGAATACGTGCACTCGCTCAGTAACTAGAGCGCGGCGAGCCGCTTTTTATGATGTACTACACGGCTATATTCACTTTAAGTTGGAGTCAAGAAAAATATTTTATCGTTTTTTCCTTATACAAAATGTCGTTTTCGAGTGCAAAACGGTCAATAATTTGACTTTTTACTATCGAAACGACACTCTGCAACTGGGAAAACAACCGATGCGATAGACTACAATTTTAGAAATAAACAGAAGCTAAGAATTTGGAATACAGAATTTATAAAGCCGAAAATTAATGAAAATTTTATAAGTTTTTAAACAAAAAATGCTAAAAACGTTGAAAAGTCAAAATTTATGTATAAACGAAGGGTCGTAACAGAATACGATCGCTAAACGGACACCGAGACGCTTAATTTGATAGGTCGCACGCGACTGTATGTCAATAAAAATTTTTCAGTTTTTATCAAATGTATGGAGCGTTGTCAGGGCTTAGGTGGATTTTGAAGAAATGCAGTATTAGGTGGTCGGGCAATTTTTCACTTTTTGGCTAATATTTGTGTTTTTTCTGTTGCAGGTACGTGCAGTGACGTCGGGCAAAGGTGATCCAGCCACGAGAAGTGCAGATTCAAGCCAGGTGTTGGACAAAAGTTTAAAAAACCACCCAAAACACACTAAAATTACAAAAAATACCGGAAAATTGCAGTTTCTCGAAAATTTTTCTATGACAAATGAATACGTGCACTCGCTCAGTAACTAGAGCGCGGCGAGCCGCTTTTTATGATGTACTACACGGCTATATTCACTTTAAGTTGGAGTCAAGAAAAATATTTTATCGTTTTTTCCTTATACAAAATGTCGTTTTCGAGTGCAAAACGGTCAATAATTTGACTTTTTACTATCGAAACGACACTCTGCAACTGGGAAAACAACCGATGCGATAGACTACAATTTTAGAAATAAACAGAAGCTAAGAATTTGGAATACAGAATTTATAAAGCCGAAAATTAATGAAAATTTTATAAGTTTTTAAACAAAAAATGCTAAAAACGTTGAAAAGTCAAAATTTATGTATAAACGAAGGGTCGTAACAGAATACGATCGCTAAACGGACACCGAGACGCTTAATTTGATAGGTCGCACGCGACTGTATGTCAATAAAAATTTTTCAGTTTTTATCAAATGTATGGAGCGTTGTCAGGGCTTAGGTGGATTTTGAAGAAATGCAGTATTAGGTGGTCGGGCAATTTTTCACTTTTTGGCTAATATTTGTGTTTTTTCTGTTGCAGGTACGTGCAGTGACGTCGGGCAAAGGTGATCCAGCCACGAGAAGTGCAGATTCAAGCCAGGTGTTGGACAAAAGTTTAAAAAACCACCCAAAACACACTAAAATTACAAAAAATACCGGAAAATTGCAGTTTCTCGAAAATTTTTCTATGACAAATGAATACGTGCACTCGCTCAGTAACTAGAGCGCGGCGAGCCGCTTTTTATGATGTACTACACGGCTATATTCACTTTAAGTTGGAGTCAAGAAAAATATTTTATCGTTTTTTCCTTATACAAAATGTCGTTTTCGAGTGCAAAACGGTCAATAATTTGACTTTTTACTATCGAAACGACACTCTGCAACTGGGAAAACAACCGATGCGATAGACTACAATTTTAGAAATAAACAGAAGCTAAGAATTTGGAATACAGAATTTATAAAGCCGAAAATTAATGAAAATTTTATAAGTTTTTAAACAAAAAATGCTAAAAACGTTGAAAAGTCAAAATTTATGTATAAACGAAGGGTCGTAACAGAATACGATCGCTAAACGGACACCGAGACGCTTAATTTGATAGGTCGCACGCGACTGTATGTCAATAAAAATTTTTCAGTTTTTATCAAATGTATGGAGCGTTGTCAGGGCTTAGGTGGATTTTGAAGAAATGCAGTATTAGGTGGTCGGGCAATTTTTCACTTTTTGGCTAATATTTGTGTTTTTTCTGTTGCAGGTACGTGCAGTGACGTCGGGCAAAGGTGATCCAGCCACGAGAAGTGCAGATTCAAGCCAGGTGTTGGACAAAAGTTTAAAAAACCACCCAAAACACACTAAAATTATAAAAAATACCGGAAAATTGCAGTTTCTCGAAAATTCTTCTATGACAAGTGAATAGGTGCACTCGCTCAGTAACTAGAGCGCGGCGAGCCGCTTTTTATGATGTACTACACGGCTATATTCACTTTAAGTTGGAGTCAAGAAAAATATTTTATCGTTTTTTCCTTACACAAAATGTCGTTTTCGAGTGCAAAACGGTCAATAATTTGACTTTTTACTATCGAAACGACACTCTGCAACTGGGAAAACAACCGATGCGATAGACTACAATTTTAGAAATAAACAGAAGCTAAGAATTTGGAATACAGAATTTATAAAGCCGAAAATTAATGAAAATTTTATAAGTTTTTAAACAAAAAATGCTAAAAACGTTGAAAAGTCAAAATTTATGTATAAACGAAGGGTCGTAACAGAATACGATCGCTAAACGGACACCGAGACGCTTAATTTGATAGGTCGCACGCGACTGTATGTCAATAAAAATTTTTCAGTTTTTATCAAATGTATGGAGCGTTGTCAGGGCTTAGGTGGATTTTGAAGAAATGCAGTATTAGGTGGTCGGGCAATTTTTCACTTTTTGGCTAATATTTGTGTTTTTTCTGTTGCAGGTACGTGCAGTGACGTCGGGCAAAGGTGATCCAGCCACGAGAAGTGCAGATTCAAGCCAGGTGTTGGACAAAAGTTTAAAAAACCACCCAAAACACACTAAAATTACAAAAAATACCGGAAAATTGCAGTTTCTCGAAAATTTTTCTATGACAAATGAATACGTGCACTCGCTCAGTAACTAGAGCGCGGCGAGCCGCTTTTTATGATGTACTACACGGCTATATTCACTTTAAGTTGGAGTCAAGAAAAATATTTTATCGTTTTTTCCTTATACAAAATGTCGTTTTCGAGTGCAAAACGGTCAATAATTTGACTTTTTACTATCGAAACGACACTCTGCAACTGGGAAAACAACCGATGCGATAGACTACAATTTTAGAAATAAACAGAAGCTAAGAATTTGGAATACAGAATTTATAAAGCCGAAAATTAATGAAAATTTTATAAGTTTTTAAACAAAAAATGCTAAAAACGTTGAAAAGTCAAAATTTATGTATAAACGAAGGGTCGTAACAGAATACGATCGCTAAACGGACACCGAGACGCTTAATTTGATAGGTCGCACGCGACTGTATGTCAATAAAAATTTTTCAGTTTTTATCAAATGTATGGAGCGTTGTCAGGGCTTAGGTGGATTTTGAAGAAATGCAGTATTAGGTGGTCGGGCAATTTTTCACTTTTTGGCTAATATTTGTGTTTTTTCTGTTGCAGGTACGTGCAGTGACGTCGGGCAAAGGTGATCCAGCCACGAGAAGTGCAGATTCAAGCCAGGTGTTGGACAAAAGTTTAAAAAACCACCCAAAACACACTAAAATTACAAAAAATACCGGAAAATTGCAGTTTCTCGAAAATTTTTCTATGACAAATGAATACGTGCACTCGCTCAGTAACTAGAGCGCGGCGAGCCGCTTTTTATGATGTACTACACGGCTATATTCACTTTAAGTTGGAGTCAAGAAAAATATTTTATCGTTTTTTCCTTATACAAAATGTCGTTTTCGAGTGCAAAACGGTCAATAATTTGACTTTTTACTATCGAAACGACACTCTGCAACTGGGAAAACAACCGATGCGATAGACTACAATTTTAGAAATAAACAGAAGCTAAGAATTTGGAATACAGAATTTATAAAGCCGAAAATTAATGAAAATTTTATAAGTTTTTAAACAAAAAATGCTAAAAACGTTGAAAAGTCAAAATTTATGTATAAACGAAGGGTCGTAACAGAATACGATCGCTAAACGGACACCGAGACGCTTAATTTGATAGGTCGCACGCGACTGTATGTCAATAAAAATTTTTCAGTTTTTATCAAATGTATGGAGCGTTGTCAGGGCTTAGGTGGATTTTGAAGAAATGCAGTATTAGGTGGTCGGGCAATTTTTCACTTTTTGGCTAATATTTGTGTTTTTTCTGTTGCAGGTACGTGCAGTGACGTCGGGCAAAGGTGATCCAGCCACGAGAAGTGCAGATTCAAGCCAGGTGTTGGACAAAAGTTTAAAAAACCACCCAAAACACACTAAAATTACAAAAAATACCGGAAAATTGCAGTTTCTCGAAAATTTTTCTATGACAAATGAATACGTGCACTCGCTCAGTAACTAGAGCGCGGCGAGCCGCTTTTTATGATGTACTACACGGCTATATTCACTTTAAGTTGGAGTCAAGAAAAATATTTTATCGTTTTTTCCTTATACAAAATGTCGTTTTCGAGTGCAAAACGGTCAATAATTTGACTTTTTACTATCGAAACGACACTCTGCAACTGGGAAAACAACCGATGCGATAGACTACAATTTTAGAAATAAACAGAAGCTAAGAATTTGGAATACAGAATTTATAAAGCCGAAAATTAATGAAAATTTTATAAGTTTTTAAACAAAAAATGCTAAAAACGTTGAAAAGTCAAAATTTATGTATAAACGAAGGGTCGTAACAGAATACGATCGCTAAACGGACACCGAGACGCTTAATTTGATAGGTCGCACGCGACTGTATGTCAATAAAAATTTTTCAGTTTTTATCAAATGTATGGAGCGTTGTCAGGGCTTAGGTGGATTTTGAAGAAATGCAGTATTAGGTGGTCGGGCAATTTTTCACTTTTTGGCTAATATTTGTGTTTTTTCTGTTGCAGGTACGTGCAGTGACGTCGGGCAAAGGTGATCCAGCCACGAGAAGTGCAGATTCAAGCCAGGTGTTGGACAAAAGTTTAAAAAACCACCCAAAACACACTAAAATTACAAAAAATACCGGAAAATTGCAGTTTCTCGAAAATTTTTCTATGACAAATGAATACGTGCACTCGCTCAGTAACTAGAGCGCGGCGAGCCGCTTTTTATGATGTACTACACGGCTATATTCACTTTAAGTTGGAGTCAAGAAAAATATTTTATCGTTTTTTCCTTATACAAAATGTCGTTTTCGAGTGCAAAACGGTCAATAATTTGACTTTTTACTATCGAAACGACACTCTGCAACTGGGAAAACAACCGATGCGATAGACTACAATTTTAGAAATAAACAGAAGCTAAGAATTTGGAATACAGAATTTATAAAGCCGAAAATTAATGAAAATTTTATAAGTTTTTAAACAAAAAATGCTAAAAACGTTGAAAAGTCAAAATTTATGTATAAACGAAGGGTCGTAACAGAATACGATCGCTAAACGGACACCGAGACGCTTAATTTGATAGGTCGCACGCGACTGTATGTCAATAAAAATTTTTCAGTTTTTATCAAATGTATGGAGCGTTGTCAGGGCTTAGGTGGATTTTGAAGAAATGCAGTATTAGGTGGTCGGGCAATTTTTCACTTTTTGGCTAATATTTGTGTTTTTTCTGTTGCAGGTACGTGCAGTGACGTCGGGCAAAGGTGATCCAGCCACGAGAAGTGCAGATTCAAGCCAGGTGTTGGACAAAAGTTTAAAAAACCACCCAAAACACACTAAAATTACAAAAAATACCGGAAAATTGCAGTTTCTCGAAAATTTTTCTATGACAAATGAATACGTGCACTCGCTCAGTAACTAGAGCGCGGCGAGCCGCTTTTTATGATGTACTACACGGCTATATTCACTTTAAGTTGGAGTCAAGAAAAATATTTTATCGTTTTTTCCTTATACAAAATGTCGTTTTCGAGTGCAAAACGGTCAATAATTTGACTTTTTACTATCGAAACGACACTCTGCAACTGGGAAAACAACCGATGCGATAGACTACAATTTTAGAAATAAACAGAAGCTAAGAATTTGGAATACAGAATTTATAAAGCCGAAAATTAATGAAAATTTTATAAGTTTTTAAACAAAAAATGCTAAAAACGTTGAAAAGTCAAAATTTATGTATAAACGAAGGGTCGTAACAGAATACGATCGCTAAACGGACACCGAGACGCTTAATTTGATAGGTCGCACGCGACTGTATGTCAATAAAAATTTTTCAGTTTTTATCAAATGTATGGAGCGTTGTCAGGGCTTAGGTGGATTTTGAAGAAATGCAGTATTAGGTGGTCGGGCAATTTTTCACTTTTTGGCTAATATTTGTGTTTTTTCTGTTGCAGGTACGTGCAGTGACGTCGGGCAAAGGTGATCCAGCCACGAGAAGTGCAGATTCAAGCCAGGTGTTGGACAAAAGTTTAAAAAACCACCCAAAACACACTAAAATTACAAAAAATACCGGAAAATTGCAGTTTCTCGAAAATTTTTCTATGACAAATGAATACGTGCACTCGCTCAGTAACTAGAGCGCGGCGAGCCGCTTTTTATGATGTACTACACGGCTATATTCACTTTAAGTTGGAGTCAAGAAAAATATTTTATCGTTTTTTCCTTATACAAAATGTCGTTTTCGAGTGCAAAACGGTCAATAATTTGACTTTTTACTATCGAAACGACACTCTGCAACTGGGAAAACAACCGATGCGATAGACTACAATTTTAGAAATAAACAGAAGCTAAGAATTTGGAATACAGAATTTATAAAGCCGAAAATTAATGAAAATTTTATAAGTTTTTAAACAAAAAATGCTAAAAACGTTGAAAAGTCAAAATTTATGTATAAACGAAGGGTCGTAACAGAATACGATCGCTAAACGGACACCGAGACGCTTAATTTGATAGGTCGCACGCGACTGTATGTCAATAAAAATTTTTCAGTTTTTATCAAATGTATGGAGCGTTGTCAGGGCTTAGGTGGATTTTGAAGAAATGCAGTATTAGGTGGTCGGGCAATTTTTCACTTTTTGGCTAATATTTGTGTTTTTTCTGTTGCAGGTACGTGCAGTGACGTCGGGCAAAGGTGATCCAGCCACGAGAAGTGCAGATTCAAGCCAGGTGTTGGACAAAAGTTTAAAAAACCACCCAAAACACACTAAAATTATAAAAAATACCGGAAAATTGCAGTTTCTCGAAAATTCTTCTATGACAAGTGAATAGGTGCACTCGCTCAGTAACTAGAGCGCGGCGAGCCGCTTTTTATGATGTACTACACGGCTATATTCACTTTAAGTTGGAGTCAAGAAAAATATTTTATCGTTTTTTCCTTACACAAAATGTCGTTTTCGAGTGCAAAACGGTCAATAATTTGACTTTTTACTATCGAAACGACACTCTGCAACTGGGAAAACAACCGATGCGATAGACTACAATTTTAGAAATAAACAGAAGCTAAGAATTTGGAATACAGAATTTATAAAGCCGAAAATTAATGAAAATTTTATAAGTTTTTAAACAAAAAATGCTAAAAACGTTGAAAAGTCAAAATTTATGTATAAACGAAGGGTCGTAACAGAATACGATCGCTAAACGGACACCGAGACGCTTAATTTGATAGGTCGCACGCGACTGTATGTCAATAAAAATTTTTCAGTTTTTATCAAATGTATGGAGCGTTGTCAGGGCTTAGGTGGATTTTGAAGAAATGCAGTATTAGGTGGTCGGGCAATTTTTCACTTTTTGGCTAATATTTGTGTTTTTTCTGTTGCAGGTACGTGCAGTGACGTCGGGCAAAGGTGATCCAGCCACGAGAAGTGCAGATTCAAGCCAGGTGTTGGACAAAAGTTTAAAAAACCACCCAAAACACACTAAAATTACAAAAAATACCGGAAAATTGCAGTTTCTCGAAAAATTTTCTATGACAAATGAATACGTGCACTCGCTCAGTAACTAGAGCGCGGCGAGCCGCTTTTTATGATGTACTACACGGCTATATTCACTTTAAGTTGGAGTCAAGAAAAATATTTTATCGTTTTTTCCTTATACAAAATGTCGTTTTCGAGTGCAAAACGGTCAATAATTTGACTTTTTACTATCGAAACGACACTCTGCAACTGGGAAAACAACCGATGCGATAGACTACAATTTTAGAAATAAACAGAAGCTAAGAATTTGGAATACAGAATTTATAAAGCCGAAAATTAATGAAAATTTTATAAGTTTTTAAACAAAAAATGCTAAAAACGTTGAAAAGTCAAAATTTATGTATAAACGAAGGGTCGTAACAGAATACGATCGCTAAACGGACACCGAGACGCTTAATTTGATAGGTCGCACGCGACTGTATGTCAATAAAAATTTTTCAGTTTTTATCAAATGTATGGAGCGTTGTCAGGGCTTAGGTGGATTTTGAAGAAATGCAGTATTAGGTGGTCGGGCAATTTTTCACTTTTTGGCTAATATTTGTGTTTTTTCTGTTGCAGGTACGTGCAGTGACGTCGGGCAAAGGTGATCCAGCCACGAGAAGTGCAGATTCAAGCCAGGTGTTGGACAAAAGTTTAAAAAACCACCCAAAACACACTAAAATTACAAAAAATACCGGAAAATTGCAGTTTCTCGAAAATTTTTCTATGACAAATGAATACGTGCACTCGCTCAGTAACTAGAGCGCGGCGAGCCGCTTTTTATGATGTACTACACGGCTATATTCACTTTAAGTTGGAGTCAAGAAAAATATTTTATCGTTTTTTCCTTATACAAAATGTCGTTTTCGAGTGCAAAACGGTCAATAATTTGACTTTTTACTATCGAAACGACACTCTGCAACTGGGAAAACAACCGATGCGATAGACTACAATTTTAGAAATAAACAGAAGCTAAGAATTTGGAATACAGAATTTATAAAGCCGAAAATTAATGAAAATTTTATAAGTTTTTAAACAAAAAATGCTAAAAACGTTGAAAAGTCAAAATTTATGTATAAACGAAGGGTCGTAACAGAATACGATCGCTAAACGGACACCGAGACGCTTAATTTGATAGGTCGCACGCGACTGTATGTCAATAAAAATTTTTCAGTTTTTATCAAATGTATGGAGCGTTGTCAGGGCTTAGGTGGATTTTGAAGAAATGCAGTATTAGGTGGTCGGGCAATTTTTCACTTTTTGGCTAATATTTGTGTTTTTTCTGTTGCAGGTACGTGCAGTGACGTCGGGCAAAGGTGATCCAGCCACGAGAAGTGCAGATTCAAGCCAGGTGTTGGACAAAAGTTTAAAAAACCACCCAAAACACACTAAAATTACAAAAAATACCGGAAAATTGCAGTTTCTCGAAAATTTTTCTATGACAAATGAATACGTGCACTCGCTCAGTAACTAGAGCGCGGCGAGCCGCTTTTTATGATGTACTACACGGCTATATTCACTTTAAGTTGGAGTCAAGAAAAATATTTTATCGTTTTTTCCTTATACAAAATGTCGTTTTCGAGTGCAAAACGGTCAATAATTTGACTTTTTACTATCGAAACGACACTCTGCAACTGGGAAAACAACCGATGCGATAGACTACAATTTTAGAAATAAACAGAAGCTAAGAATTTGGAATACAGAATTTATAAAGCCGAAAATTAATGAAAATTTTATAAGTTTTTAAACAAAAAATGCTAAAAACGTTGAAAAGTCAAAATTTATGTATAAACGAAGGGTCGTAACAGAATACGATCGCTAAACGGACACCGAGACGCTTAATTTGATAGGTCGCACGCGACTGTATGTCAATAAAAATTTTTCAGTTTTTATCAAATGTATGGAGCGTTGTCAGGGCTTAGGTGGATTTTGAAGAAATGCAGTATTAGGTGGTCGGGCAATTTTTCACTTTTTGGCTAATATTTGTGTTTTTTCTGTTGCAGGTACGTGCAGTGACGTCGGGCAAAGGTGATCCAGCCACGAGAAGTGCAGATTCAAGCCAGGTGTTGGACAAAAGTTTAAAAAACCACCCAAAACACACTAAAATTACAAAAAATACCGGAAAATTGCAGTTTCTCGAAAATTTTTCTATGACAAATGAATACGTGCACTCGCTCAGTAACTAGAGCGCGGCGAGCCGCTTTTTATGATGTACTACACGGCTATATTCACTTTAAGTTGGAGTCAAGAAAAATATTTTATCGTTTTTTCCTTATACAAAATGTCGTTTTCGAGTGCAAAACGGTCAATAATTTGACTTTTTACTATCGAAACGACACTCTGCAACTGGGAAAACAACCGATGCGATAGACTACAATTTTAGAAATAAACAGAAGCTAAGAATTTGGAATACAGAATTTATAAAGCCGAAAATTAATGAAAATTTTATAAGTTTTTAAACAAAAAATGCTAAAAACGTTGAAAAGTCAAAATTTATGTATAAACGAAGGGTCGTAACAGAATACGATCGCTAAACGGACACCGAGACGCTTAATTTGATAGGTCGCACGCGACTGTATGTCAATAAAAATTTTTCAGTTTTTATCAAATGTATGGAGCGTTGTCAGGGCTTAGGTGGATTTTGAAGAAATGCAGTATTAGGTGGTCGGGCAATTTTTCACTTTTTGGCTAATATTTGTGTTTTTTCTGTTGCAGGTACGTGCAGTGACGTCGGGCAAAGGTGATCCAGCCACGAGAAGTGCAGATTCAAGCCAGGTGTTGGACAAAAGTTTAAAAAACCACCCAAAACACACTAAAATTACAAAAAATACCGGAAAATTGCAGTTTCTCGAAAATTTTTCTATGACAAATGAATACGTGCACTCGCTCAGTAACTAGAGCGCGGCGAGCCGCTTTTTATGATGTACTACACGGCTATATTCACTTTAAGTTGGAGTCAAGAAAAATATTTTATCGTTTTTTCCTTATACAAAATGTCGTTTTCGAGTGCAAAACGGTCAATAATTTGACTTTTTACTATCGAAACGACACTCTGCAACTGGGAAAACAACCGATGCGATAGACTACAATTTTAGAAATAAACAGAAGCTAAGAATTTGGAATACAGAATTTATAAAGCCGAAAATTAATGAAAATTTTATAAGTTTTTAAACAAAAAATGCTAAAAACGTTGAAAAGTCAAAATTTATGTATAAACGAAGGGTCGTAACAGAATACGATCGCTAAACGGACACCGAGACGCTTAATTTGATAGGTCGCACGCGACTGTATGTCAATAAAAATTTTTCAGTTTTTATCAAATGTATGGAGCGTTGTCAGGGCTTAGGTGGATTTTGAAGAAATGCAGTATTAGGTGGTCGGGCAATTTTTCACTTTTTGGCTAATATTTGTGTTTTTTCTGTTGCAGGTACGTGCAGTGACGTCGGGCAAAGGTGATCCAGCCACGAGAAGTGCAGATTCAAGCCAGGTGTTGGACAAAAGTTTAAAAAACCACCCAAAACACACTAAAATTACAAAAAATACCGGAAAATTGCAGTTTCTCGAAAATTTTTCTATGACAAATGAATACGTGCACTCGCTCAGTAACTAGAGCGCGGCGAGCCGCTTTTTATGATGTACTACACGGCTATATTCACTTTAAGTTGGAGTCAAGAAAAATATTTTATCGTTTTTTCCTTATACAAAATGTCGTTTTCGAGTGCAAAACGGTCAATAATTTGACTTTTTACTATCGAAACGACACTCTGCAACTGGGAAAACAACCGATGCGATAGACTACAATTTTAGAAATAAACAGAAGCTAAGAATTTGGAATACAGAATTTATAAAGCCGAAAATTAATGAAAATTTTATAAGTTTTTAAACAAAAAATGCTAAAAACGTTGAAAAGTCAAAATTTATGTATAAACGAAGGGTCGTAACAGAATACGATCGCTAAACGGACACCGAGACGCTTAATTTGATAGGTCGCACGCGACTGTATGTCAATAAAAATTTTTCAGTTTTTATCAAATGTATGGAGCGTTGTCAGGGCTTAGGTGGATTTTGAAGAAATGCAGTATTAGGTGGTCGGGCAATTTTTCACTTTTTGGCTAATATTTGTGTTTTTTCTGTTGCAGGTACGTGCAGTGACGTCGGGCAAAGGTGATCCAGCCACGAGAAGTGCAGATTCAAGCCAGGTGTTGGACAAAAGTTTAAAAAACCACCCAAAACACACTAAAATTATAAAAAATACCGGAAAATTGCAGTTTCTCGAAAATTCTTCTATGACAAGTGAATAGGTGCACTCGCTCAGTAACTAGAGCGCGGCGAGCCGCTTTTTATGATGTACTACACGGCTATATTCACTTTAAGTTGGAGTCAAGAAAAATATTTTATCGTTTTTTCCTTACACAAAATGTCGTTTTCGAGTGCAAAACGGTCAATAATTTGACTTTTTACTATCGAAACGACACTCTGCAACTGGGAAAACAACCGATGCGATAGACTACAATTTTAGAAATAAACAGAAGCTAAGAATTTGGAATACAGAATTTATAAAGCCGAAAATTAATGAAAATTTTATAAGTTTTTAAACAAAAAATGCTAAAAACGTTGAAAAGTCAAAATTTATGTATAAACGAAGGGTCGTAACAGAATACGATCGCTAAACGGACACCGAGACGCTTAATTTGATAGGTCGCACGCGACTGTATGTCAATAAAAATTTTTCAGTTTTTATCAAATGTATGGAGCGTTGTCAGGGCTTAGGTGGATTTTGAAGAAATGCAGTATTAGGTGGTCGGGCAATTTTTCACTTTTTGGCTAATATTTGTGTTTTTTCTGTTGCAGGTACGTGCAGTGACGTCGGGCAAAGGTGATCCAGCCACGAGAAGTGCAGATTCAAGCCAGGTGTTGGACAAAAGTTTAAAAAACCACCCAAAACACACTAAAATTACAAAAAATACCGGAAAATTGCAGTTTCTCGAAAATTTTTCTATGACAAATGAATACGTGCACTCGCTCAGTAACTAGAGCGCGGCGAGCCGCTTTTTATGATGTACTACACGGCTATATTCACTTTAAGTTGGAGTCAAGAAAAATATTTTATCGTTTTTTCCTTATACAAAATGTCGTTTTCGAGTGCAAAACGGTCAATAATTTGACTTTTTACTATCGAAACGACACTCTGCAACTGGGAAAACAACCGATGCGATAGACTACAATTTTAGAAATAAACAGAAGCTAAGAATTTGGAATACAGAATTTATAAAGCCGAAAATTAATGAAAATTTTATAAGTTTTTAAACAAAAAATGCTAAAAACGTTGAAAAGTCAAAATTTATGTATAAACGAAGGGTCGTAACAGAATACGATCGCTAAACGGACACCGAGACGCTTAATTTGATAGGTCGCACGCGACTGTATGTCAATAAAAATTTTTCAGTTTTTATCAAATGTATGGAGCGTTGTCAGGGCTTAGGTGGATTTTGAAGAAATGCAGTATTAGGTGGTCGGGCAATTTTTCACTTTTTGGCTAATATTTGTGTTTTTTCTGTTGCAGGTACGTGCAGTGACGTCGGGCAAAGGTGATCCAGCCACGAGAAGTGCAGATTCAAGCCAGGTGTTGGACAAAAGTTTAAAAAACCACCCAAAACACACTAAAATTACAAAAAATACCGGAAAATTGCAGTTTCTCGAAAATTTTTCTATGACAAATGAATACGTGCACTCGCTCAGTAACTAGAGCGCGGCGAGCCGCTTTTTATGATGTACTACACGGCTATATTCACTTTAAGTTGGAGTCAAGAAAAATATTTTATCGTTTTTTCCTTATACAAAATGTCGTTTTCGAGTGCAAAACGGTCAATAATTTGACTTTTTACTATCGAAACGACACTCTGCAACTGGGAAAACAACCGATGCGATAGACTACAATTTTAGAAATAAACAGAAGCTAAGAATTTGGAATACAGAATTTATAAAGCCGAAAATTAATGAAAATTTTATAAGTTTTTAAACAAAAAATGCTAAAAACGTTGAAAAGTCAAAATTTATGTATAAACGAAGGGTCGTAACAGAATACGATCGCTAAACGGACACCGAGACGCTTAATTTGATAGGTCGCACGCGACTGTATGTCAATAAAAATTTTTCAGTTTTTATCAAATGTATGGAGCGTTGTCAGGGCTTAGGTGGATTTTGAAGAAATGCAGTATTAGGTGGTCGGGCAATTTTTCACTTTTTGGCTAATATTTGTGTTTTTTCTGTTGCAGGTACGTGCAGTGACGTCGGGCAAAGGTGATCCAGCCACGAGAAGTGCAGATTCAAGCCAGGTGTTGGACAAAAGTTTAAAAAACCACCCAAAACACACTAAAATTATAAAAAATACCGGAAAATTGCAGTTTCTCGAAAATTCTTCTATGACAAGTGAATAGGTGCACTCGCTCAGTAACTAGAGCGCGGCGAGCCGCTTTTTATGATGTACTACACGGCTATATTCACTTTAAGTTGGAGTCAAGAAAAATATTTTATCGTTT
This sequence comes from Electrophaes corylata, assembly GCA_947095575.1. Lineage (NCBI taxonomy): Eukaryota > Metazoa > Arthropoda > Insecta > Lepidoptera > Geometridae > Electrophaes > Electrophaes corylata. Next base: position 218,986 of record OX352710.1, on the reverse strand, counting down.
TTTCCTTACACAAAATGTCGTTTTCGAGTGCAAAACGGTCAATAATTTGACTTTTTACTATCGAAACGACACTCTGCAACTGGGAAAACAACCGATGCGATAGACTACAATTTTAGAAATAAACAGAAGCTAAGAATTTGGAATACAGAATTTATAAAGCCGAAAATTAATGAAAATTTTATAAGTTTTTAAACAAAAAATGCTAAAAACGTTGAAAAGTCAAAATTTATGTATAAACGAAGGGTCGTAACAGAATACGATCGCTAAACGGACACCGAGACGCTTAATTTGATAGGTCGCACGCGACTGTATGTCAATAAAAATTTTTCAGTTTTTATCAAATGTATGGAGCGTTGTCAGGGCTTAGGTGGATTTTGAAGAAATGCAGTATTAGGTGGTCGGGCAATTTTTCACTTTTTGGCTAATATTTGTGTTTTTTCTGTTGCAGGTACGTGCAGTGACGTCGGGCAAAGGTGATCCAGCCACGAGAAGTGCAGATTCAAGCCAGGTGTTGGACAAAAGTTTAAAAAACCACCCAAAACACACTAAAATTACAAAAAATACCGGAAAATTGCAGTTTCTCGAAAATTTTTCTATGACAAATGAATACGTGCACTCGCTCAGTAACTAGAGCGCGGCGAGCCGCTTTTTATGATGTACTACACGGCTATATTCACTTTAAGTTGGAGTCAAGAAAAATATTTTATCGTTTTTTCCTTATACAAAATGTCGTTTTCGAGTGCAAAACGGTCAATAATTTGACTTTTTACTATCGAAACGACACTCTGCAACTGGGAAAACAACCGATGCGATAGACTACAATTTTAGAAATAAACAGAAGCTAAGAATTTGGAATACAGAATTTATAAAGCCGAAAATTAATGAAAATTTTATAAGTTTTTAAACAAAAAATGCTAAAAACGTTGAAAAGTCAAAATTTATGTATAAACGAAGGGTCGTAACAGAATACGATCGCTAAACGGACACCGAGACGCTTAATTTGATAGGTCGCACGCGACTGTATGTCAATAAAAATTTTTCAGTTTTTATCAAATGTATGGAGCGTTGTCAGGGCTTAGGTGGATTTTGAAGAAATGCAGTATTAGGTGGTCGGGCAATTTTTCACTTTTTGGCTAATATTTGTGTTTTTTCTGTTGCAGGTACGTGCAGTGACGTCGGGCAAAGGTGATCCAGCCACGAGAAGTGCAGATTCAAGCCAGGTGTTGGACAAAAGTTTAAAAAACCACCCAAAACACACTAAAATTACAAAAAATACCGGAAAATTGCAGTTTCTCGAAAATTTTTCTATGACAAATGAATACGTGCACTCGCTCAGTAACTAGAGCGCGGCGAGCCGCTTTTTATGATGTACTACACGGCTATATTCACTTTAAGTTGGAGTCAAGAAAAATATTTTATCGTTTTTTCCTTATACAAAATGTCGTTTTCGAGTGCAAAACGGTCAATAATTTGACTTTTTACTATCGAAACGACACTCTGCAACTGGGAAAACAACCGATGCGATAGACTACAATTTTAGAAATAAACAGAAGCTAAGAATTTGGAATACAGAATTTATAAAGCCGAAAATTAATGAAAATTTTATAAGTTTTTAAACAAAAAATGCTAAAAACGTTGAAAAGTCAAAATTTATGTATAAACGAAGGGTCGTAACAGAATACGATCGCTAAACGGACACCGAGACGCTTAATTTGATAGGTCGCACGCGACTGTATGTCAATAAAAATTTTTCAGTTTTTATCAAATGTATGGAGCGTTGTCAGGGCTTAGGTGGATTTTGAAGAAATGCAGTATTAGGTGGTCGGGCAATTTTTCACTTTTTGGCTAATATTTGTGTTTTTTCTGTTGCAGGTACGTGCAGTGACGTCGGGCAAAGGTGATCCAGCCACGAGAAGTGCAGATTCAAGCCAGGTGTTGGACAAAAGTTTAAAAAACCACCCAAAACACACTAAAATTACAAAAAATACCGGAAAATTGCAGTTTCTCGAAAATTTTTCTATGACAAATGAATACGTGCACTCGCTCAGTAACTAGAGCGCGGCGAGCCGCTTTTTATGATGTACTACACGGCTATATTCACTTTAAGTTGGAGTCAAGAAAAATATTTTATCGTTTTTTCCTTATACAAAATGTCGTTTTCGAGTGCAAAACGGTCAATAATTTGACTTTTTACTATCGAAACGACACTCTGCAACTGGGAAAACAACCGATGCGATAGACTACAATTTTAGAAATAAACAGAAGCTAAGAATTTGGAATACAGAATTTATAAAGCCGAAAATTAATGAAAATTTTATAAGTTTTTAAACAAAAAATGCTAAAAACGTTGAAAAGTCAAAATTTATGTATAAACGAAGGGTCGTAACAGAATACGATCGCTAAACGGACACCGAGACGCTTAATTTGATAGGTCGCACGCGACTGTATGTCAATAAAAATTTTTCAGTTTTTATCAAATGTATGGAGCGTTGTCAGGGCTTAGGTGGATTTTGAAGAAATGCAGTATTAGGTGGTCGGGCAATTTTTCACTTTTTGGCTAATATTTGTGTTTTTTCTGTTGCAGGTACGTGCAGTGACGTCGGGCAAAGGTGATCCAGCCACGAGAAGTGCAGATTCAAGCCAGGTGTTGGACAAAAGTTTAAAAAACCACCCAAAACACACTAAAATTATAAAAAATACCGGAAAATTGCAGTTTCTCGAAAATTCTTCTATGACAAGTGAATAGGTGCACTCGCTCAGTAACTAGAGCGCGGCGAGCCGCTTTTTATGATGTACTACACGGCTATATTCACTTTAAGTTGGAGTCAAGAAAAATATTTTATCGTTTTTTCCTTACACAAAATGTCGTTTTCGAGTGCAAAACGGTCAATAATTTGACTTTTTACTATCGAAACGACACTCTGCAACTGGGAAAACAACCGATGCGATAGACTACAATTTTAGAAATAAACAGAAGCTAAGAATTTGGAATACAGAATTTATAAAGCCGAAAATTAATGAAAATTTTATAAGTTTTTAAACAAAAAATGCTAAAAACGTTGAAAAGTCAAAATTTATGTATAAACGAAGGGTCGTAACAGAATACGATCGCTAAACGGACACCGAGACGCTTAATTTGATAGGTCGCACGCGACTGTATGTCAATAAAAATTTTTCAGTTTTTATCAAATGTATGGAGCGTTGTCAGGGCTTAGGTGGATTTTGAAGAAATGCAGTATTAGGTGGTCGGGCAATTTTTCACTTTTTGGCTAATATTTGTGTTTTTTCTGTTGCAGGTACGTGCAGTGACGTCGGGCAAAGGTGATCCAGCCACGAGAAGTGCAGATTCAAGCCAGGTGTTGGACAAAAGTTTAAAAAACCACCCAAAACACACTAAAATTACAAAAAATACCGGAAAATTGCAGTTTCTCGAAAATTTTTCTATGACAAATGAATACGTGCACTCGCTCAGTAACTAGAGCGCGGCGAGCCGCTTTTTATGATGTACTACACGGCTATATTCACTTTAAGTTGGAGTCAAGAAAAATATTTTATCGTTTTTTCCTTATACAAAATGTCGTTTTCGAGTGCAAAACGGTCAATAATTTGACTTTTTACTATCGAAACGACACTCTGCAACTGGGAAAACAACCGATGCGATAGACTACAATTTTAGAAATAAACAGAAGCTAAGAATTTGGAATACAGAATTTATAAAGCCGAAAATTAATGAAAATTTTATAAGTTTTTAAACAAAAAATGCTAAAAACGTTGAAAAGTCAAAATTTATGTATAAACGAAGGGTCGTAACAGAATACGATCGCTAAACGGACACCGAGACGCTTAATTTGATAGGTCGCACGCGACTGTATGTCAATAAAAATTTTTCAGTTTTTATCAAATGTATGGAGCGTTGTCAGGGCTTAGGTGGATTTTGAAGAAATGCAGTATTAGGTGGTCGGGCAATTTTTCACTTTTTGGCTAATATTTGTGTTTTTTCTGTTGCAGGTACGTGCAGTGACGTCGGGCAAAGGTGATCCAGCCACGAGAAGTGCAGATTCAAGCCAGGTGTTGGACAAAAGTTTAAAAAACCACCCAAAACACACTAAAATTACAAAAAATACCGGAAAATTGCAGTTTCTCGAAAATTTTTCTATGACAAATGAATACGTGCACTCGCTCAGTAACTAGAGCGCGGCGAGCCGCTTTTTATGATGTACTACACGGCTATATTCACTTTAAGTTGGAGTCAAGAAAAATATTTTATCGTTTTTTCCTTATACAAAATGTCGTTTTCGAGTGCAAAACGGTCAATAATTTGACTTTTTACTATCGAAACGACACTCTGCAACTGGGAAAACAACCGATGCGATAGACTACAATTTTAGAAATAAACAGAAGCTAAGAATTTGGAATACAGAATTTATAAAGCCGAAAATTAATGAAAATTTTATAAGTTTTTAAACAAAAAATGCTAAAAACGTTGAAAAGTCAAAATTTATGTATAAACGAAGGGTCGTAACAGAATACGATCGCTAAACGGACACCGAGACGCTTAATTTGATAGGTCGCACGCGACTGTATGTCAATAAAAATTTTTCAGTTTTTATCAAATGTATGGAGCGTTGTCAGGGCTTAGGTGGATTTTGAAGAAATGCAGTATTAGGTGGTCGGGCAATTTTTCACTTTTTGGCTAATATTTGTGTTTTTTCTGTTGCAGGTACGTGCAGTGACGTCGGGCAAAGGTGATCCAGCCACGAGAAGTGCAGATTCAAGCCAGGTGTTGGACAAAAGTTTAAAAAACCACCCAAAACACACTAAAATTACAAAAAATACCGGAAAATTGCAGTTTCTCGAAAATTTTTCTATGACAAATGAATACGTGCACTCGCTCAGTAACTAGAGCGCGGCGAGCCGCTTTTTATGATGTACTACACGGCTATATTCACTTTAAGTTGGAGTCAAGAAAAATATTTTATCGTTTTTTCCTTATACAAAATGTCGTTTTCGAGTGCAAAACGGTCAATAATTTGACTTTTTACTATCGAAACGACACTCTGCAACTGGGAAAACAACCGATGCGATAGACTACAATTTTAGAAATAAACAGAAGCTAAGAATTTGGAATACAGAATTTATAAAGCCGAAAATTAATGAAAATTTTATAAGTTTTTAAACAAAAAATGCTAAAAACGTTGAAAAGTCAAAATTTATGTATAAACGAAGGGTCGTAACAGAATACGATCGCTAAACGGACACCGAGACGCTTAATTTGATAGGTCGCACGCGACTGTATGTCAATAAAAATTTTTCAGTTTTTATCAAATGTATGGAGCGTTGTCAGGGCTTAGGTGGATTTTGAAGAAATGCAGTATTAGGTGGTCGGGCAATTTTTCACTTTTTGGCTAATATTTGTGTTTTTTCTGTTGCAGGTACGTGCAGTGACGTCGGGCAAAGGTGATCCAGCCACGAGAAGTGCAGATTCAAGCCAGGTGTTGGACAAAAGTTTAAAAAACCACCCAAAACACACTAAAATTACAAAAAATACCGGAAAATTGCAGTTTCTCGAAAATTTTTCTATGACAAATGAATACGTGCACTCGCTCAGTAACTAGAGCGCGGCGAGCCGCTTTTTATGATGTACTACACGGCTATATTCACTTTAAGTTGGAGTCAAGAAAAATATTTTATCGTTTTTTCCTTATACAAAATGTCGTTTTCGAGTGCAAAACGGTCAATAATTTGACTTTTTACTATCGAAACGACACTCTGCAACTGGGAAAACAACCGATGCGATAGACTACAATTTTAGAAATAAACAGAAGCTAAGAATTTGGAATACAGAATTTATAAAGCCGAAAATTAATGAAAATTTTATAAGTTTTTAAACAAAAAATGCTAAAAACGTTGAAAAGTCAAAATTTATGTATAAACGAAGGGTCGTAACAGAATACGATCGCTAAACGGACACCGAGACGCTTAATTTGATAGGTCGCACGCGACTGTATGTCAATAAAAATTTTTCAGTTTTTATCAAATGTATGGAGCGTTGTCAGGGCTTAGGTGGATTTTGAAGAAATGCAGTATTAGGTGGTCGGGCAATTTTTCACTTTTTGGCTAATATTTGTGTTTTTTCTGTTGCAGGTACGTGCAGTGACGTCGGGCAAAGGTGATCCAGCCACGAGAAGTGCAGATTCAAGCCAGGTGTTGGACAAAAGTTTAAAAAACCACCCAAAACACACTAAAATTACAAAAAATACCGGAAAATTGCAGTTTCTCGAAAATTTTTCTATGACAAATGAATACGTGCACTCGCTCAGTAACTAGAGCGCGGCGAGCCGCTTTTTATGATGTACTACACGGCTATATTCACTTTAAGTTGGAGTCAAGAAAAATATTTTATCGTTTTTTCCTTATACAAAATGTCGTTTTCGAGTGCAAAACGGTCAATAATTTGACTTTTTACTATCGAAACGACACTCTGCAACTGGGAAAACAACCGATGCGATAGACTACAATTTTAGAAATAAACAGAAGCTAAGAATTTGGAATACAGAATTTATAAAGCCGAAAATTAATGAAAATTTTATAAGTTTTTAAACAAAAAATGCTAAAAACGTTGAAAAGTCAAAATTTATGTATAAACGAAGGGTCGTAACAGAATACGATCGCTAAACGGACACCGAGACGCTTAATTTGATAGGTCGCACGCGACTGTATGTCAATAAAAATTTTTCAGTTTTTATCAAATGTATGGAGCGTTGTCAGGGCTTAGGTGGATTTTGAAGAAATGCAGTATTAGGTGGTCGGGCAATTTTTCACTTTTTGGCTAATATTTGTGTTTTTTCTGTTGCAGGTACGTGCAGTGACGTCGGGCAAAGGTGATCCAGCCACGAGAAGTGCAGATTCAAGCCAGGTGTTGGACAAAAGTTTAAAAAACCACCCAAAACACACTAAAATTACAAAAAATACCGGAAAATTGCAGTTTCTCGAAAATTTTTCTATGACAAATGAATACGTGCACTCGCTCAGTAACTAGAGCGCGGCGAGCCGCTTTTTATGATGTACTACACGGCTATATTCACTTTAAGTTGGAGTCAAGAAAAATATTTTATCGTTTTTTCCTTATACAAAATGTCGTTTTCGAGTGCAAAACGGTCAATAATTTGACTTTTTACTATCGAAACGACACTCTGCAACTGGGAAAACAACCGATGCGATAGACTACAATTTTAGAAATAAACAGAAGCTAAGAATTTGGAATACAGAATTTATAAAGCCGAAAATTAATGAAAATTTTATAAGTTTTTAAACAAAAAATGCTAAAAACGTTGAAAAGTCAAAATTTATGTATAAACGAAGGGTCGTAACAGAATACGATCGCTAAACGGACACCGAGACGCTTAATTTGATAGGTCGCACGCGACTGTATGTCAATAAAAATTTTTCAGTTTTTATCAAATGTATGGAGCGTTGTCAGGGCTTAGGTGGATTTTGAAGAAATGCAGTATTAGGTGGTCGGGCAATTTTTCACTTTTTGGCTAATATTTGTGTTTTTTCTGTTGCAGGTACGTGCAGTGACGTCGGGCAAAGGTGATCCAGCCACGAGAAGTGCAGATTCAAGCCAGGTGTTGGACAAAAGTTTAAAAAACCACCCAAAACACACTAAAATTACAAAAAATACCGGAAAATTGCAGTTTCTCGAAAATTTTTCTATGACAAATGAATACGTGCACTCGCTCAGTAACTAGAGCGCGGCGAGCCGCTTTTTATGATGTACTACACGGCTATATTCACTTTAAGTTGGAGTCAAGAAAAATATTTTATCGTTTTTTCCTTATACAAAATGTCGTTTTCGAGTGCAAAACGGTCAATAATTTGACTTTTTACTATCGAAACGACACTCTGCAACTGGGAAAACAACCGATGCGATAGACTACAATTTTAGAAATAAACAGAAGCTAAGAATTTGGAATACAGAATTTATAAAGCCGAAAATTAATGAAAATTTTATAAGTTTTTAAACAAAAAATGCTAAAAACGTTGAAAAGTCAAAATTTATGTATAAACGAAGGGTCGTAACAGAATACGATCGCTAAACGGACACCGAGACGCTTAATTTGATAGGTCGCACGCGACTGTATGTCAATAAAAATTTTTCAGTTTTTATCAAATGTATGGAGCGTTGTCAGGGCTTAGGTGGATTTTGAAGAAATGCAGTATTAGGTGGTCGGGCAATTTTTCACTTTTTGGCTAATATTTGTGTTTTTTCTGTTGCAGGTACGTGCAGTGACGTCGGGCAAAGGTGATCCAGCCACGAGAAGTGCAGATTCAAGCCAGGTGTTGGACAAAAGTTTAAAAAACCACCCAAAACACACTAAAATTACAAAAAATACCGGAAAATTGCAGTTTCTCGAAAATTTTTCTATGACAAATGAATACGTGCACTCGCTCAGTAACTAGAGCGCGGCGAGCCGCTTTTTATGATGTACTACACGGCTATATTCACTTTAAGTTGGAGTCAAGAAAAATATTTTATCGTTTTTTCCTTATACAAAATGTCGTTTTCGAGTGCAAAACGGTCAATAATTTGACTTTTTACTATCGAAACGACACTCTGCAACTGGGAAAACAACCGATGCGATAGACTACAATTTTAGAAATAAACAGAAGCTAAGAATTTGGAATACAGAATTTATAAAGCCGAAAATTAATGAAAATTTTATAAGTTTTTAAACAAAAAATGCTAAAAACGTTGAAAAGTCAAAATTTATGTATAAACGAAGGGTCGTAACAGAATACGATCGCTAAACGGACACCGAGACGCTTAATTTGATAGGTCGCACGCGACTGTATGTCAATAAAAATTTTTCAGTTTTTATCAAATGTATGGAGCGTTGTCAGGGCTTAGGTGGATTTTGAAGAAATGCAGTATTAGGTGGTCGGGCAATTTTTCACTTTTTGGCTAATATTTGTGTTTTTTCTGTTGCAGGTACGTGCAGTGACGTCGGGCAAAGGTGATCCAGCCACGAGAAGTGCAGATTCAAGCCAGGTGTTGGACAAAAGTTTAAAAAACCACCCAAAACACACTAAAATTACAAAAAATACCGGAAAATTGCAGTTTCTCGAAAATTTTTCTATGACAAATGAATACGTGCACTCGCTCAGTAACTAGAGCGCGGCGAGCCGCTTTTTATGATGTACTACACGGCTATATTCACTTTAAGTTGGAGTCAAGAAAAATATTTTATCGTTTTTTCCTTATACAAAATGTCGTTTTCGAGTGCAAAACGGTCAATAATTTGACTTTTTACTATCGAAACGACACTCTGCAACTGGGAAAACAACCGATGCGATAGACTACAATTTTAGAAATAAACAGAAGCTAAGAATTTGGAATACAGAATTTATAAAGCCGAAAATTAATGAAAATTTTATAAGTTTTTAAACAAAAAATGCTAAAAACGTTGAAAAGTCAAAATTTATGTATAAACGAAGGGTCGTAACAGAATACGATCGCTAAACGGACACCGAGACGCTTAATTTGATAGGTCGCACGCGACTGTATGTCAATAAAAATTTTTCAGTTTTTATCAAATGTATGGAGCGTTGTCAGGGCTTAGGTGGATTTTGAAGAAATGCAGTATTAGGTGGTCGGGCAATTTTTCACTTTTTGGCTAATATTTGTGTTTTTTCTGTTGCAGGTACGTGCAGTGACGTCGGGCAAAGGTGATCCAGCCACGAGAAGTGCAGATTCAAGCCAGGTGTTGGACAAAAGTTTAAAAAACCACCCAAAACACACTAAAATTACAAAAAATACCGGAAAATTGCAGTTTCTCGAAAATTTTTCTATGACAAATGAATACGTGCACTCGCTCAGTAACTAGAGCGCGGCGAGCCGCTTTTTATGATGTACTACACGGCTATATTCACTTTAAGTTGGAGTCAAGAAAAATATTTTATCGTTTTTTCCTTATACAAAATGTCGTTTTCGAGTGCAAAACGGTCAATAATTTGACTTTTTACTATCGAAACGACACTCTGCAACTGGGAAAACAACCGATGCGATAGACTACAATTTTAGAAATAAACAGAAGCTAAGAATTTGGAATACAGAATTTATAAAGCCGAAAATTAATGAAAATTTTATAAGTTTTTAAACAAAAAATGCTAAAAACGTTGAAAAGTCAAAATTTATGTATAAACGAAGGGTCGTAACAGAATACGATCGCTAAACGGACACCGAGACGCTTAATTTGATAGGTCGCACGCGACTGTATGTCAATAAAAATTTTTCAGTTTTTATCAAATGTATGGAGCGTTGTCAGGGCTTAGGTGGATTTTGAAGAAATGCAGTATTAGGTGGTCGGGCAATTTTTCACTTTTTGGCTAATATTTGTGTTTTTTCTGTTGCAGGTACGTGCAGTGACGTCGGGCAAAGGTGATCCAGCCACGAGAAGTGCAGATTCAAGCCAGGTGTTGGACAAAAGTTTAAAAAACCACCCAAAACACACTAAAATTACAAAAAATACCGGAAAATTGCAGTTTCTCGAAAATTTTTCTATGACAAATGAATACGTGCACTCGCTCAGTAACTAGAGCGCGGCGAGCCGCTTTTTATGATGTACTACACGGCTATATTCACTTTAAGTTGGAGTCAAGAAAAATATTTTATCGTTTTTTCCTTATACAAAATGTCGTTTTCGAGTGCAAAACGGTCAATAATTTGACTTTTTACTATCGAAACGACACTCTGCAACTGGGAAAACAACCGATGCGATAGACTACAATTTTAGAAATAAACAGAAGCTAAGAATTTGGAATACAGAATTTATAAAGCCGAAAATTAATGAAAATTTTATAAGTTTTTAAACAAAAAATGCTAAAAACGTTGAAAAGTCAAAATTTATGTATAAACGAAGGGTCGTAACAGAATACGATCGCTAAACGGACACCGAGACGCTTAATTTGATAGGTCGCACGCGACTGTATGTCAATAAAAATTTTTCAGTTTTTATCAAATGTATGGAGCGTTGTCAGGGCTTAGGTGGATTTTGAAGAAATGCAGTATTAGGTGGTCGGGCAATTTTTCACTTTTTGGCTAATATTTGTGTTTTTTCTGTTGCAGGTACGTGCAGTGACGTCGGGCAAAGGTGATCCAGCCACGAGAAGTGCAGATTCAAGCCAGGTGTTGGACAAAAGTTTAAAAAACCACCCAAAACACACTAAAATTACAAAAAATACCGGAAAATTGCAGTTTCTCGAAAATTTTTCTATGACAAATGAATACGTGCACTCGCTCAGTAACTAGAGCGCGGCGAGCCGCTTTTTATGATGTACTACACGGCTATATTCACTTTAAGTTGGAGTCAAGAAAAATATTTTATCGTTTTTTCCTTATACAAAATGTCGTTTTCGAGTGCAAAACGGTCAATAATTTGACTTTTTACTATCGAAACGACACTCTGCAACTGGGAAAACAACCGATGCGATAGACTACAATTTTAGAAATAAACAGAAGCTAAGAATTTGGAATACAGAATTTATAAAGCCGAAAATTAATGAAAATTTTATAAGTTTTTAAACAAAAAATGCTAAAAACGTTGAAAAGTCAAAATTTATGTATAAACGAAGGGTCGTAACAGAATACGATCGCTAAACGGACACCGAGACGCTTAATTTGATAGGTCGCACGCGACTGTATGTCAATAAAAATTTTTCAGTTTTTATCAAATGTATGGAGCGTTGTCAGGGCTTAGGTGGATTTTGAAGAAATGCAGTATTAGGTGGTCGGGCAATTTTTCACTTTTTGGCTAATATTTGTGTTTTTTCTGTTGCAGGTACGTGCAGTGACGTCGGGCAAAGGTGATCCAGCCACGAGAAGTGCAGATTCAAGCCAGGTGTTGGACAAAAGTTTAAAAAACCACCCAAAACACACTAAAATTACAAAAAATACCGGAAAATTGCAGTTTCTCGAAAATTTTTCTATGACAAATGAATACGTGCACTCGCTCAGTAACTAGAGCGCGGCGAGCCGCTTTTTATGATGTACTACACGGCTATATTCACTTTAAGTTGGAGTCAAGAAAAATATTTTATCGTTTTTTCCTTATACAAAATGTCGTTTTCGAGTGCAAAACGGTCAATAATTTGACTTTTTACTATCGAAACGACACTCTGCAACTGGGAAAACAACCGATGCGATAGACTACAATTTTAGAAATAAACAGAAGCTAAGAATTTGGAATACAGAATTTATAAAGCCGAAAATTAATGAAAATTTTATAAGTTTTTAAACAAAAAATGCTAAAAACGTTGAAAAGTCAAAATTTATGTATAAACGAAGGGTCGTAACAGAATACGATCGCTAAACGGACACCGAGACGCTTAATTTGATAGGTCGCACGCGACTGTATGTCAATAAAAATTTTTCAGTTTTTATCAAATGTATGGAGCGTTGTCAGGGCTTAGGTGGATTTTGAAGAAATGCAGTATTAGGTGGTCGGGCAATTTTTCACTTTTTGGCTAATATTTGTGTTTTTTCTGTTGCAGGTACGTGCAGTGACGTCGGGCAAAGGTGATCCAGCCACGAGAAGTGCAGATTCAAGCCAGGTGTTGGACAAAAGTTTAAAAAACCACCCAAAACACACTAAAATTACAAAAAATACCGGAAAATTGCAGTTTCTCGAAAATTTTTCTATGACAAATGAATACGTGCACTCGCTCAGTAACTAGAGCGCGGCGAGCCGCTTTTTATGATGTACTACACGGCTATATTCACTTTAAGTTGGAGTCAAGAAAAATATTTTATCGTTTTTTCCTTATACAAAATGTCGTTTTCGAGTGCAAAACGGTCAATAATTTGACTTTTTACTATCGAAACGACACTCTGCAACTGGGAAAACAACCGATGCGATAGACTACAATTTTAGAAATAAACAGAAGCTAAGAATTTGGAATACAGAATTTATAAAGCCGAAAATTAATGAAAATTTTATAAGTTTTTAAACAAAAAATGCTAAAAACGTTGAAAAGTCAAAATTTATGTATAAACGAAGGGTCGTAACAGAATACGATCGCTAAACGGACACCGAGACGCTTAATTTGATAGGTCGCACGCGACTGTATGTCAATAAAAATTTTTCAGTTTTTATCAAATGTATGGAGCGTTGTCAGGGCTTAGGTGGATTTTGAAGAAATGCAGTATTAGGTGGTCGGGCAATTTTTCACTTTTTGGCTAATATTTGTGTTTTTTCTGTTGCAGGTACGTGCAGTGACGTCGGGCAAAGGTGATCCAGCCACGAGAAGTGCAGATTCAAGCCAGGTGTTGGACAAAAGTTTAAAAAACCACCCAAAACACACTAAAATTATAAAAAATACCGGAAAATTGCAGTTTCTCGAAAATTCTTCTATGACAAGTGAATAGGTGCACTCGCTCAGTAACTAGAGCGCGGCGAGCCGCTTTTTATGATGTACTACACGGCTATATTCACTTTAAGTTGGAGTCAAGAAAAATATTTTATCGTTTTTTCCTTACACAAAATGTCGTTTTCGAGTGCAAAACGGTCAATAATTTGACTTTTTACTATCGAAACGACACTCTGCAACTGGGAAAACAACCGATGCGATAGACTACAATTTTAGAAATAAACAGAAGCTAAGAATTTGGAATACAGAATTTATAAAGCCGAAAATTAATGAAAATTTTATAAGTTTTTAAACAAAAAATGCTAAAAACGTTGAAAAGTCAAAATTTATGTATAAACGAAGGGTCGTAACAGAATACGATCGCTAAACGGACACCGAGACGCTTAATTTGATAGGTCGCACGCGACTGTATGTCAATAAAAATTTTTCAGTTTTTATCAAATGTATGGAGCGTTGTCAGGGCTTAGGTGGATTTTGAAGAAATGCAGTATTAGGTGGTCGGGCAATTTTTCACTTTTTGGCTAATATTTGTGTTTTTTCTGTTGCAGGTACGTGCAGTGACGTCGGGCAAAGGTGATCCAGCCACGAGAAGTGCAGATTCAAGCCAGGTGTTGGACAAAAGTTTAAAAAACCACCCAAAACACACTAAAATTACAAAAAATACCGGAAAATTGCAGTTTCTCGAAAATTTTTCTATGACAAATGAATACGTGCACTCGCTCAGTAACTAGAGCGCGGCGAGCCGCTTTTTATGATGTACTACACGGCTATATTCACTTTAAGTTGGAGTCAAGAAAAATATTTTATCGTTTTTTCCTTATACAAAATGTCGTTTTCGAGTGCAAAACGGTCAATAATTTGACTTTTTACTATCGAAACGACACTCTGCAACTGGGAAAACAACCGATGCGATAGACTACAATTTTAGAAATAAACAGAAGCTAAGAATTTGGAATACAGAATTTATAAAGCCGAAAATTAATGAAAATTTTATAAGTTTTTAAACAAAAAATGCTAAAAACGTTGAAAAGTCAAAATTTATGTATAAACGAAGGGTCGTAACAGAATACGATCGCTAAACGGACACCGAGACGCTTAATTTGATAGGTCGCACGCGACTGTATGTCAATAAAAATTTTTCAGTTTTTATCAAATGTATGGAGCGTTGTCAGGGCTTAGGTGGATTTTGAAGAAATGCAGTATTAGGTGGTCGGGCAATTTTTCACTTTTTGGCTAATATTTGTGTTTTTTCTGTTGCAGGTACGTGCAGTGACGTCGGGCAAAGGTGATCCAGCCACGAGAAGTGCAGATTCAAGCCAGGTGTTGGACAAAAGTTTAAAAAACCACCCAAAACACACTAAAATTACAAAAAATACCGGAAAATTGCAGTTTCTCGAAAATTTTTCTATGACAAATGAATACGTGCACTCGCTCAGTAACTAGAGCGCGGCGAGCCGCTTTTTATGATGTACTACACGGCTATATTCACTTTAAGTTGGAGTCAAGAAAAATATTTTATCGTTTTTTCCTTATACAAAATGTCGTTTTCGAGTGCAAAACGGTCAATAATTTGACTTTTTACTATCGAAACGACACTCTGCAACTGGGAAAACAACCGATGCGATAGACTACAATTTTAGAAATAAACAGAAGCTAAGAATTTGGAATACAGAATTTATAAAGCCGAAAATTAATGAAAATTTTATAAGTTTTTAAACAAAAAATGCTAAAAACGTTGAAAAGTCAAAATTTATGTATAAACGAAGGGTCGTAACAGAATACGATCGCTAAACGGACACCGAGACGCTTAATTTGATAGGTCGCACGCGACTGTATGTCAATAAAAATTTTTCAGTTTTTATCAAATGTATGGAGCGTTGTCAGGGCTTAGGTGGATTTTGAAGAAATGCAGTATTAGGTGGTCGGGCAATTTTTCACTTTTTGGCTAATATTTGTGTTTTTTCTGTTGCAGGTACGTGCAGTGACGTCGGGCAAAGGTGATCCAGCCACGAGAAGTGCAGATTCAAGCCAGGTGTTGGACAAAAGTTTAAAAAACCACCCAAAACACACTAAAATTATAAAAAATACCGGAAAATTGCAGTTTCTCGAAAATTCTTCTATGACAAGTGAATAGGTGCACTCGCTCAGTAACTAGAGCGCGGCGAGCCGCTTTTTATGATGTACTACACGGCTATATTCACTTTAAGTTGGAGTCAAGAAAAATATTTTATCGTTTTTTCCTTACACAAAATGTCGTTTTCGAGTGCAAAACGGTCAATAATTTGACTTTTTACTATCGAAACGACACTCTGCAACTGGGAAAACAACCGATGCGATAGACTACAATTTTAGAAATAAACAGAAGCTAAGAATTTGGAATACAGAATTTATAAAGCCGAAAATTAATGAAAATTTTATAAGTTTTTAAACAAAAAATGCTAAAAACGTTGAAAAGTCAAAATTTATGTATAAACGAAGGGTCGTAACAGAATACGATCGCTAAACGGACACCGAGACGCTTAATTTGATAGGTCGCACGCGACTGTATGTCAATAAAAATTTTTCAGTTTTTATCAAATGTATGGAGCGTTGTCAGGGCTTAGGTGGATTTTGAAGAAATGCAGTATTAGGTGGTCGGGCAATTTTTCACTTTTTGGCTAATATTTGTGTTTTTTCTGTTGCAGGTACGTGCAGTGACGTCGGGCAAAGGTGATCCAGCCACGAGAAGTGCAGATTCAAGCCAGGTGTTGGACAAAAGTTTAAAAAACCACCCAAAACACACTAAAATTACAAAAAATACCGGAAAATTGCAGTTTCTCGAAAATTTTTCTATGACAAATGAATACGTGCACTCGCTCAGTAACTAGAGCGCGGCGAGCCGCTTTTTATGATGTACTACACGGCTATATTCACTTTAAGTTGGAGTCAAGAAAAATATTTTATCGTTTTTTCCTTATACAAAATGTCGTTTTCGAGTGCAAAACGGTCAATAATTTGACTTTTTACTATCGAAACGACACTCTGCAACTGGGAAAACAACCGATGCGATAGACTACAATTTTAGAAATAAACAGAAGCTAAGAATTTGGAATACAGAATTTATAAAGCCGAAAATTAATGAAAATTTTATAAGTTTTTAAACAAAAAATGCTAAAAACGTTGAAAAGTCAAAATTTATGTATAAACGAAGGGTCGTAACAGAATACGATCGCTAAACGGACACCGAGACGCTTAATTTGATAGGTCGCACGCGACTGTATGTCAATAAAAATTTTTCAGTTTTTATCAAATGTATGGAGCGTTGTCAGGGCTTAGGTGGATTTTGAAGAAATGCAGTATTAGGTGGTCGGGCAATTTTTCACTTTTTGGCTAATATTTGTGTTTTTTCTGTTGCAGGTACGTGCAGTGACGTCGGGCAAAGGTGATCCAGCCACGAGAAGTGCAGATTCAAGCCAGGTGTTGGACAAAAGTTTAAAAAACCACCCAAAACACACTAAAATTATAAAAAATACCGGAAAATTGCAGTTTCTCGAAAATTCTTCTATGACAAGTGAATAGGTGCACTCGCTCAGTAACTAGAGCGCGGCGAGCCGCTTTTTATGATGTACTACACGGCTATATTCACTTTAAGTTGGAGTCAAGAAAAATATTTTATCGTTTTTTCCTTACACAAAATGTCGTTTTCGAGTGCAAAACGGTCAATAATTTGACTTTTTACTATCGAAACGACACTCTGCAACTGGGAAAACAACCGATGCGATAGACTACAATTTTAGAAATAAACAGAAGCTAAGAATTTGGAATACAGAATTTATAAAGCCGAAAATTAATGAAAATTTTATAAGTTTTTAAACAAAAAATGCTAAAAACGTTGAAAAGTCAAAATTTATGTATAAACGAAGGGTCGTAACAGAATACGATCGCTAAACGGACACCGAGACGCTTAATTTGATAGGTCGCACGCGACTGTATGTCAATAAAAATTTTTCAGTTTTTATCAAATGTATGGAGCGTTGTCAGGGCTTAGGTGGATTTTGAAGAAATGCAGTATTAGGTGGTCGGGCAATTTTTCACTTTTTGGCTAATATTTGTGTTTTTTCTGTTGCAGGTACGTGCAGTGACGTCGGGCAAAGGTGATCCAGCCACGAGAAGTGCAGATTCAAGCCAGGTGTTGGACAAAAGTTTAAAAAACCACCCAAAACACACTAAAATTACAAAAAATACCGGAAAATTGCAGTTTCTCGAAAATTTTTCTATGACAAATGAATACGTGCACTCGCTCAGTAACTAGAGCGCGGCGAGCCGCTTTTTATGATGTACTACACGGCTATATTCACTTTAAGTTGGAGTCAAGAAAAATATTTTATCGTTTTTTCCTTATACAAAATGTCGTTTTCGAGTGCAAAACGGTCAATAATTTGACTTTTTACTATCGAAACGACACTCTGCAACTGGGAAAACAACCGATGCGATAGACTACAATTTTAGAAATAAACAGAAGCTAAGAATTTGGAATACAGAATTTATAAAGCCGAAAATTAATGAAAATTTTATAAGTTTTTAAACAAAAAATGCTAAAAACGTTGAAAAGTCAAAATTTATGTATAAACGAAGGGTCGTAACAGAATACGATCGCTAAACGGACACCGAGACGCTTAATTTGATAGGTCGCACGCGACTGTATGTCAATAAAAATTTTTCAGTTTTTATCAAATGTATGGAGCGTTGTCAGGGCTTAGGTGGATTTTGAAGAAATGCAGTATTAGGTGGTCGGGCAATTTTTCACTTTTTGGCTAATATTTGTGTTTTTTCTGTTGCAGGTACGTGCAGTGACGTCGGGCAAAGGTGATCCAGCCACGAGAAGTGCAGATTCAAGCCAGGTGTTGGACAAAAGTTTAAAAAACCACCCAAAACACACTAAAATTACAAAAAATACCGGAAAATTGCAGTTTCTCGAAAATTTTTCTATGACAAATGAATACGTGCACTCGCTCAGTAACTAGAGCGCGGCGAGCCGCTTTTTATGATGTACTACACGGCTATATTCACTTTAAGTTGGAGTCAAGAAAAATATTTTATCGTTTTTTCCTTATACAAAATGTCGTTTTCGAGTGCAAAACGGTCAATAATTTGACTTTTTACTATCGAAACGACACTCTGCAACTGGGAAAACAACCGATGCGATAGACTACAATTTTAGAAATAAACAGAAGCTAAGAATTTGGAATACAGAATTTATAAAGCCGAAAATTAATGAAAATTTTATAAGTTTTTAAACAAAAAATGCTAAAAACGTTGAAAAGTCAAAATTTATGTATAAACGAAGGGTCGTAACAGAATACGATCGCTAAACGGACACCGAGACGCTTAATTTGATAGGTCGCACGCGACTGTATGTCAATAAAAATTTTTCAGTTTTTATCAAATGTATGGAGCGTTGTCAGGGCTTAGGTGGATTTTGAAGAAATGCAGTATTAGGTGGTCGGGCAATTTTTCACTTTTTGGCTAATATTTGTGTTTTTTCTGTTGCAGGTACGTGCAGTGACGTCGGGCAAAGGTGATCCAGCCACGAGAAGTGCAGATTCAAGCCAGGTGTTGGACAAAAGTTTAAAAAACCACCCAAAACACACTAAAATTACAAAAAATACCGGAAAATTGCAGTTTCTCGAAAATTTTTCTATGACAAATGAATACGTGCACTCGCTCAGTAACTAGAGCGCGGCGAGCCGCTTTTTATGATGTACTACACGGCTATATTCACTTTAAGTTGGAGTCAAGAAAAATATTTTATCGTTTTTTCCTTATACAAAATGTCGTTTTCGAGTGCAAAACGGTCAATAATTTGACTTTTTACTATCGAAACGACACTCTGCAACTGGGAAAACAACCGATGCGATAGACTACAATTTTAGAAATAAACAGAAGCTAAGAATTTGGAATACAGAATTTATAAAGCCGAAAATTAATGAAAATTTTATAAGTTTTTAAACAAAAAATGCTAAAAACGTTGAAAAGTCAAAATTTATGTATAAACGAAGGGTCGTAACAGAATACGATCGCTAAACGGACACCGAGACGCTTAATTTGATAGGTCGCACGCGACTGTATGTCAATAAAAATTTTTCAGTTTTTATCAAATGTATGGAGCGTTGTCAGGGCTTAGGTGGATTTTGAAGAAATGCAGTATTAGGTGGTCGGGCAATTTTTCACTTTTTGGCTAATATTTGTGTTTTTTCTGTTGCAGGTACGTGCAGTGACGTCGGGCAAAGGTGATCCAGCCACGAGAAGTGCAGATTCAAGCCAGGTGTTGGACAAAAGTTTAAAAAACCACCCAAAACACACTAAAATTACAAAAAATACCGGAAAATTGCAGTTTCTCGAAAATTTTTCTATGACAAATGAATACGTGCACTCGCTCAGTAACTAGAGCGCGGCGAGCCGCTTTTTATGATGTACTACACGGCTATATTCACTTTAAGTTGGAGTCAAGAAAAATATTTTATCGTTTTTTCCTTATACAAAATGTCGTTTTCGAGTGCAAAACGGTCAATAATTTGACTTTTTACTATCGAAACGACACTCTGCAACTGGGAAAACAACCGATGCGATAGACTACAATTTTAGAAATAAACAGAAGCTAAGAATTTGGAATACAGAATTTATAAAGCCGAAAATTAATGAAAATTTTATAAGTTTTTAAACAAAAAATGCTAAAAACGTTGAAAAGTCAAAATTTATGTATAAACGAAGGGTCGTAACAGAATACGATCGCTAAACGGACACCGAGACGCTTAATTTGATAGGTCGCACGCGACTGTATGTCAATAAAAATTTTTCAGTTTTTATCAAATGTATGGAGCGTTGTCAGGGCTTAGGTGGATTTTGAAGAAATGCAGTATTAGGTGGTCGGGCAATTTTTCACTTTTTGGCTAATATTTGTGTTTTTTCTGTTGCAGGTACGTGCAGTGACGTCGGGCAAAGGTGATCCAGCCACGAGAAGTGCAGATTCAAGCCAGGTGTTGGACAAAAGTTTAAAAAACCACCCAAAACACACTAAAATTATAAAAAATACCGGAAAATTGCAGTTTCTCGAAAATTCTTCTATGACAAGTGAATAGGTGCACTCGCTCAGTAACTAGAGCGCGGCGAGCCGCTTTTTATGATGTACTACACGGCTATATTCACTTTAAGTTGGAGTCAAGAAAAATATTTTATCGTTTTTTCCTTACACAAAATGTCGTTTTCGAGTGCAAAACGGTCAATAATTTGACTTTTTACTATCGAAACGACACTCTGCAACTGGGAAAACAACCGATGCGATAGACTACAATTTTAGAAATAAACAGAAGCTAAGAATTTGGAATACAGAATTTATAAAGCCGAAAATTAATGAAAATTTTATAAGTTTTTAAACAAAAAATGCTAAAAACGTTGAAAAGTCAAAATTTATGTATAAACGAAGGGTCGTAACAGAATACGATCGCTAAACGGACACCGAGACGCTTAATTTGATAGGTCGCACGCGACTGTATGTCAATAAAAATTTTTCAGTTTTTATCAAATGTATGGAGCGTTGTCAGGGCTTAGGTGGATTTTGAAGAAATGCAGTATTAGGTGGTCGGGCAATTTTTCACTTTTTGGCTAATATTTGTGTTTTTTCTGTTGCAGGTACGTGCAGTGACGTCGGGCAAAGGTGATCCAGCCACGAGAAGTGCAGATTCAAGCCAGGTGTTGGACAAAAGTTTAAAAAACCACCCAAAACACACTAAAATTACAAAAAATACCGGAAAATTGCAGTTTCTCGAAAATTTTTCTATGACAAATGAATACGTGCACTCGCTCAGTAACTAGAGCGCGGCGAGCCGCTTTTTATGATGTACTACACGGCTATATTCACTTTAAGTTGGAGTCAAGAAAAATATTTTATCGTTTTTTCCTTATACAAAATGTCGTTTTCGAGTGCAAAACGGTCAATAATTTGACTTTTTACTATCGAAACGACACTCTGCAACTGGGAAAACAACCGATGCGATAGACTACAATTTTAGAAATAAACAGAAGCTAAGAATTTGGAATACAGAATTTATAAAGCCGAAAATTAATGAAAATTTTATAAGTTTTTAAACAAAAAATGCTAAAAACGTTGAAAAGTCAAAATTTATGTATAAACGAAGGGTCGTAACAGAATACGATCGCTAAACGGACACCGAGACGCTTAATTTGATAGGTCGCACGCGACTGTATGTCAATAAAAATTTTTCAGTTTTTATCAAATGTATGGAGCGTTGTCAGGGCTTAGGTGGATTTTGAAGAAATGCAGTATTAGGTGGTCGGGCAATTTTTCACTTTTTGGCTAATATTTGTGTTTTTTCTGTTGCAGGTACGTGCAGTGACGTCGGGCAAAGGTGATCCAGCCACGAGAAGTGCAGATTCAAGCCAGGTGTTGGACAAAAGTTTAAAAAACCACCCAAAACACACTAAAATTACAAAAAATACCGGAAAATTGCAGTTTCTCGAAAATTTTTCTATGACAAATGAATACGTGCACTCGCTCAGTAACTAGAGCGCGGCGAGCCGCTTTTTATGATGTACTACACGGCTATATTCACTTTAAGTTGGAGTCAAGAAAAATATTTTATCGTTTTTTCCTTATACAAAATGTCGTTTTCGAGTGCAAAACGGTCAATAATTTGACTTTTTACTATCGAAACGACACTCTGCAACTGGGAAAACAACCGATGCGATAGACTACAATTTTAGAAATAAACAGAAGCTAAGAATTTGGAATACAGAATTTATAAAGCCGAAAATTAATGAAAATTTTATAAGTTTTTAAACAAAAAATGCTAAAAACGTTGAAAAGTCAAAATTTATGTATAAACGAAGGGTCGTAACAGAATACGATCGCTAAACGGACACCGAGACGCTTAATTTGATAGGTCGCACGCGACTGTATGTCAATAAAAATTTTTCAGTTTTTATCAAATGTATGGAGCGTTGTCAGGGCTTAGGTGGATTTTGAAGAAATGCAGTATTAGGTGGTCGGGCAATTTTTCACTTTTTGGCTAATATTTGTGTTTTTTCTGTTGCAGGTACGTGCAGTGACGTCGGGCAAAGGTGATCCAGCCACGAGAAGTGCAGATTCAAGCCAGGTGTTGGACAAAAGTTTAAAAAACCACCCAAAACACACTAAAATTACAAAAAATACCGGAAAATTGCAGTTTCTCGAAAATTTTTCTATGACAAATGAATACGTGCACTCGCTCAGTAACTAGAGCGCGGCGAGCCGCTTTTTATGATGTACTACACGGCTATATTCACTTTAAGTTGGAGTCAAGAAAAATATTTTATCGTTTTTTCCTTATACAAAATGTCGTTTTCGAGTGCAAAACGGTCAATAATTTGACTTTTTACTATCGAAACGACACTCTGCAACTGGGAAAACAACCGATGCGATAGACTACAATTTTAGAAATAAACAGAAGCTAAGAATTTGGAATACAGAATTTATAAAGCCGAAAATTAATGAAAATTTTATAAGTTTTTAAACAAAAAATGCTAAAAACGTTGAAAAGTCAAAATTTATGTATAAACGAAGGGTCGTAACAGAATACGATCGCTAAACGGACACCGAGACGCTTAATTTGATAGGTCGCACGCGACTGTATGTCAATAAAAATTTTTCAGTTTTTATCAAATGTATGGAGCGTTGTCAGGGCTTAGGTGGATTTTGAAGAAATGCAGTATTAGGTGGTCGGGCAATTTTTCACTTTTTGGCTAATATTTGTGTTTTTTCTGTTGCAGGTACGTGCAGTGACGTCGGGCAAAGGTGATCCAGCCACGAGAAGTGCAGATTCAAGCCAGGTGTTGGACAAAAGTTTAAAAAACCACCCAAAACACACTAAAATTACAAAAAATACCGGAAAATTGCAGTTTCTCGAAAATTTTTCTATGACAAATGAATACGTGCACTCGCTCAGTAACTAGAGCGCGGCGAGCCGCTTTTTATGATGTACTACACGGCTATATTCACTTTAAGTTGGAGTCAAGAAAAATATTTTATCGTTTTTTCCTTATACAAAATGTCGTTTTCGAGTGCAAAACGGTCAATAATTTGACTTTTTACTATCGAAACGACACTCTGCAACTGGGAAAACAACCGATGCGATAGACTACAATTTTAGAAATAAACAGAAGCTAAGAATTTGGAATACAGAATTTATAAAGCCGAAAATTAATGAAAATTTTATAAGTTTTTAAACAAAAAATGCTAAAAACGTTGAAAAGTCAAAATTTATGTATAAACGAAGGGTCGTAACAGAATACGATCGCTAAACGGACACCGAGACGCTTAATTTGATAGGTCGCACGCGACTGTATGTCAATAAAAATTTTTCAGTTTTTATCAAATGTATGGAGCGTTGTCAGGGCTTAGGTGGATTTTGAAGAAATGCAGTATTAGGTGGTCGGGCAATTTTTCACTTTTTGGCTAATATTTGTGTTTTTTCTGTTGCAGGTACGTGCAGTGACGTCGGGCAAAGGTGATCCAGCCACGAGAAGTGCAGATTCAAGCCAGGTGTTGGACAAAAGTTTAAAAAACCACCCAAAACACACTAAAATTATAAAAAATACCGGAAAATTGCAGTTTCTCGAAAATTCTTCTATGACAAGTGAATAGGTGCACTCGCTCAGTAACTAGAGCGCGGCGAGCCGCTTTTTATGATGTACTACACGGCTATATTCACTTTAAGTTGGAGTCAAGAAAAATATTTTATCGTTTTTTCCTTACACAAAATGTCGTTTTCGAGTGCAAAACGGTCAATAATTTGACTTTTTACTATCGAAACGACACTCTGCAACTGGGAAAACAACCGATGCGATAGACTACAATTTTAGAAATAAACAGAAGCTAAGAATTTGGAATACAGAATTTATAAAGCCGAAAATTAATGAAAATTTTATAAGTTTTTAAACAAAAAATGCTAAAAACGTTGAAAAGTCAAAATTTATGTATAAACGAAGGGTCGTAACAGAATACGATCGCTAAACGGACACCGAGACGCTTAATTTGATAGGTCGCACGCGACTGTATGTCAATAAAAATTTTTCAGTTTTTATCAAATGTATGGAGCGTTGTCAGGGCTTAGGTGGATTTTGAAGAAATGCAGTATTAGGTGGTCGGGCAATTTTTCACTTTTTGGCTAATATTTGTGTTTTTTCTGTTGCAGGTACGTGCAGTGACGTCGGGCAAAGGTGATCCAGCCACGAGAAGTGCAGATTCAAGCCAGGTGTTGGACAAAAGTTTAAAAAACCACCCAAAACACACTAAAATTACAAAAAATACCGGAAAATTGCAGTTTCTCGAAAATTTTTCTATGACAAATGAATACGTGCACTCGCTCAGTAACTAGAGCGCGGCAAGCCGCTTTTTATGATGTACTACACGGCTATATTCACTTTAAGTTGGAGTCAAGAAAAATATTTTATCGTTTTTTCCTTATACAAAATGTCGTTTTCGAGTGCAAAACGGTCAATAATTTGACTTTTTACTATCGAAACGACACTCTGCAACTGGGAAAACAACCGATGCGATAGACTACAATTTTAGAAATAAACAGAAGCTAAGAATTTGGAATACAGAATTTATAAAGCCGAAAATTAATGAAAATTTTATAAGTTTTTAAACAAAAAATGCTAAAAACGTTGAAAAGTCAAAATTTATGTATAAACGAAGGGTCGTAACAGAATACGATCGCTAAACGGACACCGAGACGCTTAATTTGATAGGTCGCACGCGACTGTATGTCAATAAAAATTTTTCAGTTTTTATCAAATGTATGGAGCGTTGTCAGGGCTTAGGTGGATTTTGAAGAAATGCAGTATTAGGTGGTCGGGCAATTTTTCACTTTTTGGCTAATATTTGTGTTTTTTCTGTTGCAGGTACGTGCAGTGACGTCGGGCAAAGGTGATCCAGCCACGAGAAGTGCAGATTCAAGCCAGGTGTTGGACAAAAGTTTAAAAAACCACCCAAAACACACTAAAATTACAAAAAATACCGGAAAATTGCAGTTTCTCGAAAATTTTTCTATGACAAATGAATACGTGCACTCGCTCAGTAACTAGAGCGCGGCGAGCCGCTTTTTATGATGTACTACACGGCTATATTCACTTTAAGTTGGAGTCAAGAAAAATATTTTATCGTTTTTTCCTTATACAAAATGTCGTTTTCGAGTGCAAAACGGTCAATAATTTGACTTTTTACTATCGAAACGACACTCTGCAACTGGGAAAACAACCGATGCGATAGACTACAATTTTAGAAATAAACAGAAGCTAAGAATTTGGAATACAGAATTTATAAAGCCGAAAATTAATGAAAATTTTATAAGTTTTTAAACAAAAAATGCTAAAAACGTTGAAAAGTCAAAATTTATGTATAAACGAAGGGTCGTAACAGAATACGATCGCTAAACGGACACCGAGACGCTTAATTTGATAGGTCGCACGCGACTGTATGTCAATAAAAATTTTTCAGTTTTTATCAAATGTATGGAGCGTTGTCAGGGCTTAGGTGGATTTTGAAGAAATGCAGTATTAGGTGGTCGGGCAATTTTTCACTTTTTGGCTAATATTTGTGTTTTTTCTGTTGCAGGTACGTGCAGTGACGTCGGGCAAAGGTGATCCAGCCACGAGAAGTGCAGATTCAAGCCAGGTGTTGGACAAAAGTTTAAAAAACCACCCAAAACACACTAAAATTACAAAAAATACCGGAAAATTGCAGTTTCTCGAAAATTTTTCTATGACAAATGAATACGTGCACTCGCTCAGTAACTAGAGCGCGGCGAGCCGCTTTTTATGATGTACTACACGGCTATATTCACTTTAAGTTGGAGTCAAGAAAAATATTTTATCGTTTTTTCCTTATACAAAATGTCGTTTTCGAGTGCAAAACGGTCAATAATTTGACTTTTTACTATCGAAACGACACTCTGCAACTGGGAAAACAACCGATGCGATAGACTACAATTTTAGAAATAAACAGAAGCTAAGAATTTGGAATACAGAATTTATAAAGCCGAAAATTAATGAAAATTTTATAAGTTTTTAAACAAAAAATGCTAAAAACGTTGAAAAGTCAAAATTTATGTATAAACGAAGGGTCGTAACAGAATACGATCGCTAAACGGACACCGAGACGCTTAATTTGATAGGTCGCACGCGACTGTATGTCAATAAAAATTTTTCAGTTTTTATCAAATGTATGGAGCGTTGTCAGGGCTTAGGTGGATTTTGAAGAAATGCAGTATTAGGTGGTCGGGCAATTTTTCACTTTTTGGCTAATATTTGTGTTTTTTCTGTTGCAGGTACGTGCAGTGACGTCGGGCAAAGGTGATCCAGCCACGAGAAGTGCAGATTCAAGCCAGGTGTTGGACAAAAGTTTAAAAAACCACCCAAAACACACTAAAATTACAAAAAATACCGGAAAATTGCAGTTTCTCGAAAATTTTTCTATGACAAATGAATACGTGCACTCGCTCAGTAACTAGAGCGCGGCGAGCCGCTTTTTATGATGTACTACACGGCTATATTCACTTTAAGTTGGAGTCAAGAAAAATATTTTATCGTTTTTTCCTTATACAAAATGTCGTTTTCGAGTGCAAAACGGTCAATAATTTGACTTTTTACTATCGAAACGACACTCTGCAACTGGGAAAACAACCGATGCGATAGACTACAATTTTAGAAATAAACAGAAGCTAAGAATTTGGAATACAGAATTTATAAAGCCGAAAATTAATGAAAATTTTATAAGTTTTTAAACAAAAAATGCTAAAAACGTTGAAAAGTCAAAATTTATGTATAAACGAAGGGTCGTAACAGAATACGATCGCTAAACGGACACCGAGACGCTTAATTTGATAGGTCGCACGCGACTGTATGTCAATAAAAATTTTTCAGTTTTTATCAAATGTATGGAGCGTTGTCAGGGCTTAGGTGGATTTTGAAGAAATGCAGTATTAGGTGGTCGGGCAATTTTTCACTTTTTGGCTAATATTTGTGTTTTTTCTGTTGCAGGTACGTGCAGTGACGTCGGGCAAAGGTGATCCAGCCACGAGAAGTGCAGATTCAAGCCAGGTGTTGGACAAAAGTTTAAAAAACCACCCAAAACACACTAAAATTATAAAAAATACCGGAAAATTGCAGTTTCTCGAAAATTCTTCTATGACAAGTGAATAGGTGCACTCGCTCAGTAACTAGAGCGCGGCGAGCCGCTTTTTATGATGTACTACACGGCTATATTCACTTTAAGTTGGAGTCAAGAAAAATATTTTATCGTTTTTTCCTTATACAAAATGTCGTTTTCGAGTGCAAAACGGTCAATAATTTGACTTTTTACTATCGAAACGACACTCTGCAACTGGGAAAACAACCGATGCGATAGACTACAATTTTAGAAATAAACAGAAGCTAAGAATTTGGAATACAGAATTTATAAAGCCGAAAATTAATGAAAATTTTATAAGTTTTTAAACAAAAAATGCTAAAAACGTTGAAAAGTCAAAATTTATGTATAAACGAAGGGTCGTAACAGAATACGATCGCTAAACGGACACCGAGACGCTTAATTTGATAGGTCGCACGCGACTGTATGTCAATAAAAATTTTTCAGTTTTTATCAAATGTATGGAGCGTTGTCAGGGCTTAGGTGGATTTTGAAGAAATGCAGTATTAGGTGGTCGGGCAATTTTTCACTTTTTGGCTAATATTTGTGTTTTTTCTGTTGCAGGTACGTGCAGTGACGTCGGGCAAAGGTGATCCAGCCACGAGAAGTGCAGATTCAAGCCAGGTGTTGGACAAAAGTTTAAAAAACCACCCAAAACACACTAAAATTACAAAAAATACCGGAAAATTGCAGTTTCTCGAAAATTTTTCTATGACAAATGAATACGTGCACTCGCTCAGTAACTAGAGCGCGGCGAGCCGCTTTTTATGATGTACTACACGGCTATATTCACTTTAAGTTGGAGTCAAGAAAAATATTTTATCGTTTTTTCCTTATACAAAATGTCGTTTTCGAGTGCAAAACGGTCAATAATTTGACTTTTTACTATCGAAACGACACTCTGCAACTGGGAAAACAACCGATGCGATAGACTACAATTTTAGAAATAAACAGAAGCTAAGAATTTGGAATACAGAATTTATAAAGCCGAAAATTAATGAAAATTTTATAAGTTTTTAAACAAAAAATGCTAAAAACGTTGAAAAGTCAAAATTTATGTATAAACGAAGGGTCGTAACAGAATACGATCGCTAAACGGACACCGAGACGCTTAATTTGATAGGTCGCACGCGACTGTATGTCAATAAAAATTTTTCAGTTTTTATCAAATGTATGGAGCGTTGTCAGGGCTTAGGTGGATTTTGAAGAAATGCAGTATTAGGTGGTCGGGCAATTTTTCACTTTTTGGCTAATATTTGTGTTTTTTCTGTTGCAGGTACGTGCAGTGACGTCGGGCAAAGGTGATCCAGCCACGAGAAGTGCAGATTCAAGCCAGGTGTTGGACAAAAGTTTAAAAAACCACCCAAAACACACTAAAATTACAAAAAATACCGGAAAATTGCAGTTTCTCGAAAATTTTTCTATGACAAATGAATACGTGCACTCGCTCAGTAACTAGAGCGCGGCGAGCCGCTTTTTATGATGTACTACACGGCTATATTCACTTTAAGTTGGAGTCAAGAAAAATATTTTATCGTTTTTTCCTTATACAAAATGTCGTTTTCGAGTGCAAAACGGTCAATAATTTGACTTTTTACTATCGAAACGACACTCTGCAACTGGGAAAACAACCGATGCGATAGACTACAATTTTAGAAATAAACAGAAGCTAAGAATTTGGAATACAGAATTTATAAAGCCGAAAATTAATGAAAATTTTATAAGTTTTTAAACAAAAAATGCTAAAAACGTTGAAAAGTCAAAATTTATGTATAAACGAAGGGTCGTAACAGAATACGATCGCTAAACGGACACCGAGACGCTTAATTTGATAGGTCGCACGCGACTGTATGTCAATAAAAATTTTTCAGTTTTTATCAAATGTATGGAGCGTTGTCAGGGCTTAGGTGGATTTTGAAGAAATGCAGTATTAGGTGGTCGGGCAATTTTTCACTTTTTGGCTAATATTTGTGTTTTTTCTGTTGCAGGTACGTGCAGTGACGTCGGGCAAAGGTGATCCAGCCACGAGAAGTGCAGATTCAAGCCAGGTGTTGGACAAAAGTTTAAAAAACCACCCAAAACACACTAAAATTACAAAAAATACCGGAAAATTGCAGTTTCTCGAAAATTTTTCTATGACAAATGAATACGTGCACTCGCTCAGTAACTAGAGCGCGGCGAGCCGCTTTTTATGATGTACTACACGGCTATATTCACTTTAAGTTGGAGTCAAGAAAAATATTTTATCGTTTTTTCCTTATACAAAATGTCGTTTTCGAGTGCAAAACGGTCAATAATTTGACTTTTTACTATCGAAACGACACTCTGCAACTGGGAAAACAACCGATGCGATAGACTACAATTTTAGAAATAAACAGAAGCTAAGAATTTGGAATACAGAATTTATAAAGCCGAAAATTAATGAAAATTTTATAAGTTTTTAAACAAAAAATGCTAAAAACGTTGAAAAGTCAAAATTTATGTATAAACGAAGGGTCGTAACAGAATACGATCGCTAAACGGACACCGAGACGCTTAATTTGATAGGTCGCACGCGACTGTATGTCAATAAAAATTTTTCAGTTTTTATCAAATGTATGGAGCGTTGTCAGGGCTTAGGTGGATTTTGAAGAAATGCAGTATTAGGTGGTCGGGCAATTTTTCACTTTTTGGCTAATATTTGTGTTTTTTCTGTTGCAGGTACGTGCAGTGACGTCGGGCAAAGGTGATCCAGCCACGAGAAGTGCAGATTCAAGCCAGGTGTTGGACAAAAGTTTAAAAAACCACCCAAAACACACTAAAATTACAAAAAATACCGGAAAATTGCAGTTTCTCGAAAATTTTTCTATGACAAATGAATACGTGCACTCGCTCAGTAACTAGAGCGCGGCGAGCCGCTTTTTATGATGTACTACACGGCTATATTCACTTTAAGTTGGAGTCAAGAAAAATATTTTATCGTTTTTTCCTTATACAAAATGTCGTTTTCGAGTGCAAAACGGTCAATAATTTGACTTTTTACTATCGAAACGACACTCTGCAACTGGGAAAACAACCGATGCGATAGACTACAATTTTAGAAATAAACAGAAGCTAAGAATTTGGAATACAGAATTTATAAAGCCGAAAATTAATGAAAATTTTATAAGTTTTTAAACAAAAAATGCTAAAAACGTTGAAAAGTCAAAATTTATGTATAAACGAAGGGTCGTAACAGAATACGATCGCTAAACGGACACCGAGACGCTTAATTTGATAGGTCGCACGCGACTGTATGTCAATAAAAATTTTTCAGTTTTTATCAAATGTATGGAGCGTTGTCAGGGCTTAGGTGGATTTTGAAGAAATGCAGTATTAGGTGGTCGGGCAATTTTTCACTTTTTGGCTAATATTTGTGTTTTTTCTGTTGCAGGTACGTGCAGTGACGTCGGGCAAAGGTGATCCAGCCACGAGAAGTGCAGATTCAAGCCAGGTGTTGGACAAAAGTTTAAAAAACCACCCAAAACACACTAAAATTACAAAAAATACCGGAAAATTGCAGTTTCTCGAAAATTTTTCTATGACAAATGAATACGTGCACTCGCTCAGTAACTAGAGCGCGGCGAGCCGCTTTTTATGATGTACTACACGGCTATATTCACTTTAAGTTGGAGTCAAGAAAAATATTTTATCGTTTTTTCCTTATACAAAATGTCGTTTTCGAGTGCAAAACGGTCAATAATTTGACTTTTTACTATCGAAACGACACTCTGCAACTGGGAAAACAACCGATGCGATAGACTACAATTTTAGAAATAAACAGAAGCTAAGAATTTGGAATACAGAATTTATAAAGCCGAAAATTAATGAAAATTTTATAAGTTTTTAAACAAAAAATGCTAAAAACGTTGAAAAGTCAAAATTTATGTATAAACGAAGGGTCGTAACAGAATACGATCGCTAAACGGACACCGAGACGCTTAATTTGATAGGTCGCACGCGACTGTATGTCAATAAAAATTTTTCAGTTTTTATCAAATGTATGGAGCGTTGTCAGGGCTTAGGTGGATTTTGAAGAAATGCAGTATTAGGTGGTCGGGCAATTTTTCACTTTTTGGCTAATATTTGTGTTTTTTCTGTTGCAGGTACGTGCAGTGACGTCGGGCAAAGGTGATCCAGCCACGAGAAGTGCAGATTCAAGCCAGGTGTTGGACAAAAGTTTAAAAAACCACCCAAAACACACTAAAATTATAAAAAATACCGGAAAATTGCAGTTTCTCGAAAATTCTTCTATGACAAGTGAATAGGTGCACTCGCTCAGTAACTAGAGCGCGGCGAGCCGCTTTTTATGATGTACTACACGGCTATATTCACTTTAAGTTGGAGTCAAGAAAAATATTTTATCGTTTTTTCCTTACACAAAATGTCGTTTTCGAGTGCAAAACGGTCAATAATTTGACTTTTTACTATCGAAACGACACTCTGCAACTGGGAAAACAACCGATGCGATAGACTACAATTTTAGAAATAAACAGAAGCTAAGAATTTGGAATACAGAATT
Organism: Electrophaes corylata; assembly: GCA_947095575.1. Taxonomy (NCBI): domain Eukaryota; kingdom Metazoa; phylum Arthropoda; class Insecta; order Lepidoptera; family Geometridae; genus Electrophaes; species Electrophaes corylata. Next base: position 186,794 of record OX352710.1, on the reverse strand, counting down.
TATAAAGCCGAAAATTAATGAAAATTTTATAAGTTTTTAAACAAAAAATGCTAAAAACGTTGAAAAGTCAAAATTTATGTATAAACGAAGGGTCGTAACAGAATACGATCGCTAAACGGACACCGAGACGCTTAATTTGATAGGTCGCACGCGACTGTATGTCAATAAAAATTTTTCAGTTTTTATCAAATGTATGGAGCGTTGTCAGGGCTTAGGTGGATTTTGAAGAAATGCAGTATTAGGTGGTCGGGCAATTTTTCACTTTTTGGCTAATATTTGTGTTTTTTCTGTTGCAGGTACGTGCAGTGACGTCGGGCAAAGGTGATCCAGCCACGAGAAGTGCAGATTCAAGCCAGGTGTTGGACAAAAGTTTAAAAAACCACCCAAAACACACTAAAATTACAAAAAATACCGGAAAATTGCAGTTTCTCGAAAATTTTTCTATGACAAATGAATACGTGCACTCGCTCAGTAACTAGAGCGCGGCGAGCCGCTTTTTATGATGTACTACACGGCTATATTCACTTTAAGTTGGAGTCAAGAAAAATATTTTATCGTTTTTTCCTTATACAAAATGTCGTTTTCGAGTGCAAAACGGTCAATAATTTGACTTTTTACTATCGAAACGACACTCTGCAACTGGGAAAACAACCGATGCGATAGACTACAATTTTAGAAATAAACAGAAGCTAAGAATTTGGAATACAGAATTTATAAAGCCGAAAATTAATGAAAATTTTATAAGTTTTTAAACAAAAAATGCTAAAAACGTTGAAAAGTCAAAATTTATGTATAAACGAAGGGTCGTAACAGAATACGATCGCTAAACGGACACCGAGACGCTTAATTTGATAGGTCGCACGCGACTGTATGTCAATAAAAATTTTTCAGTTTTTATCAAATGTATGGAGCGTTGTCAGGGCTTAGGTGGATTTTGAAGAAATGCAGTATTAGGTGGTCGGGCAATTTTTCACTTTTTGGCTAATATTTGTGTTTTTTCTGTTGCAGGTACGTGCAGTGACGTCGGGCAAAGGTGATCCAGCCACGAGAAGTGCAGATTCAAGCCAGGTGTTGGACAAAAGTTTAAAAAACCACCCAAAACACACTAAAATTATAAAAAATACCGGAAAATTGCAGTTTCTCGAAAATTCTTCTATGACAAGTGAATAGGTGCACTCGCTCAGTAACTAGAGCGCGGCGAGCCGCTTTTTATGATGTACTACACGGCTATATTCACTTTAAGTTGGAGTCAAGAAAAATATTTTATCGTTTTTTCCTTACACAAAATGTCGTTTTCGAGTGCAAAACGGTCAATAATTTGACTTTTTACTATCGAAACGACACTCTGCAACTGGGAAAACAACCGATGCGATAGACTACAATTTTAGAAATAAACAGAAGCTAAGAATTTGGAATACAGAATTTATAAAGCCGAAAATTAATGAAAATTTTATAAGTTTTTAAACAAAAAATGCTAAAAACGTTGAAAAGTCAAAATTTATGTATAAACGAAGGGTCGTAACAGAATACGATCGCTAAACGGACACCGAGACGCTTAATTTGATAGGTCGCACGCGACTGTATGTCAATAAAAATTTTTCAGTTTTTATCAAATGTATGGAGCGTTGTCAGGGCTTAGGTGGATTTTGAAGAAATGCAGTATTAGGTGGTCGGGCAATTTTTCACTTTTTGGCTAATATTTGTGTTTTTTCTGTTGCAGGTACGTGCAGTGACGTCGGGCAAAGGTGATCCAGCCACGAGAAGTGCAGATTCAAGCCAGGTGTTGGACAAAAGTTTAAAAAACCACCCAAAACACACTAAAATTACAAAAAATACCGGAAAATTGCAGTTTCTCGAAAATTTTTCTATGACAAATGAATACGTGCACTCGCTCAGTAACTAGAGCGCGGCGAGCCGCTTTTTATGATGTACTACACGGCTATATTCACTTTAAGTTGGAGTCAAGAAAAATATTTTATCGTTTTTTCCTTATACAAAATGTCGTTTTCGAGTGCAAAACGGTCAATAATTTGACTTTTTACTATCGAAACGACACTCTGCAACTGGGAAAACAACCGATGCGATAGACTACAATTTTAGAAATAAACAGAAGCTAAGAATTTGGAATACAGAATTTATAAAGCCGAAAATTAATGAAAATTTTATAAGTTTTTAAACAAAAAATGCTAAAAACGTTGAAAAGTCAAAATTTATGTATAAACGAAGGGTCGTAACAGAATACGATCGCTAAACGGACACCGAGACGCTTAATTTGATAGGTCGCACGCGACTGTATGTCAATAAAAATTTTTCAGTTTTTATCAAATGTATGGAGCGTTGTCAGGGCTTAGGTGGATTTTGAAGAAATGCAGTATTAGGTGGTCGGGCAATTTTTCACTTTTTGGCTAATATTTGTGTTTTTTCTGTTGCAGGTACGTGCAGTGACGTCGGGCAAAGGTGATCCAGCCACGAGAAGTGCAGATTCAAGCCAGGTGTTGGACAAAAGTTTAAAAAACCACCCAAAACACACTAAAATTACAAAAAATACCGGAAAATTGCAGTTTCTCGAAAATTTTTCTATGACAAATGAATACGTGCACTCGCTCAGTAACTAGAGCGCGGCGAGCCGCTTTTTATGATGTACTACACGGCTATATTCACTTTAAGTTGGAGTCAAGAAAAATATTTTATCGTTTTTTCCTTATACAAAATGTCGTTTTCGAGTGCAAAACGGTCAATAATTTGACTTTTTACTATCGAAACGACACTCTGCAACTGGGAAAACAACCGATGCGATAGACTACAATTTTAGAAATAAACAGAAGCTAAGAATTTGGAATACAGAATTTATAAAGCCGAAAATTAATGAAAATTTTATAAGTTTTTAAACAAAAAATGCTAAAAACGTTGAAAAGTCAAAATTTATGTATAAACGAAGGGTCGTAACAGAATACGATCGCTAAACGGACACCGAGACGCTTAATTTGATAGGTCGCACGCGACTGTATGTCAATAAAAATTTTTCAGTTTTTATCAAATGTATGGAGCGTTGTCAGGGCTTAGGTGGATTTTGAAGAAATGCAGTATTAGGTGGTCGGGCAATTTTTCACTTTTTGGCTAATATTTGTGTTTTTTCTGTTGCAGGTACGTGCAGTGACGTCGGGCAAAGGTGATCCAGCCACGAGAAGTGCAGATTCAAGCCAGGTGTTGGACAAAAGTTTAAAAAACCACCCAAAACACACTAAAATTACAAAAAATACCGGAAAATTGCAGTTTCTCGAAAATTTTTCTATGACAAATGAATACGTGCACTCGCTCAGTAACTAGAGCGCGGCGAGCCGCTTTTTATGATGTACTACACGGCTATATTCACTTTAAGTTGGAGTCAAGAAAAATATTTTATCGTTTTTTCCTTATACAAAATGTCGTTTTCGAGTGCAAAACGGTCAATAATTTGACTTTTTACTATCGAAACGACACTCTGCAACTGGGAAAACAACCGATGCGATAGACTACAATTTTAGAAATAAACAGAAGCTAAGAATTTGGAATACAGAATTTATAAAGCCGAAAATTAATGAAAATTTTATAAGTTTTTAAACAAAAAATGCTAAAAACGTTGAAAAGTCAAAATTTATGTATAAACGAAGGGTCGTAACAGAATACGATCGCTAAACGGACACCGAGACGCTTAATTTGATAGGTCGCACGCGACTGTATGTCAATAAAAATTTTTCAGTTTTTATCAAATGTATGGAGCGTTGTCAGGGCTTAGGTGGATTTTGAAGAAATGCAGTATTAGGTGGTCGGGCAATTTTTCACTTTTTGGCTAATATTTGTGTTTTTTCTGTTGCAGGTACGTGCAGTGACGTCGGGCAAAGGTGATCCAGCCACGAGAAGTGCAGATTCAAGCCAGGTGTTGGACAAAAGTTTAAAAAACCACCCAAAACACACTAAAATTACAAAAAATACCGGAAAATTGCAGTTTCTCGAAAATTTTTCTATGACAAATGAATACGTGCACTCGCTCAGTAACTAGAGCGCGGCGAGCCGCTTTTTATGATGTACTACACGGCTATATTCACTTTAAGTTGGAGTCAAGAAAAATATTTTATCGTTTTTTCCTTATACAAAATGTCGTTTTCGAGTGCAAAACGGTCAATAATTTGACTTTTTACTATCGAAACGACACTCTGCAACTGGGAAAACAACCGATGCGATAGACTACAATTTTAGAAATAAACAGAAGCTAAGAATTTGGAATACAGAATTTATAAAGCCGAAAATTAATGAAAATTTTATAAGTTTTTAAACAAAAAATGCTAAAAACGTTGAAAAGTCAAAATTTATGTATAAACGAAGGGTCGTAACAGAATACGATCGCTAAACGGACACCGAGACGCTTAATTTGATAGGTCGCACGCGACTGTATGTCAATAAAAATTTTTCAGTTTTTATCAAATGTATGGAGCGTTGTCAGGGCTTAGGTGGATTTTGAAGAAATGCAGTATTAGGTGGTCGGGCAATTTTTCACTTTTTGGCTAATATTTGTGTTTTTTCTGTTGCAGGTACGTGCAGTGACGTCGGGCAAAGGTGATCCAGCCACGAGAAGTGCAGATTCAAGCCAGGTGTTGGACAAAAGTTTAAAAAACCACCCAAAACACACTAAAATTATAAAAAATACCGGAAAATTGCAGTTTCTCGAAAATTCTTCTATGACAAGTGAATAGGTGCACTCGCTCAGTAACTAGAGCGCGGCGAGCCGCTTTTTATGATGTACTACACGGCTATATTCACTTTAAGTTGGAGTCAAGAAAAATATTTTATCGTTTTTTCCTTACACAAAATGTCGTTTTCGAGTGCAAAACGGTCAATAATTTGACTTTTTACTATCGAAACGACACTCTGCAACTGGGAAAACAACCGATGCGATAGACTACAATTTTAGAAATAAACAGAAGCTAAGAATTTGGAATACAGAATTTATAAAGCCGAAAATTAATGAAAATTTTATAAGTTTTTAAACAAAAAATGCTAAAAACGTTGAAAAGTCAAAATTTATGTATAAACGAAGGGTCGTAACAGAATACGATCGCTAAACGGACACCGAGACGCTTAATTTGATAGGTCGCACGCGACTGTATGTCAATAAAAATTTTTCAGTTTTTATCAAATGTATGGAGCGTTGTCAGGGCTTAGGTGGATTTTGAAGAAATGCAGTATTAGGTGGTCGGGCAATTTTTCACTTTTTGGCTAATATTTGTGTTTTTTCTGTTGCAGGTACGTGCAGTGACGTCGGGCAAAGGTGATCCAGCCACGAGAAGTGCAGATTCAAGCCAGGTGTTGGACAAAAGTTTAAAAAACCACCCAAAACACACTAAAATTACAAAAAATACCGGAAAATTGCAGTTTCTCGAAAATTTTTCTATGACAAATGAATACGTGCACTCGCTCAGTAACTAGAGCGCGGCGAGCCGCTTTTTATGATGTACTACACGGCTATATTCACTTTAAGTTGGAGTCAAGAAAAATATTTTATCGTTTTTTCCTTATACAAAATGTCGTTTTCGAGTGCAAAACGGTCAATAATTTGACTTTTTACTATCGAAACGACACTCTGCAACTGGGAAAACAACCGATGCGATAGACTACAATTTTAGAAATAAACAGAAGCTAAGAATTTGGAATACAGAATTTATAAAGCCGAAAATTAATGAAAATTTTATAAGTTTTTAAACAAAAAATGCTAAAAACGTTGAAAAGTCAAAATTTATGTATAAACGAAGGGTCGTAACAGAATACGATCGCTAAACGGACACCGAGACGCTTAATTTGATAGGTCGCACGCGACTGTATGTCAATAAAAATTTTTCAGTTTTTATCAAATGTATGGAGCGTTGTCAGGGCTTAGGTGGATTTTGAAGAAATGCAGTATTAGGTGGTCGGGCAATTTTTCACTTTTTGGCTAATATTTGTGTTTTTTCTGTTGCAGGTACGTGCAGTGACGTCGGGCAAAGGTGATCCAGCCACGAGAAGTGCAGATTCAAGCCAGGTGTTGGACAAAAGTTTAAAAAACCACCCAAAACACACTAAAATTACAAAAAATACCGGAAAATTGCAGTTTCTCGAAAATTTTTCTATGACAAATGAATACGTGCACTCGCTCAGTAACTAGAGCGCGGCGAGCCGCTTTTTATGATGTACTACACGGCTATATTCACTTTAAGTTGGAGTCAAGAAAAATATTTTATCGTTTTTTCCTTATACAAAATGTCGTTTTCGAGTGCAAAACGGTCAATAATTTGACTTTTTACTATCGAAACGACACTCTGCAACTGGGAAAACAACCGATGCGATAGACTACAATTTTAGAAATAAACAGAAGCTAAGAATTTGGAATACAGAATTTATAAAGCCGAAAATTAATGAAAATTTTATAAGTTTTTAAACAAAAAATGCTAAAAACGTTGAAAAGTCAAAATTTATGTATAAACGAAGGGTCGTAACAGAATACGATCGCTAAACGGACACCGAGACGCTTAATTTGATAGGTCGCACGCGACTGTATGTCAATAAAAATTTTTCAGTTTTTATCAAATGTATGGAGCGTTGTCAGGGCTTAGGTGGATTTTGAAGAAATGCAGTATTAGGTGGTCGGGCAATTTTTCACTTTTTGGCTAATATTTGTGTTTTTTCTGTTGCAGGTACGTGCAGTGACGTCGGGCAAAGGTGATCCAGCCACGAGAAGTGCAGATTCAAGCCAGGTGTTGGACAAAAGTTTAAAAAACCACCCAAAACACACTAAAATTACAAAAAATACCGGAAAATTGCAGTTTCTCGAAAATTTTTCTATGACAAATGAATACGTGCACTCGCTCAGTAACTAGAGCGCGGCGAGCCGCTTTTTATGATGTACTACACGGCTATATTCACTTTAAGTTGGAGTCAAGAAAAATATTTTATCGTTTTTTCCTTATACAAAATGTCGTTTTCGAGTGCAAAACGGTCAATAATTTGACTTTTTACTATCGAAACGACACTCTGCAACTGGGAAAACAACCGATGCGATAGACTACAATTTTAGAAATAAACAGAAGCTAAGAATTTGGAATACAGAATTTATAAAGCCGAAAATTAATGAAAATTTTATAAGTTTTTAAACAAAAAATGCTAAAAACGTTGAAAAGTCAAAATTTATGTATAAACGAAGGGTCGTAACAGAATACGATCGCTAAACGGACACCGAGACGCTTAATTTGATAGGTCGCACGCGACTGTATGTCAATAAAAATTTTTCAGTTTTTATCAAATGTATGGAGCGTTGTCAGGGCTTAGGTGGATTTTGAAGAAATGCAGTATTAGGTGGTCGGGCAATTTTTCACTTTTTGGCTAATATTTGTGTTTTTTCTGTTGCAGGTACGTGCAGTGACGTCGGGCAAAGGTGATCCAGCCACGAGAAGTGCAGATTCAAGCCAGGTGTTGGACAAAAGTTTAAAAAACCACCCAAAACACACTAAAATTACAAAAAATACCGGAAAATTGCAGTTTCTCGAAAATTTTTCTATGACAAATGAATACGTGCACTCGCTCAGTAACTAGAGCGCGGCGAGCCGCTTTTTATGATGTACTACACGGCTATATTCACTTTAAGTTGGAGTCAAGAAAAATATTTTATCGTTTTTTCCTTATACAAAATGTCGTTTTCGAGTGCAAAACGGTCAATAATTTGACTTTTTACTATCGAAACGACACTCTGCAACTGGGAAAACAACCGATGCGATAGACTACAATTTTAGAAATAAACAGAAGCTAAGAATTTGGAATACAGAATTTATAAAGCCGAAAATTAATGAAAATTTTATAAGTTTTTAAACAAAAAATGCTAAAAACGTTGAAAAGTCAAAATTTATGTATAAACGAAGGGTCGTAACAGAATACGATCGCTAAACGGACACCGAGACGCTTAATTTGATAGGTCGCACGCGACTGTATGTCAATAAAAATTTTTCAGTTTTTATCAAATGTATGGAGCGTTGTCAGGGCTTAGGTGGATTTTGAAGAAATGCAGTATTAGGTGGTCGGGCAATTTTTCACTTTTTGGCTAATATTTGTGTTTTTTCTGTTGCAGGTACGTGCAGTGACGTCGGGCAAAGGTGATCCAGCCACGAGAAGTGCAGATTCAAGCCAGGTGTTGGACAAAAGTTTAAAAAACCACCCAAAACACACTAAAATTATAAAAAATACCGGAAAATTGCAGTTTCTCGAAAATTCTTCTATGACAAGTGAATAGGTGCACTCGCTCAGTAACTAGAGCGCGGCGAGCCGCTTTTTATGATGTACTACACGGCTATATTCACTTTAAGTTGGAGTCAAGAAAAATATTTTATCGTTTTTTCCTTACACAAAATGTCGTTTTCGAGTGCAAAACGGTCAATAATTTGACTTTTTACTATCGAAACGACACTCTGCAACTGGGAAAACAACCGATGCGATAGACTACAATTTTAGAAATAAACAGAAGCTAAGAATTTGGAATACAGAATTTATAAAGCCGAAAATTAATGAAAATTTTATAAGTTTTTAAACAAAAAATGCTAAAAACGTTGAAAAGTCAAAATTTATGTATAAACGAAGGGTCGTAACAGAATACGATCGCTAAACGGACACCGAGACGCTTAATTTGATAGGTCGCACGCGACTGTATGTCAATAAAAATTTTTCAGTTTTTATCAAATGTATGGAGCGTTGTCAGGGCTTAGGTGGATTTTGAAGAAATGCAGTATTAGGTGGTCGGGCAATTTTTCACTTTTTGGCTAATATTTGTGTTTTTTCTGTTGCAGGTACGTGCAGTGACGTCGGGCAAAGGTGATCCAGCCACGAGAAGTGCAGATTCAAGCCAGGTGTTGGACAAAAGTTTAAAAAACCACCCAAAACACACTAAAATTACAAAAAATACCGGAAAATTGCAGTTTCTCGAAAATTTTTCTATGACAAATGAATACGTGCACTCGCTCAGTAACTAGAGCGCGGCGAGCCGCTTTTTATGATGTACTACACGGCTATATTCACTTTAAGTTGGAGTCAAGAAAAATATTTTATCGTTTTTTCCTTATACAAAATGTCGTTTTCGAGTGCAAAACGGTCAATAATTTGACTTTTTACTATCGAAACGACACTCTGCAACTGGGAAAACAACCGATGCGATAGACTACAATTTTAGAAATAAACAGAAGCTAAGAATTTGGAATACAGAATTTATAAAGCCGAAAATTAATGAAAATTTTATAAGTTTTTAAACAAAAAATGCTAAAAACGTTGAAAAGTCAAAATTTATGTATAAACGAAGGGTCGTAACAGAATACGATCGCTAAACGGACACCGAGACGCTTAATTTGATAGGTCGCACGCGACTGTATGTCAATAAAAATTTTTCAGTTTTTATCAAATGTATGGAGCGTTGTCAGGGCTTAGGTGGATTTTGAAGAAATGCAGTATTAGGTGGTCGGGCAATTTTTCACTTTTTGGCTAATATTTGTGTTTTTTCTGTTGCAGGTACGTGCAGTGACGTCGGGCAAAGGTGATCCAGCCACGAGAAGTGCAGATTCAAGCCAGGTGTTGGACAAAAGTTTAAAAAACCACCCAAAACACACTAAAATTACAAAAAATACCGGAAAATTGCAGTTTCTCGAAAATTTTTCTATGACAAATGAATACGTGCACTCGCTCAGTAACTAGAGCGCGGCGAGCCGCTTTTTATGATGTACTACACGGCTATATTCACTTTAAGTTGGAGTCAAGAAAAATATTTTATCGTTTTTTCCTTATACAAAATGTCGTTTTCGAGTGCAAAACGGTCAATAATTTGACTTTTTACTATCGAAACGACACTCTGCAACTGGGAAAACAACCGATGCGATAGACTACAATTTTAGAAATAAACAGAAGCTAAGAATTTGGAATACAGAATTTATAAAGCCGAAAATTAATGAAAATTTTATAAGTTTTTAAACAAAAAATGCTAAAAACGTTGAAAAGTCAAAATTTATGTATAAACGAAGGGTCGTAACAGAATACGATCGCTAAACGGACACCGAGACGCTTAATTTGATAGGTCGCACGCGACTGTATGTCAATAAAAATTTTTCAGTTTTTATCAAATGTATGGAGCGTTGTCAGGGCTTAGGTGGATTTTGAAGAAATGCAGTATTAGGTGGTCGGGCAATTTTTCACTTTTTGGCTAATATTTGTGTTTTTTCTGTTGCAGGTACGTGCAGTGACGTCGGGCAAAGGTGATCCAGCCACGAGAAGTGCAGATTCAAGCCAGGTGTTGGACAAAAGTTTAAAAAACCACCCAAAACACACTAAAATTACAAAAAATACCGGAAAATTGCAGTTTCTCGAAAATTTTTCTATGACAAATGAATACGTGCACTCGCTCAGTAACTAGAGCGCGGCGAGCCGCTTTTTATGATGTACTACACGGCTATATTCACTTTAAGTTGGAGTCAAGAAAAATATTTTATCGTTTTTTCCTTATACAAAATGTCGTTTTCGAGTGCAAAACGGTCAATAATTTGACTTTTTACTATCGAAACGACACTCTGCAACTGGGAAAACAACCGATGCGATAGACTACAATTTTAGAAATAAACAGAAGCTAAGAATTTGGAATACAGAATTTATAAAGCCGAAAATTAATGAAAATTTTATAAGTTTTTAAACAAAAAATGCTAAAAACGTTGAAAAGTCAAAATTTATGTATAAACGAAGGGTCGTAACAGAATACGATCGCTAAACGGACACCGAGACGCTTAATTTGATAGGTCGCACGCGACTGTATGTCAATAAAAATTTTTCAGTTTTTATCAAATGTATGGAGCGTTGTCAGGGCTTAGGTGGATTTTGAAGAAATGCAGTATTAGGTGGTCGGGCAATTTTTCACTTTTTGGCTAATATTTGTGTTTTTTCTGTTGCAGGTACGTGCAGTGACGTCGGGCAAAGGTGATCCAGCCACGAGAAGTGCAGATTCAAGCCAGGTGTTGGACAAAAGTTTAAAAAACCACCCAAAACACACTAAAATTACAAAAAATACCGGAAAATTGCAGTTTCTCGAAAATTTTTCTATGACAAATGAATACGTGCACTCGCTCAGTAACTAGAGCGCGGCGAGCCGCTTTTTATGATGTACTACACGGCTATATTCACTTTAAGTTGGAGTCAAGAAAAATATTTTATCGTTTTTTCCTTATACAAAATGTCGTTTTCGAGTGCAAAACGGTCAATAATTTGACTTTTTACTATCGAAACGACACTCTGCAACTGGGAAAACAACCGATGCGATAGACTACAATTTTAGAAATAAACAGAAGCTAAGAATTTGGAATACAGAATTTATAAAGCCGAAAATTAATGAAAATTTTATAAGTTTTTAAACAAAAAATGCTAAAAACGTTGAAAAGTCAAAATTTATGTATAAACGAAGGGTCGTAACAGAATACGATCGCTAAACGGACACCGAGACGCTTAATTTGATAGGTCGCACGCGACTGTATGTCAATAAAAATTTTTCAGTTTTTATCAAATGTATGGAGCGTTGTCAGGGCTTAGGTGGATTTTGAAGAAATGCAGTATTAGGTGGTCGGGCAATTTTTCACTTTTTGGCTAATATTTGTGTTTTTTCTGTTGCAGGTACGTGCAGTGACGTCGGGCAAAGGTGATCCAGCCACGAGAAGTGCAGATTCAAGCCAGGTGTTGGACAAAAGTTTAAAAAACCACCCAAAACACACTAAAATTATAAAAAATACCGGAAAATTGCAGTTTCTCGAAAATTCTTCTATGACAAGTGAATAGGTGCACTCGCTCAGTAACTAGAGCGCGGCGAGCCGCTTTTTATGATGTACTACACGGCTATATTCACTTTAAGTTGGAGTCAAGAAAAATATTTTATCGTTTTTTCCTTACACAAAATGTCGTTTTCGAGTGCAAAACGGTCAATAATTTGACTTTTTACTATCGAAACGACACTCTGCAACTGGGAAAACAACCGATGCGATAGACTACAATTTTAGAAATAAACAGAAGCTAAGAATTTGGAATACAGAATTTATAAAGCCGAAAATTAATGAAAATTTTATAAGTTTTTAAACAAAAAATGCTAAAAACGTTGAAAAGTCAAAATTTATGTATAAACGAAGGGTCGTAACAGAATACGATCGCTAAACGGACACCGAGACGCTTAATTTGATAGGTCGCACGCGACTGTATGTCAATAAAAATTTTTCAGTTTTTATCAAATGTATGGAGCGTTGTCAGGGCTTAGGTGGATTTTGAAGAAATGCAGTATTAGGTGGTCGGGCAATTTTTCACTTTTTGGCTAATATTTGTGTTTTTTCTGTTGCAGGTACGTGCAGTGACGTCGGGCAAAGGTGATCCAGCCACGAGAAGTGCAGATTCAAGCCAGGTGTTGGACAAAAGTTTAAAAAACCACCCAAAACACACTAAAATTACAAAAAATACCGGAAAATTGCAGTTTCTCGAAAATTTTTCTATGACAAATGAATACGTGCACTCGCTCAGTAACTAGAGCGCGGCGAGCCGCTTTTTATGATGTACTACACGGCTATATTCACTTTAAGTTGGAGTCAAGAAAAATATTTTATCGTTTTTTCCTTATACAAAATGTCGTTTTCGAGTGCAAAACGGTCAATAATTTGACTTTTTACTATCGAAACGACACTCTGCAACTGGGAAAACAACCGATGCGATAGACTACAATTTTAGAAATAAACAGAAGCTAAGAATTTGGAATACAGAATTTATAAAGCCGAAAATTAATGAAAATTTTATAAGTTTTTAAACAAAAAATGCTAAAAACGTTGAAAAGTCAAAATTTATGTATAAACGAAGGGTCGTAACAGAATACGATCGCTAAACGGACACCGAGACGCTTAATTTGATAGGTCGCACGCGACTGTATGTCAATAAAAATTTTTCAGTTTTTATCAAATGTATGGAGCGTTGTCAGGGCTTAGGTGGATTTTGAAGAAATGCAGTATTAGGTGGTCGGGCAATTTTTCACTTTTTGGCTAATATTTGTGTTTTTTCTGTTGCAGGTACGTGCAGTGACGTCGGGCAAAGGTGATCCAGCCACGAGAAGTGCAGATTCAAGCCAGGTGTTGGACAAAAGTTTAAAAAACCACCCAAAACACACTAAAATTACAAAAAATACCGGAAAATTGCAGTTTCTCGAAAATTTTTCTATGACAAATGAATACGTGCACTCGCTCAGTAACTAGAGCGCGGCGAGCCGCTTTTTATGATGTACTACACGGCTATATTCACTTTAAGTTGGAGTCAAGAAAAATATTTTATCGTTTTTTCCTTATACAAAATGTCGTTTTCGAGTGCAAAACGGTCAATAATTTGACTTTTTACTATCGAAACGACACTCTGCAACTGGGAAAACAACCGATGCGATAGACTACAATTTTAGAAATAAACAGAAGCTAAGAATTTGGAATACAGAATTTATAAAGCCGAAAATTAATGAAAATTTTATAAGTTTTTAAACAAAAAATGCTAAAAACGTTGAAAAGTCAAAATTTATGTATAAACGAAGGGTCGTAACAGAATACGATCGCTAAACGGACACCGAGACGCTTAATTTGATAGGTCGCACGCGACTGTATGTCAATAAAAATTTTTCAGTTTTTATCAAATGTATGGAGCGTTGTCAGGGCTTAGGTGGATTTTGAAGAAATGCAGTATTAGGTGGTCGGGCAATTTTTCACTTTTTGGCTAATATTTGTGTTTTTTCTGTTGCAGGTACGTGCAGTGACGTCGGGCAAAGGTGATCCAGCCACGAGAAGTGCAGATTCAAGCCAGGTGTTGGACAAAAGTTTAAAAAACCACCCAAAACACACTAAAATTACAAAAAATACCGGAAAATTGCAGTTTCTCGAAAATTTTTCTATGACAAATGAATACGTGCACTCGCTCAGTAACTAGAGCGCGGCGAGCCGCTTTTTATGATGTACTACACGGCTATATTCACTTTAAGTTGGAGTCAAGAAAAATATTTTATCGTTTTTTCCTTATACAAAATGTCGTTTTCGAGTGCAAAACGGTCAATAATTTGACTTTTTACTATCGAAACGACACTCTGCAACTGGGAAAACAACCGATGCGATAGACTACAATTTTAGAAATAAACAGAAGCTAAGAATTTGGAATACAGAATTTATAAAGCCGAAAATTAATGAAAATTTTATAAGTTTTTAAACAAAAAATGCTAAAAACGTTGAAAAGTCAAAATTTATGTATAAACGAAGGGTCGTAACAGAATACGATCGCTAAACGGACACCGAGACGCTTAATTTGATAGGTCGCACGCGACTGTATGTCAATAAAAATTTTTCAGTTTTTATCAAATGTATGGAGCGTTGTCAGGGCTTAGGTGGATTTTGAAGAAATGCAGTATTAGGTGGTCGGGCAATTTTTCACTTTTTGGCTAATATTTGTGTTTTTTCTGTTGCAGGTACGTGCAGTGACGTCGGGCAAAGGTGATCCAGCCACGAGAAGTGCAGATTCAAGCCAGGTGTTGGACAAAAGTTTAAAAAACCACCCAAAACACACTAAAATTACAAAAAATACCGGAAAATTGCAGTTTCTCGAAAATTTTTCTATGACAAATGAATACGTGCACTCGCTCAGTAACTAGAGCGCGGCGAGCCGCTTTTTATGATGTACTACACGGCTATATTCACTTTAAGTTGGAGTCAAGAAAAATATTTTATCGTTTTTTCCTTATACAAAATGTCGTTTTCGAGTGCAAAACGGTCAATAATTTGACTTTTTACTATCGAAACGACACTCTGCAACTGGGAAAACAACCGATGCGATAGACTACAATTTTAGAAATAAACAGAAGCTAAGAATTTGGAATACAGAATTTATAAAGCCGAAAATTAATGAAAATTTTATAAGTTTTTAAACAAAAAATGCTAAAAACGTTGAAAAGTCAAAATTTATGTATAAACGAAGGGTCGTAACAGAATACGATCGCTAAACGGACACCGAGACGCTTAATTTGATAGGTCGCACGCGACTGTATGTCAATAAAAATTTTTCAGTTTTTATCAAATGTATGGAGCGTTGTCAGGGCTTAGGTGGATTTTGAAGAAATGCAGTATTAGGTGGTCGGGCAATTTTTCACTTTTTGGCTAATATTTGTGTTTTTTCTGTTGCAGGTACGTGCAGTGACGTCGGGCAAAGGTGATCCAGCCACGAGAAGTGCAGATTCAAGCCAGGTGTTGGACAAAAGTTTAAAAAACCACCCAAAACACACTAAAATTATAAAAAATACCGGAAAATTGCAGTTTCTCGAAAATTCTTCTATGACAAGTGAATAGGTGCACTCGCTCAGTAACTAGAGCGCGGCGAGCCGCTTTTTATGATGTACTACACGGCTATATTCACTTTAAGTTGGAGTCAAGAAAAATATTTTATCGTTTTTTCCTTACACAAAATGTCGTTTTCGAGTGCAAAACGGTCAATAATTTGACTTTTTACTATCGAAACGACACTCTGCAACTGGGAAAACAACCGATGCGATAGACTACAATTTTAGAAATAAACAGAAGCTAAGAATTTGGAATACAGAATTTATAAAGCCGAAAATTAATGAAAATTTTATAAGTTTTTAAACAAAAAATGCTAAAAACGTTGAAAAGTCAAAATTTATGTATAAACGAAGGGTCGTAACAGAATACGATCGCTAAACGGACACCGAGACGCTTAATTTGATAGGTCGCACGCGACTGTATGTCAATAAAAATTTTTCAGTTTTTATCAAATGTATGGAGCGTTGTCAGGGCTTAGGTGGATTTTGAAGAAATGCAGTATTAGGTGGTCGGGCAATTTTTCACTTTTTGGCTAATATTTGTGTTTTTTCTGTTGCAGGTACGTGCAGTGACGTCGGGCAAAGGTGATCCAGCCACGAGAAGTGCAGATTCAAGCCAGGTGTTGGACAAAAGTTTAAAAAACCACCCAAAACACACTAAAATTACAAAAAATACCGGAAAATTGCAGTTTCTCGAAAATTTTTCTATGACAAATGAATACGTGCACTCGCTCAGTAACTAGAGCGCGGCGAGCCGCTTTTTATGATGTACTACACGGCTATATTCACTTTAAGTTGGAGTCAAGAAAAATATTTTATCGTTTTTTCCTTATACAAAATGTCGTTTTCGAGTGCAAAACGGTCAATAATTTGACTTTTTACTATCGAAACGACACTCTGCAACTGGGAAAACAACCGATGCGATAGACTACAATTTTAGAAATAAACAGAAGCTAAGAATTTGGAATACAGAATTTATAAAGCCGAAAATTAATGAAAATTTTATAAGTTTTTAAACAAAAAATGCTAAAAACGTTGAAAAGTCAAAATTTATGTATAAACGAAGGGTCGTAACAGAATACGATCGCTAAACGGACACCGAGACGCTTAATTTGATAGGTCGCACGCGACTGTATGTCAATAAAAATTTTTCAGTTTTTATCAAATGTATGGAGCGTTGTCAGGGCTTAGGTGGATTTTGAAGAAATGCAGTATTAGGTGGTCGGGCAATTTTTCACTTTTTGGCTAATATTTGTGTTTTTTCTGTTGCAGGTACGTGCAGTGACGTCGGGCAAAGGTGATCCAGCCACGAGAAGTGCAGATTCAAGCCAGGTGTTGGACAAAAGTTTAAAAAACCACCCAAAACACACTAAAATTACAAAAAATACCGGAAAATTGCAGTTTCTCGAAAATTTTTCTATGACAAATGAATACGTGCACTCGCTCAGTAACTAGAGCGCGGCGAGCCGCTTTTTATGATGTACTACACGGCTATATTCACTTTAAGTTGGAGTCAAGAAAAATATTTTATCGTTTTTTCCTTATACAAAATGTCGTTTTCGAGTGCAAAACGGTCAATAATTTGACTTTTTACTATCGAAACGACACTCTGCAACTGGGAAAACAACCGATGCGATAGACTACAATTTTAGAAATAAACAGAAGCTAAGAATTTGGAATACAGAATTTATAAAGCCGAAAATTAATGAAAATTTTATAAGTTTTTAAACAAAAAATGCTAAAAACGTTGAAAAGTCAAAATTTATGTATAAACGAAGGGTCGTAACAGAATACGATCGCTAAACGGACACCGAGACGCTTAATTTGATAGGTCGCACGCGACTGTATGTCAATAAAAATTTTTCAGTTTTTATCAAATGTATGGAGCGTTGTCAGGGCTTAGGTGGATTTTGAAGAAATGCAGTATTAGGTGGTCGGGCAATTTTTCACTTTTTGGCTAATATTTGTGTTTTTTCTGTTGCAGGTACGTGCAGTGACGTCGGGCAAAGGTGATCCAGCCACGAGAAGTGCAGATTCAAGCCAGGTGTTGGACAAAAGTTTAAAAAACCACCCAAAACACACTAAAATTACAAAAAATACCGGAAAATTGCAGTTTCTCGAAAATTTTTCTATGACAAATGAATACGTGCACTCGCTCAGTAACTAGAGCGCGGCGAGCCGCTTTTTATGATGTACTACACGGCTATATTCACTTTAAGTTGGAGTCAAGAAAAATATTTTATCGTTTTTTCCTTATACAAAATGTCGTTTTCGAGTGCAAAACGGTCAATAATTTGACTTTTTACTATCGAAACGACACTCTGCAACTGGGAAAACAACCGATGCGATAGACTACAATTTTAGAAATAAACAGAAGCTAAGAATTTGGAATACAGAATTTATAAAGCCGAAAATTAATGAAAATTTTATAAGTTTTTAAACAAAAAATGCTAAAAACGTTGAAAAGTCAAAATTTATGTATAAACGAAGGGTCGTAACAGAATACGATCGCTAAACGGACACCGAGACGCTTAATTTGATAGGTCGCACGCGACTGTATGTCAATAAAAATTTTTCAGTTTTTATCAAATGTATGGAGCGTTGTCAGGGCTTAGGTGGATTTTGAAGAAATGCAGTATTAGGTGGTCGGGCAATTTTTCACTTTTTGGCTAATATTTGTGTTTTTTCTGTTGCAGGTACGTGCAGTGACGTCGGGCAAAGGTGATCCAGCCACGAGAAGTGCAGATTCAAGCCAGGTGTTGGACAAAAGTTTAAAAAACCACCCAAAACACACTAAAATTACAAAAAATACCGGAAAATTGCAGTTTCTCGAAAATTTTTCTATGACAAATGAATACGTGCACTCGCTCAGTAACTAGAGCGCGGCGAGCCGCTTTTTATGATGTACTACACGGCTATATTCACTTTAAGTTGGAGTCAAGAAAAATATTTTATCGTTTTTTCCTTATACAAAATGTCGTTTTCGAGTGCAAAACGGTCAATAATTTGACTTTTTACTATCGAAACGACACTCTGCAACTGGGAAAACAACCGATGCGATAGACTACAATTTTAGAAATAAACAGAAGCTAAGAATTTGGAATACAGAATTTATAAAGCCGAAAATTAATGAAAATTTTATAAGTTTTTAAACAAAAAATGCTAAAAACGTTGAAAAGTCAAAATTTATGTATAAACGAAGGGTCGTAACAGAATACGATCGCTAAACGGACACCGAGACGCTTAATTTGATAGGTCGCACGCGACTGTATGTCAATAAAAATTTTTCAGTTTTTATCAAATGTATGGAGCGTTGTCAGGGCTTAGGTGGATTTTGAAGAAATGCAGTATTAGGTGGTCGGGCAATTTTTCACTTTTTGGCTAATATTTGTGTTTTTTCTGTTGCAGGTACGTGCAGTGACGTCGGGCAAAGGTGATCCAGCCACGAGAAGTGCAGATTCAAGCCAGGTGTTGGACAAAAGTTTAAAAAACCACCCAAAACACACTAAAATTACAAAAAATACCGGAAAATTGCAGTTTCTCGAAAATTTTTCTATGACAAATGAATACGTGCACTCGCTCAGTAACTAGAGCGCGGCGAGCCGCTTTTTATGATGTACTACACGGCTATATTCACTTTAAGTTGGAGTCAAGAAAAATATTTTATCGTTTTTTCCTTATACAAAATGTCGTTTTCGAGTGCAAAACGGTCAATAATTTGACTTTTTACTATCGAAACGACACTCTGCAACTGGGAAAACAACCGATGCGATAGACTACAATTTTAGAAATAAACAGAAGCTAAGAATTTGGAATACAGAATTTATAAAGCCGAAAATTAATGAAAATTTTATAAGTTTTTAAACAAAAAATGCTAAAAACGTTGAAAAGTCAAAATTTATGTATAAACGAAGGGTCGTAACAGAATACGATCGCTAAACGGACACCGAGACGCTTAATTTGATAGGTCGCACGCGACTGTATGTCAATAAAAATTTTTCAGTTTTTATCAAATGTATGGAGCGTTGTCAGGGCTTAGGTGGATTTTGAAGAAATGCAGTATTAGGTGGTCGGGCAATTTTTCACTTTTTGGCTAATATTTGTGTTTTTTCTGTTGCAGGTACGTGCAGTGACGTCGGGCAAAGGTGATCCAGCCACGAGAAGTGCAGATTCAAGCCAGGTGTTGGACAAAAGTTTAAAAAACCACCCAAAACACACTAAAATTACAAAAAATACCGGAAAATTGCAGTTTCTCGAAAATTTTTCTATGACAAATGAATACGTGCACTCGCTCAGTAACTAGAGCGCGGCGAGCCGCTTTTTATGATGTACTACACGGCTATATTCACTTTAAGTTGGAGTCAAGAAAAATATTTTATCGTTTTTTCCTTATACAAAATGTCGTTTTCGAGTGCAAAACGGTCAATAATTTGACTTTTTACTATCGAAACGACACTCTGCAACTGGGAAAACAACCGATGCGATAGACTACAATTTTAGAAATAAACAGAAGCTAAGAATTTGGAATACAGAATTTATAAAGCCGAAAATTAATGAAAATTTTATAAGTTTTTAAACAAAAAATGCTAAAAACGTTGAAAAGTCAAAATTTATGTATAAACGAAGGGTCGTAACAGAATACGATCGCTAAACGGACACCGAGACGCTTAATTTGATAGGTCGCACGCGACTGTATGTCAATAAAAATTTTTCAGTTTTTATCAAATGTATGGAGCGTTGTCAGGGCTTAGGTGGATTTTGAAGAAATGCAGTATTAGGTGGTCGGGCAATTTTTCACTTTTTGGCTAATATTTGTGTTTTTTCTGTTGCAGGTACGTGCAGTGACGTCGGGCAAAGGTGATCCAGCCACGAGAAGTGCAGATTCAAGCCAGGTGTTGGACAAAAGTTTAAAAAACCACCCAAAACACACTAAAATTATAAAAAATACCGGAAAATTGCAGTTTCTCGAAAATTCTTCTATGACAAGTGAATAGGTGCACTCGCTCAGTAACTAGAGCGCGGCGAGCCGCTTTTTATGATGTACTACACGGCTATATTCACTTTAAGTTGGAGTCAAGAAAAATATTTTATCGTTTTTTCCTTACACAAAATGTCGTTTTCGAGTGCAAAACGGTCAATAATTTGACTTTTTACTATCGAAACGACACTCTGCAACTGGGAAAACAACCGATGCGATAGACTACAATTTTAGAAATAAACAGAAGCTAAGAATTTGGAATACAGAATTTATAAAGCCGAAAATTAATGAAAATTTTATAAGTTTTTAAACAAAAAATGCTAAAAACGTTGAAAAGTCAAAATTTATGTATAAACGAAGGGTCGTAACAGAATACGATCGCTAAACGGACACCGAGACGCTTAATTTGATAGGTCGCACGCGACTGTATGTCAATAAAAATTTTTCAGTTTTTATCAAATGTATGGAGCGTTGTCAGGGCTTAGGTGGATTTTGAAGAAATGCAGTATTAGGTGGTCGGGCAATTTTTCACTTTTTGGCTAATATTTGTGTTTTTTCTGTTGCAGGTACGTGCAGTGACGTCGGGCAAAGGTGATCCAGCCACGAGAAGTGCAGATTCAAGCCAGGTGTTGGACAAAAGTTTAAAAAACCACCCAAAACACACTAAAATTACAAAAAATACCGGAAAATTGCAGTTTCTCGAAAATTTTTCTATGACAAATGAATACGTGCACTCGCTCAGTAACTAGAGCGCGGCGAGCCGCTTTTTATGATGTACTACACGGCTATATTCACTTTAAGTTGGAGTCAAGAAAAATATTTTATCGTTTTTTCCTTATACAAAATGTCGTTTTCGAGTGCAAAACGGTCAATAATTTGACTTTTTACTATCGAAACGACACTCTGCAACTGGGAAAACAACCGATGCGATAGACTACAATTTTAGAAATAAACAGAAGCTAAGAATTTGGAATACAGAATTTATAAAGCCGAAAATTAATGAAAATTTTATAAGTTTTTAAACAAAAAATGCTAAAAACGTTGAAAAGTCAAAATTTATGTATAAACGAAGGGTCGTAACAGAATACGATCGCTAAACGGACACCGAGACGCTTAATTTGATAGGTCGCACGCGACTGTATGTCAATAAAAATTTTTCAGTTTTTATCAAATGTATGGAGCGTTGTCAGGGCTTAGGTGGATTTTGAAGAAATGCAGTATTAGGTGGTCGGGCAATTTTTCACTTTTTGGCTAATATTTGTGTTTTTTCTGTTGCAGGTACGTGCAGTGACGTCGGGCAAAGGTGATCCAGCCACGAGAAGTGCAGATTCAAGCCAGGTGTTGGACAAAAGTTTAAAAAACCACCCAAAACACACTAAAATTACAAAAAATACCGGAAAATTGCAGTTTCTCGAAAATTTTTCTATGACAAATGAATACGTGCACTCGCTCAGTAACTAGAGCGCGGCGAGCCGCTTTTTATGATGTACTACACGGCTATATTCACTTTAAGTTGGAGTCAAGAAAAATATTTTATCGTTTTTTCCTTATACAAAATGTCGTTTTCGAGTGCAAAACGGTCAATAATTTGACTTTTTACTATCGAAACGACACTCTGCAACTGGGAAAACAACCGATGCGATAGACTACAATTTTAGAAATAAACAGAAGCTAAGAATTTGGAATACAGAATTTATAAAGCCGAAAATTAATGAAAATTTTATAAGTTTTTAAACAAAAAATGCTAAAAACGTTGAAAAGTCAAAATTTATGTATAAACGAAGGGTCGTAACAGAATACGATCGCTAAACGGACACCGAGACGCTTAATTTGATAGGTCGCACGCGACTGTATGTCAATAAAAATTTTTCAGTTTTTATCAAATGTATGGAGCGTTGTCAGGGCTTAGGTGGATTTTGAAGAAATGCAGTATTAGGTGGTCGGGCAATTTTTCACTTTTTGGCTAATATTTGTGTTTTTTCTGTTGCAGGTACGTGCAGTGACGTCGGGCAAAGGTGATCCAGCCACGAGAAGTGCAGATTCAAGCCAGGTGTTGGACAAAAGTTTAAAAAACCACCCAAAACACACTAAAATTATAAAAAATACCGGAAAATTGCAGTTTCTCGAAAATTCTTCTATGACAAGTGAATAGGTGCACTCGCTCAGTAACTAGAGCGCGGCGAGCCGCTTTTTATGATGTACTACACGGCTATATTCACTTTAAGTTGGAGTCAAGAAAAATATTTTATCGTTTTTTCCTTACACAAAATGTCGTTTTCGAGTGCAAAACGGTCAATAATTTGACTTTTTACTATCGAAACGACACTCTGCAACTGGGAAAACAACCGATGCGATAGACTACAATTTTAGAAATAAACAGAAGCTAAGAATTTGGAATACAGAATTTATAAAGCCGAAAATTAATGAAAATTTTATAAGTTTTTAAACAAAAAATGCTAAAAACGTTGAAAAGTCAAAATTTATGTATAAACGAAGGGTCGTAACAGAATACGATCGCTAAACGGACACCGAGACGCTTAATTTGATAGGTCGCACGCGACTGTATGTCAATAAAAATTTTTCAGTTTTTATCAAATGTATGGAGCGTTGTCAGGGCTTAGGTGGATTTTGAAGAAATGCAGTATTAGGTGGTCGGGCAATTTTTCACTTTTTGGCTAATATTTGTGTTTTTTCTGTTGCAGGTACGTGCAGTGACGTCGGGCAAAGGTGATCCAGCCACGAGAAGTGCAGATTCAAGCCAGGTGTTGGACAAAAGTTTAAAAAACCACCCAAAACACACTAAAATTACAAAAAATACCGGAAAATTGCAGTTTCTCGAAAATTTTTCTATGACAAATGAATACGTGCACTCGCTCAGTAACTAGAGCGCGGCGAGCCGCTTTTTATGATGTACTACACGGCTATATTCACTTTAAGTTGGAGTCAAGAAAAATATTTTATCGTTTTTTCCTTATACAAAATGTCGTTTTCGAGTGCAAAACGGTCAATAATTTGACTTTTTACTATCGAAACGACACTCTGCAACTGGGAAAACAACCGATGCGATAGACTACAATTTTAGAAATAAACAGAAGCTAAGAATTTGGAATACAGAATTTATAAAGCCGAAAATTAATGAAAATTTTATAAGTTTTTAAACAAAAAATGCTAAAAACGTTGAAAAGTCAAAATTTATGTATAAACGAAGGGTCGTAACAGAATACGATCGCTAAACGGACACCGAGACGCTTAATTTGATAGGTCGCACGCGACTGTATGTCAATAAAAATTTTTCAGTTTTTATCAAATGTATGGAGCGTTGTCAGGGCTTAGGTGGATTTTGAAGAAATGCAGTATTAGGTGGTCGGGCAATTTTTCACTTTTTGGCTAATATTTGTGTTTTTTCTGTTGCAGGTACGTGCAGTGACGTCGGGCAAAGGTGATCCAGCCACGAGAAGTGCAGATTCAAGCCAGGTGTTGGACAAAAGTTTAAAAAACCACCCAAAACACACTAAAATTACAAAAAATACCGGAAAATTGCAGTTTCTCGAAAATTTTTCTATGACAAATGAATACGTGCACTCGCTCAGTAACTAGAGCGCGGCGAGCCGCTTTTTATGATGTACTACACGGCTATATTCACTTTAAGTTGGAGTCAAGAAAAATATTTTATCGTTTTTTCCTTATACAAAATGTCGTTTTCGAGTGCAAAACGGTCAATAATTTGACTTTTTACTATCGAAACGACACTCTGCAACTGGGAAAACAACCGATGCGATAGACTACAATTTTAGAAATAAACAGAAGCTAAGAATTTGGAATACAGAATTTATAAAGCCGAAAATTAATGAAAATTTTATAAGTTTTTAAACAAAAAATGCTAAAAACGTTGAAAAGTCAAAATTTATGTATAAACGAAGGGTCGTAACAGAATACGATCGCTAAACGGACACCGAGACGCTTAATTTGATAGGTCGCACGCGACTGTATGTCAATAAAAATTTTTCAGTTTTTATCAAATGTATGGAGCGTTGTCAGGGCTTAGGTGGATTTTGAAGAAATGCAGTATTAGGTGGTCGGGCAATTTTTCACTTTTTGGCTAATATTTGTGTTTTTTCTGTTGCAGGTACGTGCAGTGACGTCGGGCAAAGGTGATCCAGCCACGAGAAGTGCAGATTCAAGCCAGGTGTTGGACAAAAGTTTAAAAAACCACCCAAAACACACTAAAATTACAAAAAATACCGGAAAATTGCAGTTTCTCGAAAATTTTTCTATGACAAATGAATACGTGCACTCGCTCAGTAACTAGAGCGCGGCGAGCCGCTTTTTATGATGTACTACACGGCTATATTCACTTTAAGTTGGAGTCAAGAAAAATATTTTATCGTTTTTTCCTTATACAAAATGTCGTTTTCGAGTGCAAAA
The DNA here is from genome assembly GCA_947095575.1 of Electrophaes corylata. NCBI lineage: Eukaryota > Metazoa > Arthropoda > Insecta > Lepidoptera > Geometridae > Electrophaes > Electrophaes corylata. The sequence continues at coordinate 161,991 of OX352710.1, read as the reverse complement.
CGGTCAATAATTTGACTTTTTACTATCGAAACGACACTCTGCAACTGGGAAAACAACCGATGCGATAGACTACAATTTTAGAAATAAACAGAAGCTAAGAATTTGGAATACAGAATTTATAAAGCCGAAAATTAATGAAAATTTTATAAGTTTTTAAACAAAAAATGCTAAAAACGTTGAAAAGTCAAAATTTATGTATAAACGAAGGGTCGTAACAGAATACGATCGCTAAACGGACACCGAGACGCTTAATTTGATAGGTCGCACGCGACTGTATGTCAATAAAAATTTTTCAGTTTTTATCAAATGTATGGAGCGTTGTCAGGGCTTAGGTGGATTTTGAAGAAATGCAGTATTAGGTGGTCGGGCAATTTTTCACTTTTTGGCTAATATTTGTGTTTTTTCTGTTGCAGGTACGTGCAGTGACGTCGGGCAAAGGTGATCCAGCCACGAGAAGTGCAGATTCAAGCCAGGTGTTGGACAAAAGTTTAAAAAACCACCCAAAACACACTAAAATTATAAAAAATACCGGAAAATTGCAGTTTCTCGAAAATTCTTCTATGACAAGTGAATAGGTGCACTCGCTCAGTAACTAGAGCGCGGCGAGCCGCTTTTTATGATGTACTACACGGCTATATTCACTTTAAGTTGGAGTCAAGAAAAATATTTTATCGTTTTTTCCTTACACAAAATGTCGTTTTCGAGTGCAAAACGGTCAATAATTTGACTTTTTACTATCGAAACGACACTCTGCAACTGGGAAAACAACCGATGCGATAGACTACAATTTTAGAAATAAACAGAAGCTAAGAATTTGGAATACAGAATTTATAAAGCCGAAAATTAATGAAAATTTTATAAGTTTTTAAACAAAAAATGCTAAAAACGTTGAAAAGTCAAAATTTATGTATAAACGAAGGGTCGTAACAGAATACGATCGCTAAACGGACACCGAGACGCTTAATTTGATAGGTCGCACGCGACTGTATGTCAATAAAAATTTTTCAGTTTTTATCAAATGTATGGAGCGTTGTCAGGGCTTAGGTGGATTTTGAAGAAATGCAGTATTAGGTGGTCGGGCAATTTTTCACTTTTTGGCTAATATTTGTGTTTTTTCTGTTGCAGGTACGTGCAGTGACGTCGGGCAAAGGTGATCCAGCCACGAGAAGTGCAGATTCAAGCCAGGTGTTGGACAAAAGTTTAAAAAACCACCCAAAACACACTAAAATTACAAAAAATACCGGAAAATTGCAGTTTCTCGAAAATTTTTCTATGACAAATGAATACGTGCACTCGCTCAGTAACTAGAGCGCGGCGAGCCGCTTTTTATGATGTACTACACGGCTATATTCACTTTAAGTTGGAGTCAAGAAAAATATTTTATCGTTTTTTCCTTATACAAAATGTCGTTTTCGAGTGCAAAACGGTCAATAATTTGACTTTTTACTATCGAAACGACACTCTGCAACTGGGAAAACAACCGATGCGATAGACTACAATTTTAGAAATAAACAGAAGCTAAGAATTTGGAATACAGAATTTATAAAGCCGAAAATTAATGAAAATTTTATAAGTTTTTAAACAAAAAATGCTAAAAACGTTGAAAAGTCAAAATTTATGTATAAACGAAGGGTCGTAACAGAATACGATCGCTAAACGGACACCGAGACGCTTAATTTGATAGGTCGCACGCGACTGTATGTCAATAAAAATTTTTCAGTTTTTATCAAATGTATGGAGCGTTGTCAGGGCTTAGGTGGATTTTGAAGAAATGCAGTATTAGGTGGTCGGGCAATTTTTCACTTTTTGGCTAATATTTGTGTTTTTTCTGTTGCAGGTACGTGCAGTGACGTCGGGCAAAGGTGATCCAGCCACGAGAAGTGCAGATTCAAGCCAGGTGTTGGACAAAAGTTTAAAAAACCACCCAAAACACACTAAAATTACAAAAAATACCGGAAAATTGCAGTTTCTCGAAAATTTTTCTATGACAAATGAATACGTGCACTCGCTCAGTAACTAGAGCGCGGCGAGCCGCTTTTTATGATGTACTACACGGCTATATTCACTTTAAGTTGGAGTCAAGAAAAATATTTTATCGTTTTTTCCTTATACAAAATGTCGTTTTCGAGTGCAAAACGGTCAATAATTTGACTTTTTACTATCGAAACGACACTCTGCAACTGGGAAAACAACCGATGCGATAGACTACAATTTTAGAAATAAACAGAAGCTAAGAATTTGGAATACAGAATTTATAAAGCCGAAAATTAATGAAAATTTTATAAGTTTTTAAACAAAAAATGCTAAAAACGTTGAAAAGTCAAAATTTATGTATAAACGAAGGGTCGTAACAGAATACGATCGCTAAACGGACACCGAGACGCTTAATTTGATAGGTCGCACGCGACTGTATGTCAATAAAAATTTTTCAGTTTTTATCAAATGTATGGAGCGTTGTCAGGGCTTAGGTGGATTTTGAAGAAATGCAGTATTAGGTGGTCGGGCAATTTTTCACTTTTTGGCTAATATTTGTGTTTTTTCTGTTGCAGGTACGTGCAGTGACGTCGGGCAAAGGTGATCCAGCCACGAGAAGTGCAGATTCAAGCCAGGTGTTGGACAAAAGTTTAAAAAACCACCCAAAACACACTAAAATTACAAAAAATACCGGAAAATTGCAGTTTCTCGAAAATTTTTCTATGACAAATGAATACGTGCACTCGCTCAGTAACTAGAGCGCGGCGAGCCGCTTTTTATGATGTACTACACGGCTATATTCACTTTAAGTTGGAGTCAAGAAAAATATTTTATCGTTTTTTCCTTATACAAAATGTCGTTTTCGAGTGCAAAACGGTCAATAATTTGACTTTTTACTATCGAAACGACACTCTGCAACTGGGAAAACAACCGATGCGATAGACTACAATTTTAGAAATAAACAGAAGCTAAGAATTTGGAATACAGAATTTATAAAGCCGAAAATTAATGAAAATTTTATAAGTTTTTAAACAAAAAATGCTAAAAACGTTGAAAAGTCAAAATTTATGTATAAACGAAGGGTCGTAACAGAATACGATCGCTAAACGGACACCGAGACGCTTAATTTGATAGGTCGCACGCGACTGTATGTCAATAAAAATTTTTCAGTTTTTATCAAATGTATGGAGCGTTGTCAGGGCTTAGGTGGATTTTGAAGAAATGCAGTATTAGGTGGTCGGGCAATTTTTCACTTTTTGGCTAATATTTGTGTTTTTTCTGTTGCAGGTACGTGCAGTGACGTCGGGCAAAGGTGATCCAGCCACGAGAAGTGCAGATTCAAGCCAGGTGTTGGACAAAAGTTTAAAAAACCACCCAAAACACACTAAAATTACAAAAAATACCGGAAAATTGCAGTTTCTCGAAAATTTTTCTATGACAAATGAATACGTGCACTCGCTCAGTAACTAGAGCGCGGCGAGCCGCTTTTTATGATGTACTACACGGCTATATTCACTTTAAGTTGGAGTCAAGAAAAATATTTTATCGTTTTTTCCTTATACAAAATGTCGTTTTCGAGTGCAAAACGGTCAATAATTTGACTTTTTACTATCGAAACGACACTCTGCAACTGGGAAAACAACCGATGCGATAGACTACAATTTTAGAAATAAACAGAAGCTAAGAATTTGGAATACAGAATTTATAAAGCCGAAAATTAATGAAAATTTTATAAGTTTTTAAACAAAAAATGCTAAAAACGTTGAAAAGTCAAAATTTATGTATAAACGAAGGGTCGTAACAGAATACGATCGCTAAACGGACACCGAGACGCTTAATTTGATAGGTCGCACGCGACTGTATGTCAATAAAAATTTTTCAGTTTTTATCAAATGTATGGAGCGTTGTCAGGGCTTAGGTGGATTTTGAAGAAATGCAGTATTAGGTGGTCGGGCAATTTTTCACTTTTTGGCTAATATTTGTGTTTTTTCTGTTGCAGGTACGTGCAGTGACGTCGGGCAAAGGTGATCCAGCCACGAGAAGTGCAGATTCAAGCCAGGTGTTGGACAAAAGTTTAAAAAACCACCCAAAACACACTAAAATTACAAAAAATACCGGAAAATTGCAGTTTCTCGAAAATTTTTCTATGACAAATGAATACGTGCACTCGCTCAGTAACTAGAGCGCGGCGAGCCGCTTTTTATGATGTACTACACGGCTATATTCACTTTAAGTTGGAGTCAAGAAAAATATTTTATCGTTTTTTCCTTATACAAAATGTCGTTTTCGAGTGCAAAACGGTCAATAATTTGACTTTTTACTATCGAAACGACACTCTGCAACTGGGAAAACAACCGATGCGATAGACTACAATTTTAGAAATAAACAGAAGCTAAGAATTTGGAATACAGAATTTATAAAGCCGAAAATTAATGAAAATTTTATAAGTTTTTAAACAAAAAATGCTAAAAACGTTGAAAAGTCAAAATTTATGTATAAACGAAGGGTCGTAACAGAATACGATCGCTAAACGGACACCGAGACGCTTAATTTGATAGGTCGCACGCGACTGTATGTCAATAAAAATTTTTCAGTTTTTATCAAATGTATGGAGCGTTGTCAGGGCTTAGGTGGATTTTGAAGAAATGCAGTATTAGGTGGTCGGGCAATTTTTCACTTTTTGGCTAATATTTGTGTTTTTTCTGTTGCAGGTACGTGCAGTGACGTCGGGCAAAGGTGATCCAGCCACGAGAAGTGCAGATTCAAGCCAGGTGTTGGACAAAAGTTTAAAAAACCACCCAAAACACACTAAAATTACAAAAAATACCGGAAAATTGCAGTTTCTCGAAAATTTTTCTATGACAAATGAATACGTGCACTCGCTCAGTAACTAGAGCGCGGCGAGCCGCTTTTTATGATGTACTACACGGCTATATTCACTTTAAGTTGGAGTCAAGAAAAATATTTTATCGTTTTTTCCTTATACAAAATGTCGTTTTCGAGTGCAAAACGGTCAATAATTTGACTTTTTACTATCGAAACGACACTCTGCAACTGGGAAAACAACCGATGCGATAGACTACAATTTTAGAAATAAACAGAAGCTAAGAATTTGGAATACAGAATTTATAAAGCCGAAAATTAATGAAAATTTTATAAGTTTTTAAACAAAAAATGCTAAAAACGTTGAAAAGTCAAAATTTATGTATAAACGAAGGGTCGTAACAGAATACGATCGCTAAACGGACACCGAGACGCTTAATTTGATAGGTCGCACGCGACTGTATGTCAATAAAAATTTTTCAGTTTTTATCAAATGTATGGAGCGTTGTCAGGGCTTAGGTGGATTTTGAAGAAATGCAGTATTAGGTGGTCGGGCAATTTTTCACTTTTTGGCTAATATTTGTGTTTTTTCTGTTGCAGGTACGTGCAGTGACGTCGGGCAAAGGTGATCCAGCCACGAGAAGTGCAGATTCAAGCCAGGTGTTGGACAAAAGTTTAAAAAACCACCCAAAACACACTAAAATTACAAAAAATACCGGAAAATTGCAGTTTCTCGAAAATTTTTCTATGACAAATGAATACGTGCACTCGCTCAGTAACTAGAGCGCGGCGAGCCGCTTTTTATGATGTACTACACGGCTATATTCACTTTAAGTTGGAGTCAAGAAAAATATTTTATCGTTTTTTCCTTATACAAAATGTCGTTTTCGAGTGCAAAACGGTCAATAATTTGACTTTTTACTATCGAAACGACACTCTGCAACTGGGAAAACAACCGATGCGATAGACTACAATTTTAGAAATAAACAGAAGCTAAGAATTTGGAATACAGAATTTATAAAGCCGAAAATTAATGAAAATTTTATAAGTTTTTAAACAAAAAATGCTAAAAACGTTGAAAAGTCAAAATTTATGTATAAACGAAGGGTCGTAACAGAATACGATCGCTAAACGGACACCGAGACGCTTAATTTGATAGGTCGCACGCGACTGTATGTCAATAAAAATTTTTCAGTTTTTATCAAATGTATGGAGCGTTGTCAGGGCTTAGGTGGATTTTGAAGAAATGCAGTATTAGGTGGTCGGGCAATTTTTCACTTTTTGGCTAATATTTGTGTTTTTTCTGTTGCAGGTACGTGCAGTGACGTCGGGCAAAGGTGATCCAGCCACGAGAAGTGCAGATTCAAGCCAGGTGTTGGACAAAAGTTTAAAAAACCACCCAAAACACACTAAAATTACAAAAAATACCGGAAAATTGCAGTTTCTCGAAAATTTTTCTATGACAAATGAATACGTGCACTCGCTCAGTAACTAGAGCGCGGCGAGCCGCTTTTTATGATGTACTACACGGCTATATTCACTTTAAGTTGGAGTCAAGAAAAATATTTTATCGTTTTTTCCTTATACAAAATGTCGTTTTCGAGTGCAAAACGGTCAATAATTTGACTTTTTACTATCGAAACGACACTCTGCAACTGGGAAAACAACCGATGCGATAGACTACAATTTTAGAAATAAACAGAAGCTAAGAATTTGGAATACAGAATTTATAAAGCCGAAAATTAATGAAAATTTTATAAGTTTTTAAACAAAAAATGCTAAAAACGTTGAAAAGTCAAAATTTATGTATAAACGAAGGGTCGTAACAGAATACGATCGCTAAACGGACACCGAGACGCTTAATTTGATAGGTCGCACGCGACTGTATGTCAATAAAAATTTTTCAGTTTTTATCAAATGTATGGAGCGTTGTCAGGGCTTAGGTGGATTTTGAAGAAATGCAGTATTAGGTGGTCGGGCAATTTTTCACTTTTTGGCTAATATTTGTGTTTTTTCTGTTGCAGGTACGTGCAGTGACGTCGGGCAAAGGTGATCCAGCCACGAGAAGTGCAGATTCAAGCCAGGTGTTGGACAAAAGTTTAAAAAACCACCCAAAACACACTAAAATTACAAAAAATACCGGAAAATTGCAGTTTCTCGAAAATTTTTCTATGACAAATGAATACGTGCACTCGCTCAGTAACTAGAGCGCGGCGAGCCGCTTTTTATGATGTACTACACGGCTATATTCACTTTAAGTTGGAGTCAAGAAAAATATTTTATCGTTTTTTCCTTATACAAAATGTCGTTTTCGAGTGCAAAACGGTCAATAATTTGACTTTTTACTATCGAAACGACACTCTGCAACTGGGAAAACAACCGATGCGATAGACTACAATTTTAGAAATAAACAGAAGCTAAGAATTTGGAATACAGAATTTATAAAGCCGAAAATTAATGAAAATTTTATAAGTTTTTAAACAAAAAATGCTAAAAACGTTGAAAAGTCAAAATTTATGTATAAACGAAGGGTCGTAACAGAATACGATCGCTAAACGGACACCGAGACGCTTAATTTGATAGGTCGCACGCGACTGTATGTCAATAAAAATTTTTCAGTTTTTATCAAATGTATGGAGCGTTGTCAGGGCTTAGGTGGATTTTGAAGAAATGCAGTATTAGGTGGTCGGGCAATTTTTCACTTTTTGGCTAATATTTGTGTTTTTTCTGTTGCAGGTACGTGCAGTGACGTCGGGCAAAGGTGATCCAGCCACGAGAAGTGCAGATTCAAGCCAGGTGTTGGACAAAAGTTTAAAAAACCACCCAAAACACACTAAAATTACAAAAAATACCGGAAAATTGCAGTTTCTCGAAAATTTTTCTATGACAAATGAATACGTGCACTCGCTCAGTAACTAGAGCGCGGCGAGCCGCTTTTTATGATGTACTACACGGCTATATTCACTTTAAGTTGGAGTCAAGAAAAATATTTTATCGTTTTTTCCTTATACAAAATGTCGTTTTCGAGTGCAAAACGGTCAATAATTTGACTTTTTACTATCGAAACGACACTCTGCAACTGGGAAAACAACCGATGCGATAGACTACAATTTTAGAAATAAACAGAAGCTAAGAATTTGGAATACAGAATTTATAAAGCCGAAAATTAATGAAAATTTTATAAGTTTTTAAACAAAAAATGCTAAAAACGTTGAAAAGTCAAAATTTATGTATAAACGAAGGGTCGTAACAGAATACGATCGCTAAACGGACACCGAGACGCTTAATTTGATAGGTCGCACGCGACTGTATGTCAATAAAAATTTTTCAGTTTTTATCAAATGTATGGAGCGTTGTCAGGGCTTAGGTGGATTTTGAAGAAATGCAGTATTAGGTGGTCGGGCAATTTTTCACTTTTTGGCTAATATTTGTGTTTTTTCTGTTGCAGGTACGTGCAGTGACGTCGGGCAAAGGTGATCCAGCCACGAGAAGTGCAGATTCAAGCCAGGTGTTGGACAAAAGTTTAAAAAACCACCCAAAACACACTAAAATTACAAAAAATACCGGAAAATTGCAGTTTCTCGAAAATTTTTCTATGACAAATGAATACGTGCACTCGCTCAGTAACTAGAGCGCGGCGAGCCGCTTTTTATGATGTACTACACGGCTATATTCACTTTAAGTTGGAGTCAAGAAAAATATTTTATCGTTTTTTCCTTATACAAAATGTCGTTTTCGAGTGCAAAACGGTCAATAATTTGACTTTTTACTATCGAAACGACACTCTGCAACTGGGAAAACAACCGATGCGATAGACTACAATTTTAGAAATAAACAGAAGCTAAGAATTTGGAATACAGAATTTATAAAGCCGAAAATTAATGAAAATTTTATAAGTTTTTAAACAAAAAATGCTAAAAACGTTGAAAAGTCAAAATTTATGTATAAACGAAGGGTCGTAACAGAATACGATCGCTAAACGGACACCGAGACGCTTAATTTGATAGGTCGCACGCGACTGTATGTCAATAAAAATTTTTCAGTTTTTATCAAATGTATGGAGCGTTGTCAGGGCTTAGGTGGATTTTGAAGAAATGCAGTATTAGGTGGTCGGGCAATTTTTCACTTTTTGGCTAATATTTGTGTTTTTTCTGTTGCAGGTACGTGCAGTGACGTCGGGCAAAGGTGATCCAGCCACGAGAAGTGCAGATTCAAGCCAGGTGTTGGACAAAAGTTTAAAAAACCACCCAAAACACACTAAAATTACAAAAAATACCGGAAAATTGCAGTTTCTCGAAAATTTTTCTATGACAAATGAATACGTGCACTCGCTCAGTAACTAGAGCGCGGCGAGCCGCTTTTTATGATGTACTACACGGCTATATTCACTTTAAGTTGGAGTCAAGAAAAATATTTTATCGTTTTTTCCTTATACAAAATGTCGTTTTCGAGTGCAAAACGGTCAATAATTTGACTTTTTACTATCGAAACGACACTCTGCAACTGGGAAAACAACCGATGCGATAGACTACAATTTTAGAAATAAACAGAAGCTAAGAATTTGGAATACAGAATTTATAAAGCCGAAAATTAATGAAAATTTTATAAGTTTTTAAACAAAAAATGCTAAAAACGTTGAAAAGTCAAAATTTATGTATAAACGAAGGGTCGTAACAGAATACGATCGCTAAACGGACACCGAGACGCTTAATTTGATAGGTCGCACGCGACTGTATGTCAATAAAAATTTTTCAGTTTTTATCAAATGTATGGAGCGTTGTCAGGGCTTAGGTGGATTTTGAAGAAATGCAGTATTAGGTGGTCGGGCAATTTTTCACTTTTTGGCTAATATTTGTGTTTTTTCTGTTGCAGGTACGTGCAGTGACGTCGGGCAAAGGTGATCCAGCCACGAGAAGTGCAGATTCAAGCCAGGTGTTGGACAAAAGTTTAAAAAACCACCCAAAACACACTAAAATTACAAAAAATACCGGAAAATTGCAGTTTCTCGAAAATTTTTCTATGACAAATGAATACGTGCACTCGCTCAGTAACTAGAGCGCGGCGAGCCGCTTTTTATGATGTACTACACGGCTATATTCACTTTAAGTTGGAGTCAAGAAAAATATTTTATCGTTTTTTCCTTATACAAAATGTCGTTTTCGAGTGCAAAACGGTCAATAATTTGACTTTTTACTATCGAAACGACACTCTGCAACTGGGAAAACAACCGATGCGATAGACTACAATTTTAGAAATAAACAGAAGCTAAGAATTTGGAATACAGAATTTATAAAGCCGAAAATTAATGAAAATTTTATAAGTTTTTAAACAAAAAATGCTAAAAACGTTGAAAAGTCAAAATTTATGTATAAACGAAGGGTCGTAACAGAATACGATCGCTAAACGGACACCGAGACGCTTAATTTGATAGGTCGCACGCGACTGTATGTCAATAAAAATTTTTCAGTTTTTATCAAATGTATGGAGCGTTGTCAGGGCTTAGGTGGATTTTGAAGAAATGCAGTATTAGGTGGTCGGGCAATTTTTCACTTTTTGGCTAATATTTGTGTTTTTTCTGTTGCAGGTACGTGCAGTGACGTCGGGCAAAGGTGATCCAGCCACGAGAAGTGCAGATTCAAGCCAGGTGTTGGACAAAAGTTTAAAAAACCACCCAAAACACACTAAAATTACAAAAAATACCGGAAAATTGCAGTTTCTCGAAAATTTTTCTATGACAAATGAATACGTGCACTCGCTCAGTAACTAGAGCGCGGCGAGCCGCTTTTTATGATGTACTACACGGCTATATTCACTTTAAGTTGGAGTCAAGAAAAATATTTTATCGTTTTTTCCTTATACAAAATGTCGTTTTCGAGTGCAAAACGGTCAATAATTTGACTTTTTACTATCGAAACGACACTCTGCAACTGGGAAAACAACCGATGCGATAGACTACAATTTTAGAAATAAACAGAAGCTAAGAATTTGGAATACAGAATTTATAAAGCCGAAAATTAATGAAAATTTTATAAGTTTTTAAACAAAAAATGCTAAAAACGTTGAAAAGTCAAAATTTATGTATAAACGAAGGGTCGTAACAGAATACGATCGCTAAACGGACACCGAGACGCTTAATTTGATAGGTCGCACGCGACTGTATGTCAATAAAAATTTTTCAGTTTTTATCAAATGTATGGAGCGTTGTCAGGGCTTAGGTGGATTTTGAAGAAATGCAGTATTAGGTGGTCGGGCAATTTTTCACTTTTTGGCTAATATTTGTGTTTTTTCTGTTGCAGGTACGTGCAGTGACGTCGGGCAAAGGTGATCCAGCCACGAGAAGTGCAGATTCAAGCCAGGTGTTGGACAAAAGTTTAAAAAACCACCCAAAACACACTAAAATTATAAAAAATACCGGAAAATTGCAGTTTCTCGAAAATTCTTCTATGACAAGTGAATAGGTGCACTCGCTCAGTAACTAGAGCGCGGCGAGCCGCTTTTTATGATGTACTACACGGCTATATTCACTTTAAGTTGGAGTCAAGAAAAATATTTTATCGTTTTTTCCTTACACAAAATGTCGTTTTCGAGTGCAAAACGGTCAATAATTTGACTTTTTACTATCGAAACGACACTCTGCAACTGGGAAAACAACCGATGCGATAGACTACAATTTTAGAAATAAACAGAAGCTAAGAATTTGGAATACAGAATTTATAAAGCCGAAAATTAATGAAAATTTTATAAGTTTTTAAACAAAAAATGCTAAAAACGTTGAAAAGTCAAAATTTATGTATAAACGAAGGGTCGTAACAGAATACGATCGCTAAACGGACACCGAGACGCTTAATTTGATAGGTCGCACGCGACTGTATGTCAATAAAAATTTTTCAGTTTTTATCAAATGTATGGAGCGTTGTCAGGGCTTAGGTGGATTTTGAAGAAATGCAGTATTAGGTGGTCGGGCAATTTTTCACTTTTTGGCTAATATTTGTGTTTTTTCTGTTGCAGGTACGTGCAGTGACGTCGGGCAAAGGTGATCCAGCCACGAGAAGTGCAGATTCAAGCCAGGTGTTGGACAAAAGTTTAAAAAACCACCCAAAACACACTAAAATTACAAAAAATACCGGAAAATTGCAGTTTCTCGAAAATTTTTCTATGACAAATGAATACGTGCACTCGCTCAGTAACTAGAGCGCGGCGAGCCGCTTTTTATGATGTACTACACGGCTATATTCACTTTAAGTTGGAGTCAAGAAAAATATTTTATCGTTTTTTCCTTATACAAAATGTCGTTTTCGAGTGCAAAACGGTCAATAATTTGACTTTTTACTATCGAAACGACACTCTGCAACTGGGAAAACAACCGATGCGATAGACTACAATTTTAGAAATAAACAGAAGCTAAGAATTTGGAATACAGAATTTATAAAGCCGAAAATTAATGAAAATTTTATAAGTTTTTAAACAAAAAATGCTAAAAACGTTGAAAAGTCAAAATTTATGTATAAACGAAGGGTCGTAACAGAATACGATCGCTAAACGGACACCGAGACGCTTAATTTGATAGGTCGCACGCGACTGTATGTCAATAAAAATTTTTCAGTTTTTATCAAATGTATGGAGCGTTGTCAGGGCTTAGGTGGATTTTGAAGAAATGCAGTATTAGGTGGTCGGGCAATTTTTCACTTTTTGGCTAATATTTGTGTTTTTTCTGTTGCAGGTACGTGCAGTGACGTCGGGCAAAGGTGATCCAGCCACGAGAAGTGCAGATTCAAGCCAGGTGTTGGACAAAAGTTTAAAAAACCACCCAAAACACACTAAAATTACAAAAAATACCGGAAAATTGCAGTTTCTCGAAAATTTTTCTATGACAAATGAATACGTGCACTCGCTCAGTAACTAGAGCGCGGCGAGCCGCTTTTTATGATGTACTACACGGCTATATTCACTTTAAGTTGGAGTCAAGAAAAATATTTTATCGTTTTTTCCTTATACAAAATGTCGTTTTCGAGTGCAAAACGGTCAATAATTTGACTTTTTACTATCGAAACGACACTCTGCAACTGGGAAAACAACCGATGCGATAGACTACAATTTTAGAAATAAACAGAAGCTAAGAATTTGGAATACAGAATTTATAAAGCCGAAAATTAATGAAAATTTTATAAGTTTTTAAACAAAAAATGCTAAAAACGTTGAAAAGTCAAAATTTATGTATAAACGAAGGGTCGTAACAGAATACGATCGCTAAACGGACACCGAGACGCTTAATTTGATAGGTCGCACGCGACTGTATGTCAATAAAAATTTTTCAGTTTTTATCAAATGTATGGAGCGTTGTCAGGGCTTAGGTGGATTTTGAAGAAATGCAGTATTAGGTGGTCGGGCAATTTTTCACTTTTTGGCTAATATTTGTGTTTTTTCTGTTGCAGGTACGTGCAGTGACGTCGGGCAAAGGTGATCCAGCCACGAGAAGTGCAGATTCAAGCCAGGTGTTGGACAAAAGTTTAAAAAACCACCCAAAACACACTAAAATTATAAAAAATACCGGAAAATTGCAGTTTCTCGAAAATTCTTCTATGACAAGTGAATAGGTGCACTCGCTCAGTAACTAGAGCGCGGCGAGCCGCTTTTTATGATGTACTACACGGCTATATTCACTTTAAGTTGGAGTCAAGAAAAATATTTTATCGTTTTTTCCTTACACAAAATGTCGTTTTCGAGTGCAAAACGGTCAATAATTTGACTTTTTACTATCGAAACGACACTCTGCAACTGGGAAAACAACCGATGCGATAGACTACAATTTTAGAAATAAACAGAAGCTAAGAATTTGGAATACAGAATTTATAAAGCCGAAAATTAATGAAAATTTTATAAGTTTTTAAACAAAAAATGCTAAAAACGTTGAAAAGTCAAAATTTATGTATAAACGAAGGGTCGTAACAGAATACGATCGCTAAACGGACACCGAGACGCTTAATTTGATAGGTCGCACGCGACTGTATGTCAATAAAAATTTTTCAGTTTTTATCAAATGTATGGAGCGTTGTCAGGGCTTAGGTGGATTTTGAAGAAATGCAGTATTAGGTGGTCGGGCAATTTTTCACTTTTTGGCTAATATTTGTGTTTTTTCTGTTGCAGGTACGTGCAGTGACGTCGGGCAAAGGTGATCCAGCCACGAGAAGTGCAGATTCAAGCCAGGTGTTGGACAAAAGTTTAAAAAACCACCCAAAACACACTAAAATTACAAAAAATACCGGAAAATTGCAGTTTCTCGAAAATTTTTCTATGACAAATGAATACGTGCACTCGCTCAGTAACTAGAGCGCGGCGAGCCGCTTTTTATGATGTACTACACGGCTATATTCACTTTAAGTTGGAGTCAAGAAAAATATTTTATCGTTTTTTCCTTATACAAAATGTCGTTTTCGAGTGCAAAACGGTCAATAATTTGACTTTTTACTATCGAAACGACACTCTGCAACTGGGAAAACAACCGATGCGATAGACTACAATTTTAGAAATAAACAGAAGCTAAGAATTTGGAATACAGAATTTATAAAGCCGAAAATTAATGAAAATTTTATAAGTTTTTAAACAAAAAATGCTAAAAACGTTGAAAAGTCAAAATTTATGTATAAACGAAGGGTCGTAACAGAATACGATCGCTAAACGGACACCGAGACGCTTAATTTGATAGGTCGCACGCGACTGTATGTCAATAAAAATTTTTCAGTTTTTATCAAATGTATGGAGCGTTGTCAGGGCTTAGGTGGATTTTGAAGAAATGCAGTATTAGGTGGTCGGGCAATTTTTCACTTTTTGGCTAATATTTGTGTTTTTTCTGTTGCAGGTACGTGCAGTGACGTCGGGCAAAGGTGATCCAGCCACGAGAAGTGCAGATTCAAGCCAGGTGTTGGACAAAAGTTTAAAAAACCACCCAAAACACACTAAAATTATAAAAAATACCGGAAAATTGCAGTTTCTCGAAAATTCTTCTATGACAAGTGAATAGGTGCACTCGCTCAGTAACTAGAGCGCGGCGAGCCGCTTTTTATGATGTACTACACGGCTATATTCACTTTAAGTTGGAGTCAAGAAAAATATTTTATCGTTTTTTCCTTACACAAAATGTCGTTTTCGAGTGCAAAACGGTCAATAATTTGACTTTTTACTATCGAAACGACACTCTGCAACTGGGAAAACAACCGATGCGATAGACTACAATTTTAGAAATAAACAGAAGCTAAGAATTTGGAATACAGAATTTATAAAGCCGAAAATTAATGAAAATTTTATAAGTTTTTAAACAAAAAATGCTAAAAACGTTGAAAAGTCAAAATTTATGTATAAACGAAGGGTCGTAACAGAATACGATCGCTAAACGGACACCGAGACGCTTAATTTGATAGGTCGCACGCGACTGTATGTCAATAAAAATTTTTCAGTTTTTATCAAATGTATGGAGCGTTGTCAGGGCTTAGGTGGATTTTGAAGAAATGCAGTATTAGGTGGTCGGGCAATTTTTCACTTTTTGGCTAATATTTGTGTTTTTTCTGTTGCAGGTACGTGCAGTGACGTCGGGCAAAGGTGATCCAGCCACGAGAAGTGCAGATTCAAGCCAGGTGTTGGACAAAAGTTTAAAAAACCACCCAAAACACACTAAAATTACAAAAAATACCGGAAAATTGCAGTTTCTCGAAAATTTTTCTATGACAAATGAATACGTGCACTCGCTCAGTAACTAGAGCGCGGCGAGCCGCTTTTTATGATGTACTACACGGCTATATTCACTTTAAGTTGGAGTCAAGAAAAATATTTTATCGTTTTTTCCTTATACAAAATGTCGTTTTCGAGTGCAAAACGGTCAATAATTTGACTTTTTACTATCGAAACGACACTCTGCAACTGGGAAAACAACCGATGCGATAGACTACAATTTTAGAAATAAACAGAAGCTAAGAATTTGGAATACAGAATTTATAAAGCCGAAAATTAATGAAAATTTTATAAGTTTTTAAACAAAAAATGCTAAAAACGTTGAAAAGTCAAAATTTATGTATAAACGAAGGGTCGTAACAGAATACGATCGCTAAACGGACACCGAGACGCTTAATTTGATAGGTCGCACGCGACTGTATGTCAATAAAAATTTTTCAGTTTTTATCAAATGTATGGAGCGTTGTCAGGGCTTAGGTGGATTTTGAAGAAATGCAGTATTAGGTGGTCGGGCAATTTTTCACTTTTTGGCTAATATTTGTGTTTTTTCTGTTGCAGGTACGTGCAGTGACGTCGGGCAAAGGTGATCCAGCCACGAGAAGTGCAGATTCAAGCCAGGTGTTGGACAAAAGTTTAAAAAACCACCCAAAACACACTAAAATTACAAAAAATACCGGAAAATTGCAGTTTCTCGAAAATTTTTCTATGACAAATGAATACGTGCACTCGCTCAGTAACTAGAGCGCGGCGAGCCGCTTTTTATGATGTACTACACGGCTATATTCACTTTAAGTTGGAGTCAAGAAAAATATTTTATCGTTTTTTCCTTATACAAAATGTCGTTTTCGAGTGCAAAACGGTCAATAATTTGACTTTTTACTATCGAAACGACACTCTGCAACTGGGAAAACAACCGATGCGATAGACTACAATTTTAGAAATAAACAGAAGCTAAGAATTTGGAATACAGAATTTATAAAGCCGAAAATTAATGAAAATTTTATAAGTTTTTAAACAAAAAATGCTAAAAACGTTGAAAAGTCAAAATTTATGTATAAACGAAGGGTCGTAACAGAATACGATCGCTAAACGGACACCGAGACGCTTAATTTGATAGGTCGCACGCGACTGTATGTCAATAAAAATTTTTCAGTTTTTATCAAATGTATGGAGCGTTGTCAGGGCTTAGGTGGATTTTGAAGAAATGCAGTATTAGGTGGTCGGGCAATTTTTCACTTTTTGGCTAATATTTGTGTTTTTTCTGTTGCAGGTACGTGCAGTGACGTCGGGCAAAGGTGATCCAGCCACGAGAAGTGCAGATTCAAGCCAGGTGTTGGACAAAAGTTTAAAAAACCACCCAAAACACACTAAAATTACAAAAAATACCGGAAAATTGCAGTTTCTCGAAAATTTTTCTATGACAAATGAATACGTGCACTCGCTCAGTAACTAGAGCGCGGCGAGCCGCTTTTTATGATGTACTACACGGCTATATTCACTTTAAGTTGGAGTCAAGAAAAATATTTTATCGTTTTTTCCTTATACAAAATGTCGTTTTCGAGTGCAAAACGGTCAATAATTTGACTTTTTACTATCGAAACGACACTCTGCAACTGGGAAAACAACCGATGCGATAGACTACAATTTTAGAAATAAACAGAAGCTAAGAATTTGGAATACAGAATTTATAAAGCCGAAAATTAATGAAAATTTTATAAGTTTTTAAACAAAAAATGCTAAAAACGTTGAAAAGTCAAAATTTATGTATAAACGAAGGGTCGTAACAGAATACGATCGCTAAACGGACACCGAGACGCTTAATTTGATAGGTCGCACGCGACTGTATGTCAATAAAAATTTTTCAGTTTTTATCAAATGTATGGAGCGTTGTCAGGGCTTAGGTGGATTTTGAAGAAATGCAGTATTAGGTGGTCGGGCAATTTTTCACTTTTTGGCTAATATTTGTGTTTTTTCTGTTGCAGGTACGTGCAGTGACGTCGGGCAAAGGTGATCCAGCCACGAGAAGTGCAGATTCAAGCCAGGTGTTGGACAAAAGTTTAAAAAACCACCCAAAACACACTAAAATTACAAAAAATACCGGAAAATTGCAGTTTCTCGAAAATTTTTCTATGACAAATGAATACGTGCACTCGCTCAGTAACTAGAGCGCGGCGAGCCGCTTTTTATGATGTACTACACGGCTATATTCACTTTAAGTTGGAGTCAAGAAAAATATTTTATCGTTTTTTCCTTATACAAAATGTCGTTTTCGAGTGCAAAACGGTCAATAATTTGACTTTTTACTATCGAAACGACACTCTGCAACTGGGAAAACAACCGATGCGATAGACTACAATTTTAGAAATAAACAGAAGCTAAGAATTTGGAATACAGAATTTATAAAGCCGAAAATTAATGAAAATTTTATAAGTTTTTAAACAAAAAATGCTAAAAACGTTGAAAAGTCAAAATTTATGTATAAACGAAGGGTCGTAACAGAATACGATCGCTAAACGGACACCGAGACGCTTAATTTGATAGGTCGCACGCGACTGTATGTCAATAAAAATTTTTCAGTTTTTATCAAATGTATGGAGCGTTGTCAGGGCTTAGGTGGATTTTGAAGAAATGCAGTATTAGGTGGTCGGGCAATTTTTCACTTTTTGGCTAATATTTGTGTTTTTTCTGTTGCAGGTACGTGCAGTGACGTCGGGCAAAGGTGATCCAGCCACGAGAAGTGCAGATTCAAGCCAGGTGTTGGACAAAAGTTTAAAAAACCACCCAAAACACACTAAAATTATAAAAAATACCGGAAAATTGCAGTTTCTCGAAAATTCTTCTATGACAAGTGAATAGGTGCACTCGCTCAGTAACTAGAGCGCGGCGAGCCGCTTTTTATGATGTACTACACGGCTATATTCACTTTAAGTTGGAGTCAAGAAAAATATTTTATCGTTTTTTCCTTACACAAAATGTCGTTTTCGAGTGCAAAACGGTCAATAATTTGACTTTTTACTATCGAAACGACACTCTGCAACTGGGAAAACAACCGATGCGATAGACTACAATTTTAGAAATAAACAGAAGCTAAGAATTTGGAATACAGAATTTATAAAGCCGAAAATTAATGAAAATTTTATAAGTTTTTAAACAAAAAATGCTAAAAACGTTGAAAAGTCAAAATTTATGTATAAACGAAGGGTCGTAACAGAATACGATCGCTAAACGGACACCGAGACGCTTAATTTGATAGGTCGCACGCGACTGTATGTCAATAAAAATTTTTCAGTTTTTATCAAATGTATGGAGCGTTGTCAGGGCTTAGGTGGATTTTGAAGAAATGCAGTATTAGGTGGTCGGGCAATTTTTCACTTTTTGGCTAATATTTGTGTTTTTTCTGTTGCAGGTACGTGCAGTGACGTCGGGCAAAGGTGATCCAGCCACGAGAAGTGCAGATTCAAGCCAGGTGTTGGACAAAAGTTTAAAAAACCACCCAAAACACACTAAAATTACAAAAAATACCGGAAAATTGCAGTTTCTCGAAAATTTTTCTATGACAAATGAATACGTGCACTCGCTCAGTAACTAGAGCGCGGCGAGCCGCTTTTTATGATGTACTACACGGCTATATTCACTTTAAGTTGGAGTCAAGAAAAATATTTTATCGTTTTTTCCTTATACAAAATGTCGTTTTCGAGTGCAAAACGGTCAATAATTTGACTTTTTACTATCGAAACGACACTCTGCAACTGGGAAAACAACCGATGCGATAGACTACAATTTTAGAAATAAACAGAAGCTAAGAATTTGGAATACAGAATTTATAAAGCCGAAAATTAATGAAAATTTTATAAGTTTTTAAACAAAAAATGCTAAAAACGTTGAAAAGTCAAAATTTATGTATAAACGAAGGGTCGTAACAGAATACGATCGCTAAACGGACACCGAGACGCTTAATTTGATAGGTCGCACGCGACTGTATGTCAATAAAAATTTTTCAGTTTTTATCAAATGTATGGAGCGTTGTCAGGGCTTAGGTGGATTTTGAAGAAATGCAGTATTAGGTGGTCGGGCAATTTTTCACTTTTTGGCTAATATTTGTGTTTTTTCTGTTGCAGGTACGTGCAGTGACGTCGGGCAAAGGTGATCCAGCCACGAGAAGTGCAGATTCAAGCCAGGTGTTGGACAAAAGTTTAAAAAACCACCCAAAACACACTAAAATTACAAAAAATACCGGAAAATTGCAGTTTCTCGAAAATTTTTCTATGACAAATGAATACGTGCACTCGCTCAGTAACTAGAGCGCGGCGAGCCGCTTTTTATGATGTACTACACGGCTATATTCACTTTAAGTTGGAGTCAAGAAAAATATTTTATCGTTTTTTCCTTATACAAAATGTCGTTTTCGAGTGCAAAACGGTCAATAATTTGACTTTTTACTATCGAAACGACACTCTGCAACTGGGAAAACAACCGATGCGATAGACTACAATTTTAGAAATAAACAGAAGCTAAGAATTTGGAATACAGAATTTATAAAGCCGAAAATTAATGAAAATTTTATAAGTTTTTAAACAAAAAATGCTAAAAACGTTGAAAAGTCAAAATTTATGTATAAACGAAGGGTCGTAACAGAATACGATCGCTAAACGGACACCGAGACGCTTAATTTGATAGGTCGCACGCGACTGTATGTCAATAAAAATTTTTCAGTTTTTATCAAATGTATGGAGCGTTGTCAGGGCTTAGGTGGATTTTGAAGAAATGCAGTATTAGGTGGTCGGGCAATTTTTCACTTTTTGGCTAATATTTGTGTTTTTTCTGTTGCAGGTACGTGCAGTGACGTCGGGCAAAGGTGATCCAGCCACGAGAAGTGCAGATTCAAGCCAGGTGTTGGACAAAAGTTTAAAAAACCACCCAAAACACACTAAAATTACAAAAAATACCGGAAAATTGCAGTTTCTCGAAAATTTTTCTATGACAAATGAATACGTGCACTCGCTCAGTAACTAGAGCGCGGCGAGCCGCTTTTTATGATGTACTACACGGCTATATTCACTTTAAGTTGGAGTCAAGAAAAATATTTTATCGTTTTTTCCTTATACAAAATGTCGTTTTCGAGTGCAAAACGGTCAATAATTTGACTTTTTACTATCGAAACGACACTCTGCAACTGGGAAAACAACCGATGCGATAGACTACAATTTTAGAAATAAACAGAAGCTAAGAATTTGGAATACAGAATTTATAAAGCCGAAAATTAATGAAAATTTTATAAGTTTTTAAACAAAAAATGCTAAAAACGTTGAAAAGTCAAAATTTATGTATAAACGAAGGGTCGTAACAGAATACGATCGCTAAACGGACACCGAGACGCTTAATTTGATAGGTCGCACGCGACTGTATGTCAATAAAAATTTTTCAGTTTTTATCAAATGTATGGAGCGTTGTCAGGGCTTAGGTGGATTTTGAAGAAATGCAGTATTAGGTGGTCGGGCAATTTTTCACTTTTTGGCTAATATTTGTGTTTTTTCTGTTGCAGGTACGTGCAGTGACGTCGGGCAAAGGTGATCCAGCCACGAGAAGTGCAGATTCAAGCCAGGTGTTGGACAAAAGTTTAAAAAACCACCCAAAACACACTAAAATTACAAAAAATACCGGAAAATTGCAGTTTCTCGAAAATTTTTCTATGACAAATGAATACGTGCACTCGCTCAGTAACTAGAGCGCGGCGAGCCGCTTTTTATGATGTACTACACGGCTATATTCACTTTAAGTTGGAGTCAAGAAAAATATTTTATCGTTTTTTCCTTATACAAAATGTCGTTTTCGAGTGCAAAACGGTCAATAATTTGACTTTTTACTATCGAAACGACACTCTGCAACTGGGAAAACAACCGATGCGATAGACTACAATTTTAGAAATAAACAGAAGCTAAGAATTTGGAATACAGAATTTATAAAGCCGAAAATTAATGAAAATTTTATAAGTTTTTAAACAAAAAATGCTAAAAACGTTGAAAAGTCAAAATTTATGTATAAACGAAGGGTCGTAACAGAATACGATCGCTAAACGGACACCGAGACGCTTAATTTGATAGGTCGCACGCGACTGTATGTCAATAAAAATTTTTCAGTTTTTATCAAATGTATGGAGCGTTGTCAGGGCTTAGGTGGATTTTGAAGAAATGCAGTATTAGGTGGTCGGGCAATTTTTCACTTTTTGGCTAATATTTGTGTTTTTTCTGTTGCAGGTACGTGCAGTGACGTCGGGCAAAGGTGATCCAGCCACGAGAAGTGCAGATTCAAGCCAGGTGTTGGACAAAAGTTTAAAAAACCACCCAAAACACACTAAAATTATAAAAAATACCGGAAAATTGCAGTTTCTCGAAAATTCTTCTATGACAAGTGAATAGGTGCACTCGCTCAGTAACTAGAGCGCGGCGAGCCGCTTTTTATGATGTACTACACGGCTATATTCACTTTAAGTTGGAGTCAAGAAAAATATTTTATCGTTTTTTCCTTACACAAAATGTCGTTTTCGAGTGCAAAACGGTCAATAATTTGACTTTTTACTATCGAAACGACACTCTGCAACTGGGAAAACAACCGATGCGATAGACTACAATTTTAGAAATAAACAGAAGCTAAGAATTTGGAATACAGAATTTATAAAGCCGAAAATTAATGAAAATTTTATAAGTTTTTAAACAAAAAATGCTAAAAACGTTGAAAAGTCAAAATTTATGTATAAACGAAGGGTCGTAACAGAATACGATCGCTAAACGGACACCGAGACGCTTAATTTGATAGGTCGCACGCGACTGTATGTCAATAAAAATTTTTCAGTTTTTATCAAATGTATGGAGCGTTGTCAGGGCTTAGGTGGATTTTGAAGAAATGCAGTATTAGGTGGTCGGGCAATTTTTCACTTTTTGGCTAATATTTGTGTTTTTTCTGTTGCAGGTACGTGCAGTGACGTCGGGCAAAGGTGATCCAGCCACGAGAAGTGCAGATTCAAGCCAGGTGTTGGACAAAAGTTTAAAAAACCACCCAAAACACACTAAAATTACAAAAAATACCGGAAAATTGCAGTTTCTCGAAAATTTTTCTATGACAAATGAATACGTGCACTCGCTCAGTAACTAGAGCGCGGCAAGCCGCTTTTTATGATGTACTACACGGCTATATTCACTTTAAGTTGGAGTCAAGAAAAATATTTTATCGTTTTTTCCTTATACAAAATGTCGTTTTCGAGTGCAAAACGGTCAATAATTTGACTTTTTACTATCGAAACGACACTCTGCAACTGGGAAAACAACCGATGCGATAGACTACAATTTTAGAAATAAACAGAAGCTAAGAATTTGGAATACAGAATTTATAAAGCCGAAAATTAATGAAAATTTTATAAGTTTTTAAACAAAAAATGCTAAAAACGTTGAAAAGTCAAAATTTATGTATAAACGAAGGGTCGTAACAGAATACGATCGCTAAACGGACACCGAGACGCTTAATTTGATAGGTCGCACGCGACTGTATGTCAATAAAAATTTTTCAGTTTTTATCAAATGTATGGAGCGTTGTCAGGGCTTAGGTGGATTTTGAAGAAATGCAGTATTAGGTGGTCGGGCAATTTTTCACTTTTTGGCTAATATTTGTGTTTTTTCTGTTGCAGGTACGTGCAGTGACGTCGGGCAAAGGTGATCCAGCCACGAGAAGTGCAGATTCAAGCCAGGTGTTGGACAAAAGTTTAAAAAACCACCCAAAACACACTAAAATTACAAAAAATACCGGAAAATTGCAGTTTCTCGAAAATTTTTCTATGACAAATGAATACGTGCACTCGCTCAGTAACTAGAGCGCGGCGAGCCGCTTTTTATGATGTACTACACGGCTATATTCACTTTAAGTTGGAGTCAAGAAAAATATTTTATCGTTTTTTCCTTATACAAAATGTCGTTTTCGAGTGCAAAACGGTCAATAATTTGACTTTTTACTATCGAAACGACACTCTGCAACTGGGAAAACAACCGATGCGATAGACTACAATTTTAGAAATAAACAGAAGCTAAGAATTTGGAATACAGAATTTATAAAGCCGAAAATTAATGAAAATTTTATAAGTTTTTAAACAAAAAATGCTAAAAACGTTGAAAAGTCAAAATTTATGTATAAACGAAGGGTCGTAACAGAATACGATCGCTAAACGGACACCGAGACGCTTAATTTGATAGGTCGCACGCGACTGTATGTCAATAAAAATTTTTCAGTTTTTATCAAATGTATGGAGCGTTGTCAGGGCTTAGGTGGATTTTGAAGAAATGCAGTATTAGGTGGTCGGGCAATTTTTCACTTTTTGGCTAATATTTGTGTTTTTTCTGTTGCAGGTACGTGCAGTGACGTCGGGCAAAGGTGATCCAGCCACGAGAAGTGCAGATTCAAGCCAGGTGTTGGACAAAAGTTTAAAAAACCACCCAAAACACACTAAAATTACAAAAAATACCGGAAAATTGCAGTTTCTCGAAAATTTTTCTATGACAAATGAATACGTGCACTCGCTCAGTAACTAGAGCGCGGCGAGCCGCTTTTTATGATGTACTACACGGCTATATTCACTTTAAGTTGGAGTCAAGAAAAATATTTTATCGTTTTTTCCTTATACAAAATGTCGTTTTCGAGTGCAAAACGGTCAATAATTTGACTTTTTACTATCGAAACGACACTCTGCAACTGGGAAAACAACCGATGCGATAGACTACAATTTTAGAAATAAACAGAAGCTAAGAATTTGGAATACAGAATTTATAAAGCCGAAAATTAATGAAAATTTTATAAGTTTTTAAACAAAAAATGCTAAAAACGTTGAAAAGTCAAAATTTATGTATAAACGAAGGGTCGTAACAGAATACGATCGCTAAACGGACACCGAGACGCTTAATTTGATAGGTCGCACGCGACTGTATGTCAATAAAAATTTTTCAGTTTTTATCAAATGTATGGAGCGTTGTCAGGGCTTAGGTGGATTTTGAAGAAATGCAGTATTAGGTGGTCGGGCAATTTTTCACTTTTTGGCTAATATTTGTGTTTTTTCTGTTGCAGGTACGTGCAGTGACGTCGGGCAAAGGTGATCCAGCCACGAGAAGTGCAGATTCAAGCCAGGTGTTGGACAAAAGTTTAAAAAACCACCCAAAACACACTAAAATTACAAAAAATACCGGAAAATTGCAGTTTCTCGAAAATTTTTCTATGACAAATGAATACGTGCACTCGCTCAGTAACTAGAGCGCGGCGAGCCGCTTTTTATGATGTACTACACGGCTATATTCACTTTAAGTTGGAGTCAAGAAAAATATTTTATCGTTTTTTCCTTATACAAAATGTCGTTTTCGAGTGCAAAACGGTCAATAATTTGACTTTTTACTATCGAAACGACACTCTGCAACTGGGAAAACAACCGATGCGATAGACTACAATTTTAGAAATAAACAGAAGCTAAGAATTTGGAATACAGAATTTATAAAGCCGAAAATTAATGAAAATTTTATAAGTTTTTAAACAAAAAATGCTAAAAACGTTGAAAAGTCAAAATTTATGTATAAACGAAGGGTCGTAACAGAATACGATCGCTAAACGGACACCGAGACGCTTAATTTGATAGGTCGCACGCGACTGTATGTCAATAAAAATTTTTCAGTTTTTATCAAATGTATGGAGCGTTGTCAGGGCTTAGGTGGATTTTGAAGAAATGCAGTATTAGGTGGTCGGGCAATTTTTCACTTTTTGGCTAATATTTGTGTTTTTTCTGTTGCAGGTACGTGCAGTGACGTCGGGCAAAGGTGATCCAGCCACGAGAAGTGCAGATTCAAGCCAGGTGTTGGACAAAAGTTTAAAAAACCACCCAAAACACACTAAAATTATAAAAAATACCGGAAAATTGCAGTTTCTCGAAAATTCTTCTATGACAAGTGAATAGGTGCACTCGCTCAGTAACTAGAGCGCGGCGAGCCGCTTTTTATGATGTACTACACGGCTATATTCACTTTAAGTTGGAGTCAAGAAAAATATTTTATCGTTTTTTCCTTATACAAAATGTCGTTTTCGAGTGCAAAACGGTCAATAATTTGACTTTTTACTATCGAAACGACACTCTGCAACTGGGAAAACAACCGATGCGATAGACTACAATTTTAGAAATAAACAGAAGCTAAGAATTTGGAATACAGAATTTATAAAGCCGAAAATTAATGAAAATTTTATAAGTTTTTAAACAAAAAATGCTAAAAACGTTGAAAAGTCAAAATTTATGTATAAACGAAGGGTCGTAACAGAATACGATCGCTAAACGGACACCGAGACGCTTAATTTGATAGGTCGCACGCGACTGTATGTCAATAAAAATTTTTCAGTTTTTATCAAATGTATGGAGCGTTGTCAGGGCTTAGGTGGATTTTGAAGAAATGCAGTATTAGGTGGTCGGGCAATTTTTCACTTTTTGGCTAATATTTGTGTTTTTTCTGTTGCAGGTACGTGCAGTGACGTCGGGCAAAGGTGATCCAGCCACGAGAAGTGCAGATTCAAGCCAGGTGTTGGACAAAAGTTTAAAAAACCACCCAAAACACACTAAAATTACAAAAAATACCGGAAAATTGCAGTTTCTCGAAAATTTTTCTATGACAAATGAATACGTGCACTCGCTCAGTAACTAGAGCGCGGCGAGCCGCTTTTTATGATGTACTACACGGCTATATTCACTTTAAGTTGGAGTCAAGAAAAATATTTTATCGTTTTTTCCTTATACAAAATGTCGTTTTCGAGTGCAAAACGGTCAATAATTTGACTTTTTACTATCGAAACGACACTCTGCAACTGGGAAAACAACCGATGCGATAGACTACAATTTTAGAAATAAACAGAAGCTAAGAATTTGGAATACAGAATTTATAAAGCCGAAAATTAATGAAAATTTTATAAGTTTTTAAACAAAAAATGCTAAAAACGTTGAAAAGTCAAAATTTATGTATAAACGAAGGGTCGTAACAGAATACGATCGCTAAACGGACACCGAGACGCTTAATTTGATAGGTCGCACGCGACTGTATGTCAATAAAAATTTTTCAGTTTTTATCAAATGTATGGAGCGTTGTCAGGGCTTAGGTGGATTTTGAAGAAATGCAGTATTAGGTGGTCGGGCAATTTTTCACTTTTTGGCTAATATTTGTGTTTTTTCTGTTGCAGGTACGTGCAGTGACGTCGGGCAAAGGTGATCCAGCCACGAGAAGTGCAGATTCAAGCCAGGTGTTGGACAAAAGTTTAAAAAACCACCCAAAACACACTAAAATTACAAAAAATACCGGAAAATTGCAGTTTCTCGAAAATTTTTCTATGACAAATGAATACGTGCACTCGCTCAGTAACTAGAGCGCGGCGAGCCGCTTTTTATGATGTACTACACGGCTATATTCACTTTAAGTTGGAGTCAAGAAAAATATTTTATCGTTTTTTCCTTATACAAAATGTCGTTTTCGAGTGCAAAACGGTCAATAATTTGACTTTTTACTATCGAAACGACACTCTGCAACTGGGAAAACAACCGATGCGATAGACTACAATTTTAGAAATAAACAGAAGCTAAGAATTTGGAATACAGAATTTATAAAGCCGAAAATTAATGAAAATTTTATAAGTTTTTAAACAAAAAATGCTAAAAACGTTGAAAAGTCAAAATTTATGTATAAACGAAGGGTCGTAACAGAATACGATCGCTAAACGGACACCGAGACGCTTAATTTGATAGGTCGCACGCGACTGTATGTCAATAAAAATTTTTCAGTTTTTATCAAATGTATGGAGCGTTGTCAGGGCTTAGGTGGATTTTGAAGAAATGCAGTATTAGGTGGTCGGGCAATTTTTCACTTTTTGGCTAATATTTGTGTTTTTTCTGTTGCAGGTACGTGCAGTGACGTCGGGCAAAGGTGATCCAGCCACGAGAAGTGCAGATTCAAGCCAGGTGTTGGACAAAAGTTTAAAAAACCACCCAAAACACACTAAAATTACAAAAAATACCGGAAAATTGCAGTTTCTCGAAAATTTTTCTATGACAAATGAATACGTGCACTCGCTCAGTAACTAGAGCGCGGCGAGCCGCTTTTTATGATGTACTACACGGCTATATTCACTTTAAGTTGGAGTCAAGAAAAATATTTTATCGTTTTTTCCTTATACAAAATGTCGTTTTCGAGTGCAAAACGGTCAATAATTTGACTTTTTACTATCGAAACGACACTCTGCAACTGGGAAAACAACCGATGCGATAGACTACAATTTTAGAAATAAACAGAAGCTAAGAATTTGGAATACAGAATTTATAAAGCCGAAAATTAATGAAAATTTTATAAGTTTTTAAACAAAAAATGCTAAAAACGTTGAAAAGTCAAAATTTATGTATAAACGAAGGGTCGTAACAGAATACGATCGCTAAACGGACACCGAGACGCTTAATTTGATAGGTCGCACGCGACTGTATGTCAATAAAAATTTTTCAGTTTTTATCAAATGTATGGAGCGTTGTCAGGGCTTAGGTGGATTTTGAAGAAATGCAGTATTAGGTGGTCGGGCAATTTTTCACTTTTTGGCTAATATTTGTGTTTTTTCTGTTGCAGGTACGTGCAGTGACGTCGGGCAAAGGTGATCCAGCCACGAGAAGTGCAGATTCAAGCCAGGTGTTGGACAAAAGTTTAAAAAACCACCCAAAACACACTAAAATTACAAAAAATACCGGAAAATTGCAGTTTCTCGAAAATTTTTCTATGACAAATGAATACGTGCACTCGCTCAGTAACTAGAGCGCGGCGAGCCGCTTTTTATGATGTACTACACGGCTATATTCACTTTAAGTTGGAGTCAAGAAAAATATTTTATCGTTTTTTCCTTATACAAAATGTCGTTTTCGAGTGCAAAACGGTCAATAATTTGACTTTTTACTATCGAAACGACACTCTGCAACTGGGAAAACAACCGATGCGATAGACTACAATTTTAGAAATAAACAGAAGCTAAGAATTTGGAATACAGAATTTATAAAGCCGAAAATTAATGAAAATTTTATAAGTTTTTAAACAAAAAATGCTAAAAACGTTGAAAAGTCAAAATTTATGTATAAACGAAGGGTCGTAACAGAATACGATCGCTAAACGGACACCGAGACGCTTAATTTGATAGGTCGCACGCGACTGTATGTCAATAAAAATTTTTCAGTTTTTATCAAATGTATGGAGCGTTGTCAGGGCTTAGGTGGATTTTGAAGAAATGCAGTATTAGGTGGTCGGGCAATTTTTCACTTTTTGGCTAATATTTGTGTTTTTTCTGTTGCAGGTACGTGCAGTGACGTCGGGCAAAGGTGATCCAGCCACGAGAAGTGCAGATTCAAGCCAGGTGTTGGACAAAAGTTTAAAAAACCACCCAAAACACACTAAAATTACAAAAAATACCGGAAAATTGCAGTTTCTCGAAAATTTTTCTATGACAAATGAATACGTGCACTCGCTCAGTAACTAGAGCGCGGCGAGCCGCTTTTTATGATGTACTACACGGCTATATTCACTTTAAGTTGGAGTCAAGAAAAATATTTTATCGTTTTTTCCTTATACAAAATGTCGTTTTCGAGTGCAAAACGGTCAATAATTTGACTTTTTACTATCGAAACGACACTCTGCAACTGGGAAAACAACCGATGCGATAGACTACAATTTTAGAAATAAACAGAAGCTAAGAATTTGGAATACAGAATTTATAAAGCCGAAAATTAATGAAAATTTTATAAGTTTTTAAACAAAAAATGCTAAAAACGTTGAAAAGTCAAAATTTATGTATAAACGAAGGGTCGTAACAGAATACGATCGCTAAACGGACACCGAGACGCTTAATTTGATAGGTCGCACGCGACTGTATGTCAATAAAAATTTTTCAGTTTTTATCAAATGTATGGAGCGTTGTCAGGGCTTAGGTGGATTTTGAAGAAATGCAGTATTAGGTGGTCGGGCAATTTTTCACTTTTTGGCTAATATTTGTGTTTTTTCTGTTGCAGGTACGTGCAGTGACGTCGGGCAAAGGTGATCCAGCCACGAGAAGTGCAGATTCAAGCCAGGTGTTGGACAAAAGTTTAAAAAACCACCCAAAACACACTAAAATTATAAAAAATACCGGAAAATTGCAGTTTCTCGAAAATTCTTCTATGACAAGTGAATAGGTGCACTCGCTCAGTAACTAGAGCGCGGCGAGCCGCTTTTTATGATGTACTACACGGCTATATTCACTTTAAGTTGGAGTCAAGAAAAATATTTTATCGTTTTTTCCTTACACAAAATGTCGTTTTCGAGTGCAAAACGGTCAATAATTTGACTTTTTACTATCGAAACGACACTCTGCAACTGGGAAAACAACCGATGCGATAGACTACAATTTTAGAAATAAACAGAAGCTAAGAATTTGGAATACAGAATTTATAAAGCCGAAAATTAATGAAAATTTTATAAGTTTTTAAACAAAAAATGCTAAAAACGTTGAAAAGTCAAAATTTATGTATAAACGAAGGGTCGTAACAGAATACGATCGCTAAACGGACACCGAGACGCTTAATTTGATAGGTCGCACGCGACTGTATGTCAATAAAAATTTTTCAGTTTTTATCAAATGTATGGAGCGTTGTCAGGGCTTAGGTGGATTTTGAAGAAATGCAGTATTAGGTGGTCGGGCAATTTTTCACTTTTTGGCTAATATTTGTGTTTTTTCTGTTGCAGGTACGTGCAGTGACGTCGGGCAAAGGTGATCCAGCCACGAGAAGTGCAGATTCAAGCCAGGTGTTGGACAAAAGTTTAAAAAACCACCCAAAACACACTAAAATTACAAAAAATACCGGAAAATTGCAGTTTCTCGAAAATTTTTCTATGACAAATGAATACGTGCACTCGCTCAGTAACTAGAGCGCGGCGAGCCGCTTTTTATGATGTACTACACGGCTATATTCACTTTAAGTTGGAGTCAAGAAAAATATTTTATCGTTTTTTCCTTATACAAAATGTCGTTTTCGAGTGCAAAACGGTCAATAATTTGACTTTTTACTATCGAAACGACACTCTGCAACTGGGAAAACAACCGATGCGATAGACTACAATTTTAGAAATAAACAGAAGCTAAGAATTTGGAATACAGAATTTATAAAGCCGAAAATTAATGAAAATTTTATAAGTTTTTAAACAAAAAATGCTAAAAACGTTGAAAAGTCAAAATTTATGTATAAACGAAGGGTCGTAACAGAATACGATCGCTAAACGGACACCGAGACGCTTAATTTGATAGGTCGCACGCGACTGTATGTCAATAAAAATTTTTCAGTTTTTATCAAATGTATGGAGCGTTGTCAGGGCTTAGGTGGATTTTGAAGAAATGCAGTATTAGGTGGTCGGGCAATTTTTCACTTTTTGGCTAATATTTGTGTTTTTTCTGTTGCAGGTACGTGCAGTGACGTCGGGCAAAGGTGATCCAGCCACGAGAAGTGCAGATTCAAGCCAGGTGTTGGACAAAAGTTTAAAAAACCACCCAAAACACACTAAAATTATAAAAAATACCGGAAAATTGCAGTTTCTCGAAAATTCTTCTATGACAAGTGAATAGGTGCACTCGCTCAGTAACTAGAGCGCGGCGAGCCGCTTTTTATGATGTACTACACGGCTATATTCACTTTAAGTTGGAGTCAAGAAAAATATTTTATCGTTTTTTCCTTACACAAAATGTCGTTTTCGAGTGCAAAACGGTCAATAATTTGACTTTTTACTATCGAAACGACACTCTGCAACTGGGAAAACAACCGATGCGATAGACTACAATTTTAGAAATAAACAGAAGCTAAGAATTTGGAATACAGAATTTATAAAGCCGAAAATTAATGAAAATTTTATAAGTTTTTAAACAAAAAATGCTAAAAACGTTGAAAAGTCAAAATTTATGTATAAACGAAGGGTCGTAACAGAATACGATCGCTAAACGGACACCGAGACGCTTAATTTGATAGGTCGCACGCGACTGTATGTCAATAAAAATTTTTCAGTTTTTATCAAATGTATGGAGCGTTGTCAGGGCTTAGGTGGATTTTGAAGAAATGCAGTATTAGGTGGTCGGGCAATTTTTCACTTTTTGGCTAATATTTGTGTTTTTTCTGTTGCAGGTACGTGCAGTGACGTCGGGCAAAGGTGATCCAGCCACGAGAAGTGCAGATTCAAGCCAGGTGTTGGACAAAAGTTTAAAAAACCACCCAAAACACACTAAAATTACAAAAAATACCGGAAAATTGCAGTTTCTCGAAAATTTTTCTATGACAAATGAATACGTGCACTCGCTCAGTAACTAGAGCGCGGCGAGCCGCTTTTTATGATGTACTACACGGCTATATTCACTTTAAGTTGGAGTCAAGAAAAATATTTTATCGTTTTTTCCTTATACAAAATGTCGTTTTCGAGTGCAAAACGGTCAATAATTTGACTTTTTACTATCGAAACGACACTCTGCAACTGGGAAAACAACCGATGCGATAGACTACAATTTTAGAAATAAACAGAAGCTAAGAATTTGGAATACAGAATTTATAAAGCCGAAAATTAATGAAAATTTTATAAGTTTTTAAACAAAAAATGCTAAAAACGTTGAAAAGTCAAAATTTATGTATAAACGAAGGGTCGTAACAGAATACGATCGCTAAACGGACACCGAGACGCTTAATTTGATAGGTCGCACGCGACTGTATGTCAATAAAAATTTTTCAGTTTTTATCAAATGTATGGAGCGTTGTCAGGGCTTAGGTGGATTTTGAAGAAATGCAGTATTAGGTGGTCGGGCAATTTTTCACTTTTTGGCTAATATTTGTGTTTTTTCTGTTGCAGGTACGTGCAGTGACGTCGGGCAAAGGTGATCCAGCCACGAGAAGTGCAGATTCAAGCCAGGTGTTGGACAAAAGTTTAAAAAACCACCCAAAACACACTAAAATTACAAAAAATACCGGAAAATTGCAGTTTCTCGAAAATTTTTCTATGACAAATGAATACGTGCACTCGCTCAGTAACTAGAGCGCGGCGAGCCGCTTTTTATGATGTACTACACGGCTATATTCACTTTAAGTTGGAGTCAAGAAAAATATTTTATCGTTTTTTCCTTATACAAAATGTCGTTTTCGAGTGCAAAACGGTCAATAATTTGACTTTTTACTATCGAAACGACACTCTGCAACTGGGAAAACAACCGATGCGATAGACTACAATTTTAGAAATAAACAGAAGCTAAGAATTTGGAATACAGAATTTATAAAGCCGAAAATTAATGAAAATTTTATAAGTTTTTAAACAAAAAATGCTAAAAACGTTGAAAAGTCAAAATTTATGTATAAACGAAGGGTCGTAACAGAATACGATCGCTAAACGGACACCGAGACGCTTAATTTGATAGGTCGCACGCGACTGTATGTCAATAAAAATTTTTCAGTTTTTATCAAATGTATGGAGCGTTGTCAGGGCTTAGGTGGATTTTGAAGAAATGCAGTATTAGGTGGTCGGGCAATTTTTCACTTTTTGGCTAATATTTGTGTTTTTTCTGTTGCAGGTACGTGCAGTGACGTCGGGCAAAGGTGATCCAGCCACGAGAAGTGCAGATTCAAGCCAGGTGTTGGACAAAAGTTTAAAAAACCACCCAAAACACACTAAAATTACAAAAAATACCGGAAAATTGCAGTTTCTCGAAAATTTTTCTATGACAAATGAATACGTGCACTCGCTCAGTAACTAGAGCGCGGCGAGCCGCTTTTTATGATGTACTACACGGCTATATTCACTTTAAGTTGGAGTCAAGAAAAATATTTTATCGTTTTTTCCTTATACAAAATGTCGTTTTCGAGTGCAAAACGGTCAATAATTTGACTTTTTACTATCGAAACGACACTCTGCAACTGGGAAAACAACCGATGCGATAGACTACAATTTTAGAAATAAACAGAAGCTAAGAATTTGGAATACAGAATTTATAAAGCCGAAAATTAATGAAAATTTTATAAGTTTTTAAACAAAAAATGCTAAAAACGTTGAAAAGTCAAAATTTATGTATAAACGAAGGGTCGTAACAGAATACGATCGCTAAACGGACACCGAGACGCTTAATTTGATAGGTCGCACGCGACTGTATGTCAATAAAAATTTTTCAGTTTTTATCAAATGTATGGAGCGTTGTCAGGGCTTAGGTGGATTTTGAAGAAATGCAGTATTAGGTGGTCGGGCAATTTTTCACTTTTTGGCTAATATTTGTGTTTTTTCTGTTGCAGGTACGTGCAGTGACGTCGGGCAAAGGTGATCCAGCCACGAGAAGTGCAGATTCAAGCCAGGTGTTGGACAAAAGTTTAAAAAACCACCCAAAACACACTAAAATTACAAAAAATACCGGAAAATTGCAGTTTCTCGAAAATTTTTCTATGACAAATGAATACGTGCACTCGCTCAGTAACTAGAGCGCGGCGAGCCGCTTTTTATGATGTACTACACGGCTATATTCACTTTAAGTTGGAGTCAAGAAAAATATTTTATCGTTTTTTCCTTATACAAAATGTCGTTTTCGAGTGCAAAACGGTCAATAATTTGACTTTTTACTATCGAAACGACACTCTGCAACTGGGAAAACAACCGATGCGATAGACTACAATTTTAGAAATAAACAGAAGCTAAGAATTTGGAATACAGAATTTATAAAGCCGAAAATTAATGAAAATTTTATAAGTTTTTAAACAAAAAATGCTAAAAACGTTGAAAAGTCAAAATTTATGTATAAACGAAGGGTCGTAACAGAATACGATCGCTAAACGGACACCGAGACGCTTAATTTGATAGGTCGCACGCGACTGTATGTCAATAAAAATTTTTCAGTTTTTATCAAATGTATGGAGCGTT
The DNA here is from genome assembly GCA_947095575.1 of Electrophaes corylata. NCBI lineage: Eukaryota > Metazoa > Arthropoda > Insecta > Lepidoptera > Geometridae > Electrophaes > Electrophaes corylata. Next base: position 127,495 of record OX352710.1, on the reverse strand, counting down.
GTCAGGGCTTAGGTGGATTTTGAAGAAATGCAGTATTAGGTGGTCGGGCAATTTTTCACTTTTTGGCTAATATTTGTGTTTTTTCTGTTGCAGGTACGTGCAGTGACGTCGGGCAAAGGTGATCCAGCCACGAGAAGTGCAGATTCAAGCCAGGTGTTGGACAAAAGTTTAAAAAACCACCCAAAACACACTAAAATTATAAAAAATACCGGAAAATTGCAGTTTCTCGAAAATTCTTCTATGACAAGTGAATAGGTGCACTCGCTCAGTAACTAGAGCGCGGCGAGCCGCTTTTTATGATGTACTACACGGCTATATTCACTTTAAGTTGGAGTCAAGAAAAATATTTTATCGTTTTTTCCTTACACAAAATGTCGTTTTCGAGTGCAAAACGGTCAATAATTTGACTTTTTACTATCGAAACGACACTCTGCAACTGGGAAAACAACCGATGCGATAGACTACAATTTTAGAAATAAACAGAAGCTAAGAATTTGGAATACAGAATTTATAAAGCCGAAAATTAATGAAAATTTTATAAGTTTTTAAACAAAAAATGCTAAAAACGTTGAAAAGTCAAAATTTATGTATAAACGAAGGGTCGTAACAGAATACGATCGCTAAACGGACACCGAGACGCTTAATTTGATAGGTCGCACGCGACTGTATGTCAATAAAAATTTTTCAGTTTTTATCAAATGTATGGAGCGTTGTCAGGGCTTAGGTGGATTTTGAAGAAATGCAGTATTAGGTGGTCGGGCAATTTTTCACTTTTTGGCTAATATTTGTGTTTTTTCTGTTGCAGGTACGTGCAGTGACGTCGGGCAAAGGTGATCCAGCCACGAGAAGTGCAGATTCAAGCCAGGTGTTGGACAAAAGTTTAAAAAACCACCCAAAACACACTAAAATTACAAAAAATACCGGAAAATTGCAGTTTCTCGAAAATTTTTCTATGACAAATGAATACGTGCACTCGCTCAGTAACTAGAGCGCGGCGAGCCGCTTTTTATGATGTACTACACGGCTATATTCACTTTAAGTTGGAGTCAAGAAAAATATTTTATCGTTTTTTCCTTATACAAAATGTCGTTTTCGAGTGCAAAACGGTCAATAATTTGACTTTTTACTATCGAAACGACACTCTGCAACTGGGAAAACAACCGATGCGATAGACTACAATTTTAGAAATAAACAGAAGCTAAGAATTTGGAATACAGAATTTATAAAGCCGAAAATTAATGAAAATTTTATAAGTTTTTAAACAAAAAATGCTAAAAACGTTGAAAAGTCAAAATTTATGTATAAACGAAGGGTCGTAACAGAATACGATCGCTAAACGGACACCGAGACGCTTAATTTGATAGGTCGCACGCGACTGTATGTCAATAAAAATTTTTCAGTTTTTATCAAATGTATGGAGCGTTGTCAGGGCTTAGGTGGATTTTGAAGAAATGCAGTATTAGGTGGTCGGGCAATTTTTCACTTTTTGGCTAATATTTGTGTTTTTTCTGTTGCAGGTACGTGCAGTGACGTCGGGCAAAGGTGATCCAGCCACGAGAAGTGCAGATTCAAGCCAGGTGTTGGACAAAAGTTTAAAAAACCACCCAAAACACACTAAAATTACAAAAAATACCGGAAAATTGCAGTTTCTCGAAAATTTTTCTATGACAAATGAATACGTGCACTCGCTCAGTAACTAGAGCGCGGCGAGCCGCTTTTTATGATGTACTACACGGCTATATTCACTTTAAGTTGGAGTCAAGAAAAATATTTTATCGTTTTTTCCTTATACAAAATGTCGTTTTCGAGTGCAAAACGGTCAATAATTTGACTTTTTACTATCGAAACGACACTCTGCAACTGGGAAAACAACCGATGCGATAGACTACAATTTTAGAAATAAACAGAAGCTAAGAATTTGGAATACAGAATTTATAAAGCCGAAAATTAATGAAAATTTTATAAGTTTTTAAACAAAAAATGCTAAAAACGTTGAAAAGTCAAAATTTATGTATAAACGAAGGGTCGTAACAGAATACGATCGCTAAACGGACACCGAGACGCTTAATTTGATAGGTCGCACGCGACTGTATGTCAATAAAAATTTTTCAGTTTTTATCAAATGTATGGAGCGTTGTCAGGGCTTAGGTGGATTTTGAAGAAATGCAGTATTAGGTGGTCGGGCAATTTTTCACTTTTTGGCTAATATTTGTGTTTTTTCTGTTGCAGGTACGTGCAGTGACGTCGGGCAAAGGTGATCCAGCCACGAGAAGTGCAGATTCAAGCCAGGTGTTGGACAAAAGTTTAAAAAACCACCCAAAACACACTAAAATTACAAAAAATACCGGAAAATTGCAGTTTCTCGAAAATTTTTCTATGACAAATGAATACGTGCACTCGCTCAGTAACTAGAGCGCGGCGAGCCGCTTTTTATGATGTACTACACGGCTATATTCACTTTAAGTTGGAGTCAAGAAAAATATTTTATCGTTTTTTCCTTATACAAAATGTCGTTTTCGAGTGCAAAACGGTCAATAATTTGACTTTTTACTATCGAAACGACACTCTGCAACTGGGAAAACAACCGATGCGATAGACTACAATTTTAGAAATAAACAGAAGCTAAGAATTTGGAATACAGAATTTATAAAGCCGAAAATTAATGAAAATTTTATAAGTTTTTAAACAAAAAATGCTAAAAACGTTGAAAAGTCAAAATTTATGTATAAACGAAGGGTCGTAACAGAATACGATCGCTAAACGGACACCGAGACGCTTAATTTGATAGGTCGCACGCGACTGTATGTCAATAAAAATTTTTCAGTTTTTATCAAATGTATGGAGCGTTGTCAGGGCTTAGGTGGATTTTGAAGAAATGCAGTATTAGGTGGTCGGGCAATTTTTCACTTTTTGGCTAATATTTGTGTTTTTTCTGTTGCAGGTACGTGCAGTGACGTCGGGCAAAGGTGATCCAGCCACGAGAAGTGCAGATTCAAGCCAGGTGTTGGACAAAAGTTTAAAAAACCACCCAAAACACACTAAAATTACAAAAAATACCGGAAAATTGCAGTTTCTCGAAAATTTTTCTATGACAAATGAATACGTGCACTCGCTCAGTAACTAGAGCGCGGCGAGCCGCTTTTTATGATGTACTACACGGCTATATTCACTTTAAGTTGGAGTCAAGAAAAATATTTTATCGTTTTTTCCTTATACAAAATGTCGTTTTCGAGTGCAAAACGGTCAATAATTTGACTTTTTACTATCGAAACGACACTCTGCAACTGGGAAAACAACCGATGCGATAGACTACAATTTTAGAAATAAACAGAAGCTAAGAATTTGGAATACAGAATTTATAAAGCCGAAAATTAATGAAAATTTTATAAGTTTTTAAACAAAAAATGCTAAAAACGTTGAAAAGTCAAAATTTATGTATAAACGAAGGGTCGTAACAGAATACGATCGCTAAACGGACACCGAGACGCTTAATTTGATAGGTCGCACGCGACTGTATGTCAATAAAAATTTTTCAGTTTTTATCAAATGTATGGAGCGTTGTCAGGGCTTAGGTGGATTTTGAAGAAATGCAGTATTAGGTGGTCGGGCAATTTTTCACTTTTTGGCTAATATTTGTGTTTTTTCTGTTGCAGGTACGTGCAGTGACGTCGGGCAAAGGTGATCCAGCCACGAGAAGTGCAGATTCAAGCCAGGTGTTGGACAAAAGTTTAAAAAACCACCCAAAACACACTAAAATTATAAAAAATACCGGAAAATTGCAGTTTCTCGAAAATTCTTCTATGACAAGTGAATAGGTGCACTCGCTCAGTAACTAGAGCGCGGCGAGCCGCTTTTTATGATGTACTACACGGCTATATTCACTTTAAGTTGGAGTCAAGAAAAATATTTTATCGTTTTTTCCTTACACAAAATGTCGTTTTCGAGTGCAAAACGGTCAATAATTTGACTTTTTACTATCGAAACGACACTCTGCAACTGGGAAAACAACCGATGCGATAGACTACAATTTTAGAAATAAACAGAAGCTAAGAATTTGGAATACAGAATTTATAAAGCCGAAAATTAATGAAAATTTTATAAGTTTTTAAACAAAAAATGCTAAAAACGTTGAAAAGTCAAAATTTATGTATAAACGAAGGGTCGTAACAGAATACGATCGCTAAACGGACACCGAGACGCTTAATTTGATAGGTCGCACGCGACTGTATGTCAATAAAAATTTTTCAGTTTTTATCAAATGTATGGAGCGTTGTCAGGGCTTAGGTGGATTTTGAAGAAATGCAGTATTAGGTGGTCGGGCAATTTTTCACTTTTTGGCTAATATTTGTGTTTTTTCTGTTGCAGGTACGTGCAGTGACGTCGGGCAAAGGTGATCCAGCCACGAGAAGTGCAGATTCAAGCCAGGTGTTGGACAAAAGTTTAAAAAACCACCCAAAACACACTAAAATTACAAAAAATACCGGAAAATTGCAGTTTCTCGAAAATTTTTCTATGACAAATGAATACGTGCACTCGCTCAGTAACTAGAGCGCGGCGAGCCGCTTTTTATGATGTACTACACGGCTATATTCACTTTAAGTTGGAGTCAAGAAAAATATTTTATCGTTTTTTCCTTATACAAAATGTCGTTTTCGAGTGCAAAACGGTCAATAATTTGACTTTTTACTATCGAAACGACACTCTGCAACTGGGAAAACAACCGATGCGATAGACTACAATTTTAGAAATAAACAGAAGCTAAGAATTTGGAATACAGAATTTATAAAGCCGAAAATTAATGAAAATTTTATAAGTTTTTAAACAAAAAATGCTAAAAACGTTGAAAAGTCAAAATTTATGTATAAACGAAGGGTCGTAACAGAATACGATCGCTAAACGGACACCGAGACGCTTAATTTGATAGGTCGCACGCGACTGTATGTCAATAAAAATTTTTCAGTTTTTATCAAATGTATGGAGCGTTGTCAGGGCTTAGGTGGATTTTGAAGAAATGCAGTATTAGGTGGTCGGGCAATTTTTCACTTTTTGGCTAATATTTGTGTTTTTTCTGTTGCAGGTACGTGCAGTGACGTCGGGCAAAGGTGATCCAGCCACGAGAAGTGCAGATTCAAGCCAGGTGTTGGACAAAAGTTTAAAAAACCACCCAAAACACACTAAAATTACAAAAAATACCGGAAAATTGCAGTTTCTCGAAAATTTTTCTATGACAAATGAATACGTGCACTCGCTCAGTAACTAGAGCGCGGCGAGCCGCTTTTTATGATGTACTACACGGCTATATTCACTTTAAGTTGGAGTCAAGAAAAATATTTTATCGTTTTTTCCTTATACAAAATGTCGTTTTCGAGTGCAAAACGGTCAATAATTTGACTTTTTACTATCGAAACGACACTCTGCAACTGGGAAAACAACCGATGCGATAGACTACAATTTTAGAAATAAACAGAAGCTAAGAATTTGGAATACAGAATTTATAAAGCCGAAAATTAATGAAAATTTTATAAGTTTTTAAACAAAAAATGCTAAAAACGTTGAAAAGTCAAAATTTATGTATAAACGAAGGGTCGTAACAGAATACGATCGCTAAACGGACACCGAGACGCTTAATTTGATAGGTCGCACGCGACTGTATGTCAATAAAAATTTTTCAGTTTTTATCAAATGTATGGAGCGTTGTCAGGGCTTAGGTGGATTTTGAAGAAATGCAGTATTAGGTGGTCGGGCAATTTTTCACTTTTTGGCTAATATTTGTGTTTTTTCTGTTGCAGGTACGTGCAGTGACGTCGGGCAAAGGTGATCCAGCCACGAGAAGTGCAGATTCAAGCCAGGTGTTGGACAAAAGTTTAAAAAACCACCCAAAACACACTAAAATTACAAAAAATACCGGAAAATTGCAGTTTCTCGAAAATTTTTCTATGACAAATGAATACGTGCACTCGCTCAGTAACTAGAGCGCGGCGAGCCGCTTTTTATGATGTACTACACGGCTATATTCACTTTAAGTTGGAGTCAAGAAAAATATTTTATCGTTTTTTCCTTATACAAAATGTCGTTTTCGAGTGCAAAACGGTCAATAATTTGACTTTTTACTATCGAAACGACACTCTGCAACTGGGAAAACAACCGATGCGATAGACTACAATTTTAGAAATAAACAGAAGCTAAGAATTTGGAATACAGAATTTATAAAGCCGAAAATTAATGAAAATTTTATAAGTTTTTAAACAAAAAATGCTAAAAACGTTGAAAAGTCAAAATTTATGTATAAACGAAGGGTCGTAACAGAATACGATCGCTAAACGGACACCGAGACGCTTAATTTGATAGGTCGCACGCGACTGTATGTCAATAAAAATTTTTCAGTTTTTATCAAATGTATGGAGCGTTGTCAGGGCTTAGGTGGATTTTGAAGAAATGCAGTATTAGGTGGTCGGGCAATTTTTCACTTTTTGGCTAATATTTGTGTTTTTTCTGTTGCAGGTACGTGCAGTGACGTCGGGCAAAGGTGATCCAGCCACGAGAAGTGCAGATTCAAGCCAGGTGTTGGACAAAAGTTTAAAAAACCACCCAAAACACACTAAAATTACAAAAAATACCGGAAAATTGCAGTTTCTCGAAAATTTTTCTATGACAAATGAATACGTGCACTCGCTCAGTAACTAGAGCGCGGCGAGCCGCTTTTTATGATGTACTACACGGCTATATTCACTTTAAGTTGGAGTCAAGAAAAATATTTTATCGTTTTTTCCTTATACAAAATGTCGTTTTCGAGTGCAAAACGGTCAATAATTTGACTTTTTACTATCGAAACGACACTCTGCAACTGGGAAAACAACCGATGCGATAGACTACAATTTTAGAAATAAACAGAAGCTAAGAATTTGGAATACAGAATTTATAAAGCCGAAAATTAATGAAAATTTTATAAGTTTTTAAACAAAAAATGCTAAAAACGTTGAAAAGTCAAAATTTATGTATAAACGAAGGGTCGTAACAGAATACGATCGCTAAACGGACACCGAGACGCTTAATTTGATAGGTCGCACGCGACTGTATGTCAATAAAAATTTTTCAGTTTTTATCAAATGTATGGAGCGTTGTCAGGGCTTAGGTGGATTTTGAAGAAATGCAGTATTAGGTGGTCGGGCAATTTTTCACTTTTTGGCTAATATTTGTGTTTTTTCTGTTGCAGGTACGTGCAGTGACGTCGGGCAAAGGTGATCCAGCCACGAGAAGTGCAGATTCAAGCCAGGTGTTGGACAAAAGTTTAAAAAACCACCCAAAACACACTAAAATTATAAAAAATACCGGAAAATTGCAGTTTCTCGAAAATTCTTCTATGACAAGTGAATAGGTGCACTCGCTCAGTAACTAGAGCGCGGCGAGCCGCTTTTTATGATGTACTACACGGCTATATTCACTTTAAGTTGGAGTCAAGAAAAATATTTTATCGTTTTTTCCTTACACAAAATGTCGTTTTCGAGTGCAAAACGGTCAATAATTTGACTTTTTACTATCGAAACGACACTCTGCAACTGGGAAAACAACCGATGCGATAGACTACAATTTTAGAAATAAACAGAAGCTAAGAATTTGGAATACAGAATTTATAAAGCCGAAAATTAATGAAAATTTTATAAGTTTTTAAACAAAAAATGCTAAAAACGTTGAAAAGTCAAAATTTATGTATAAACGAAGGGTCGTAACAGAATACGATCGCTAAACGGACACCGAGACGCTTAATTTGATAGGTCGCACGCGACTGTATGTCAATAAAAATTTTTCAGTTTTTATCAAATGTATGGAGCGTTGTCAGGGCTTAGGTGGATTTTGAAGAAATGCAGTATTAGGTGGTCGGGCAATTTTTCACTTTTTGGCTAATATTTGTGTTTTTTCTGTTGCAGGTACGTGCAGTGACGTCGGGCAAAGGTGATCCAGCCACGAGAAGTGCAGATTCAAGCCAGGTGTTGGACAAAAGTTTAAAAAACCACCCAAAACACACTAAAATTACAAAAAATACCGGAAAATTGCAGTTTCTCGAAAATTTTTCTATGACAAATGAATACGTGCACTCGCTCAGTAACTAGAGCGCGGCGAGCCGCTTTTTATGATGTACTACACGGCTATATTCACTTTAAGTTGGAGTCAAGAAAAATATTTTATCGTTTTTTCCTTATACAAAATGTCGTTTTCGAGTGCAAAACGGTCAATAATTTGACTTTTTACTATCGAAACGACACTCTGCAACTGGGAAAACAACCGATGCGATAGACTACAATTTTAGAAATAAACAGAAGCTAAGAATTTGGAATACAGAATTTATAAAGCCGAAAATTAATGAAAATTTTATAAGTTTTTAAACAAAAAATGCTAAAAACGTTGAAAAGTCAAAATTTATGTATAAACGAAGGGTCGTAACAGAATACGATCGCTAAACGGACACCGAGACGCTTAATTTGATAGGTCGCACGCGACTGTATGTCAATAAAAATTTTTCAGTTTTTATCAAATGTATGGAGCGTTGTCAGGGCTTAGGTGGATTTTGAAGAAATGCAGTATTAGGTGGTCGGGCAATTTTTCACTTTTTGGCTAATATTTGTGTTTTTTCTGTTGCAGGTACGTGCAGTGACGTCGGGCAAAGGTGATCCAGCCACGAGAAGTGCAGATTCAAGCCAGGTGTTGGACAAAAGTTTAAAAAACCACCCAAAACACACTAAAATTACAAAAAATACCGGAAAATTGCAGTTTCTCGAAAATTTTTCTATGACAAATGAATACGTGCACTCGCTCAGTAACTAGAGCGCGGCGAGCCGCTTTTTATGATGTACTACACGGCTATATTCACTTTAAGTTGGAGTCAAGAAAAATATTTTATCGTTTTTTCCTTATACAAAATGTCGTTTTCGAGTGCAAAACGGTCAATAATTTGACTTTTTACTATCGAAACGACACTCTGCAACTGGGAAAACAACCGATGCGATAGACTACAATTTTAGAAATAAACAGAAGCTAAGAATTTGGAATACAGAATTTATAAAGCCGAAAATTAATGAAAATTTTATAAGTTTTTAAACAAAAAATGCTAAAAACGTTGAAAAGTCAAAATTTATGTATAAACGAAGGGTCGTAACAGAATACGATCGCTAAACGGACACCGAGACGCTTAATTTGATAGGTCGCACGCGACTGTATGTCAATAAAAATTTTTCAGTTTTTATCAAATGTATGGAGCGTTGTCAGGGCTTAGGTGGATTTTGAAGAAATGCAGTATTAGGTGGTCGGGCAATTTTTCACTTTTTGGCTAATATTTGTGTTTTTTCTGTTGCAGGTACGTGCAGTGACGTCGGGCAAAGGTGATCCAGCCACGAGAAGTGCAGATTCAAGCCAGGTGTTGGACAAAAGTTTAAAAAACCACCCAAAACACACTAAAATTACAAAAAATACCGGAAAATTGCAGTTTCTCGAAAATTTTTCTATGACAAATGAATACGTGCACTCGCTCAGTAACTAGAGCGCGGCGAGCCGCTTTTTATGATGTACTACACGGCTATATTCACTTTAAGTTGGAGTCAAGAAAAATATTTTATCGTTTTTTCCTTATACAAAATGTCGTTTTCGAGTGCAAAACGGTCAATAATTTGACTTTTTACTATCGAAACGACACTCTGCAACTGGGAAAACAACCGATGCGATAGACTACAATTTTAGAAATAAACAGAAGCTAAGAATTTGGAATACAGAATTTATAAAGCCGAAAATTAATGAAAATTTTATAAGTTTTTAAACAAAAAATGCTAAAAACGTTGAAAAGTCAAAATTTATGTATAAACGAAGGGTCGTAACAGAATACGATCGCTAAACGGACACCGAGACGCTTAATTTGATAGGTCGCACGCGACTGTATGTCAATAAAAATTTTTCAGTTTTTATCAAATGTATGGAGCGTTGTCAGGGCTTAGGTGGATTTTGAAGAAATGCAGTATTAGGTGGTCGGGCAATTTTTCACTTTTTGGCTAATATTTGTGTTTTTTCTGTTGCAGGTACGTGCAGTGACGTCGGGCAAAGGTGATCCAGCCACGAGAAGTGCAGATTCAAGCCAGGTGTTGGACAAAAGTTTAAAAAACCACCCAAAACACACTAAAATTACAAAAAATACCGGAAAATTGCAGTTTCTCGAAAATTTTTCTATGACAAATGAATACGTGCACTCGCTCAGTAACTAGAGCGCGGCGAGCCGCTTTTTATGATGTACTACACGGCTATATTCACTTTAAGTTGGAGTCAAGAAAAATATTTTATCGTTTTTTCCTTATACAAAATGTCGTTTTCGAGTGCAAAACGGTCAATAATTTGACTTTTTACTATCGAAACGACACTCTGCAACTGGGAAAACAACCGATGCGATAGACTACAATTTTAGAAATAAACAGAAGCTAAGAATTTGGAATACAGAATTTATAAAGCCGAAAATTAATGAAAATTTTATAAGTTTTTAAACAAAAAATGCTAAAAACGTTGAAAAGTCAAAATTTATGTATAAACGAAGGGTCGTAACAGAATACGATCGCTAAACGGACACCGAGACGCTTAATTTGATAGGTCGCACGCGACTGTATGTCAATAAAAATTTTTCAGTTTTTATCAAATGTATGGAGCGTTGTCAGGGCTTAGGTGGATTTTGAAGAAATGCAGTATTAGGTGGTCGGGCAATTTTTCACTTTTTGGCTAATATTTGTGTTTTTTCTGTTGCAGGTACGTGCAGTGACGTCGGGCAAAGGTGATCCAGCCACGAGAAGTGCAGATTCAAGCCAGGTGTTGGACAAAAGTTTAAAAAACCACCCAAAACACACTAAAATTATAAAAAATACCGGAAAATTGCAGTTTCTCGAAAATTCTTCTATGACAAGTGAATAGGTGCACTCGCTCAGTAACTAGAGCGCGGCGAGCCGCTTTTTATGATGTACTACACGGCTATATTCACTTTAAGTTGGAGTCAAGAAAAATATTTTATCGTTTTTTCCTTACACAAAATGTCGTTTTCGAGTGCAAAACGGTCAATAATTTGACTTTTTACTATCGAAACGACACTCTGCAACTGGGAAAACAACCGATGCGATAGACTACAATTTTAGAAATAAACAGAAGCTAAGAATTTGGAATACAGAATTTATAAAGCCGAAAATTAATGAAAATTTTATAAGTTTTTAAACAAAAAATGCTAAAAACGTTGAAAAGTCAAAATTTATGTATAAACGAAGGGTCGTAACAGAATACGATCGCTAAACGGACACCGAGACGCTTAATTTGATAGGTCGCACGCGACTGTATGTCAATAAAAATTTTTCAGTTTTTATCAAATGTATGGAGCGTTGTCAGGGCTTAGGTGGATTTTGAAGAAATGCAGTATTAGGTGGTCGGGCAATTTTTCACTTTTTGGCTAATATTTGTGTTTTTTCTGTTGCAGGTACGTGCAGTGACGTCGGGCAAAGGTGATCCAGCCACGAGAAGTGCAGATTCAAGCCAGGTGTTGGACAAAAGTTTAAAAAACCACCCAAAACACACTAAAATTACAAAAAATACCGGAAAATTGCAGTTTCTCGAAAATTTTTCTATGACAAATGAATACGTGCACTCGCTCAGTAACTAGAGCGCGGCGAGCCGCTTTTTATGATGTACTACACGGCTATATTCACTTTAAGTTGGAGTCAAGAAAAATATTTTATCGTTTTTTCCTTATACAAAATGTCGTTTTCGAGTGCAAAACGGTCAATAATTTGACTTTTTACTATCGAAACGACACTCTGCAACTGGGAAAACAACCGATGCGATAGACTACAATTTTAGAAATAAACAGAAGCTAAGAATTTGGAATACAGAATTTATAAAGCCGAAAATTAATGAAAATTTTATAAGTTTTTAAACAAAAAATGCTAAAAACGTTGAAAAGTCAAAATTTATGTATAAACGAAGGGTCGTAACAGAATACGATCGCTAAACGGACACCGAGACGCTTAATTTGATAGGTCGCACGCGACTGTATGTCAATAAAAATTTTTCAGTTTTTATCAAATGTATGGAGCGTTGTCAGGGCTTAGGTGGATTTTGAAGAAATGCAGTATTAGGTGGTCGGGCAATTTTTCACTTTTTGGCTAATATTTGTGTTTTTTCTGTTGCAGGTACGTGCAGTGACGTCGGGCAAAGGTGATCCAGCCACGAGAAGTGCAGATTCAAGCCAGGTGTTGGACAAAAGTTTAAAAAACCACCCAAAACACACTAAAATTACAAAAAATACCGGAAAATTGCAGTTTCTCGAAAATTTTTCTATGACAAATGAATACGTGCACTCGCTCAGTAACTAGAGCGCGGCGAGCCGCTTTTTATGATGTACTACACGGCTATATTCACTTTAAGTTGGAGTCAAGAAAAATATTTTATCGTTTTTTCCTTATACAAAATGTCGTTTTCGAGTGCAAAACGGTCAATAATTTGACTTTTTACTATCGAAACGACACTCTGCAACTGGGAAAACAACCGATGCGATAGACTACAATTTTAGAAATAAACAGAAGCTAAGAATTTGGAATACAGAATTTATAAAGCCGAAAATTAATGAAAATTTTATAAGTTTTTAAACAAAAAATGCTAAAAACGTTGAAAAGTCAAAATTTATGTATAAACGAAGGGTCGTAACAGAATACGATCGCTAAACGGACACCGAGACGCTTAATTTGATAGGTCGCACGCGACTGTATGTCAATAAAAATTTTTCAGTTTTTATCAAATGTATGGAGCGTTGTCAGGGCTTAGGTGGATTTTGAAGAAATGCAGTATTAGGTGGTCGGGCAATTTTTCACTTTTTGGCTAATATTTGTGTTTTTTCTGTTGCAGGTACGTGCAGTGACGTCGGGCAAAGGTGATCCAGCCACGAGAAGTGCAGATTCAAGCCAGGTGTTGGACAAAAGTTTAAAAAACCACCCAAAACACACTAAAATTACAAAAAATACCGGAAAATTGCAGTTTCTCGAAAATTTTTCTATGACAAATGAATACGTGCACTCGCTCAGTAACTAGAGCGCGGCGAGCCGCTTTTTATGATGTACTACACGGCTATATTCACTTTAAGTTGGAGTCAAGAAAAATATTTTATCGTTTTTTCCTTATACAAAATGTCGTTTTCGAGTGCAAAACGGTCAATAATTTGACTTTTTACTATCGAAACGACACTCTGCAACTGGGAAAACAACCGATGCGATAGACTACAATTTTAGAAATAAACAGAAGCTAAGAATTTGGAATACAGAATTTATAAAGCCGAAAATTAATGAAAATTTTATAAGTTTTTAAACAAAAAATGCTAAAAACGTTGAAAAGTCAAAATTTATGTATAAACGAAGGGTCGTAACAGAATACGATCGCTAAACGGACACCGAGACGCTTAATTTGATAGGTCGCACGCGACTGTATGTCAATAAAAATTTTTCAGTTTTTATCAAATGTATGGAGCGTTGTCAGGGCTTAGGTGGATTTTGAAGAAATGCAGTATTAGGTGGTCGGGCAATTTTTCACTTTTTGGCTAATATTTGTGTTTTTTCTGTTGCAGGTACGTGCAGTGACGTCGGGCAAAGGTGATCCAGCCACGAGAAGTGCAGATTCAAGCCAGGTGTTGGACAAAAGTTTAAAAAACCACCCAAAACACACTAAAATTACAAAAAATACCGGAAAATTGCAGTTTCTCGAAAATTTTTCTATGACAAATGAATACGTGCACTCGCTCAGTAACTAGAGCGCGGCGAGCCGCTTTTTATGATGTACTACACGGCTATATTCACTTTAAGTTGGAGTCAAGAAAAATATTTTATCGTTTTTTCCTTATACAAAATGTCGTTTTCGAGTGCAAAACGGTCAATAATTTGACTTTTTACTATCGAAACGACACTCTGCAACTGGGAAAACAACCGATGCGATAGACTACAATTTTAGAAATAAACAGAAGCTAAGAATTTGGAATACAGAATTTATAAAGCCGAAAATTAATGAAAATTTTATAAGTTTTTAAACAAAAAATGCTAAAAACGTTGAAAAGTCAAAATTTATGTATAAACGAAGGGTCGTAACAGAATACGATCGCTAAACGGACACCGAGACGCTTAATTTGATAGGTCGCACGCGACTGTATGTCAATAAAAATTTTTCAGTTTTTATCAAATGTATGGAGCGTTGTCAGGGCTTAGGTGGATTTTGAAGAAATGCAGTATTAGGTGGTCGGGCAATTTTTCACTTTTTGGCTAATATTTGTGTTTTTTCTGTTGCAGGTACGTGCAGTGACGTCGGGCAAAGGTGATCCAGCCACGAGAAGTGCAGATTCAAGCCAGGTGTTGGACAAAAGTTTAAAAAACCACCCAAAACACACTAAAATTATAAAAAATACCGGAAAATTGCAGTTTCTCGAAAATTCTTCTATGACAAGTGAATAGGTGCACTCGCTCAGTAACTAGAGCGCGGCGAGCCGCTTTTTATGATGTACTACACGGCTATATTCACTTTAAGTTGGAGTCAAAAAAAATATTTTATCGTTTTTTCCTTACACAAAATGTCGTTTTCGAGTGCAAAACGGTCAATAATTTGACTTTTTACTATCGAAACGACACTCTGCAACTGGGAAAACAACCGATGCGATAGACTACAATTTTAGAAATAAACAGAAGCTAAGAATTTGGAATACAGAATTTATAAAGCCGAAAATTAATGAAAATTTTATAAGTTTTTAAACAAAAAATGCTAAAAACGTTGAAAAGTCAAAATTTATGTATAAACGAAGGGTCGTAACAGAATACGATCGCTAAACGGACACCGAGACGCTTAATTTGATAGGTCGCACGCGACTGTATGTCAATAAAAATTTTTCAGTTTTTATCAAATGTATGGAGCGTTGTCAGGGCTTAGGTGGATTTTGAAGAAATGCAGTATTAGGTGGTCGGGCAATTTTTCACTTTTTGGCTAATATTTGTGTTTTTTCTGTTGCAGGTACGTGCAGTGACGTCGGGCAAAGGTGATCCAGCCACGAGAAGTGCAGATTCAAGCCAGGTGTTGGACAAAAGTTTAAAAAACCACCCAAAACACACTAAAATTATAAAAAATACCGGAAAATTGCAGTTTCTCGAAAATTCTTCTATGACAAGTGAATAGGTGCACTCGCTCAGTAACTAGAGCGCGGCGAGCCGCTTTTTATGATGTACTACACGGCTATATTCACTTTAAGTTGGAGTCAAGAAAAATATTTTATCGTTTTTTCCTTACACAAAATGTCGTTTTCGAGTGCAAAACGGTCAATAATTTGACTTTTTACTATCGAAACGACACTCTGCAACTGGGAAAACAACCGATGCGATAGACTACAATTTTAGAAATAAACAGAAGCTAAGAATTTGGAATACAGAATTTATAAAGCCGAAAATTAATGAAAATTTTATAAGTTTTTAAACAAAAAATGCTAAAAACGTTGAAAAGTCAAAATTTATGTATAAACGATGGGTCGTAACAGAATACGATCGCTAAACGGACACCGAGACGCTTAATTTGATAGGTCGCACGCGACTGTATGTCAATAAAAATTTTTCAGTTTTTATCAAATGTATGGAGCGTTGTCAGGGCTTAGGTGGATTTTGAAGAAATGCAGTATTAGGTGGTCGGGCAATTTTTCACTTTTTGGCTAATATTTGTGTTTTTTCTGTTGCAGGTACGTGCAGTGACGTCGGGCAAAGGTGATCCAGCCACGAGAAGTGCAGATTCAAGCCAGGTGTTGGACAAAAGTTTAAAAAACCACCCAAAACACACTAAAATTACAAAAAATACCGGAAAATTGCAGTTTCTCGAAAATTTTTCTATGACAAATGAATACGTGCACTCGCTCAGTAACTAGAGCGCGGCGAGCCGCTTTTTATGATGTACTACACGGCTATATTCACTTTAAGTTGGAGTCAAGAAAAATATTTTATCGTTTTTTCCTTATACAAAATGTCGTTTTCGAGTGCAAAACGGTCAATAATTTGACTTTTTACTATCGAAACGACACTCTGCAACTGGGAAAACAACCGATGCGATAGACTACAATTTTAGAAACAAAAAGAAGCTAAGAATTTGGAATACAGAATTTATAAAGCCGAAAATTAATGAAAATTTTATAAGTTTTTAAACAAAAAATGCTAAAAACGTTGAAAAGTCAAAATTTATGTATAAACGATGGGTCGTAACAGAATACGATCGCTAAACGGACACCGAGACGCTTAATTTGATAGGTCGCACGCGACTGTATGTCAATAAAAATTTTTCAGTTTTTATCAAATGTATGGAGCGTTGTCAGGGCTTAGGTGGATTTTGAAGAAATGCAGTATTAGGTGGTCGGGCAATTTTTCACTTTTTGGCTAATATTTGTGTTTTTTCTGTTGCAGGTACGTGCAGTGACGTCGGGCAAAGGTGATCCAGCCACGAGAAGTGCAGATTCAAGCCAGGTGTTGGACAAAAGTTTAAAAAACCACCCAAAACACACTAAAATTACAAAAAATACCGGAAAATTGCAGTTTCTCGAAAATTTTTCTATGACAAATGAATACGTGCACTCGCTCAGTAACTAGAGCGCGGCGAGCCGCTTTTTATGATGTACTACACGGCTATATTCACTTTAAGTTGGAGTCAAGAAAAATATTTTATCGTTTTTTCCTTATACAAAATGTCGTTTTCGAGTGCAAAACGGTCAATAATTTGACTTTTTACTATCGAAACGACACTCTGCAACTGGGAAAACAACCGATGCGATAGACTACAATTTTAGAAATAAACAGAAGCTAAGAATTTGGAATACAGAATTTATAAAGCCGAAAATTAATGAAAATTTTATAAGTTTTTAAACAAAAAATGCTAAAAACGTTGAAAAGTCAAAATTTATGTATAAACGAAGGGTCGTAACAGAATACGATCGCTAAACGGACACCGAGACGCTTAATTTGATAGGTCGCACGCGACTGTATGTCAATAAAAATTTTTCAGTTTTTATCAAATGTATGGAGCGTTGTCAGGGCTTAGGTGGATTTTGAAGAAATGCAGTATTAGGTGGTCGGGCAATTTTTCACTTTTTGGCTAATATTTGTGTTTTTTCTGTTGCAGGTACGTGCAGTGACGTCGGGCAAAGGTGATCCAGCCACGAGAAGTGCAGATTCAAGCCAGGTGTTGGACAAAAGTTTAAAAAACCACCCAAAACACACTAAAATTACAAAAAATACCGGAAAATTGCAGTTTCTCGAAAATTTTTCTATGACAAATGAATACGTGCACTCGCTCAGTAACTAGAGCGCGGCGAGCCGCTTTTTATGATGTACTACACGGCTATATTCACTTTAAGTTGGAGTCAAGAAAAATATTTTATCGTTTTTTCCTTATACAAAATGTCGTTTTCGAGTGCAAAACGGTCAATAATTTGACTTTTTACTATCGAAACGACACTCTGCAACTGGGAAAACAACCGATGCGATAGACTACAATTTTAGAAATAAACAGAAGCTAAGAATTTGGAATACAGAATTTATAAAGCCGAAAATTAATGAAAATTTTATAAGTTTTTAAACAAAAAATGCTAAAAACGTTGAAAAGTCAAAATTTATGTATAAACGAAGGGTCGTAACAGAATACGATCGCTAAACGGACACCGAGACGCTTAATTTGATAGGTCGCACGCGACTGTATGTCAATAAAAATTTTTCAGTTTTTATCAAATGTATGGAGCGTTGTCAGGGCTTAGGTGGATTTTGAAGAAATGCAGTATTAGGTGGTCGGGCAATTTTTCACTTTTTGGCTAATATTTGTGTTTTTTCTGTTGCAGGTACGTGCAGTGACGTCGGGCAAAGGTGATCCAGCCACGAGAAGTGCAGATTCAAGCCAGGTGTTGGACAAAAGTTTAAAAAACCACCCAAAACACACTAAAATTACAAAAAATACCGGAAAATTGCAGTTTCTCGAAAATTTTTCTATGACAAATGAATACGTGCACTCGCTCAGTAACTAGAGCGCGGCGAGCCGCTTTTTATGATGTACTACACGGCTATATTCACTTTAAGTTGGAGTCAAGAAAAATATTTTATCGTTTTTTCCTTATACAAAATGTCGTTTTCGAGTGCAAAACGGTCAATAATTTGACTTTTTACTATCGAAACGACACTCTGCAACTGGGAAAACAACCGATGCGATAGACTACAATTTTAGAAATAAACAGAAGCTAAGAATTTGGAATACAGAATTTATAAAGCCGAAAATTAATGAAAATTTTATAAGTTTTTAAACAAAAAATGCTAAAAACGTTGAAAAGTCAAAATTTATGTATAAACGAAGGGTCGTAACAGAATACGATCGCTAAACGGACACCGAGACGCTTAATTTGATAGGTCGCACGCGACTGTATGTCAATAAAAATTTTTCAGTTTTTATCAAATGTATGGAGCGTTGTCAGGGCTTAGGTGGATTTTGAAGAAATGCAGTATTAGGTGGTCGGGCAATTTTTCACTTTTTGGCTAATATTTGTGTTTTTTCTGTTGCAGGTACGTGCAGTGACGTCGGGCAAAGGTGATCCAGCCACGAGAAGTGCAGATTCAAGCCAGGTGTTGGACAAAAGTTTAAAAAACCACCCAAAACACACTAAAATTACAAAAAATACCGGAAAATTGCAGTTTCTCGAAAATTTTTCTATGACAAATGAATACGTGCACTCGCTCAGTAACTAGAGCGCGGCGAGCCGCTTTTTATGATGTACTACACGGCTATATTCACTTTAAGTTGGAGTCAAGAAAAATATTTTATCGTTTTTTCCTTATACAAAATGTCGTTTTCGAGTGCAAAACGGTCAATAATTTGACTTTTTACTATCGAAACGACACTCTGCAACTGGGAAAACAACCGATGCGATAGACTACAATTTTAGAAATAAACAGAAGCTAAGAATTTGGAATACAGAATTTATAAAGCCGAAAATTAATGAAAATTTTATAAGTTTTTAAACAAAAAATGCTAAAAACGTTGAAAAGTCAAAATTTATGTATAAACGAAGGGTCGTAACAGAATACGATCGCTAAACGGACACCGAGACGCTTAATTTGATAGGTCGCACGCGACTGTATGTCAATAAAAATTTTTCAGTTTTTATCAAATGTATGGAGCGTTGTCAGGGCTTAGGTGGATTTTGAAGAAATGCAGTATTAGGTGGTCGGGCAATTTTTCACTTTTTGGCTAATATTTGTGTTTTTTCTGTTGCAGGTACGTGCAGTGACGTCGGGCAAAGGTGATCCAGCCACGAGAAGTGCAGATTCAAGCCAGGTGTTGGACAAAAGTTTAAAAAACCACCCAAAACACACTAAAATTACAAAAAATACCGGAAAATTGCAGTTTCTCGAAAATTTTTCTATGACAAATGAATACGTGCACTCGCTCAGTAACTAGAGCGCGGCGAGCCGCTTTTTATGATGTACTACACGGCTATATTCACTTTAAGTTGGAGTCAAGAAAAATATTTTATCGTTTTTTCCTTATACAAAATGTCGTTTTCGAGTGCAAAACGGTCAATAATTTGACTTTTTACTATCGAAACGACACTCTGCAACTGGGAAAACAACCGATGCGATAGACTACAATTTTAGAAATAAACAGAAGCTAAGAATTTGGAATACAGAATTTATAAAGCCGAAAATTAATGAAAATTTTATAAGTTTTTAAACAAAAAATGCTAAAAACGTTGAAAAGTCAAAATTTATGTATAAACGAAGGGTCGTAACAGAATACGATCGCTAAACGGACACCGAGACGCTTAATTTGATAGGTCGCACGCGACTGTATGTCAATAAAAATTTTTCAGTTTTTATCAAATGTATGGAGCGTTGTCAGGGCTTAGGTGGATTTTGAAGAAATGCAGTATTAGGTGGTCGGGCAATTTTTCACTTTTTGGCTAATATTTGTGTTTTTTCTGTTGCAGGTACGTGCAGTGACGTCGGGCAAAGGTGATCCAGCCACGAGAAGTGCAGATTCAAGCCAGGTGTTGGACAAAAGTTTAAAAAACCACCCAAAACACACTAAAATTATAAAAAATACCGGAAAATTGCAGTTTCTCGAAAATTCTTCTATGACAAGTGAATAGGTGCACTCGCTCAGTAACTAGAGCGCGGCGAGCCGCTTTTTATGATGTACTACACGGCTATATTCACTTTAAGTTGGAGTCAAGAAAAATATTTTATCGTTTTTTCCTTACACAAAATGTCGTTTTCGAGTGAAAAACGGTCAATAATTTGACTTTTTACTATCGAAACGACACTCTGCAACTGGGAAAACAACCGATGCGATAGACTACAATTTTAGAAATAAACAGAAGCTAAGAATTTGGAATACAGAATTTATAAAGCCGAAAATTAATGAAAATTTTATAAGTTTTTAAACAAAAAATGCTAAAAACGTTGAAAAGTCAAAATTTATGTATAAACGATGGGTCGTAACAGAATACGATCGCTAAACGGACACCGAGACGCTTAATTTGATAGGTCGCACGCGACTGTATGTCAATAAAAATTTTTCAGTTTTTATCAAATGTATGGAGCGTTGTCAGGGCTTAGGTGGATTTTGAAGAAATGCAGTATTAGGTGGTCGGGCAATTTTTCACTTTTTGGCTAATATTTGTGTTTTTTCTGTTGCAGGTACGTGCAGTGACGTCGGGCAAAGGTGATCCAGCCACGAGAAGTGCAGATTCAAGCCAGGTGTTGGACAAAAGTTTAAAAAACCACCCAAAACACACTAAAATTACAAAAAATACCGGAAAATTGCAGTTTCTCGAAAATTTTTCTATGACAAATGAATACGTGCACTCGCTCAGTAACTAGAGCGCGGCGAGCCGCTTTTTATGATGTACTACACGGCTATATTCACTTTAAGTTGGAGTCAAGAAAAATATTTTATCGTTTTTTCCTTATACAAAATGTCGTTTTCGAGTGCAAAACGGTCAATAATTTGACTTTTTACTATCGAAACGACACTCTGCAACTGGGAAAACAACCGATGCGATAGACTACAATTTTAGAAACAAAAAGAAGCTAAGAATTTGGAATACAGAATTTATAAAGCCGAAAATTAATGAAAATTTTATAAGTTTTTAAACAAAAAATGCTAAAAACGTTGAAAAGTCAAAATTTATGTATAAACGATGGGTCGTAACAGAATACGATCGCTAAACGGACACCGAGACGCTTAATTTGATAGGTCGCACGCGACTGTATGTCAATAAAAATTTTTCAGTTTTTATCAAATGTATGGAGCGTTGTCAGGGCTTAGGTGGATTTTGAAGAAATGCAGTATTAGGTGGTCGGGCAATTTTTCACTTTTTGGCTAATATTTGTGTTTTTTCTGTTGCAGGTACGTGCAGTGACGTCGGGCAAAGGTGATCCAGCCACGAGAAGTGCAGATTCAAGCCAGGTGTTGGACAAAAGTTTAAAAAACCACCCAAAACACACTAAAATTACAAAAAATACCGGAAAATTGCAGTTTCTCGAAAATTTTTCTATGACAAATGAATACGTGCACTCGCTCAGTAACTAGAGCGCGGCGAGCCGCTTTTTATGATGTACTACACGGCTATATTCACTTTAAGTTGGAGTCAAGAAAAATATTTTATCGTTTTTTCCTTATACAAAATGTCGTTTTCGAGTGCAAAACGGTCAATAATTTGACTTTTTACTATCGAAACGACACTCTGCAACTGGGAAAACAACCGATGCGATAGACTACAATTTTAGAAATAAACAGAAGCTAAGAATTTGGAATACAGAATTTATAAAGCCGAAAATTAATGAAAATTTTATAAGTTTTTAAACAAAAAATGCTAAAAACGTTGAAAAGTCAAAATTTATGTATAAACGAAGGGTCGTAACAGAATACGATCGCTAAACGGACACCGAGACGCTTAATTTGATAGGTCGCACGCGACTGTATGTCAATAAAAATTTTTCAGTTTTTATCAAATGTATGGAGCGTTGTCAGGGCTTAGGTGGATTTTGAAGAAATGCAGTATTAGGTGGTCGGGCAATTTTTCACTTTTTGGCTAATATTTGTGTTTTTTCTGTTGCAGGTACGTGCAGTGACGTCGGGCAAAGGTGATCCAGCCACGAGAAGTGCAGATTCAAGCCAGGTGTTGGACAAAAGTTTAAAAAACCACCCAAAACACACTAAAATTATAAAAAATACCGGAAAATTGCAGTTTCTCGAAAATTCTTCTATGACAAGTGAATAGGTGCACTCGCTCAGTAACTAGAGCGCGGCGAGCCGCTTTTTATGATGTACTACACGGCTATATTCACTTTAAGTTGGAGTCAAGAAAAATATTTTATCGTTTTTTCCTTACACAAAATGTCGTTTTCGAGTGCAAAACGGTCAATAATTTGACTTTTTACTATCGAAACGACACTCTGCAACTGGGAAAACAACCGATGCGATAGACTACAATTTTAGAAATAAACAGAAGCTAAGAATTTGGAATACAGAATTTATAAAGCCGAAAATTAATGAAAATTTTATAAGTTTTTAAACAAAAAATGCTAAAAACGTTGAAAAGTCAAAATTTATGTATAAACGATGGGTCGTAACAGAATACGATCGCTAAACGGACACCGAGACGCTTAATTTGATAGGTCGCACGCGACTGTATGTCAATAAAAATTTTTCAGTTTTTATCAAATGTATGGAGCGTTGTCAGGGCTTAGGTGGATTTTGAAGAAATGCAGTATTAGGTGGTCGGGCAATTTTTCACTTTTTGGCTAATATTTGTGTTTTTTCTGTTGCAGGTACGTGCAGTGACGTCGGGCAAAGGTGATCCAGCCACGAGAAGTGCAGATTCAAGCCAGGTGTTGGACAAAAGTTTAAAAAACCACCCAAAACACACTAAAATTACAAAAAATACCGGAAAATTGCAGTTTCTCGAAAATTTTTCTATGACAAATGAATACGTGCACTCGCTCAGTAACTAGAGCGCGGCGAGCCGCTTTTTATGATGTACTACACGGCTATATTCACTTTAAGTTGGAGTCAAGAAAAATATTTTATCGTTTTTTCCTTATACAAAATGTCGTTTTCGAGTGCAAAACGGTCAATAATTTGACTTTTTACTATCGAAACGACACTCTGCAACTGGGAAAACAACCGATGCGATAGACTACAATTTTAGAAACAAAAAGAAGCTAAGAATTTGGAATACAGAATTTATAAAGCCGAAAATTAATGAAAATTTTATAAGTTTTTAAACAAAAAATGCTAAAAACGTTGAAAAGTCAAAATTTATGTATAAACGATGGGTCGTAACAGAATACGATCGCTAAACGGACACCGAGACGCTTAATTTGATAGGTCGCACGCGACTGTATGTCAATAAAAATTTTTCAGTTTTTATCAAATGTATGGAGCGTTGTCAGGGCTTAGGTGGATTTTGAAGAAATGCAGTATTAGGTGGTCGGGCAATTTTTCACTTTTTGGCTAATATTTGTGTTTTTTCTGTTGCAGGTACGTGCAGTGACGTCGGGCAAAGGTGATCCAGCCACGAGAAGTGCAGATTCAAGCCAGGTGTTGGACAAAAGTTTAAAAAACCACCCAAAACACACTAAAATTACAAAAAATACCGGAAAATTGCAGTTTCTCGAAAATTTTTCTATGACAAATGAATACGTGCACTCGCTCAGTAACTAGAGCGCGGCGAGCCGCTTTTTATGATGTACTACACGGCTATATTCACTTTAAGTTGGAGTCAAGAAAAATATTTTATCGTTTTTTCCTTATACAAAATGTCGTTTTCGAGTGCAAAACGGTCAATAATTTGACTTTTTACTATCGAAACGACACTCTGCAACTGGGAAAACAACCGATGCGATAGACTACAATTTTAGAAATAAACAGAAGCTAAGAATTTGGAATACAGAATTTATAAAGCCGAAAATTAATGAAAATTTTATAAGTTTTTAAACAAAAAATGCTAAAAACGTTGAAAAGTCAAAATTTATGTATAAACGAAGGGTCGTAACAGAATACGATCGCTAAACGGACACCGAGACGCTTAATTTGATAGGTCGCACGCGACTGTATGTCAATAAAAATTTTTCAGTTTTTATCAAATGTATGGAGCGTTGTCAGGGCTTAGGTGGATTTTGAAGAAATGCAGTATTAGGTGGTCGGGCAATTTTTCACTTTTTGGCTAATATTTGTGTTTTTTCTGTTGCAGGTACGTGCAGTGACGTCGGGCAAAGGTGATCCAGCCACGAGAAGTGCAGATTCAAGCCAGGTGTTGGACAAAAGTTTAAAAAACCACCCAAAACACACTAAAATTACAAAAAATACCGGAAAATTGCAGTTTCTCGAAAATTTTTCTATGACAAATGAATACGTGCACTCGCTCAGTAACTAGAGCGCGGCGAGCCGCTTTTTATGATGTACTACACGGCTATATTCACTTTAAGTTGGAGTCAAGAAAAATATTTTATCGTTTTTTCCTTATACAAAATGTCGTTTTCGAGTGCAAAACGGTCAATAATTTGACTTTTTACTATCGAAACGACACTCTGCAACTGGGAAAACAACCGATGCGATAGACTACAATTTTAGAAACAAAAAGAAGCTAAGAATTTGGAATACAGAATTTATAAAGCCGAAAATTAATGAAAATTTTATAAGTTTTTAAACAAAAAATGCTAAAAACGTTGAAAAGTCAAAATTTATGTATAAACGATGGGTCGTAACAGAATACGATCGCTAAACGGACACCGAGACGCTTAATTTGATAGGTCGCACGCGACTGTATGTCAATAAAAATTTTTCAGTTTTTATCAAATGTATGGAGCGTTGTCAGGGCTTAGGTGGATTTTGAAGAAATGCAGTATTAGGTGGTCGGGCAATTTTTCACTTTTTGGCTAATATTTGTGTTTTTTCTGTTGCAGGTACGTGCAGTGACGTCGGGCAAAGGTGATCCAGCCACGAGAAGTGCAGATTCAAGCCAGGTGTTGGACAAAAGTTTAAAAAACCACCCAAAACACACTAAAATTACAAAAAATACCGGAAAATTGCAGTTTCTCGAAAATTTTTCTATGACAAATGAATACGTGCACTCGCTCAGTAACTAGAGCGCGGCGAGCCGCTTTTTATGATGTACTACACGGCTATATTCACTTTAAGTTGGAGTCAAGAAAAATATTTTATCGTTTTTTCCTTATACAAAATGTCGTTTTCGAGTGCAAAACGGTCAATAATTTGACTTTTTACTATCGAAACGACACTCTGCAACTGGGAAAACAACCGATGCGATAGACTACAATTTTAGAAATAAACAGAAGCTAAGAATTTGGAATACAGAATTTATAAAGCCGAAAATTAATGAAAATTTTATAAGTTTTTAAACAAAAAATGCTAAAAACGTTGAAAAGTCAAAATTTATGTATAAACGAAGGGTCGTAACAGAATACGATCGCTAAACGGACACCGAGACGCTTAATTTGATAGGTCGCACGCGACTGTATGTCAATAAAAATTTTTCAGTTTTTATCAAATGTATGGAGCGTTGTCAGGGCTTAGGTGGATTTTGAAGAAATGCAGTATTAGGTGGTCGGGCAATTTTTCACTTTTTGGCTAATATTTGTGTTTTTTCTGTTGCAGGTACGTGCAGTGACGTCGGGCAAAGGTGATCCAGCCACGAGAAGTGCAGATTCAAGCCAGGTGTTGGACAAAAGTTTAAAAAACCACCCAAAACACACTAAAATTACAAAAAATACCGGAAAATTGCAGTTTCTCGAAAATTTTTCTATGACAAATGAATACGTGCACTCGCTCAGTAACTAGAGCGCGGCGAGCCGCTTTTTATGATGTACTACACGGCTATATTCACTTTAAGTTGGAGTCAAGAAAAATATTTTATCGTTTTTTCCTTATACAAAATGTCGTTTTCGAGTGCAAAACGGTCAATAATTTGACTTTTTACTATCGAAACGACACTCTGCAACTGGGAAAACAACCGATGCGATAGACTACAATTTTAGAAATAAACAGAAGCTAAGAATTTGGAATACAGAATTTATAAAGCCGAAAATTAATGAAAATTTTATAAGTTTTTAAACAAAAAATGCTAAAAACGTTGAAAAGTCAAAATTTATGTATAAACGAAGGGTCGTAACAGAATACGATCGCTAAACGGACACCGAGACGCTTAATTTGATAGGTCGCACGCGACTGTATGTCAATAAAAATTTTTCAGTTTTTATCAAATGTATGGAGCGTTGTCAGGGCTTAGGTGGATTTTGAAGAAATGCAGTATTAGGTGGTCGGGCAATTTTTCACTTTTTGGCTAATATTTGTGTTTTTTCTGTTGCAGGTACGTGCAGTGACGTCGGGCAAAGGTGATCCAGCCACGAGAAGTGCAGATTCAAGCCAGGTGTTGGACAAAAGTTTAAAAAACCACCCAAAACACACTAAAATTATAAAAAATACCGGAAAATTGCAGTTTCTCGAAAATTCTTCTATGACAAGTGAATAGGTGCACTCGCTCAGTAACTAGAGCGCGGCGAGCCGCTTTTTATGATGTACTACACGGCTATATTCACTTTAAGTTGGAGTCAAGAAAAATATTTTATCGTTTTTTCCTTACACAAAATGTCGTTTTCGAGTGCAAAACGGTCAATAATTTGACTTTTTACTATCGAAACGACACTCTGCAACTGGGAAAACAACCGATGCGATAGACTACAATTTTAGAAATAAACAGAAGCTAAGAATTTGGAATACAGAATTTATAAAGCCGAAAATTAATGAAAATTTTATAAGTTTTTAAACAAAAAATGCTAAAAACGTTGAAAAGTCAAAATTTATGTATAAACGAAGGGTCGTAACAGAATACGATCGCTAAACGGACACCGAGACGCTTAATTTGATAGGTCGCACGCGACTGTATGTCAATAAAAATTTTTCAGTTTTTATCAAATGTATGGAGCGTTGTCAGGGCTTAGGTGGATTTTGAAGAAATGCAGTATTAGGTGGTCGGGCAATTTTTCACTTTTTGGCTAATATTTGTGTTTTTTCTGTTGCAGGTACGTGCAGTGACGTCGGGCAAAGGTGATCCAGCCACGAGAAGTGCAGATTCAAGCCAGGTGTTGGACAAAAGTTTAAAAAACCACCCAAAACACACTAAAATTATAAAAAATACCGGAAAATTGCAGTTTCTCGAAAATTCTTCTATGACAAGTGAATACGTGCACTCGCTCAGTAACTAGAGCGCGGCGAGCCGCTTTTTATGATGTACTACACGGCTATATTCACTTTAAGTTGGAGTCAAGAAAAATATTTTATCGTTTTTTCCTTACACAAAATGTCGTTTTCGAGTGCAAAACGGTCAATAATTTGACTTTTTACTATCGAAACGACACTCTGCAACTGGGAAAACAACCGATGCGATAGACTACAATTTTAGAAATAAACAGAAGCTAAGAATTTGGAATACAGAATTTATAAAGCCGAAAATTAATGAAAATTTTATAAGTTTTTAAACAAAAAATGCTAAAAACGTTGAAAAGTCAAAATTTATGTATAAACGATGGGTCGTAACAGAATACGATCGCTAAACGGACACCGAGACGCTTAATTTGATAGGTCGCACGCGACTGTATGTCAATAAAAATTTTTCAGTTTTTATCAAATGTATGGAGCGTTGTCAGGGCTTAGGTGGATTTTGAAGAAATGCAGTATTAGGTGGTCGGGCAATTTTTCACTTTTTGGCTAATATTTGTGTTTTTTCTGTTGCAGGTACGTGCAGTGACGTCGGGCAAAGGTGATCCAGCCACGAGAAGTGCAGATTCAAGCCAGGTGTTGGACAAAAGTTTAAAAAACCACCCAAAACACACTAAAATTACAAAAAATACCGGAAAATTGCAGTTTCTCGAAAATTTTTCTATGACAAATGAATACGTGCACTCGCTCAGTAACTAGAGCGCGGCGAGCCGCTTTTTATGATGTACTACACGGCTATATTCACTTTAAGTTGGAGTCAAGAAAAATATTTTATCGTTTTTTCCTTATACAAAATGTCGTTTTCGAGTGCAAAACGGTCAATAATTTGACTTTTTACTATCGAAACGACACTCTGCAACTGGGAAAACAACCGATGCGATAGACTACAATTTTAGAAACAAAAAGAAGCTAAGAATTTGGAATACAGAATTTATAAAGCCGAAAATTAATGAAAATTTTATAAGTTTTTAAACAAAAAATGCTAAAAACGTTGAAAAGTCAAAATTTATGTATAAACGATGGGTCGTAACAGAATACGATCGCTAAACGGACACCGAGACGCTTAATTTGATAGGTCGCACGCGACTGTATGTCAATAAAAATTTTTCAGTTTTTATCAAATGTATGGAGCGTTGTCAGGGCTTAGGTGGATTTTGAAGAAATGCAGTATTAGGTGGTCGGGCAATTTTTCACTTTTTGGCTAATATTTGTGTTTTTTCTGTTGCAGGTACGTGCAGTGACGTCGGGCAAAGGTGATCCAGCCACGAGAAGTGCAGATTCAAGCCAGGTGTTGGACAAAAGTTTAAAAAACCACCCAAAACACACTAAAATTACAAAAAATACCGGAAAATTGCAGTTTCTCGAAAATTTTTCTATGACAAATGAATACGTGCACTCGCTCAGTAACTAGAGCGCGGCGAGCCGCTTTTTATGATGTACTACACGGCTATATTCACTTTAAGTTGGAGTCAAGAAAAATATTTTATCGTTTTTTCCTTATACAAAATGTCGTTTTCGAGTGCAAAACGGTCAATAATTTGACTTTTTACTATCGAAACGACACTCTGCAACTGGGAAAACAACCGATGCGATAGACTACAATTTTAGAAATAAACAGAAGCTAAGAATTTGGAATACAGAATTTATAAAGCCGAAAATTAATGAAAATTTTATAAGTTTTTAAACAAAAAATGCTAAAAACGTTGAAAAGTCAAAATTTATGTATAAACGAAGGGTCGTAACAGAATACGATCGCTAAACGGACACCGAGACGCTTAATTTGATAGGTCGCACGCGACTGTATGTCAATAAAAATTTTTCAGTTTTTATCAAATGTATGGAGCGTTGTCAGGGCTTAGGTGGATTTTGAAGAAATGCAGTATTAGGTGGTCGGGCAATTTTTCACTTTTTGGCTAATATTTGTGTTTTTTCTGTTGCAGGTACGTGCAGTGACGTCGGGCAAAGGTGATCCAGCCACGAGAAGTGCAGATTCAAGCCAGGTGTTGGACAAAAGTTTAAAAAACCACCCAAAACACACTAAAATTACAAAAAATACCGGAAAATTGCAGTTTCTCGAAAATTTTTCTATGACAAATGAATACGTGCACTCGCTCAGTAACTAGAGCGCGGCGAGCCGCTTTTTATGATGTACTACACGGCTATATTCACTTTAAGTTGGAGTCAAGAAAAATATTTTATCGTTTTTTCCTTATACAAAATGTCGTTTTCGAGTGCAAAACGGTCAATAATTTGACTTTTTACTATCGAAACGACACTCTGCAACTGGGAAAACAACCGATGCGATAGACTACAATTTTAGAAATAAACAGAAGCTAAGAATTTGGAATACAGAATTTATAAAGCCGAAAATTAATGAAAATTTTATAAGTTTTTAAACAAAAAATGCTAAAAACGTTGAAAAGTCAAAATTTATGTATAAACGAAGGGTCGTAACAGAATACGATCGCTAAACGGACACCGAGACGCTTAATTTGATAGGTCGCACGCGACTGTATGTCAATAAAAATTTTTCAGTTTTTATCAAATGTATGGAGCGTTGTCAGGGCTTAGGTGGATTTTGAAGAAATGCAGTATTAGGTGGTCGGGCAATTTTTCACTTTTTGGCTAATATTTGTGTTTTTTCTGTTGCAGGTACGTGCAGTGACGTCGGGCAAAGGTGATCCAGCCACGAGAAGTGCAGATTCAAGCCAGGTGTTGGACAAAAGTTTAAAAAACCACCCAAAACACACTAAAATTACAAAAAATACCGGAAAATTGCAGTTTCTCGAAAATTTTTCTATGACAAATGAATACGTGCACTCGCTCAGTAACTAGAGCGCGGCGAGCCGCTTTTTATGATGTACTACACGGCTATATTCACTTTAAGTTGGAGTCAAGAAAAATATTTTATCGTTTTTTCCTTATACAAAATGTCGTTTTCGAGTGCAAAACGGTCAATAATTTGACTTTTTACTATCGAAACGACACTCTGCAACTGGGAAAACAACCGATGCGATAGACTACAATTTTAGAAATAAACAGAAGCTAAGAATTTGGAATACAGAATTTATAAAGCCGAAAATTAATGAAAATTTTATAAGTTTTTAAACAAAAAATGCTAAAAACGTTGAAAAGTCAAAATTTATGTATAAACGAAGGGTCGTAACAGAATACGATCGCTAAACGGACACCGAGACGCTTAATTTGATAGGTCGCACGCGACTGTATGTCAATAAAAATTTTTCAGTTTTTATCAAATGTATGGAGCGTTGTCAGGGCTTAGGTGGATTTTGAAGAAATGCAGTATTAGGTGGTCGGGCAATTTTTCACTTTTTGGCTAATATTTGTGTTTTTTCTGTTGCAGGTACGTGCAGTGACGTCGGGCAAAGGTGATCCAGCCACGAGAAGTGCAGATTCAAGCCAGGTGTTGGACAAAAGTTTAAAAAACCACCCAAAACACACTAAAATTACAAAAAATACCGGAAAATTGCAGTTTCTCGAAAATTTTTCTATGACAAATGAATACGTGCACTCGCTCAGTAACTAGAGCGCGGCGAGCCGCTTTTTATGATGTACTACACGGCTATATTCACTTTAAGTTGGAGTCAAGAAAAATATTTTATCGTTTTTTCCTTATACAAAATGTCGTTTTCGAGTGCAAAACGGTCAATAATTTGACTTTTTACTATCGAAACGACACTCTGCAACTGGGAAAACAACCGATGCGATAGACTACAATTTTAGAAATAAACAGAAGCTAAGAATTTGGAATACAGAATTTATAAAGCCGAAAATTAATGAAAATTTTATAAGTTTTTAAACAAAAAATGCTAAAAACGTTGAAAAGTCAAAATTTATGTATAAACGAAGGGTCGTAACAGAATACGATCGCTAAACGGACACCGAGACGCTTAATTTGATAGGTCGCACGCGACTGTATGTCAATAAAAATTTTTCAGTTTTTATCAAATGTATGGAGCGTTGTCAGGGCTTAGGTGGATTTTGAAGAAATGCAGTATTAGGTGGTCGGGCAATTTTTCACTTTTTGGCTAATATTTGTGTTTTTTCTGTTGCAGGTACGTGCAGTGACGTCGGGCAAAGGTGATCCAGCCACGAGAAGTGCAGATTCAAGCCAGGTGTTGGACAAAAGTTTAAAAAACCACCCAAAACACACTAAAATTATAAAAAATACCGGAAAATTGCAGTTTCTCGAAAATTCTTCTATGACAAGTGAATAGGTGCACTCGCTCAGTAACTAGAGCGCGGCGAGCCGCTTTTTATGATGTACTACACGGCTATATTCACTTTAAGTTGGAGTCAAGAAAAATATTTTATCGTTTTTTCCTTACACAAAATGTCGTTTTCGAGTGCAAAACGGTCAATAATTTGACTTTTTACTATCGAAACGACACTCTGCAACTGGGAAAACAACCGATGCGATAGACTACAATTTTAGAAATAAACAGAAGCTAAGAATTTGGAATACAGAATTTATAAAGCCGAAAATTAATGAAAATTTTATAAGTTTTTAAACAAAAAATGCTAAAAACGTTGAAAAGTCAAAATTTATGTATAAACGAAGGGTCGTAACAGAATACGATCGCTAAACGGACACCGAGACGCTTAATTTGATAGGTCGCACGCGACTGTATGTCAATAAAAATTTTTCAGTTTTTATCAAATGTATGGAGCGTTGTCAGGGCTTAGGTGGATTTTGAAGAAATGCAGTATTAGGTGGTCGGGCAATTTTTCACTTTTTGGCTAATATTTGTGTTTTTTCTGTTGCAGGTACGTGCAGTGACGTCGGGCAAAGGTGATCCAGCCACGAGAAGTGCAGATTCAAGCCAGGTGTTGGACAAAAGTTTAAAAAACCACCCAAAACACACTAAAATTATAAAAAATACCGGAAAATTGCAGTTTCTCGAAAATTCTTCTATGACAAGTGAATAGGTGCACTCGCTCAGTAACTAGAGCGCGGCGAGCCGCTTTTTATGATGTACTACACGGCTATATTCACTTTAAGTTGGAGTCAAGAAAAATATTTTATCGTTTTTTCCTTACACAAAATGTCGTTTTCGAGTGCAAAACGGTCAATAATTTGACTTTTTACTATCGAAACGACACTCTGCAACTGGGAAAACAACCGATGCGATAGACTACAATTTTAGAAATAAACAGAAGCTAAGAATTTGGAATACAGAATTTATAAAGCCGAAAATTAATGAAAATTTTATAAGTTTTTAAACAAAAAATGCTAAAAACGTTGAAAAGTCAAAATTTATGTATAAACGAAGGGTCGTAACAGAATACGATCGCTAAACGGACACCGAGACGCTTAATTTGATAGGTCGCACGCGACTGTATGTCAATAAAAATTTTTCAGTTTTTATCAAATGTATGGAGCGTTGTCAGGGCTTAGGTGGATTTTGAAGAAATGCAGTATTAGGTGGTCGGGCAATTTTTCACTTTTTGGCTAATATTTGTGTTTTTTCTGTTGCAGGTACGTGCAGTGACGTCGGGCAAAGGTGATCCAGCCACGAGAAGTGCAGATTCAAGCCAGGTGTTGGACAAAAGTTTAAAAAACCACCCAAAACACACTAAAATTATAAAAAATACCGGAAAATTGCAGTTTCTCGAAAATTCTTCTATGACAAGTGAATAGGTGCACTCGCTCAGTAACTAGAGCGCGGCGAGCCGCTTTTTATGATGTACTACACGGCTATATTCACTTTAAGTTGGAGTCAAGAAAAATATTTTATCGTTTTTTCCTTACACAAAATGTCGTTTTCGAGTGCAAAACGGTCAATAATTTGACTTTTTACTATCGAAACGACACTCTGCAACTGGGAAAACAACCGATGCGATAGACTACAATTTTAGAAATAAACAGAAGCTAAGAATTTGGAATACAGAATTTATAAAGCCGAAAATTAATGAAAATTTTATAAGTTTTTAAACAAAAAATGCTAAAAACGTTGAAAAGTCAAAATTTATGTATAAACGAAGGGTCGTAACAGAATACGATCGCTAAACGGACACCGAGACGCTTAATTTGATAGGTCGCACGCGACTGTATGTCAATAAAAATTTTTCAGTTTTTATCGGTTAGGTTAGGTTTTTTTTTTTTTTTTTTTTTTTTTTTTTTTTTTTTTTTTTTTTTTTTTTTTCGGCGTCTCGAAACGCCACTACGTCGTCCCTCTAACATAATTAGAGATTTTTGATATCTCGATATATATATTTACTACTATATTTCCTATTTCGCTAGTGGGGTATTTTAATTAAGTGTGCACCAACTTTTTATTTACAATATTAAAATTAACAAGTCTTAAAAATATTTTTGCTTAATTACTAGTTATTTTATATCTAGTTTTATTTTAAGTTTCTTATATATATGTTAACAATATATATATTAACTTAACTTATCTATCTATTTCTTTTTATTACCTTATTTGCTATATTTTGACAATATTCTAAAAACTTATCCCTAGTAAGTTTACTCTCTACTATTTTACATATATTATCTGCTACTATTTTTATATCTACAAGGTGTTCTGTTTCGTATCTTTCCTTACCA
Source organism: Electrophaes corylata (assembly GCA_947095575.1). Lineage (NCBI taxonomy): Eukaryota > Metazoa > Arthropoda > Insecta > Lepidoptera > Geometridae > Electrophaes > Electrophaes corylata. Next base: position 93,576 of record OX352710.1, on the reverse strand, counting down.
AAGACAGGACAATTTAAAATAATATGCTCTACACTTTCAGGTACACTGGGATCGCAGATACATGATGGGCTCTCTTTGCACCCAAAGCGACTTAGGTACGAAGAAAACCCACCGTGCCCCGTTAAAACTTGTGTTAAAACACCGTTAGGTTTGATGTGCCGTATAGTGCTATAAGCTTTTACTGCGTCAGGGAAAAATAGCTTTGTGGTTGCTGCGGTTTCGCCGGTCATGTATCTTGTGTTCCATTTGTCAATCGACTCCAAACGAATTTGTCGCTTGACATACGAGATTGGGCACAGGTCGTAGTTTGGCTTGGTCTTGAGCTTTGTAGCGGCCTCTTTTGCAAGCTGGTCAGCTCTCTCATTCCCTTCTAGTCCGGCATGGGCCTTAATCCAGAAGAGCGCAACATGTTTGTTCCCACGCTTGCACTCTTCTAGATTACGGCGTATTTCCACGACTAAGGGGTGGAGAGATCGGTTGTTGGTGACTGCTTCTAGGGACGACCTCGAGTCGCTATAAATGCCGTAGCTGTTTTCTGGGAGTGACATTATTTCCCTGGTGGCCTTGCATATAGCGAGCAATTCTGCTTGGAAGACCGTGCAGTAGGACGACAGCTTCAATTTCTGGCTCTTGGTTTCAACGTCATTGCTCCAAAAAGACAATGAAGCCCCAACCTTGCCATCAATTTTGCTGCCATCCGTGTATATGCGTACCGCTTGCGTGTTATGGGTATCTACCCGTTCTCGGTCCTCCAAGCATATGAATTGCAGATCTAAATGTTCGGCTGGGTGGGGAATCTCCGCAAATTTGGTCTTTCGTTCCACCTCCCCATCTCCTGTTGTTGGCCTTCCTACTCCCCTCTTTACCTCATACAGGGTTGCCGCCTCTTGTATTCTAAGGTCAAGGGGCAGTATTCCAGTCAACAACAAAACCGAGTTTAGGGAGGCAGTTCGATAGGACTTGCACATTTTTTGTGCGAACCCTCTCTGAACCGCATTCAGTAGTTTTTGCACTCCCAGTTTTCTGGCCGACGGTGCCCATACACTAGCAGCGTACATGATGACCGGCTCCACCACAGCAACGTAAATGGTTCTTATGACATCTGGATGTAAGCCCCAACTTATCTTGGCAGCCCTAGACAGCTGCTTGTAAAGATTTAACGCCTTTTTGCAGGTCTTCGCAACGTGGCTGTTAAATAGAAGCTTACTGTCTAGGGTGAGCCCCAAGATTTTTATTTCGTTGGTTAAGCAAATGGCGACCCCACCCATGCTCAGAACTGGGTTATCAAACTTAAGTTTACGCGTCAGCACCATTGCGTTCGTCTTATGGGGCGCGAACCTCAGCTTGTTTTTGATTCCCCAGGACCGAACATAGGCGAGGGCGGCATTTGCTTGGCTTTGGACATCGACTGCAGTGTCCGCGTCGAAAACCAGGACCACGTCGTCTGCGAAGGCTTGGCAGTAGTCGCCTCTCTTCTCTAGCTCTTGTAGAAGCGGATCAAGTAGCACGTTCCAAAGGATTGGCCCTCCTATTGAGCCCTGCACACATCCTTTTGTCGTGGACTTTGCTACCTCTTCTCCAGCGTATCGCACTCGTACCACTCTGTCGTTGAGGTAGCTGTCCATCACTCTCCTGATGTTGACTGGACACTTTTCCTCTGCCAGTCTGGTTCTGATCGCAGGCCACCAGGCGCTGTCGAAGGCTCCCTCTATGTCTAATGATACCATTGTGACTAGTTTTTTCTGTTCCAGCTTTCCGCGTATATGTCGTACTAAGTCATAGAGGGAGTCTTCGGTGCTTCTCTGGGGCATGAAGCCATACTGGCGAGTACTCATCCGTGGAAGAACGTGCCACTTGATCCGATTCACTACCATCTTTTCGAAGATTTTCCCCATCACTGGCAACAAACCGATTGGTCGGTAAGATTTGGCATCCGTGTAGTTTTCTTTCCCAGGTTTCCTTAGTACTACTACAGTTGCTTCCTTCCATATCCTGGGAAAGTATCCAAATTCTAGACATTTGTTTACCAGTGATAGGAAAAGTCTTGGGTCCTGATTTATTGCGTGTTCGCAGATATCCGACGTCAGACCATCCGACCCTGGAGCCTTTTTAGGATTAAAGCTACGCACAGCAAATTTAAGCTCTTCTTGGGTAAATGGTGGGTCATGAGTACCATGATCCAAGTCATTTACCTTTTCAGCCATGTCCCTAATTTGCTTGTGCTCTACGCTGTCTTCATCCCTGTTGTCCTCAGGGTAGAACGTGTCCGCAAGTAATTTTGCAGACTCCTTTGGACCTAACGACAATCCCTCCCTAACGAGTGGCAGATCTTCATGCCTCTTCATTGTCCTACCTATGACTCTGTAGATAGACTCCCATAGTCCTTCCCTATCCTGTTTCCCACAAAACTCTTTCCAACTTGATGTTTGCGCATCTTTCACTTGTGACTCATATTCCTTTTTTTGCTTTCAGGTACTCTTCCACTACCACTTCTCGACGGACCGGCGCGGCACAACGGATCCTGCGTTTCCTGGTGTTGACCTCCTTCTTCAGCATGGCGAGTTCATCCGACATCCACGGCAAGGTAAGTTTGTTTTCAGTTTTCTTTTTGGGTATGGTACTATTGCATGTCTGTGTTACTATGTTTATGTATGCTTTTGTTATTTTGTTTTGTTTTGGTTAGGTTAGGTTAGGTTAGGTTTTTTTTTTTTTTTTTTTTTTTTTTTTTTTTTTTTTTCGCCATCTCGAAATGGCACTACGGCGTCCCTCTGACTAGTTTGTGTCAGAGCCTATTCTAATCGTTCTCTGTTTCCTATCTCTTATCTATTCTTACTGTTTCAGGATGAAATAATGGTGAGTCAACTTTTATTCTGTCAGATTCAATATTTTTACAAACATACTTATTCTACTGTTCCAGGATGGGATATGGGGATTTACTTTTTATTTGTCATATACAGCTATTGTTTTATAATATACCTTAATCTTATTTACACATTTACCCTATTTCTAAGCTCTATTTATAACATGTTCTTATTTACTTAATTTTACATAATCTGCTGGTTTGTTATATATATTTCAATATATATATTCAACAAGACTTATTTATCTTTACTTATTTCTACTAATTACCTTATTTGCTACATTTACACAATATAAAATGAACTTATCTCTAGTGTTCTTATTTCTAATTAAATCTTTTACATTTTCAGCTACAAGGGTTGTACTCAGTTCTTGTTCAATTTCGTGTCTTTCTTTAGCAAAAACAGGGCACTCAAGCAATATATGAGCTACACTTTCATTTTTGCCTGGTTCGCAAATGCACGATGGGTCCTCCTTGCATTTGAATCGGTTCAAATACTCGGAAAACCCACCGTGCCCCGTCAATACTTGTGTCAGTACGCCAGTTGGATCTATTTGCCGAACGGTTTTAAAAGCCTTAATGGCATCCGGAAGAAACATTTTAGTGACCGCTGCAGTATCTCCAGTCGTGTATCTCCGATTCCATTCGTCAAGCGACTCCATTCGGATTTGTCGTTTGACGAATGAAACCGGGCATTGGTCGTAGTCTGGCTTTCTTTTTATATTTCGTGCTGCTTCTTTGGCTAGTACGTCTGCTCTCTCGTTTCCTACTAGTCCCACGTGTGCTTTGATCCAAAACAGGCAGACTTCCTTGCCCTGATTTTTACTAGATCTTAAGTTTTCCCGAATTTTTACAGCTAAGGGATTTATTGATCCTAAATTGGTAATAGCCTCAAGCGAAGATCTGGAGTCACTATATATGCCAAAGGTTCTTTCAGGGGTCTTAAGTATCTCTTTTGTTGCATTTAGTATAGCGAGCAGCTCAGCCTGGTACACCGTGCAGTAAGGAGACAGCTTAAATTTTTGGGTCTTTGTTTCGGCGTCTCGGTCCCACAGGGACATCGCCGCTCCAACCTTCCCCTCGATTTTGCTGCCATCTGTAAATATCCTTACTGCATGGTCGCTGTGGCTAGAGACAAGATCCCGGTTTTCCAAACAACTGAACTGCAGGTCAAACTGCTCGGCTGGATGCGGTATGCTTGTAAACGGCACCATCTGTTCCACCTCCCTGTCTCCTTGTGCCGGTCGGAAAACCCCTCTCCTCGCCTCATACAGGGCGGCTGCCTCTTGTAATCTTAGGTCAAGAGGGAGTATTCCGGCCAGCACAAGTGCCGAGTTCAGTGATACTGTCCTGTATGCCTTGCACAGCTTCTGGGCAAAGCCTCTCTGTACTACATTCAGCTGTTTTTGTATGCACAGTTTCTTGGCTGCCGGTGCCCAGACGCTAGCTGCATACAGTATGATCGGCTCTACTACAGCTACATAGATGGTGCGTATTATTTCAGGATGAAGGCCCCAGCTGATCCTGGCCGTTCGTGATAGACGCTTGTAGATGTTCAGCGCCTTAACACAAACGCTTGCTGCATGGCTGTTAAATGTCAGCTTGTCGTCGATAGTGAGCCCCAGGATCTTAAACTCCTTGGACATGCTTATGCTGGTCCCGCCCATGCTCAGGAGCGGAGTATCGTATTTCAGTTTACGAGTTATTATCATCGCGTTGGTTTTCTGCGGGTTAGGTTAGGTTAGGTTAGGTTAGGTTAGGTTAGGTTAGGTTAGGTTAGGTTAGGTTAGGTTAGGTTAGGTTAGGTTAGGTTAGGTTAGGTTAGGTTAGGTTAGGTTAGGTTAGGTTAGGTTAGGTTAGGTTTTTTTTTTTTTTTTTTTTTTTTTTTTTTTTTTTTCTCGTTCCTTTGACGTGTAATGAATCAAAGTCTTTTGTACTTTTTTTTTCTAACTACGGGTGGGGCTTACATTTCTATCGTACCCATATGGGTCTAGGGGATGCTTATTCTAGTTACTACATTATACTTATACCTATTACTATTAATTTATTATTTTACATAAACAGGAAGGGTTGAGTCTATGGCTTATTTCTACGGGCTTTAATTCTATCTTATATTTTAAATACATTTTATAACTACTTACACACTTAATTCTTACATCTTATACAATTATTCTACTTAATCTTAACAATTTTTATCCTTTATTTTATGCTGTTCTATATATTACTCAAAATACATATACAACATACTTAACATGCCTATTTATTCCTTAGTATTACTTTATTTACTATTTCCGTACAATAATTTATAAAAAGCTCTCTTAATTCTCTCTTAGCCATTATTTCTTTCAGGTTTTCGGAGGTCAGTTTCATATTGAGGACTTGCTCAGCTTCGTGTCTCTTAAGGGAGAAAACAGGACATTCTAGGAGTATATGCGCCACCGTCTCCCGCACGTCCGGCTCACAGATGCACGATGGGCTCTCCTTACACTTAAAGCGGTGCAAGTATTCGGAGAACCCACCGTGCCCCGTAAGTACTTGGGTCATGATGTTGGTAGGCGCAAATTTCCTAACCGTTTTGTAGGCTTGTATCGCGTCTGGGAAAAATACCTTTGTAACACTGGCGGTCGCGCCTTCCTTATACCGCCGGTTCCATTCGCCCAGCGATTCCAGCCGGATCTGGCGCTTGACGTATGAAACCGGACAGCAATCATAGTCGGGACGCCGTTTGGTGTTGGTTGCAGCTTCCTTCGCTAACAGATCCGCTTTCTCATTTCCCTCCAAGCCCGCGTGGGCTTTGATCCAGAATAAAGACACTTCTTTATTCTGGAGTCTGCTCGTTCTAAGGTTTTCACGAGCCTCCACGGCCAAAGGGTGGAGGGAGCCATGATTGGTAACGGTCTGTAGCGCTGCCATGGAGTCACTATAGATACCAAAGGAACCTTCGGGTCGCTTTAAAATTTCGCGCGTAGCTCTGCTGATTGCCAGAAGTTCTGCCTGATAGACCGTACAGTACCTTGGCAGCTTAAGCTTGAGGGCTTTGATCTCGGCTTCGCCATTCCACAGGGATAGCGCCGCCCCGACCTCACCCTCAATCTTGCTGCCATCGGTGTAGATTCGTACTGCTTGGGTGTTGTGTGCATCCACCTGCTCTTGGTCTATCAGGCTTATGAACTTTAGGCGTTTGTGCTCTGCCGGATGCTTCGTTTGAGCGTATGGTATGGACCGTTCCATCTCCCTGCCCTTTAACTCCGGCCGAGGTACTCCCCTCTTTGCCTCATACAGGGCGGCTGCCTCTTGTATCCTGAGGTCGAGTGGGAGTATTCCGGCCAGTACCAGTCCTGAGTGCAGGGAGACGGTGCGGTACGCTCTCGTAAGCTTCTGCGCGAAACCACGCTGGACCGCGTTCAGTTGCCTTTGGATCCCCTGTTTCCTAGTTGCCGGCGCCCACGCACTGGCCGCATACATCACAACTGGTTCTACTGTTGCAGTGTATATGATCCGGATGACTTCTGGACTGAGGCCCCAGCTGATCCTGGCGGCTCTGGACAGCTGTTTATAAATGTTTATAGCCTTTTTGCAAACACTTGCAGCATGACTATTAAACGCTAACTTATTGTCAATTGTGAGCCCCAGGATCTTGAATTCCGAAGACATGCCAATGTCGACCCCACCCATGCTTAGGAGTGGTGTATCATACTTGAGTTTGCGTGTTATGACCATAGCATTTGTCTTGTTTGGCGCAAATCTCAGTTTATTCTTGATACCCCACTCCCGAACATATGCGAGGGCGGCATTCGCACGCCGCTGGACTTCCAAAGCTGTGTCCCCGTCAAACACCAAGACCACATCGTCCGCGAAAGCCTGAACGTAATCCCCTCGTGTCTCGAGACCTTTCAGGAGCGGATCCAACAACAGGTTCCACATTATCGGACCCCCTATCGAACCCTGAACGCACCCCTTGCCAGTATTTTTTGCATGCTCCTCTCCTGCGTACCTAACCCGAACGCGCCTATCCTGCAAATAACTATCGATAAGCCTTCTTAGGTTCACCGGACACCTTTCCTCAGCCAATCTAACCCTTATCGCAGGCCACCATGCGCTGTCGAAGGCTCCCTCTATGTCCAATGAAATCATGGTGATCAGTTTCTTCTCCTTCAACTTGTCTTGGATGCGATGGATCAGATCATAGAGGGAGTCTTCGGTGCTCTTTTTGGGCATAAAGCCATATTGGCGAGTACTCATTTTTGGGATGAGATGCCATTTCATCCGTCCCACAAGCATCTTTTCCAAGACCTTCCCCAAGACTGGCAACAGTCCTATTGGTCTATACGATTTAGGGTTTGTATAGTCGTCCTTGCCTGGTTTTCTCAAGACTACAACTGTTGCCTCTTTCCAGATAGTCGGAAAGTGTGAGAGAACCAGACATCTGTTGGCCAGTGCAAGGAAGGTCTCTGAGTCGCTTTGTATCACGTGGCTGCATATATCTGCGGTGAAACCATCTATCCCCGGTGCTTTTTTCGGGTTGAAGCTTTCCACCGCAGCACTTAGCTCCTCTGTTGTAAACGGCGGGTCATGAACCTCATCATAGACCGCGTCGTTTATTCGGTTTGCTATTTCCCTAGACTGTCGGTGGTCAGCGTTGTCCTCTGCTTCATTATCCTCCGGGAAGAAAATGTTTGCCAAGGTTTTAGCTGATTCCTTGGGGTCAATTTGTCTGCCATCCTTAATCAAGGGCAGATCCTCGTGTCTTGCGGCAGTTCTCCCGATAACCCTATAAATTCCCTCCCATACCCCTTCCCTATCCTGCTTCCCGCAAAATTCCTTCCAACTCTGTACCTTGGCTCTATTCACTTCACTTAAAAACTCCTCTCTTGCTTTCAGGTACTCATCGACGATCCTGGGTCTTCTGGCTGGTGCTGCGCATCTGATTCGACGTTTCAAGGTAACGGACTTCCTCTTCAGTGCTACGAGTTCCTCGGACCACCACGGCATGGTAAGTGTTTCATTGGCTTTCTTTCTAGGTATGGTGTCTGTGCATGTTTGTGTTATAATGTTTGTGAATTTTACTATAGCTTCTTCTAGTTCTGCTTTGTTTTCTATTTTATCTATCTCAGTTAAATTTATTTGGTTTTCTATTTTCAATTCGGTCAGTTTCTTATGAAACTGGCTCCAATTTGCCTTTTTGGTGTTGTATAGCCTCGTTGTCCTGCTTACGCTTACCCCTTTTGCTTTCTTAAGCGCTACATTGAAGGTGATGCCGTTGTGGTCCGAGTGCGTGAGGTCATCCACTACTCTCCATCCATCTATCAGGTCTAGCATGTCGATTGAGCAGGCCGTGACGTCGGGGTGACTTGTGTAAGATATCCCTCCCCTGATGGTATCGAAAGTGGGGATGTCCCCTTCGTTCAGAACCTGCAAGCCTAGTTCTTCGAGAGTACCTGACAAGTTTTCCCCCCTATCATCTATCACGTTACTCCCCCACCAGGTGCTCTTTGCATTCGCGTCTCCACCCATGATGATTCTCCTGAATCCCGCCTCATCAGTGATCATCCTTATCTGCTCCAAGTATGGCTCTATGGGTTGGGTAGGCTCAAAGTAGAATGAAATCGCAGTGATCTGCCAGGCGCTCGTTCGGATCCTCACCACTACGATGTTATTCGTGGTGAGTTTCGGGCACTGTACAACGTCTAGATCCGGATCGAAGACGACGATTGCCGCTTTGACAGCCCCATCTCCTTGGTTTACGTTCTGGTAGATCCTTGCTCCTTTGTATCCTTTCATTCTACTGATTCCTCCCACATATGGCTCTTGGAGCAGCGCAAAAGCCACCTTTCTTTTGTCAGCTTCGATCATGAGCTCGTTTGTGGCTGTTTCCATTCTTTGGAGATTGGCTTGGAGAACACGGTAGGGCTTCTCTCTGGTCGGGTTAACTGTAGGGGTTCTGTCTGTGGAGCCTTTAGCAGTACGCTACGGAGGCTCTTGCGAGGGCGTCCCACCTCCTTCTCACGGCGCATTCTTGGCTGAACGCATTGTGCTCGGTTGAGTCAAGCTTTTCGTGCCTGCAGTTACAGCAGGAGGGTGCCGCACCACTGAGCCAATCTGCGCACTCGGTCTTCATGTGCGGGCCGCCGCAGTGACTACACTTCTCAATGGTCTCTTTGCAGTGTCGGCGACCATGGCCGTACCCCAAGCACATGGAACACTGTATCAAGGGAGATTGATCCGCCACTCTTACCCTTTGGAGATCGATGTGGACCTCACCTGCTTCTATCATCAAGTTCCACATCTTTGGGGACACCTTGATTATCATGTGGCACATGTGGGGATTCCTCGCCCTCCTCCTGTAGCGGACTTCGAGCCTGTCTTCCTGCTTGTCGAGGTGCTTAAAAATGTTTCCATTTTGATTCCTCAGAGCGTTTATGACGTCTTCGTCACTATGGAACTGCAGAACGTCTCTGAGGATCACAAGAGGGTCTTTATTCTGGATTTCCTCAACATTCAGGTGCGTTTCCGCTTTCCAGAGCCTTGCCTTAACCTTCTGCCTCTCTTCTTCGGTCCGACAGCCCACTATCACTTTCCCGTCTTTCGCCTTTCTCACTCTGTCCACCTTTATTCCTCCTTCCTTAGCATTCACAGCTTCTCTTATTCTACTGAGCACCTCTTCTCCAGATTCCTTCCCATCTTTAGAGGAGACCACGACAGAGTGCAATGTGGCTTGGTCACCAGGCTGCCTCCGGGTTGGCCCTGCCGCAACATTCGCGTACGTGGTCTTCTCTAAGATCTCTTTCTGCTTGTCCATTGCCTCTTTTAGGCTTTCCATTCTCTCATTGTTCTCTTTCAATAGCTTGCTATGCTCCTCCATCTGTTTCTTAAAATCATTTTCCACACTCAGTCTTTGATTCCTTATGCTCTCCGACTCTCCTTCTTTTCCCCTTTGGCCTACTCCAAGTTCCAGTCTGCCACTAGCATTCTTGGACTCGGACTCCTTGACCAGCTCATACAATCGGTCTATGGCCTGGAGGACATTTGACTTAATGTCGGTCTTTAGATTTCTTGAGAGTTCGAGGTTGGTTTTGGCCTTTGTGAGACAGGCCTTTGCTTCCGCTGTCTTATTCGGGAATCTCTCCTGCTTTGGTGGGCTCCCGAGAGCCTCCACCAGTAGCCTACGCCCTGTCGGTTTTCCATCTTGCGAGGACAGTGTCGTGGGTTTGGGTCTGGGAGGGGCTATCTGAGCCGTCTTTTTCGGAGGGGTCGGGGTCTTGGGTATTTGCGAGGTAGATCTTCTCTTGGTCACCAATTCCCACTCTCCCGCGCTCCGCCTCACGTTGGAGGTCTGTGCCTTGTCGTCTCCCTGTCGCGAAGGTCCTGCTTGCTCGGTCAGTGATGGAGATTTTTGGGGGACCGTATCGATCGAGTCCCTGTCGGTTCTTTTAACGGGCGTCCGAATGCCAAACATTGTTTGTCTTAAGTCAAAATACACAAATAGGTAACTAAAATGTAAAGGTTTGTAAAAGTTGTAAAAATTTAGTCAATTTGTAGGTAAAAATAAAAGCTATGGTACTTAATTCTACAACTAAAACTAGCAGGGTATATTGTTCCTGGTAGGAACTTTGATCTACCGTCTCGGGCGCTAAAGTAGCTACTTCTTTTCGAGTAGATAAATTTACTTTAAGGCAAAAACCATAGGGTAAAAGTCAATTTTGGGACGGACTCCAGTTGGAGCCTGTGTAGTATAGCAAACAGTAGGCCTAATAACGCACGAGTACTTTGCGGAAAACCGTGTCCAAATATATAGCCTACTTTAGAAGTTATGGATGATTTACTGTTTGAAATTCTGTATCTTTACCTTAGTAACTGCAATCTGGGTGGGTAGGCGGGCGATTTTTTTCACTTTTTGGCTAATATTTGTGTTTTTTCTGTTGCAGGTACGTGCAGTGACGTCGGGCAAAGGTGATCCAGCCACGAGAAGTGCAGATTCAAGCCAGGTGTTGGACAAAAGTTTAAAAAACCACCCAAAACACACTAAAATTACAAAAAATACCGGAAAATTGCAGTTTCTCGAAAATTTTTCTATGACAAATGAATACGTGCACTCGCTCAGTAACTAGAGCGCGGCGAGCCGCTTTTTATGATGTACTACACGGCTATATTCACTTTAAGTTGGAGTCAAGAAAAATATTTTATCGTTTTTTCCTTATACAAAATGTCGTTTTCGAGTGCAAAACGGTCAATAATTTGACTTTTTACTATCGAAACGACACTCTGCAACTGGGAAAACAACCGATGCGATAGACTACAATTTTAGAAATAAACAGAAGCTAAGAATTTGGAATACAGAATTTATAAAGCCGAAAATTAATGAAAATTTTATAAGTTTTTAAACAAAAAATGCTAAAAACGTTGAAAAGTCAAAATTTATGTATAAACGAAGGGTCGTAACAGAATACGATCGCTAAACGGACACCGAGACGCTTAATTTGATAGGTCGCACGCGACTGTATGTCAATAAAAATTTTTCAGTTTTTATCAAATGTATGGAGCGTTGTCAGGGCTTAGGTGGATTTTGAAGAAATGCAGTATTAGGTGGTCGGGCAATTTTTCACTTTTTGGCTAATATTTGTGTTTTTTCTGTTGCAGGTACGTGCAGTGACGTCGGGCAAAGGTGATCCAGCCACGAGAAGTGCAGATTCAAGCCAGGTGTTGGACAAAAGTTTAAAAAACCACCCAAAACACACTAAAATTATAAAAAATACCGGAAAATTGCAGTTTCTCGAAAATTCTTCTATGACAAGTGAATAGGTGCACTCGCTCAGTAACTAGAGCGCGGCGAGCCGCTTTTTATGATGTACTACACGGCTATATTCACTTTAAGTTGGAGTCAAGAAAAATATTTTATCGTTTTTTCCTTATACAAAATGTCGTTTTCGAGTGCAAAACGGTCAATAATTTGACTTTTTACTATCGAAACGACACTCTGCAACTGGGAAAACAACCGATGCGATAGACTACAATTTTAGAAACAAAAAGAAGCTAAGAATTTGGAATACAGAATTTATAAAGCCGAAAATTAATGAAAATTTTATAAGTTTTTAAACAAAAAATGCTAAAAACGTTGAAAAGTCAAAATTTATGTATAAACGATGGGTCGTAACAGAATACGATCGCTAAACGGACACCGAGACGCTTAATTTGATAGGTCGCACGCGACTGTATGTCAATAAAAATTTTTCAGTTTTTATCAAATGTATGGAGCGTTGTCAGGGCTTAGGTGGATTTTGAAGAAATGCAGTATTAGGTGGTCGGGCAATTTTTCACTTTTTGGCTAATATTTGTGTTTTTTCTGTTGCAGGTACGTGCAGTGACGTCGGGCAAAGGTGATCCAGCCACGAGAAGTGCAGATTCAAGCCAGGTGTTGGACAAAAGTTTAAAAAACCACCCAAAACACACTAAAATTACAAAAAATACCGGAAAATTGCAGTTTCTCGAAAATTTTTCTATGACAAATGAATACGTGCACTCGCTCAGTAACTAGAGCGCGGCGAGCCGCTTTTTATGATGTACTACACGGCTATATTCACTTTAAGTTGGAGTCAAGAAAAATATTTTATCGTTTTTTCCTTATACAAAATGTCGTTTTCGAGTGCAAAACGGTCAATAATTTGACTTTTTACTATCGAAACGACACTCTGCAACTGGGAAAACAACCGATGCGATAGACTACAATTTTAGAAACAAAAAGAAGCTAAGAATTTGGAATACAGAATTTATAAAGCCGAAAATTAATGAAAATTTTATAAGTTTTTAAACAAAAAATGCTAAAAACGTTGAAAAGTCAAAATTTATGTATAAACGATGGGTCGTAACAGAATACGATCGCTAAACGGACACCGAGACGCTTAATTTGATAGGTCGCACGCGACTGTATGTCAATAAAAATTTTTCAGTTTTTATCAAATGTATGGAGCGTTGTCAGGGCTTAGGTGGATTTTGAAGAAATGCAGTATTAGGTGGTCGGGCAATTTTTCACTTTTTGGCTAATATTTGTGTTTTTTCTGTTGCAGGTACGTGCAGTGACGTCGGGCAAAGGTGATCCAGCCACGAGAAGTGCAGATTCAAGCCAGGTGTTGGACAAAAGTTTAAAAAACCACCCAAAACACACTAAAATTACAAAAAATACCGGAAAATTGCAGTTTCTCGAAAATTTTTCTATGACAAATGAATACGTGCACTCGCTCAGTAACTAGAGCGCGGCGAGCCGCTTTTTATGATGTACTACACGGCTATATTCACTTTAAGTTGGAGTCAAGAAAAATATTTTATCGTTTTTTCCTTATACAAAATGTCGTTTTCGAGTGCAAAACGGTCAATAATTTGACTTTTTACTATCGAAACGACACTCTGCAACTGGGAAAACAACCGATGCGATAGACTACAATTTTAGAAATAAACAGAAGCTAAGAATTTGGAATACAGAATTTATAAAGCCGAAAATTAATGAAAATTTTATAAGTTTTTAAACAAAAAATGCTAAAAACGTTGAAAAGTCAAAATTTATGTATAAACGAAGGGTCGTAACAGAATACGATCGCTAAACGGACACCGAGACGCTTAATTTGATAGGTCGCACGCGACTGTATGTCAATAAAAATTTTTCAGTTTTTATCAAATGTATGGAGCGTTGTCAGGGCTTAGGTGGATTTTGAAGAAATGCAGTATTAGGTGGTCGGGCAATTTTTCACTTTTTGGCTAATATTTGTGTTTTTTCTGTTGCAGGTACGTGCAGTGACGTCGGGCAAAGGTGATCCAGCCACGAGAAGTGCAGATTCAAGCCAGGTGTTGGACAAAAGTTTAAAAAACCACCCAAAACACACTAAAATTATAAAAAATACCGGAAAATTGCAGTTTCTCGAAAATTCTTCTATGACAAGTGAATAGGTGCACTCGCTCAGTAACTAGAGCGCGGCGAGCCGCTTTTTATGATGTACTACACGGCTATATTCACTTTAAGTTGGAGTCAAGAAAAATATTTTATCGTTTTTTCCTTATACAAAATGTCGTTTTCGAGTGCAAAACGGTCAATAATTTGACTTTTTACTATCGAAACGACACTCTGCAACTGGGAAAACAACCGATGCGATAGACTACAATTTTAGAAACAAAAAGAAGCTAAGAATTTGGAATACAGAATTTATAAAGCCGAAAATTAATGAAAATTTTATAAGTTTTTAAACAAAAAATGCTAAAAACGTTGAAAAGTCAAAATTTATGTATAAACGATGGGTCGTAACAGAATACGATCGCTAAACGGACACCGAGACGCTTAATTTGATAGGTCGCACGCGACTGTATGTCAATAAAAATTTTTCAGTTTTTATCAAATGTATGGAGCGTTGTCAGGGCTTAGGTGGATTTTGAAGAAATGCAGTATTAGGTGGTCGGGCAATTTTTCACTTTTTGGCTAATATTTGTGTTTTTTCTGTTGCAGGTACGTGCAGTGACGTCGGGCAAAGGTGATCCAGCCACGAGAAGTGCAGATTCAAGCCAGGTGTTGGACAAAAGTTTAAAAAACCACCCAAAACACACTAAAATTACAAAAAATACCGGAAAATTGCAGTTTCTCGAAAATTTTTCTATGACAAATGAATACGTGCACTCGCTCAGTAACTAGAGCGCGGCGAGCCGCTTTTTATGATGTACTACACGGCTATATTCACTTTAAGTTGGAGTCAAGAAAAATATTTTATCGTTTTTTCCTTATACAAAATGTCGTTTTCGAGTGCAAAACGGTCAATAATTTGACTTTTTACTATCGAAACGACACTCTGCAACTGGGAAAACAACCGATGCGATAGACTACAATTTTAGAAACAAAAAGAAGCTAAGAATTTGGAATACAGAATTTATAAAGCCGAAAATTAATGAAAATTTTATAAGTTTTTAAACAAAAAATGCTAAAAACGTTGAAAAGTCAAAATTTATGTATAAACGATGGGTCGTAACAGAATACGATCGCTAAACGGACACCGAGACGCTTAATTTGATAGGTCGCACGCGACTGTATGTCAATAAAAATTTTTCAGTTTTTATCAAATGTATGGAGCGTTGTCAGGGCTTAGGTGGATTTTGAAGAAATGCAGTATTAGGTGGTCGGGCAATTTTTCACTTTTTGGCTAATATTTGTGTTTTTTCTGTTGCAGGTACGTGCAGTGACGTCGGGCAAAGGTGATCCAGCCACGAGAAGTGCAGATTCAAGCCAGGTGTTGGACAAAAGTTTAAAAAACCACCCAAAACACACTAAAATTACAAAAAATACCGGAAAATTGCAGTTTCTCGAAAATTTTTCTATGACAAATGAATACGTGCACTCGCTCAGTAACTAGAGCGCGGCGAGCCGCTTTTTATGATGTACTACACGGCTATATTCACTTTAAGTTGGAGTCAAGAAAAATATTTTATCGTTTTTTCCTTATACAAAATGTCGTTTTCGAGTGCAAAACGGTCAATAATTTGACTTTTTACTATCGAAACGACACTCTGCAACTGGGAAAACAACCGATGCGATAGACTACAATTTTAGAAACAAAAAGAAGCTAAGAATTTGGAATACAGAATTTATAAAGCCGAAAATTAATGAAAATTTTATAAGTTTTTAAACAAAAAATGCTAAAAACGTTGAAAAGTCAAAATTTATGTATAAACGATGGGTCGTAACAGAATACGATCGCTAAACGGACACCGAGACGCTTAATTTGATAGGTCGCACGCGACTGTATGTCAATAAAAATTTTTCAGTTTTTATCAAATGTATGGAGCGTTGTCAGGGCTTAGGTGGATTTTGAAGAAATGCAGTATTAGGTGGTCGGGCAATTTTTCACTTTTTGGCTAATATTTGTGTTTTTTCTGTTGCAGGTACGTGCAGTGACGTCGGGCAAAGGTGATCCAGCCACGAGAAGTGCAGATTCAAGCCAGGTGTTGGACAAAAGTTTAAAAAACCACCCAAAACACACTAAAATTACAAAAAATACCGGAAAATTGCAGTTTCTCGAAAATTTTTCTATGACAAATGAATACGTGCACTCGCTCAGTAACTAGAGCGCGGCGAGCCGCTTTTTATGATGTACTACACGGCTATATTCACTTTAAGTTGGAGTCAAGAAAAATATTTTATCGTTTTTTCCTTATACAAAATGTCGTTTTCGAGTGCAAAACGGTCAATAATTTGACTTTTTACTATCGAAACGACACTCTGCAACTGGGAAAACAACCGATGCGATAGACTACAATTTTAGAAACAAAAAGAAGCTAAGAATTTGGAATACAGAATTTATAAAGCCGAAAATTAATGAAAATTTTATAAGTTTTTAAACAAAAAATGCTAAAAACGTTGAAAAGTCAAAATTTATGTATAAACGATGGGTCGTAACAGAATACGATCGCTAAACGGACACCGAGACGCTTAATTTGATAGGTCGCACGCGACTGTATGTCAATAAAAATTTTTCAGTTTTTATCAAATGTATGGAGCGTTGTCAGGGCTTAGGTGGATTTTGAAGAAATGCAGTATTAGGTGGTCGGGCAATTTTTCACTTTTTGGCTAATATTTGTGTTTTTTCTGTTGCAGGTACGTGCAGTGACGTCGGGCAAAGGTGATCCAGCCACGAGAAGTGCAGATTCAAGCCAGGTGTTGGACAAAAGTTTAAAAAACCACCCAAAACACACTAAAATTACAAAAAATACCGGAAAATTGCAGTTTCTCGAAAATTTTTCTATGACAAATGAATACGTGCACTCGCTCAGTAACTAGAGCGCGGCGAGCCGCTTTTTATGATGTACTACACGGCTATATTCACTTTAAGTTGGAGTCAAGAAAAATATTTTATCGTTTTTTCCTTATACAAAATGTCGTTTTCGAGTGCAAAACGGTCAATAATTTGACTTTTTACTATCGAAACGACACTCTGCAACTGGGAAAACAACCGATGCGATAGACTACAATTTTAGAAACAAAAAGAAGCTAAGAATTTGGAATACAGAATTTATAAAGCCGAAAATTAATGAAAATTTTATAAGTTTTTAAACAAAAAATGCTAAAAACGTTGAAAAGTCAAAATTTATGTATAAACGATGGGTCGTAACAGAATACGATCGCTAAACGGACACCGAGACGCTTAATTTGATAGGTCGCACGCGACTGTATGTCAATAAAAATTTTTCAGTTTTTATCAAATGTATGGAGCGTTGTCAGGGCTTAGGTGGATTTTGAAGAAATGCAGTATTAGGTGGTCGGGCAATTTTTCACTTTTTGGCTAATATTTGTGTTTTTTCTGTTGCAGGTACGTGCAGTGACGTCGGGCAAAGGTGATCCAGCCACGAGAAGTGCAGATTCAAGCCAGGTGTTGGACAAAAGTTTAAAAAACCACCCAAAACACACTAAAATTACAAAAAATACCGGAAAATTGCAGTTTCTCGAAAATTTTTCTATGACAAATGAATACGTGCACTCGCTCAGTAACTAGAGCGCGGCGAGCCGCTTTTTATGATGTACTACACGGCTATATTCACTTTAAGTTGGAGTCAAGAAAAATATTTTATCGTTTTTTCCTTATACAAAATGTCGTTTTCGAGTGCAAAACGGTCAATAATTTGACTTTTTACTATCGAAACGACACTCTGCAACTGGGAAAACAACCGATGCGATAGACTACAATTTTAGAAACAAAAAGAAGCTAAGAATTTGGAATACAGAATTTATAAAGCCGAAAATTAATGAAAATTTTATAAGTTTTTAAACAAAAAATGCTAAAAACGTTGAAAAGTCAAAATTTATGTATAAACGATGGGTCGTAACAGAATACGATCGCTAAACGGACACCGAGACGCTTAATTTGATAGGTCGCACGCGACTGTATGTCAATAAAAATTTTTCAGTTTTTATCAAATGTATGGAGCGTTGTCAGGGCTTAGGTGGATTTTGAAGAAATGCAGTATTAGGTGGTCGGGCAATTTTTCACTTTTTGGCTAATATTTGTGTTTTTTCTGTTGCAGGTACGTGCAGTGACGTCGGGCAAAGGTGATCCAGCCACGAGAAGTGCAGATTCAAGCCAGGTGTTGGACAAAAGTTTAAAAAACCACCCAAAACACACTAAAATTACAAAAAATACCGGAAAATTGCAGTTTCTCGAAAATTTTTCTATGACAAATGAATACGTGCACTCGCTCAGTAACTAGAGCGCGGCGAGCCGCTTTTTATGATGTACTACACGGCTATATTCACTTTAAGTTGGAGTCAAGAAAAATATTTTATCGTTTTTTCCTTATACAAAATGTCGTTTTCGAGTGCAAAACGGTCAATAATTTGACTTTTTACTATCGAAACGACACTCTGCAACTGGGAAAACAACCGATGCGATAGACTACAATTTTAGAAACAAAAAGAAGCTAAGAATTTGGAATACAGAATTTATAAAGCCGAAAATTAATGAAAATTTTATAAGTTTTTAAACAAAAAATGCTAAAAACGTTGAAAAGTCAAAATTTATGTATAAACGATGGGTCGTAACAGAATACGATCGCTAAACGGACACCGAGACGCTTAATTTGATAGGTCGCACGCGACTGTATGTCAATAAAAATTTTTCAGTTTTTATCAAATGTATGGAGCGTTGTCAGGGCTTAGGTGGATTTTGAAGAAATGCAGTATTAGGTGGTCG
This sequence comes from Electrophaes corylata, assembly GCA_947095575.1. Taxonomy (NCBI): domain Eukaryota; kingdom Metazoa; phylum Arthropoda; class Insecta; order Lepidoptera; family Geometridae; genus Electrophaes; species Electrophaes corylata. Next base: position 75,006 of record OX352710.1, on the reverse strand, counting down.
GGCAATTTTTCACTTTTTGGCTAATATTTGTGTTTTTTCTGTTGCAGGTACGTGCAGTGACGTCGGGCAAAGGTGATCCAGCCACGAGAAGTGCAGATTCAAGCCAGGTGTTGGACAAAAGTTTAAAAAACCACCCAAAACACACTAAAATTACAAAAAATACCGGAAAATTGCAGTTTCTCGAAAATTTTTCTATGACAAATGAATACGTGCACTCGCTCAGTAACTAGAGCGCGGCGAGCCGCTTTTTATGATGTACTACACGGCTATATTCACTTTAAGTTGGAGTCAAGAAAAATATTTTATCGTTTTTTCCTTATACAAAATGTCGTTTTCGAGTGCAAAACGGTCAATAATTTGACTTTTTACTATCGAAACGACACTCTGCAACTGGGAAAACAACCGATGCGATAGACTACAATTTTAGAAACAAAAAGAAGCTAAGAATTTGGAATACAGAATTTATAAAGCCGAAAATTAATGAAAATTTTATAAGTTTTTAAACAAAAAATGCTAAAAACGTTGAAAAGTCAAAATTTATGTATAAACGATGGGTCGTAACAGAATACGATCGCTAAACGGACACCGAGACGCTTAATTTGATAGGTCGCACGCGACTGTATGTCAATAAAAATTTTTCAGTTTTTATCAAATGTATGGAGCGTTGTCAGGGCTTAGGTGGATTTTGAAGAAATGCAGTATTAGGTGGTCGGGCAATTTTTCACTTTTTGGCTAATATTTGTGTTTTTTCTGTTGCAGGTACGTGCAGTGACGTCGGGCAAAGGTGATCCAGCCACGAGAAGTGCAGATTCAAGCCAGGTGTTGGACAAAAGTTTAAAAAACCACCCAAAACACACTAAAATTACAAAAAATACCGGAAAATTGCAGTTTCTCGAAAATTTTTCTATGACAAATGAATACGTGCACTCGCTCAGTAACTAGAGCGCGGCGAGCCGCTTTTTATGATGTACTACACGGCTATATTCACTTTAAGTTGGAGTCAAGAAAAATATTTTATCGTTTTTTCCTTATACAAAATGTCGTTTTCGAGTGCAAAACGGTCAATAATTTGACTTTTTACTATCGAAACGACACTCTGCAACTGGGAAAACAACCGATGCGATAGACTACAATTTTAGAAACAAAAAGAAGCTAAGAATTTGGAATACAGAATTTATAAAGCCGAAAATTAATGAAAATTTTATAAGTTTTTAAACAAAAAATGCTAAAAACGTTGAAAAGTCAAAATTTATGTATAAACGATGGGTCGTAACAGAATACGATCGCTAAACGGACACCGAGACGCTTAATTTGATAGGTCGCACGCGACTGTATGTCAATAAAAATTTTTCAGTTTTTATCAAATGTATGGAGCGTTGTCAGGGCTTAGGTGGATTTTGAAGAAATGCAGTATTAGGTGGTCGGGCAATTTTTCACTTTTTGGCTAATATTTGTGTTTTTTCTGTTGCAGGTACGTGCAGTGACGTCGGGCAAAGGTGATCCAGCCACGAGAAGTGCAGATTCAAGCCAGGTGTTGGACAAAAGTTTAAAAAACCACCCAAAACACACTAAAATTACAAAAAATACCGGAAAATTGCAGTTTCTCGAAAATTTTTCTATGACAAATGAATACGTGCACTCGCTCAGTAACTAGAGCGCGGCGAGCCGCTTTTTATGATGTACTACACGGCTATATTCACTTTAAGTTGGAGTCAAGAAAAATATTTTATCGTTTTTTCCTTATACAAAATGTCGTTTTCGAGTGCAAAACGGTCAATAATTTGACTTTTTACTATCGAAACGACACTCTGCAACTGGGAAAACAACCGATGCGATAGACTACAATTTTAGAAACAAAAAGAAGCTAAGAATTTGGAATACAGAATTTATAAAGCCGAAAATTAATGAAAATTTTATAAGTTTTTAAACAAAAAATGCTAAAAACGTTGAAAAGTCAAAATTTATGTATAAACGATGGGTCGTAACAGAATACGATCGCTAAACGGACACCGAGACGCTTAATTTGATAGGTCGCACGCGACTGTATGTCAATAAAAATTTTTCAGTTTTTATCAAATGTATGGAGCGTTGTCAGGGCTTAGGTGGATTTTGAAGAAATGCAGTATTAGGTGGTCGGGCAATTTTTCACTTTTTGGCTAATATTTGTGTTTTTTCTGTTGCAGGTACGTGCAGTGACGTCGGGCAAAGGTGATCCAGCCACGAGAAGTGCAGATTCAAGCCAGGTGTTGGACAAAAGTTTAAAAAACCACCCAAAACACACTAAAATTACAAAAAATACCGGAAAATTGCAGTTTCTCGAAAATTTTTCTATGACAAATGAATACGTGCACTCGCTCAGTAACTAGAGCGCGGCGAGCCGCTTTTTATGATGTACTACACGGCTATATTCACTTTAAGTTGGAGTCAAGAAAAATATTTTATCGTTTTTTCCTTATACAAAATGTCGTTTTCGAGTGCAAAACGGTCAATAATTTGACTTTTTACTATCGAAACGACACTCTGCAACTGGGAAAACAACCGATGCGATAGACTACAATTTTAGAAACAAAAAGAAGCTAAGAATTTGGAATACAGAATTTATAAAGCCGAAAATTAATGAAAATTTTATAAGTTTTTAAACAAAAAATGCTAAAAACGTTGAAAAGTCAAAATTTATGTATAAACGATGGGTCGTAACAGAATACGATCGCTAAACGGACACCGAGACGCTTAATTTGATAGGTCGCACGCGACTGTATGTCAATAAAAATTTTTCAGTTTTTATCAAATGTATGGAGCGTTGTCAGGGCTTAGGTGGATTTTGAAGAAATGCAGTATTAGGTGGTCGGGCAATTTTTCACTTTTTGGCTAATATTTGTGTTTTTTCTGTTGCAGGTACGTGCAGTGACGTCGGGCAAAGGTGATCCAGCCACGAGAAGTGCAGATTCAAGCCAGGTGTTGGACAAAAGTTTAAAAAACCACCCAAAACACACTAAAATTACAAAAAATACCGGAAAATTGCAGTTTCTCGAAAATTTTTCTATGACAAATGAATACGTGCACTCGCTCAGTAACTAGAGCGCGGCGAGCCGCTTTTTATGATGTACTACACGGCTATATTCACTTTAAGTTGGAGTCAAGAAAAATATTTTATCGTTTTTTCCTTATACAAAATGTCGTTTTCGAGTGCAAAACGGTCAATAATTTGACTTTTTACTATCGAAACGACACTCTGCAACTGGGAAAACAACCGATGCGATAGACTACAATTTTAGAAACAAAAAGAAGCTAAGAATTTGGAATACAGAATTTATAAAGCCGAAAATTAATGAAAATTTTATAAGTTTTTAAACAAAAAATGCTAAAAACGTTGAAAAGTCAAAATTTATGTATAAACGATGGGTCGTAACAGAATACGATCGCTAAACGGACACCGAGACGCTTAATTTGATAGGTCGCACGCGACTGTATGTCAATAAAAATTTTTCAGTTTTTATCAAATGTATGGAGCGTTGTCAGGGCTTAGGTGGATTTTGAAGAAATGCAGTATTAGGTGGTCGGGCAATTTTTCACTTTTTGGCTAATATTTGTGTTTTTTCTGTTGCAGGTACGTGCAGTGACGTCGGGCAAAGGTGATCCAGCCACGAGAAGTGCAGATTCAAGCCAGGTGTTGGACAAAAGTTTAAAAAACCACCCAAAACACACTAAAATTACAAAAAATACCGGAAAATTGCAGTTTCTCGAAAATTTTTCTATGACAAATGAATACGTGCACTCGCTCAGTAACTAGAGCGCGGCGAGCCGCTTTTTATGATGTACTACACGGCTATATTCACTTTAAGTTGGAGTCAAGAAAAATATTTTATCGTTTTTTCCTTATACAAAATGTCGTTTTCGAGTGCAAAACGGTCAATAATTTGACTTTTTACTATCGAAACGACACTCTGCAACTGGGAAAACAACCGATGCGATAGACTACAATTTTAGAAATAAACAGAAGCTAAGAATTTGGAATACAGAATTTATAAAGCCGAAAATTAATGAAAATTTTATAAGTTTTTAAACAAAAAATGCTAAAAACGTTGAAAAGTCAAAATTTATGTATAAACGAAGGGTCGTAACAGAATACGATCGCTAAACGGACACCGAGACGCTTAATTTGATAGGTCGCACGCGACTGTATGTCAATAAAAATTTTTCAGTTTTTATCAAATGTATGGAGCGTTGTCAGGGCTTAGGTGGATTTTGAAGAAATGCAGTATTAGGTGGTCGGGCAATTTTTCACTTTTTGGCTAATATTTGTGTTTTTTCTGTTGCAGGTACGTGCAGTGACGTCGGGCAAAGGTGATCCAGCCACGAGAAGTGCAGATTCAAGCCAGGTGTTGGACAAAAGTTTAAAAAACCACCCAAAACACACTAAAATTATAAAAAATACCGGAAAATTGCAGTTTCTCGAAAATTCTTCTATGACAAGTGAATAGGTGCACTCGCTCAGTAACTAGAGCGCGGCGAGCCGCTTTTTATGATGTACTACACGGCTATATTCACTTTAAGTTGGAGTCAAGAAAAATATTTTATCGTTTTTTCCTTATACAAAATGTCGTTTTCGAGTGCAAAACGGTCAATAATTTGACTTTTTACTATCGAAACGACACTCTGCAACTGGGAAAACAACCGATGCGATAGACTACAATTTTAGAAACAAAAAGAAGCTAAGAATTTGGAATACAGAATTTATAAAGCCGAAAATTAATGAAAATTTTATAAGTTTTTAAACAAAAAATGCTAAAAACGTTGAAAAGTCAAAATTTATGTATAAACGATGGGTCGTAACAGAATACGATCGCTAAACGGACACCGAGACGCTTAATTTGATAGGTCGCACGCGACTGTATGTCAATAAAAATTTTTCAGTTTTTATCAAATGTATGGAGCGTTGTCAGGGCTTAGGTGGATTTTGAAGAAATGCAGTATTAGGTGGTCGGGCAATTTTTCACTTTTTGGCTAATATTTGTGTTTTTTCTGTTGCAGGTACGTGCAGTGACGTCGGGCAAAGGTGATCCAGCCACGAGAAGTGCAGATTCAAGCCAGGTGTTGGACAAAAGTTTAAAAAACCACCCAAAACACACTAAAATTACAAAAAATACCGGAAAATTGCAGTTTCTCGAAAATTTTTCTATGACAAATGAATACGTGCACTCGCTCAGTAACTAGAGCGCGGCGAGCCGCTTTTTATGATGTACTACACGGCTATATTCACTTTAAGTTGGAGTCAAGAAAAATATTTTATCGTTTTTTCCTTATACAAAATGTCGTTTTCGAGTGCAAAACGGTCAATAATTTGACTTTTTACTATCGAAACGACACTCTGCAACTGGGAAAACAACCGATGCGATAGACTACAATTTTAGAAACAAAAAGAAGCTAAGAATTTGGAATACAGAATTTATAAAGCCGAAAATTAATGAAAATTTTATAAGTTTTTAAACAAAAAATGCTAAAAACGTTGAAAAGTCAAAATTTATGTATAAACGATGGGTCGTAACAGAATACGATCGCTAAACGGACACCGAGACGCTTAATTTGATAGGTCGCACGCGACTGTATGTCAATAAAAATTTTTCAGTTTTTATCAAATGTATGGAGCGTTGTCAGGGCTTAGGTGGATTTTGAAGAAATGCAGTATTAGGTGGTCGGGCAATTTTTCACTTTTTGGCTAATATTTGTGTTTTTTCTGTTGCAGGTACGTGCAGTGACGTCGGGCAAAGGTGATCCAGCCACGAGAAGTGCAGATTCAAGCCAGGTGTTGGACAAAAGTTTAAAAAACCACCCAAAACACACTAAAATTACAAAAAATACCGGAAAATTGCAGTTTCTCGAAAATTTTTCTATGACAAATGAATACGTGCACTCGCTCAGTAACTAGAGCGCGGCGAGCCGCTTTTTATGATGTACTACACGGCTATATTCACTTTAAGTTGGAGTCAAGAAAAATATTTTATCGTTTTTTCCTTATACAAAATGTCGTTTTCGAGTGCAAAACGGTCAATAATTTGACTTTTTACTATCGAAACGACACTCTGCAACTGGGAAAACAACCGATGCGATAGACTACAATTTTAGAAACAAAAAGAAGCTAAGAATTTGGAATACAGAATTTATAAAGCCGAAAATTAATGAAAATTTTATAAGTTTTTAAACAAAAAATGCTAAAAACGTTGAAAAGTCAAAATTTATGTATAAACGATGGGTCGTAACAGAATACGATCGCTAAACGGACACCGAGACGCTTAATTTGATAGGTCGCACGCGACTGTATGTCAATAAAAATTTTTCAGTTTTTATCAAATGTATGGAGCGTTGTCAGGGCTTAGGTGGATTTTGAAGAAATGCAGTATTAGGTGGTCGGGCAATTTTTCACTTTTTGGCTAATATTTGTGTTTTTTCTGTTGCAGGTACGTGCAGTGACGTCGGGCAAAGGTGATCCAGCCACGAGAAGTGCAGATTCAAGCCAGGTGTTGGATAAAAGTTTAAAAAACCACCCAAAACACACTAAAATTACAAAAAATACCGGAAAATTGCAGTTTCTCGAAAATTTTTCTATGACAAATGAATACGTGCACTCGCTCAGTAACTAGAGCGCGGCGAGCCGCTTTTTATGATGTACTACACGGCTATATTCACTTTAAGTTGGAGTCAAGAAAAATATTTTATCGTTTTTTCCTTATACAAAATGTCGTTTTCGAGTGCAAAACGGTCAATAATTTGACTTTTTACTATCGAAACGACACTCTGCAACTGGGAAAACAACCGATGCGATAGACTACAATTTTAGAAACAAAAAGAAGCTAAGAATTTGGAATACAGAATTTATAAAGCCGAAAATTAATGAAAATTTTATAAGTTTTTAAACAAAAAATGCTAAAAACGTTGAAAAGTCAAAATTTATGTATAAACGATGGGTCGTAACAGAATACGATCGCTAAACGGACACCGAGACGCTTAATTTGATAGGTCGCACGCGACTGTATGTCAATAAAAATTTTTCAGTTTTTATCAAATGTATGGAGCGTTGTCAGGGCTTAGGTGGATTTTGAAGAAATGCAGTATTAGGTGGTCGGGCAATTTTTCACTTTTTGGCTAATATTTGTGTTTTTTCTGTTGCAGGTACGTGCAGTGACGTCGGGCAAAGGTGATCCAGCCACGAGAAGTGCAGATTCAAGCCAGGTGTTGGACAAAAGTTTAAAAAACCACCCAAAACACACTAAAATTACAAAAAATACCGGAAAATTGCAGTTTCTCGAAAATTTTTCTATGACAAATGAATACGTGCACTCGCTCAGTAACTAGAGCGCGGCGAGCCGCTTTTTATGATGTACTACACGGCTATATTCACTTTAAGTTGGAGTCAAGAAAAATATTTTATCGTTTTTTCCTTATACAAAATGTCGTTTTCGAGTGCAAAACGGTCAATAATTTGACTTTTTACTATCGAAACGACACTCTGCAACTGGGAAAACAACCGATGCGATAGACTACAATTTTAGAAACAAAAAGAAGCTAAGAATTTGGAATACAGAATTTATAAAGCCGAAAATTAATGAAAATTTTATAAGTTTTTAAACAAAAAATGCTAAAAACGTTGAAAAGTCAAAATTTATGTATAAACGATGGGTCGTAACAGAATACGATCGCTAAACGGACACCGAGACGCTTAATTTGATAGGTCGCACGCGACTGTATGTCAATAAAAATTTTTCAGTTTTTATCAAATGTATGGAGCGTTGTCAGGGCTTAGGTGGATTTTGAAGAAATGCAGTATTAGGTGGTCGGGCAATTTTTCACTTTTTGGCTAATATTTGTGTTTTTTCTGTTGCAGGTACGTGCAGTGACGTCGGGCAAAGGTGATCCAGCCACGAGAAGTGCAGATTCAAGCCAGGTGTTGGACAAAAGTTTAAAAAACCACCCAAAACACACTAAAATTACAAAAAATACCGGAAAATTGCAGTTTCTCGAAAATTTTTCTATGACAAATGAATACGTGCACTCGCTCAGTAACTAGAGCGCGGCGAGCCGCTTTTTATGATGTACTACACGGCTATATTCACTTTAAGTTGGAGTCAAGAAAAATATTTTATCGTTTTTTCCTTATACAAAATGTCGTTTTCGAGTGCAAAACGGTCAATAATTTGACTTTTTACTATCGAAACGACACTCTGCAACTGGGAAAACAACCGATGCGATAGACTACAATTTTAGAAACAAAAAGAAGCTAAGAATTTGGAATACAGAATTTATAAAGCCGAAAATTAATGAAAATTTTATAAGTTTTTAAACAAAAAATGCTAAAAACGTTGAAAAGTCAAAATTTATGTATAAACGATGGGTCGTAACAGAATACGATCGCTAAACGGACACCGAGACGCTTAATTTGATAGGTCGCACGCGACTGTATGTCAATAAAAATTTTTCAGTTTTTATCAAATGTATGGAGCGTTGTCAGGGCTTAGGTGGATTTTGAAGAAATGCAGTATTAGGTGGTCGGGCAATTTTTCACTTTTTGGCTAATATTTGTGTTTTTTCTGTTGCAGGTACGTGCAGTGACGTCGGGCAAAGGTGATCCAGCCACGAGAAGTGCAGATTCAAGCCAGGTGTTGGACAAAAGTTTAAAAAACCACCCAAAACACACTAAAATTACAAAAAATACCGGAAAATTGCAGTTTCTCGAAAATTTTTCTATGACAAATGAATACGTGCACTCGCTCAGTAACTAGAGCGCGGCGAGCCGCTTTTTATGATGTACTACACGGCTATATTCACTTTAAGTTGGAGTCAAGAAAAATATTTTATCGTTTTTTCCTTATACAAAATGTCGTTTTCGAGTGCAAAACGGTCAATAATTTGACTTTTTACTATCGAAACGACACTCTGCAACTGGGAAAACAACCGATGCGATAGACTACAATTTTAGAAACAAAAAGAAGCTAAGAATTTGGAATACAGAATTTATAAAGCCGAAAATTAATGAAAATTTTATAAGTTTTTAAACAAAAAATGCTAAAAACGTTGAAAAGTCAAAATTTATGTATAAACGATGGGTCGTAACAGAATACGATCGCTAAACGGACACCGAGACGCTTAATTTGATAGGTCGCACGCGACTGTATGTCAATAAAAATTTTTCAGTTTTTATCAAATGTATGGAGCGTTGTCAGGGCTTAGGTGGATTTTGAAGAAATGCAGTATTAGGTGGTCGGGCAATTTTTCACTTTTTGGCTAATATTTGTGTTTTTTCTGTTGCAGGTACGTGCAGTGACGTCGGGCAAAGGTGATCCAGCCACGAGAAGTGCAGATTCAAGCCAGGTGTTGGACAAAAGTTTAAAAAACCACCCAAAACACACTAAAATTACAAAAAATACCGGAAAATTGCAGTTTCTCGAAAATTTTTCTATGACAAATGAATACGTGCACTCGCTCAGTAACTAGAGCGCGGCGAGCCGCTTTTTATGATGTACTACACGGCTATATTCACTTTAAGTTGGAGTCAAGAAAAATATTTTATCGTTTTTTCCTTATACAAAATGTCGTTTTCGAGTGCAAAACGGTCAATAATTTGACTTTTTACTATCGAAACGACACTCTGCAACTGGGAAAACAACCGATGCGATAGACTACAATTTTAGAAACAAAAAGAAGCTAAGAATTTGGAATACAGAATTTATAAAGCCGAAAATTAATGAAAATTTTATAAGTTTTTAAACAAAAAATGCTAAAAACGTTGAAAAGTCAAAATTTATGTATAAACGATGGGTCGTAACAGAATACGATCGCTAAACGGACACCGAGACGCTTAATTTGATAGGTCGCACGCGACTGTATGTCAATAAAAATTTTTCAGTTTTTATCAAATGTATGGAGCGTTGTCAGGGCTTAGGTGGATTTTGAAGAAATGCAGTATTAGGTGGTCGGGCAATTTTTCACTTTTTGGCTAATATTTGTGTTTTTTCTGTTGCAGGTACGTGCAGTGACGTCGGGCAAAGGTGATCCAGCCACGAGAAGTGCAGATTCAAGCCAGGTGTTGGATAAAAGTTTAAAAAACCACCCAAAACACACTAAAATTACAAAAAATACCGGAAAATTGCAGTTTCTCGAAAATTTTTCTATGACAAATGAATACGTGCACTCGCTCAGTAACTAGAGCGCGGCGAGCCGCTTTTTATGATGTACTACACGGCTATATTCACTTTAAGTTGGAGTCAAGAAAAATATTTTATCGTTTTTTCCTTATACAAAATGTCGTTTTCGAGTGCAAAACGGTCAATAATTTGACTTTTTACTATCGAAACGACACTCTGCAACTGGGAAAACAACCGATGCGATAGACTACAATTTTAGAAACAAAAAGAAGCTAAGAATTTGGAATACAGAATTTATAAAGCCGAAAATTAATGAAAATTTTATAAGTTTTTAAACAAAAAATGCTAAAAACGTTGAAAAGTCAAAATTTATGTATAAACGATGGGTCGTAACAGAATACGATCGCTAAACGGACACCGAGACGCTTAATTTGATAGGTCGCACGCGACTGTATGTCAATAAAAATTTTTCAGTTTTTATCAAATGTATGGAGCGTTGTCAGGGCTTAGGTGGATTTTGAAGAAATGCAGTATTAGGTGGTCGGGCAATTTTTCACTTTTTGGCTAATATTTGTGTTTTTTCTGTTGCAGGTACGTGCAGTGACGTCGGGCAAAGGTGATCCAGCCACGAGAAGTGCAGATTCAAGCCAGGTGTTGGACAAAAGTTTAAAAAACCACCCAAAACACACTAAAATTACAAAAAATACCGGAAAATTGCAGTTTCTCGAAAATTTTTCTATGACAAATGAATACGTGCACTCGCTCAGTAACTAGAGCGCGGCGAGCCGCTTTTTATGATGTACTACACGGCTATATTCACTTTAAGTTGGAGTCAAGAAAAATATTTTATCGTTTTTTCCTTATACAAAATGTCGTTTTCGAGTGCAAAACGGTCAATAATTTGACTTTTTACTATCGAAACGACACTCTGCAACTGGGAAAACAACCGATGCGATAGACTACAATTTTAGAAACAAAAAGAAGCTAAGAATTTGGAATACAGAATTTATAAAGCCGAAAATTAATGAAAATTTTATAAGTTTTTAAACAAAAAATGCTAAAAACGTTGAAAAGTCAAAATTTATGTATAAACGATGGGTCGTAACAGAATACGATCGCTAAACGGACACCGAGACGCTTAATTTGATAGGTCGCACGCGACTGTATGTCAATAAAAATTTTTCAGTTTTTATCAAATGTATGGAGCGTTGTCAGGGCTTAGGTGGATTTTGAAGAAATGCAGTATTAGGTGGTCGGGCAATTTTTCACTTTTTGGCTAATATTTGTGTTTTTTCTGTTGCAGGTACGTGCAGTGACGTCGGGCAAAGGTGATCCAGCCACGAGAAGTGCAGATTCAAGCCAGGTGTTGGACAAAAGTTTAAAAAACCACCCAAAACACACTAAAATTACAAAAAATACCGGAAAATTGCAGTTTCTCGAAAATTTTTCTATGACAAATGAATACGTGCACTCGCTCAGTAACTAGAGCGCGGCGAGCCGCTTTTTATGATGTACTACACGGCTATATTCACTTTAAGTTGGAGTCAAGAAAAATATTTTATCGTTTTTTCCTTATACAAAATGTCGTTTTCGAGTGCAAAACGGTCAATAATTTGACTTTTTACTATCGAAACGACACTCTGCAACTGGGAAAACAACCGATGCGATAGACTACAATTTTAGAAACAAAAAGAAGCTAAGAATTTGGAATACAGAATTTATAAAGCCGAAAATTAATGAAAATTTTATAAGTTTTTAAACAAAAAATGCTAAAAACGTTGAAAAGTCAAAATTTATGTATAAACGATGGGTCGTAACAGAATACGATCGCTAAACGGACACCGAGACGCTTAATTTGATAGGTCGCACGCGACTGTATGTCAATAAAAATTTTTCAGTTTTTATCAAATGTATGGAGCGTTGTCAGGGCTTAGGTGGATTTTGAAGAAATGCAGTATTAGGTGGTCGGGCAATTTTTCACTTTTTGGCTAATATTTGTGTTTTTTCTGTTGCAGGTACGTGCAGTGACGTCGGGCAAAGGTGATCCAGCCACGAGAAGTGCAGATTCAAGCCAGGTGTTGGACAAAAGTTTAAAAAACCACCCAAAACACACTAAAATTACAAAAAATACCGGAAAATTGCAGTTTCTCGAAAATTTTTCTATGACAAATGAATACGTGCACTCGCTCAGTAACTAGAGCGCGGCGAGCCGCTTTTTATGATGTACTACACGGCTATATTCACTTTAAGTTGGAGTCAAGAAAAATATTTTATCGTTTTTTCCTTATACAAAATGTCGTTTTCGAGTGCAAAACGGTCAATAATTTGACTTTTTACTATCGAAACGACACTCTGCAACTGGGAAAACAACCGATGCGATAGACTACAATTTTAGAAACAAAAAGAAGCTAAGAATTTGGAATACAGAATTTATAAAGCCGAAAATTAATGAAAATTTTATAAGTTTTTAAACAAAAAATGCTAAAAACGTTGAAAAGTCAAAATTTATGTATAAACGATGGGTCGTAACAGAATACGATCGCTAAACGGACACCGAGACGCTTAATTTGATAGGTCGCACGCGACTGTATGTCAATAAAAATTTTTCAGTTTTTATCAAATGTATGGAGCGTTGTCAGGGCTTAGGTGGATTTTGAAGAAATGCAGTATTAGGTGGTCGGGCAATTTTTCACTTTTTGGCTAATATTTGTGTTTTTTCTGTTGCAGGTACGTGCAGTGACGTCGGGCAAAGGTGATCCAGCCACGAGAAGTGCAGATTCAAGCCAGGTGTTGGATAAAAGTTTAAAAAACCACCCAAAACACACTAAAATTACAAAAAATACCGGAAAATTGCAGTTTCTCGAAAATTTTTCTATGACAAATGAATACGTGCACTCGCTCAGTAACTAGAGCGCGGCGAGCCGCTTTTTATGATGTACTACACGGCTATATTCACTTTAAGTTGGAGTCAAGAAAAATATTTTATCGTTTTTTCCTTATACAAAATGTCGTTTTCGAGTGCAAAACGGTCAATAATTTGACTTTTTACTATCGAAACGACACTCTGCAACTGGGAAAACAACCGATGCGATAGACTACAATTTTAGAAACAAAAAGAAGCTAAGAATTTGGAATACAGAATTTATAAAGCCGAAAATTAATGAAAATTTTATAAGTTTTTAAACAAAAAATGCTAAAAACGTTGAAAAGTCAAAATTTATGTATAAACGATGGGTCGTAACAGAATACGATCGCTAAACGGACACCGAGACGCTTAATTTGATAGGTCGCACGCGACTGTATGTCAATAAAAATTTTTCAGTTTTTATCAAATGTATGGAGCGTTGTCAGGGCTTAGGTGGATTTTGAAGAAATGCAGTATTAGGTGGTCGGGCAATTTTTCACTTTTTGGCTAATATTTGTGTTTTTTCTGTTGCAGGTACGTGCAGTGACGTCGGGCAAAGGTGATCCAGCCACGAGAAGTGCAGATTCAAGCCAGGTGTTGGACAAAAGTTTAAAAAACCACCCAAAACACACTAAAATTACAAAAAATACCGGAAAATTGCAGTTTCTCGAAAATTTTTCTATGACAAATGAATACGTGCACTCGCTCAGTAACTAGAGCGCGGCGAGCCGCTTTTTATGATGTACTACACGGCTATATTCACTTTAAGTTGGAGTCAAGAAAAATATTTTATCGTTTTTTCCTTATACAAAATGTCGTTTTCGAGTGCAAAACGGTCAATAATTTGACTTTTTACTATCGAAACGACACTCTGCAACTGGGAAAACAACCGATGCGATAGACTACAATTTTAGAAACAAAAAGAAGCTAAGAATTTGGAATACAGAATTTATAAAGCCGAAAATTAATGAAAATTTTATAAGTTTTTAAACAAAAAATGCTAAAAACGTTGAAAAGTCAAAATTTATGTATAAACGATGGGTCGTAACAGAATACGATCGCTAAACGGACACCGAGACGCTTAATTTGATAGGTCGCACGCGACTGTATGTCAATAAAAATTTTTCAGTTTTTATCAAATGTATGGAGCGTTGTCAGGGCTTAGGTGGATTTTGAAGAAATGCAGTATTAGGTGGTCGGGCAATTTTTCACTTTTTGGCTAATATTTGTGTTTTTTCTGTTGCAGGTACGTGCAGTGACGTCGGGCAAAGGTGATCCAGCCACGAGAAGTGCAGATTCAAGCCAGGTGTTGGACAAAAGTTTAAAAAACCACCCAAAACACACTAAAATTACAAAAAATACCGGAAAATTGCAGTTTCTCGAAAATTTTTCTATGACAAATGAATACGTGCACTCGCTCAGTAACTAGAGCGCGGCGAGCCGCTTTTTATGATGTACTACACGGCTATATTCACTTTAAGTTGGAGTCAAGAAAAATATTTTATCGTTTTTTCCTTATACAAAATGTCGTTTTCGAGTGCAAAACGGTCAATAATTTGACTTTTTACTATCGAAACGACACTCTGCAACTGGGAAAACAACCGATGCGATAGACTACAATTTTAGAAACAAAAAGAAGCTAAGAATTTGGAATACAGAATTTATAAAGCCGAAAATTAATGAAAATTTTATAAGTTTTTAAACAAAAAATGCTAAAAACGTTGAAAAGTCAAAATTTATGTATAAACGATGGGTCGTAACAGAATACGATCGCTAAACGGACACCGAGACGCTTAATTTGATAGGTCGCACGCGACTGTATGTCAATAAAAATTTTTCAGTTTTTATCAAATGTATGGAGCGTTGTCAGGGCTTAGGTGGATTTTGAAGAAATGCAGTATTAGGTGGTCGGGCAATTTTTCACTTTTTGGCTAATATTTGTGTTTTTTCTGTTGCAGGTACGTGCAGTGACGTCGGGCAAAGGTGATCCAGCCACGAGAAGTGCAGATTCAAGCCAGGTGTTGGATAAAAGTTTAAAAAACCACCCAAAACACACTAAAATTACAAAAAATACCGGAAAATTGCAGTTTCTCGAAAATTTTTCTATGACAAATGAATACGTGCACTCGCTCAGTAACTAGAGCGCGGCGAGCCGCTTTTTATGATGTACTACACGGCTATATTCACTTTAAGTTGGAGTCAAGAAAAATATTTTATCGTTTTTTCCTTATACAAAATGTCGTTTTCGAGTGCAAAACGGTCAATAATTTGACTTTTTACTATCGAAACGACACTCTGCAACTGGGAAAACAACCGATGCGATAGACTACAATTTTAGAAACAAAAAGAAGCTAAGAATTTGGAATACAGAATTTATAAAGCCGAAAATTAATGAAAATTTTATAAGTTTTTAAACAAAAAATGCTAAAAACGTTGAAAAGTCAAAATTTATGTATAAACGATGGGTCGTAACAGAATACGATCGCTAAACGGACACCGAGACGCTTAATTTGATAGGTCGCACGCGACTGTATGTCAATAAAAATTTTTCAGTTTTTATCAAATGTATGGAGCGTTGTCAGGGCTTAGGTGGATTTTGAAGAAATGCAGTATTAGGTGGTCGGGCAATTTTTCACTTTTTGGCTAATATTTGTGTTTTTTCTGTTGCAGGTACGTGCAGTGACGTCGGGCAAAGGTGATCCAGCCACGAGAAGTGCAGATTCAAGCCAGGTGTTGGACAAAAGTTTAAAAAACCACCCAAAACACACTAAAATTACAAAAAATACCGGAAAATTGCAGTTTCTCGAAAATTTTTCTATGACAAATGAATACGTGCACTCGCTCAGTAACTAGAGCGCGGCGAGCCGCTTTTTATGATGTACTACACGGCTATATTCACTTTAAGTTGGAGTCAAGAAAAATATTTTATCGTTTTTTCCTTATACAAAATGTCGTTTTCGAGTGCAAAACGGTCAATAATTTGACTTTTTACTATCGAAACGACACTCTGCAACTGGGAAAACAACCGATGCGATAGACTACAATTTTAGAAACAAAAAGAAGCTAAGAATTTGGAATACAGAATTTATAAAGCCGAAAATTAATGAAAATTTTATAAGTTTTTAAACAAAAAATGCTAAAAACGTTGAAAAGTCAAAATTTATGTATAAACGATGGGTCGTAACAGAATACGATCGCTAAACGGACACCGAGACGCTTAATTTGATAGGTCGCACGCGACTGTATGTCAATAAAAATTTTTCAGTTTTTATCAAATGTATGGAGCGTTGTCAGGGCTTAGGTGGATTTTGAAGAAATGCAGTATTAGGTGGTCGGGCAATTTTTCACTTTTTGGCTAATATTTGTGTTTTTTCTGTTGCAGGTACGTGCAGTGACGTCGGGCAAAGGTGATCCAGCCACGAGAAGTGCAGATTCAAGCCAGGTGTTGGACAAAAGTTTAAAAAACCACCCAAAACACACTAAAATTACAAAAAATACCGGAAAATTGCAGTTTCTCGAAAATTTTTCTATGACAAATGAATACGTGCACTCGCTCAGTAACTAGAGCGCGGCGAGCCGCTTTTTATGATGTACTACACGGCTATATTCACTTTAAGTTGGAGTCAAGAAAAATATTTTATCGTTTTTTCCTTATACAAAATGTCGTTTTCGAGTGCAAAACGGTCAATAATTTGACTTTTTACTATCGAAACGACACTCTGCAACTGGGAAAACAACCGATGCGATAGACTACAATTTTAGAAACAAAAAGAAGCTAAGAATTTGGAATACAGAATTTATAAAGCCGAAAATTAATGAAAATTTTATAAGTTTTTAAACAAAAAATGCTAAAAACGTTGAAAAGTCAAAATTTATGTATAAACGATGGGTCGTAACAGAATACGATCGCTAAACGGACACCGAGACGCTTAATTTGATAGGTCGCACGCGACTGTATGTCAATAAAAATTTTTCAGTTTTTATCAAATGTATGGAGCGTTGTCAGGGCTTAGGTGGATTTTGAAGAAATGCAGTATTAGGTGGTCGGGCAATTTTTCACTTTTTGGCTAATATTTGTGTTTTTTCTGTTGCAGGTACGTGCAGTGACGTCGGGCAAAGGTGATCCAGCCACGAGAAGTGCAGATTCAAGCCAGGTGTTGGATAAAAGTTTAAAAAACCACCCAAAACACACTAAAATTACAAAAAATACCGGAAAATTGCAGTTTCTCGAAAATTTTTCTATGACAAATGAATACGTGCACTCGCTCAGTAACTAGAGCGCGGCGAGCCGCTTTTTATGATGTACTACACGGCTATATTCACTTTAAGTTGGAGTCAAGAAAAATATTTTATCGTTTTTTCCTTATACAAAATGTCGTTTTCGAGTGCAAAACGGTCAATAATTTGACTTTTTACTATCGAAACGACACTCTGCAACTGGGAAAACAACCGATGCGATAGACTAAAAACTTAACTTTTTAAAACCATTCACAAGGAGGAGGTTAGGTTAGGTTAGGTTAGGTTAGGTTAGGTTAGGTTAGGTTAGGTTAGGTTAGGTTAGGTTAGGTTAGGTTAGGTTAGGTTAGGTTAGGTTAGGTTAGGTTAGGTTAGGTTAGGTTTTTTTTTTTTTTTTTTTTTTTTTTATTTATCGATTCCCTCTGACGAGTAAGTGTCAGAGTCTTTATTTGCTTAAATTTATCGTTATGTTCTATCTCTATTATTGTCTAACTTGGATGGGGTGGGGGGTAAACAGGGTATTTTTATTACATGTTTTCTTTTGCTTTTACTTACTTGCTACTGTTTTCTTATCTTTATTATGCTTAGGTTCTATTTTAGTTGCTATCATTATTTCTTAGTCTATTTATATGCTACTTTATAATATATACCTACATTTTTATATGTTTGACATAGGTGTACACTTTTAGCTTCTTTTACTTTGTTATACTTATATCTATTTACATATGGTGCTTATTTTACATTTTATGCATTTTATATATATTTTTATAATATATATAAATCATAACTTATCTAACTTTTATTTCTATTTATGACCTTTCTTGCTATTTTGGTACAATAGTTTATAAATTCGGCTCTTGTGTGTTTATTTAACAAAATTTTACTTGCATTTTCAGCTTTCAGGTTAGGTTAGGTTAGGTTAGGTTAGGTTAGGTTAGGTTAGGTTAGGTTAGGTTAGGTTAGGTTAGGTTAGGTTTTTTTTTTTTTTTTTTTTTTTTTTTTTTTTTTTTTTTTTTTTTTTTTTTTTTTTTTCGGCGTCTCGAAACGCCACTACGTCGTCCCTCTAACATAATTAGAGATTTTTGATATCTCGATATATATATTTACTACTATATTTCCTATTTCGCTAGTGGGGTATTTTAATTAAGTGTGCACCAACTTTTTATTTACAATATTAAAATTAACAAGTCTTAAAAATATTTTTGCTTAATTACTAGTTATTTTATATCTAGTTTTATTTTAAGTTTCTTGTATATATGTTAACAATATATATATTAACTTAACTTATCTATCTATTTCTTTTTATTACCTTATTTGCTATATTTTGACAATATTCTAAAAACTTATCCCTAGTAAGTTTACTCTCTACTATTTTACATATATTATCTGCTACTATTTTTATATCTACAAGGTGTTCTGTTTCGTATCTTTCCTTACCAAAGACAGGACAATTTAAAATAATATGCTCTACACTTTCAGGTACACTGGGATCGCAGATACATGATGGGCTCTCTTTGCACCCAAAGCGACTTAGGTACGAAGAAAACCCACCGTGCCCCGTTAAAACTTGTGTTAAAACACCGTTAGGTTTGATGTGCCGTATAGTGCTATAAGCTTTTACTGCGTCAGGGAAAAATAGCTTTGTGGTTGCTGCGGTTTCGCCGGTCATGTATCTTGTGTTCCATTTGTCAATCGACTCCAAACGAATTTGTCGCTTGACATACGAGATTGGGCACAGGTCGTAGTTTGGCTTGGTCTTGAGCTTTGTAGCGGCCTCTTTTGCAAGCTGGTCAGCTCTCTCATTCCCTTCTAGTCCGGCATGGGCCTTAATCCAGAAGAGCGCAACATGTTTGTTCCCACGCTTGCACTCTTCTAGATTACGGCGTATTTCCACGACTAAGGGGTGGAGAGATCGGTTGTTGGTGACTGCTTCTAGGGACGACCTCGAGTCGCTATAAATGCCGTAGCTGTTTTCTGGGAGTGACATTATTTCCCTGGTGGCCTTGCATATAGCGAGCAATTCTGCTTGGAAGACCGTGCAGTAGGACGACAGCTTCAATTTCTGGCTCTTGGTTTCAACGTCATTGCTCCAAAAAGACAATGAAGCCCCAACCTTGCCATCAATTTTGCTGCCATCCGTGTATATGCGTACCGCTTGCGTGTTATGGGTATCTACCCGTTCTCGGTCCTCCAAGCATATGAATTGCAGATCTAAATGTTCGGCTGGGTGGGGAATCTCCGCAAATTTGGTCTTTCGTTCCACCTCCCCATCTCCTGTTGTTGGCCTTCCTACTCCCCTCTTTACCTCATACAGGGTTGCCGCCTCTTGTATTCTAAGGTCAAGGGGCAGTATTCCAGTCAACAACAAAACCGAGTTTAGGGAGGCAGTTCGATAGGACTTGCACATTTTTTGTGCGAACCCTCTCTGAACCGCATTCAGTAGTTTTTGCACTCCCAGTTTTCTGGCCGACGGTGCCCATACACTAGCAGCGTACATGATGACCGGCTCCACCACAGCAACGTAAATGGTTCTTATGACATCTGGATGTAAGCCCCAACTTATCTTGGCAGCCCTAGACAGCTGCTTGTAAAGATTTAACGCCTTTTTGCAGGTCTTCGCAACGTGGCTGTTAAATAGAAGCTTACTGTCTAGGGTGAGCCCCAAGATTTTTATTTCGTTGGTTAAGCAAATGGCGACCCCACCCATGCTCAGAACTGGGTTATCAAACTTAAGTTTACGCGTCAGCACCATTGCGTTCGTCTTATGGGGCGCGAACCTCAGCTTGTTTTTGATTCCCCAGGACCGAACATAGGCGAGGGCGGCATTTGCTTGGCTTTGGACATCGACTGCAGTGTCCGCGTCGAAAACCAGGACCACGTCGTCTGCGAAGGCTTGGCAGTAGTCGCCTCTCTTCTCTAGCTCTTGTAGAAGCGGATCAAGTAGCACGTTCCAAAGGATTGGCCCTCCTATTGAGCCCTGCACACATCCTTTTGTCGTGGACTTTGCTACCTCTTCTCCAGCGTATCGCACTCGTACCACTCTGTCGTTGAGGTAGCTGTCCATCACTCTCCTGATGTTGACTGGACACTTTTCCTCTGCCAGTCTGGTTCTGATCGCAGGCCACCAGGCGCTGTCGAAGGCTCCCTCTATGTCTAATGATACCATTGTGACTAGTTTTTTCTGTTCCAGCTTTCCGCGTATATGTCGTACTAAGTCATAGAGGGAGTCTTCGGTGCTTCTCTGGGGCATGAAGCCATACTGGCGAGTACTCATCCGTGGAAGAACGTGCCACTTGATCCGATTCACTACCATCTTTTCGAAGATTTTCCCCATCACTGGCAACAAACCGATTGGTCGGTAAGATTTGGCATCCGTGTAGTTTTCTTTCCCAGGTTTCCTTAGTACTACTACAGTTGCTTCCTTCCATATCCTGGGAAAGTATCCAAATTCTAGACATTTGTTTACCAGTGATAGGAAAAGTCTTGGGTCCTGATTTATTGCGTGTTCGCAGATATCCGACGTCAGACCATCCGACCCTGGAGCCTTTTTAGGATTAAAGCTACGCACAGCAAATTTAAGCTCTTCTTGGGTAAATGGTGGGTCATGAGTACCATGATCCAAGTCATTTACCTTTTCAGCCATGTCCCTAATTTGCTTGTGCTCTACGCTGTCTTCATCCCTGTTGTCCTCAGGGTAGAACGTGTCCGCAAGTAATTTTGCAGACTCCTTTGGACCTAACGACAATCCCTCCCTAACGAGTGGCAGATCTTCATGCCTCTTCATTGTCCTACCTATGACTCTGTAGATAGACTCCCATAGTCCTTCCCTATCCTGTTTCCCACAAAACTCTTTCCAACTTGATGTTTGCGCATCTTTCACTTGTGACTCATATTCCTTTTTTGCTTTCAGGTACTCTTCCACTACCACTTCTCGACGGACCGGCGCGGCACAACGGATCCTGCGTTTCCTGGTGTTGACCTCCTTCTTCAGCATGGCGAGTTCATCCGACATCCACGGCAAGGTAAGTTTGTTTTCAGTTTTCTTTTTGGGTATGGTACTATTGCATGTCTGTGTTACTATGTTTATGTATGCTTTTGTTATGTTCTCTAGCTTATCTTTAGATTCTATATTTTCTATATTTGTTGAGTTTATGTTATTTTCTAATAGAAACTGGGCCAGTTTCTCATGAAACTGGCTCCAGTTTGCTTTTTTACTATTATACAATCTTGTAGTTCTGCTTATATTAATTCCTATAGATTTAGTTAACCTAACTTTATATAATGTCTGCTTTTTCTCTAGCCCGACGGTGGTCGGCATTATCCTCTCCCTCTAGGTCGTCTGGGTAGAAAGTATCCGCCAGCATCTTCGCTGAATCCTCCGGATCCAATATCCTTCCGTCTTTTATCAGTGGCAGATCCTCATGTCTCTTGGCTGTTCTACCTATCACTCGATATATCCCTTCCCACATTCCTTCTCTGTCCTGCTTCGCACAAAACTCCTTCCAACTTGCCGTCTTTGCATTTTGGACTTCACTTTCATACTTTTCTTTTGCTTGCAGGTACTCATCGACAACTTTAGCTCTTCGGATCGGCGCTGCGCATCGGATTCTACGCTTCATAGTGGTAGCAAGATTCTTCAGCCTAGCAAGTTCTTCAGACCACCACGGCGAGGTAAGTACTTCATTAGATTTCTTTTTTGGTATTGCGTTTTCACATGCTTGTGTTATTGTATCCGTATATTTTTGTATTGTTTGATCTAGTTCTAAGTTAGTTTCTATTTTATCTATTTCTGCTACATTAATTTTATTTTCTGCATTTAATTGGGACAGTTTCTTATGAAAATGCCTCCAATTAGCCTTTTTGGTATTATAAAGCCTAGTAGTTCTATTTATGTTTGTCCCTATAGCTTTTTGAAGTCTTATCCCGTATGTGATAGCGTTGTGGTCTGAACTTACGATGCCGTCGCTAACCTTCCAATCTTCCACCAGCTCCAGGACATCTAATGAGCAGGCCGATATGTCAACATAGCTGGTATATGCTTTGCCTCCTCTGATGGTGTCAAAAGTAGGAGTATCTCCGTTGTTGAGTACCTGCAAGCTCATGTCCTCAATTGCACCTGCCATGTCTTCACCCCTATGATCAGTCTTACGGCTGCCCCACCAAATACTCTTGGCATTCGAGTCCCCTCCCATGATGATTTTCTTGGGTCCTAGTTTTTCCTCAATCTTTTTGAGCTGCTCGAGGTATGGTTGTATGGGCTGGTCTGGCTCAAAGTAGAATGAGACTACGGTGATCTCCCAGGCACTAGTCCGGATCTTCACTACAGCGATGTTATTTGTAGTGAATTCTGGGCATTGTACGACATCTAAGTCGTGGTCGAAGACGGCTACAGCTGCTTTCACAGTCCCTTCTCCTTGACTAGTGCTCTGAAAGATTCTCGACCCTCTATAGTCCTTCATCCTTTTTACCCCACCCACATACGGCTCCTGTAGCAGTGCAAAGGCAATCTTGTTTTTGCTAGCTTCAATCATCAGCTCATTCGTCGCTAGATCTCTCCGCTGTAGGTTCGCTTGTACTACTAGGTAGACTTTGTCATTGGTTGGGGTGCCTCTGTTTTTGGTCGTTTTATTGTTAGGGACGCCCTTAACAATAGGCTATGGTGGCTCGGGCCAGTGCATCCCACTTCCTTCTTACTGGACACTCCTGGGAAAAGGCGTTGTGCTCGACCATATCCATTCTAGCAAGTCTACAGTTGCAGCACGACGGGGCCACTCCGGCAAGCCAATCAGCGCACTCGGCCTTCATGTGTGGTCCCCCGCAGTGGCTGCATTTTTCAATCGTGGCTTTGCAGAATCGTCTGCCGTGCCCGTATCCCAGGCATAACGAGCACTGCACTAGCGGTGACTGGTCTGCCACTTTCACTCTTTGGAGGTCGATGCGGACGTCTTCTGCATCCATCATCCGGTTCCATACTTTGGGTGACACACGCAGGACTATATGGCATGTATGCTGGTTTCTGGCCTTTTTCCTATACCGGATTTCTACCCTGTTATCCTCTTTGTCAAGTCCCTGGAATATACTTCCGTTCTGGTTCCTCAAAGCGTTCAGGACGTCTTCGTTACTGTTGAACTGTAGGACGTCTTTGAGGATCAGAAGAGGGTCTTTGTTTTTTATCTCCTCGACATTGAGGTGGGTCTCCGCTTTCTCCAGCCTTTCCTTTATTTTTTGTCGCTCTTCTTGAGTCCTACATCCCACTATAACCTTTCTGTCTTTCGCTTTCCTTACTCTATCAACCGTTACCCACCCATCTTTAGCATTCACAGCTTCTCTTATTCTGTTTAGGACCTCGTCCCCTGACTCATTCTCATCCTTGGAGGTCACTACCACGGAGTGGAGCGCGGCTTGCTCGCTGGGTTGCCGTCTGGGATGACCGGCCGCGGCTACACCAGCGTACGTGGCTTTCTCCAAGAGGTCCTTCTGTTTTTCCATTGCGTCTTTCAGTCTCTCCATCCTTTCATTATTTTCTCTTAAGAGTTTACTATTCTCTTCGATCGTCTTTTTCAGGTTTTCTTCTTCACTTCCTCTTCTTTTTACCTTTTCCACCTCATCTTCCTTTTCCTGCTCCTTGTATGGCGGGTTTTCGCGAGCTTTTCCTGCTTCAGCTTCCTTCACCAACTCATATAGCCGCTCCACAGCTTGAGTGACCTCCGTTTTGATGTCAGTCCGGAGGTTTCTCGAGTTGTTCAGGTGCTGCTTCGCTTTAAGGAGGCAAGCTTTCGCTTCCGCTATCTTGCTAGTATACTTCGGCTTTTCTGTTTTTGGAGGGCTTCCCGTAGATTCCACTGATAACCTACGTGTATTCAGTTTCATTTCCTGTGAGACCGTCGTCTTCGGTTTAAGTTTCGGAGGAGCCAATGAAGCGATTGGTTTTGGTGGGGTTTGAGACTTGGGTGGTTGAGTCTCTGTCTTCCCTGTCTCCCACTCACCTACACTACGCCTCACTCTTGAGGTCTCAGTCATGTCCGGTCCCTTTTGGGACGGTCCTGCCTGTTCAGTCTGCGTTGGAGACATTTGAGGGTCGGTTTCCAATTCACTGACTTTTGTCTTTTTCGCTGGTGTGCGTATTCCAAACATTTTGTTTGGTAAGTCAGAGGGCTGTCAAAAAACACGCTTAGCTAGTAGTAAAATAAAAGTTTGTAAAAGTTGTAAATAAAATTTTTAAATAATTCGTATAATATGTATATAAGTCACCTATAAATATCGTCTTTATTTGTATATTTTATAACCTAAACTAATTTTTCTTTTTCTTTTCAGGTTCCAGCGGCGGGCGCAAGGTCAGTCTACGTACGCGTTCTCCGGAGATGGTGTTTTGGTGAGTATATCGTTACCTATTAAATTTACTCTACGTAGAGTTCCAGACGCTATATTAGGTTTGCGTTTTCACGTAGGATTAGTCCAGGTTTATTCAATGCAGGGTACGCGTAAAAAGTCAAGTAAACTCGTATAAGTAAAAAAAATTTTTTTTGACTCTACATAGAGTCAGTCCGTATACTTTTGCCAAAAGGCCTTACCAGTCTACGCTGTACAGCGAAAATCCCGTCGAGATACGATCGATAGTTCGAAAGATACGGAGCTTTGCAGTTTTTCAAAATGGCGGAACAAAATGGCCGCCGATTTCAACAAAACACGTACGCAGCGCGTGATGCCTGTATACCTCGAGAAAATTTCAGCTCTCTACGACCAACGGTTCTGGAGATATGGCTATTTGAACAAAACCAAGATGGCGTCCAAAATGGCGGACAAAATTTAAAAGATCCGCTCCTGGCTCAATTTTGGTCACAGAAAGCTGGGATTTGGAGTCCTGTGGTGTCCTTATCAAAAACTTTCAGTAGCCGGTGTCAAAAACGGTGTTAATTTTTCCTAAAATTTTCCAAATTTTTCCAAATTTTCCGGTAGAACAATTTCCGACAGTAACCCAACAGGAACTCCGACCTAAATACTAACAGTATGTCAAAAGTTATGGCAATTTGAATATTTACAAGATGGCGGCCAATATGGCCGCTCTAGGTCTAACTTTGTCAGTTTTGACCCGAACACTATTGTGTTTGGGCTTGTTTGAAAGGTCTTTACAAGCCCAGTCTAATGCTATACCTAACTATTCTATAACACACACCAGTAATTGAAAAAAAGAAGAAAATGTAAATTTTTCCTAGAAAAAGTCGTCTAAAAACTAAAGTATCTAACAAAATTAAAATCTAAAAACGGATAACTTATGTAACAGAGAGAAGTAAAATTATGGGATCTAAAAATTTTGTCTACCTATTGTATTTAAGGTGCCTCGTGGTGACCTTGAAAATTCAAAAATCGATAAAACAAAAACTAGCTGATCGACCTGGTCCAAATTTTTGCAGGCAGGTAGAGGACCAAAGCCTTCACAAACTACGTATTTAAAAACTATAGGTAACAGATCTATTTACAAAGTTATTTTAATTTAAAATATTGAAAAATTTTAAAAGTCTATAAATCAGTCAAAACTTAACTTTTTCAAAATTTTCAAGTGCCTCCGGAATCAGCGCTTCCAGGTCCTTGTGGTCCAGTTTCCAGTTTTTGTCCAGCAGGTCAGGTCACTGACCTTGTGGCCACGTGCTTTTTGTTTTTTTGTCGATTTCTCCGCGCTCCTGCGCGGGAAAAATCAACAAAAGGTGTCACGATGTGGAGCTCCAGAAGGCCTCTCA
This sequence comes from Electrophaes corylata, assembly GCA_947095575.1. NCBI lineage: Eukaryota > Metazoa > Arthropoda > Insecta > Lepidoptera > Geometridae > Electrophaes > Electrophaes corylata. The sequence continues at coordinate 48,994 of OX352710.1, read as the reverse complement.
GGAGGCACCAAAAAAGGTGTGTGTCGCCGCTGCCGATCCCGAGATAAAACGCTTTTTGTTTTCAAAATTTCACAAAAATCACTTTTTTGTTAATAACTTTTTAACCACTTGTTAAATCACTGCGCGCTTTTCACCACTGTGTGCGCCTCGTGATTCCGCGTCTTTTGATGTATCACAAGGGTATATTTGCTTCAATTTTCCAATTTTCGTGATTTTTCGCGTGCGGAACGACTCCAATTTGTGGCGCTCTCGACTGCGGATCGGAGCAGACTGGTTAGGTTAGGTTAGGTTAGGTTAGGTTAGGTTAGGTTAGGTTAGGTTAGGTTAGGTTAGGTTAGGTTAGGTTAGGTTAGGTTAGGTTAGGTTAGGTTAGGTTAGGTTAGGTTAGGTTAGGTTAGGTTGGGCGGGCCTGGGTTTATCCATTAAATTGGATAAATGCAGGCCTTCCATATCCGCGCAGGGGGCGCGGTATGGAGGCGAATGGCCCTGGGGGAGAGCGCAACAGTCGTGATGATCCTCAGGGCAAGTCTGGTGGTTTCCTTCACGTGGTTGCTGCCTGTTATTGGTCTATTTCCTTCCGAAATAGACGTAACTAAAACCACCAGGCGCCTTCGTGGTCCTTTTGGGCCGCGTTGGTGGGGGGGATTGGGGGCTTCTCCGCGCGTCCCATTGAGGTTGGCGGAGGGCGCAGCGGATGGAGAAAGGGGGGTTTTTAAAGGAGGTAGGCTGTTAAGCTGTTGGATGTGGTTTACCATTGTATAGTATTGTATGGTATATAGGTATAGTTGTTTGTACATAGTGTTTACTGCATATCGTGTATAAATATAGCGGAGGAAAACTGCGTCTCTGTTTTCAGAAGGCGCAGTGAATGGAGTTCTGTAAAGGAAATCTCCTTTGTGTATAAAATGTATAGTTAGTATAGTAATTGTATGTAAATAGTACTGTAGATGTATAGTGGAGGACACCTAATCCCAAAATAGCCTATTGGCAGTTGGTTTAGCGCTTGCCGAAGGGATGCATGGTCGGGGGGACCCGGCCGCTAAGGCGCCACAAACAAACAAACAGGGGACCTTACCCCTTCAAAAAGGCAAATAAAAAAAATATGGATAAAGCGAATTGTAAAAATACACTACCCCAGGGGGGTACCGGCCCAACGGTCGGAGAATCCCCCCGTGCTTCGGCACGCAGCCCCTCGTATTCTGGGGGGGGCAACAACCGCTTTAAGAGCCTCGGCTCTCACATTGACAAGACTGGCTTGAATTTGGACACCGATTTGAGCATGACGAAGGAGGTGCGTGTGGTTTTAACCCGCAATGCGGCCTTAGAAATGGGAGACAAAGGTCTTTCCAGCGCTGTGGTGAGCCCCTCGTACTCTGGAGGGGGCAACAGCCACTCTATGGTTTCGACAAGAAACGACGACGAAGATAATATGGAGGTACCCGTGCCGACGACTGAGTGCGACTCAGACTCAAGTGCAGGGACGGCTATATCGACGCGATCTGCAGAGACCGGTCGATTTTGGCAAGACGGCTCCAAGAGACGGCGTCGAGGTGACTCGGAGGCATCTAGTGGAGCAGAGAGTAGAAAATCTGTGGTACTCGACTCCTCAAGTATAGCAGAGCTCCAGAGAAAAAAGGAAATTTTCTTAAAAAGAAAAAACGAGAGGACAGTTGAAGCCCAAAATGTTATCGAAGGGCAGATACAACAGGCTCAAGAACATTGGGTGGTTCTAGGGAAGGCGGCTTCAGCATCGGAAGAGGTGGGCAGTGGAACTGTCACTGCTCTTTCAGAGAGAATCCTTGGTGACCTGGACATTGTCTACAATGTGGCAACCAGGTCCGGTAACCTGAAGGGGACTTTCGTGCGTGCCCTAAAGGAGTCTATAGCCTCCATCAAGATGGCTACAGAAATACTGTGTAAGCGGTCCTCTACGGAAGAGACCGAAAAACTGCAGAGGGATAATACCCGGTTAAATATGGAGATGGTTGAACTCCGCAGGGAGATGGCGGAGCTCAGAAATGAGGTGGCAGCTTCGCGGGCTTCAAAGACTACAGAGTCGTTGCCTGCTAACGAGCGTCCCACATTGAAGAGGAAAGAGGTCCCGGTCCCAAAACCTTTTGCCTGTGATAGATGGCACGGGTACTGGTGTAGAAGAGCTCACGCGCTCCATTATGATGCAGGTCGGCACTATGGTGAGTGCTCGGCTGGAAGCATTGGAGGGGCGTCTTCCGCCTGAAGGGCGCGTACGCCCGCCGCTTGCGGCAGACCGTAACACGGAGGCTTTACCAAAGGCGACATCTCAGCCCAAAACGACTGAGCCAGTGCCAACAGCGGAGCGGCAACAGAGTGCCGCTTCTGGTACGAAACAACCATCCGAGGCAAATGACGGGTGGACGACGGTGGGTAAGGGGCGAAAGACAAAGAAGAAGAGGGACCCCAAGCCTGAGGCTCCCAAGGTCAGCGCTACCACTGCACCATCTTCAAAGAAGAAACCAGCAGCCGCTGCATCTTCAAAGGCGGGACGAAAGTCTGGCGTGGGAAAGCTGCGCCCTCCACGATCTTCAGCCGTAGTGATATCACTGCAGCCGGAGGCCGAAGAGAATGGCATAACTTATGCAAAAGTTCTGGCAGAAGCGCAAGAAAAAATTACCCTTGCTGACTGCGGAATTTCTAGAGGCTTGCGGCTACGCCAGACCGCAACGGGTGCTCGAATATTGGAGGTTCCGGGAGTGGCTAGTGGTGCACAAGCGGATTCCTTGGCACAAAAGCTTCAAGAGTTCCTTGGAGGAGTGGCTAAAGTGACAAGGCCCACTAAATGCGCGGACATGCGTATTACTGGAATGTGCGACTCGGTCACCCCCGATGAGATAGCTGCAGCGATTGCACTCCAAGGCGATTGCCCTAAGGAGAACGTAAAAGTGGGGGCACTTCGGTGTGACTCGTGGGGCAACAGCTCTGTTTGGGTGAGCTGTCCGGTGGCGTCGGCTAAAAAGTTAGGGGCCACGGGCCGCCTTTTAGTAGGTTGGGTATCGGCACAGGTAACTTTGTTGAAACCTAGACCCATGAAGTGCTACAGATGTTTGCATAGTGGACATGTACGTGCGAAATGCACGAGTGAGGTAGACCGCAGTGACGAATGTTATCGCTGTGGTTACAACGGTCACAAGGCGGCCGACTGTAAAGCAGCTGAGCCTAAGTGTTCGCTTTGCACAGCTGCAAACAAACCGGCGGATCACATGGTGGGGAGTAAAAAGTGCTCCCCTCCTAAACCCAAGAAAAGGGCTCAGACGACTGCTGAGAGCAGCCCCCCGTCACAACCAACGGGGGAAGAAGATATGTTCGTGGGTTAAGTTAGTTAGTATGGCTCATCACTTTCTCCAGGCGAATGTCAACCACTGCGCCAGTGCTCAGGACTTGCTGTTGCAGTCAATGGCGCAGTGGATGATAGAGATAGCGATAGTCTCCGAGCCATACTTCATCCCTCCTCGGAATAACTGGGTGGGGGATGTTGATGGCTCGGTGGCTATTGTTTCCTCGGCAGTGGTTGGACCCCTCACGGTGGTCGCTAGAGGTAGAGGCTACGTTGCAGCCAGATGGAGAGAAGCTGTTATAATTGGCGTCTATTTCTCTCCTAATGCAACTCGAGCCGAGCTCGAAATGTTTCTCGACGGAGTGGGGGTCTTTATTGGCCAAACTCATCCCCGGCCTGTGCTCGTTGCGGGGGATCTCAATGCTAAGTCTCTCGCATGGGGATCTCCGGTAACTGATGCTTGGGGTGAGACTTTAGAGGAATGGGTGACGACAACTGGCCTCTGTGTGCTAAACCAGGGATCGGTGTTCACATGTGTGCGGCGGAACGGAGGCTCTATTGTGGACATTACGTTCGCGTCCCCCGTTTTGGCACGTCGTGTAGATGAATGGAAGGTGCTTGAGGGGGTGGAGACGCTGTCGGATCATTTATATGTCCGCTTCAGTGTCTCTTCCTCCTCGGGTGCTGGTGACAATCGCCAGAGAAGGCAGACACCAATGTCACCTAAATGGTCTCTGCGGAGCTTAGATAGTGAGATGTTGATGGAGGCAGCGATAGTGCGAGCTTGGGAGTCATCGAACGAGTTGACAGACATAGACGAGGAAGCGGAATGGTTTAAGAGTGCAATGACGCAAATTTGTGATGCTAGTATGTCCCGAGTCAAACCACAAGCTCCAAAGCGGAGTGTGTATTGGTGGTCACAGGAAATTGCTGACCTCCGCAGAGAGTGCGTAGAAGCCCGTCGCCGGTACACCAGGCACAGGCGAATGCGACGAAGAAATGTGGAAGAGGAAGATCGACTGTACGCTGATTACAGAACCAAGGCTAAGGCAATGCAGGTGTCCATTCACTTAGCAAAAGAACAGAAGAAGATGGAGCTTCTTGAGACACTTAATAACGATCCGTGGGGGCGCCCTTATAAAATGGTTCGGGATAAAATCAGACCTTGGGCGCCCCCGCTGACCGAGAGTCTTGAACCGGATCTGGTGGAAGCGGTTGTCTCCGGTCTGTTTCCAGAAGTATCGGAGTTTCAGCCCCCTGAAATGGTTTCAATAGGTGGTGGTCGCAGGCAAGGTGACAATGAAGTGCCGCCAGTTTTGGAGGTTGAATTGAATCTGGCAATTTGTAAACTCCGGGCTAAAAACAAAGCTCCGGGGCCAGATGGCATACATGGCCGGGCTTGGGTGATAGCACTAAGGGAGCTTGGGGCCCGATTCCGAAGATTGCTTGATGCTTGCTTGAGGTTGGGTCGGTTCCCAAGTATTTGGAAGACGGGCAGGCTTGTCTTGCTCAAGAAAGATGGCCGACCTGCAGACTCTCCATCCGCGTACAGGCCACTGGTGATGTTGGACGAGGCGGACAAATTATTCGAGAGGATAATTGCTGCTCGCCTTAGCCAACATCTCCGCTGGGAGGGACCGGATGTATCCGATCACCAGTTCGGATTCCGGGTGAACAGATCAACGATCGATGCTATTACGCATGTTAAAACCTTGTCGGAGGGCATAGTAGCTAGCGGTGGTGTGATGTTGGCGGTATCTTTAGATATAGCCAACGCGTTCAACACACTGCCGTGGGCTTGTGTTAGGGAGGCGTTGAAGTACCATGAAGTGCCTCCCTATCTAAGTCGGATAGTGGCGGCTTATCTATCTGAGAGGTATATAATATACCCTGGCCGGGATGGTAGATTGATCAGGAAGGAGATGTCGTGCGGTGTCCCACAGGGGTCGGTTCTTGGGCCGCTCCTGTGGAACATCGGGTACGACTGGGTTCTGCGAGTGTCTTTAAGCCCGGGTGCTAGTTTAATTTGTTATGCGGATGACACACTAGTGACTGCCCGAGGTGAGACATTCGAGGAGGCTGTTCGTCTGGTGACGGGCTCGGTGGCACTAGTCATCGACAGAATAGAGGCATTGGGACTCCGGGTGGCGCTAAACAAGTCGGAAGCTATATGTTTTCATGGCCCTCGACGAGCGCCACCGCGTGATTCCCACATAACCATAAGAGTAGCTAATATCGAGGTCGAATCCAAGATGAAATATCTTGGGCTTTACCTCGATAGTAGGTGGAACTTTCGCGAGCACTTCACTCGCATGGTTCCCCGATTGATGGGAGCGGCGAATGCGTTAAAACGCCTTTTGCCTAATCTCGGAGGACCGAAGGCTGCCAGTCGCCGCTTGTACCTAGGAGTTGTGCGGTCCATGGCTCTTTATGGGGCCCCAGTGTGGGCACCGTTGGCGAGTAAGAATATCGCCTTGCTAAATAGAGCTCAGAGGGTGATGGCCATCGGTGTCATTCGCGGGTATCGCACTGTCTCTAACGAGGCGGCGTGCGTATTGGCGGGTTCCCCCCCATGGGACCTCGAGGCGGAGTGCCTGTTGGCATCCTATAGGCGACGGTTGGAGCTTCGGTCTCAGGGAGAGTACCCGCCACCAGCAGCTGTGGAGCTCGCTTGGAAGCGCCACGTAAGAGAGGCGCTAGTAGAAGAGTGGAGCAGCAGGCTAGAAGAGCCAAGCGCAGGCCGCTGGACTGTAGAAGCAGTCCAACCCATTCTGAAAGAATGGCTGGACAGGGCACACGGGTCGCTTTCCTTCCGGCTAGTACAGGTGCTAACGGGGCACGGCTGCTTTGGAAAGTACCTGTACCAAATAGCTCGAAGGGAACCGACAACTGCGTGCCATCATTGTAGGTGTGACGAGGACACGGCAAAACACACACTGGAGGTGTGTGAAGCATGGGCGGAGGAGCGCCGTGCCCTCGTCGCTGTAATTGGGAATGACCTTTCTCTTCCAGCATTGTTAAAATCAATGCTGGAAAGTGAGACGTCGTGGAATGAGGTGGAGGGTTTCTGCGAATCAGTGATGACGCAGAAGGAGGCTGCAGAGAGGGAGAGAGAAATCTCCACCCTCATCCCTATGCGCAGCCGGAGAGTTGGGCGTCGGAGGCCCCGCTTATTCCGACCCCAATAACACAGGCTTGGGCGACGGCACCGGGGGGTGTCTGTTGTCCACTAGAAAGCCTAGAGGTGGCACGTGCGGGTGTTCCGCGTGCCTCTCTTATGGGAGGGAGGAGGGACTTTAACAAGTCATCGTCGCCGAGGCCATGGAGGAATACTCACGTGCACCCACAGCCTCGGCATTAGACGAAAAGAAGGACCCCGTTGGGTTTTAGTCAGTAGGAGTCTGACATAACTCTTCGGCGCCCCCGCGCTGGAGAGTATCCATGATGGATTTCCCAACGTTAAAAAAAAAAAAAAAAAAAAAAAAGGTTAGGTTAGGTTAGGTTAGGTTAGGTTAGGTTAGGTTAGGTTAGGTTAGGTTAGGTTAGGTTAGGTTAGGTTAGGTTAGGTTAGGTTAGGTTAGGTTAGGTTAGGTTAGGTTAGGTTAGGTTAGGTTAGGTTAGGTTAGGTTAGGTTAGGTTAGGTTAGGTTAGGTTAGGTTAGGTTAGGTTAGGTTAGGTTAGGTTAGGTTAGGTTAGGTTAGGTTAGGTTAGGTTAGGTTAGGTTAGGTTTTTTTTTTTTTTTTTTTTTTTTTTTTTTTTTTCGGCGTCTCGAAACGCCACTACGTCGTCCCTCTAACATTATTAGAGAATTTTTCTATCTCTCTTTCATTCTATCTATCTCAAGTTTTCTTATTCCTATTTTGGGGTCCTAAATGAATATACACGTGTTTCTTTTATTACAAATAATACAAAATTAAGTCTTATGCTATGCTAGGGTACAAATAATGTGAACATCATTATTATCTAACTACTTTTCCTTACTTTCTATCATTTACAGTTTACATTTATTACATCTTACTTAGGTACTACTTTTTATTAAATCTATTTCCTATTGTACTACTTACATTTTATAATTTTCTTACTTTTATTCTCTTATGCTGTACACATATATATCTAAATATATTGACACCATAATTTATCTACGTTTTATTTCGACTTATCACTACTGTTACTATATCTATACAATATTTGATAAATTTATCTCGCAGTTCTTTCCTGCTCATAAAAATACCTAAATTCTCAGTACAAAGCTTCAAATCTAAAATTTGCTCGGCTTCGTATCTCTTTCGGGAAAAGACTGGACATTCTAGTAGGATATGGACTACCGTCTCGCTCACCTCAGGGTCGCAAATGCAGGATGGGTTCTCCTTGCACTTGAACCGGTTCAAGTACTCGGAGAACCCACCATGCCCCGTCAGAACCTGGGTCATAATGTACGTTGCTTCGAACTTCCGGACTACTGGGTACGCCTGTACGGCATCTGGGAAGAAGAGTTTGGTGACACCTGCTGTACTACCCGATTTGTATCTCCGGTTCCATTCGTCAAGCGACTCCAAACGGATTTGCCTCTTAACGAATGAGACCGGACAAAAATCGTAGTCGGGTCGTCGCTTGCTCCTCTTTGCGGCCTCCTTGGCTAACTGGTCAGCTCTCTCGTTTCCCTCCAATCCCGCGTGGGCTTTGACCCAGAACAAAGAGACTTCTTTATTCTGAGATCTGCTCGTTCTGAGATTTTCACGAGCCTCCACGGCTAGGGGATGGAGGGAACCTTGATTTGTCACCGTCTCCAGTGCCGACCTGGAATCCGAGTAGATGCCGCACGTACTCTCTGGGCGTTTAAGGGCTTCCGCTGTTGCTCGGCATATCGCCAAGAGCTCCGCTTGATAGACCGTGCAGTACGATGGTAGCTTGAGCTTGATGGCTTTGGTCTCGGCATCACCATTCCACATGGATAGTGCTGCTCCGACCTCGCCCTCCATCTTACTACCATCGGTGTATATTCGTACTGCCTGGTTGCTGTGGATATCCACCTGTTCTTGGTCTATCAAGCGAGTGAATTCCAGGCGAATATGCTCTGCAGGATGCTTCGTCAGAGCGTAAGGTGTTCGCCGTTCCACCTCCCTGTCTCTTAGCGCTGGCTGGGACACCCCCCTCTTGGCCTCAAACAGAGCGGCTGCCTCCTGTATCCTGAGGTCAAGTGGGAGCAACCCAGCCAGCACCAGTGCCGAGTTCAGGGAGACGGTCCGAGGTTAGGTTAGGTTAGGTTAGGTTAGGTTAGGTTAGGTTAGGTTAGGTTAGGTTAGGTTAGGTTAGGTTAGGTTAGGTTAGGTTAGGTTAGGTTAGGTTAGGTTAGGTTAGGTTAGGTTAGGTTAGGTTAGGTTAGGTTAGGTTAGGTTAGGTTAGGTTAGGTTAGGTTAGGTTAGGTTAGGTTAGGTTAGGTTAGGTTAGGTTAGGTTAGGTTAGGTTAGGTTAGGTTAGGTTAGGTTAGGTTAGGTTAGGTTAGGTTAGGTTAGGTTAGGTTAGGTTAGGTTAGGTTAGGTTAGGTTAGGTTAGGTTAGGTTAGGTTAGGTTAGGTTAGGTTAGGTTAGGTTAGGTTAGGTTAGGTTAGGTTAGGTTAGGTTAGGTTAGGTTAGGTTAGGTTAGGTTAGGTTAGGTTAGGTTAGGTTAGGTTAGGTTAGGTTAGGTTAGGTTAGGTTAGGTTAGGTTAGGTTAGGTTAGGTTAGGTTAGGTTAGGTTAGGTTAGGTTAGGTTAGGTTAGGTTAGGTTAGGTTAGGTTAGGTTAGGTTAGGTTAGGTTAGGTTAGGTTAGGTTAGGTTAGGTTAGGTTAGGTTAGGTTAGGTTAGGTTAGGTTAGGTTAGGTTAGGTTAGGTTAGGTTAGGTTAGGTTAGGTTAGGTTAGGTTAGGTTAGGTTAGGTTAGGTTAGGTTAGGTTAGGTTAGGTTAGGTTAGGTTAGGTTAGGTTAGGTTAGGTTAGGTTAGGTTAGGTTAGGTTAGGTTAGGTTAGGTTAGGTTAGGTTAGGTTAGGTTAGGTTAGGTTAGGTTAGGTTAGGTTAGGTTAGGTTAGGTTAGGTTAGGTTAGGTTAGGTTAGGTTAGGTTAGGTTAGGTTAGGTTAGGTTAGGTTAGGTTAGGTTAGGTTAGGTTAGGTTAGGTTAGGTTAGGTTAGGTTAGGTTAGGTTAGGTTAGGTTAGGTTAGGTTAGGTTAGGTTAGGTTAGGTTAGGTTAGGTTAGGTTAGGTTAGGTTAGGTTAGGTTAGGTTAGGTTAGGTTAGGTTAGGTTAGGTTAGGTTAGGTTAGGTTAGGTTAGGTTAGGTTAGGTTAGGTTAGGTTAGGTTAGGTTTTTTTTTTTTTTTTTTTTTTTTTCGGCGTCTCGAAACGCCACTACGTCGTCCCTCTAACATAATTAGAGATCTTTTCTGTCTCTCTCTTTCTATCTATCTCTAGTTTTTCTATTTCTGTTTTGGGGTCTTAAATGAAGCTACAACGTGTTTCTTTTATTGCAAATTAGTACAAAATTACAAGTCTAATGCTATGATACTAGGATACAAACAGCTTGGGCCTCATATTTCTTAACTACATTTTCTTACATGCTATCATTTACAGTTTACATTTATTACATCTTATTTACTACTTTTTATTAAATCTATTTCTTATTGTACTAGTTACATTTTATAATTTTCTTACTTTTGTTGTCTTATGCTGTACACATATATATCTAAATATATTGACACCATAATTTATCTACGTTTTATTTCTACTTATCACTACTGTTACTATATCTATACAATATTTAACAAATTTAGCTCGTAGTTCTTTACTGCTCATGAGAATACTTAAATTATCTGTACATAGTTTTAAATCTAAAATTTGCTCGGCTTCATATCTCTTTCGGGAAAAGGCTGGACACTCTAGTAGGATATGGACCACCGTCTCGCTCACTTCAGGGTCGCAAATGCAGGATGGGCTCTCCTTGCACTTGAACCGGTTCAGGTACTCGGAGAACCCACCATGCCCCGTCAGAACCTGGGTCATAATATACGTGGCTTCGAATTTTCGGACTACTGGGTACGCCTGTACGGCATCTGGGAAGAAGAGTTTGGTGACACCTGCTGTACTACCCGATTTGTATCTCCGGTTCCATTCGTCAAGGGACTCCAATCGGATTTGCCTCTTAACGAATGAGACCGGACAAAAATCGTAGTCGGGTCGTCGCTTGCTTCTCTTTGCGGCCTCCTTGGCTAACTGGTCAGCTCTCTCGTTTCCCTCCAATCCCGCGTGGGCTTTGACCCAGAACAAAGAGACTTCTTTATTCTGAGATCTGCTCGTTCTGAGATTTTCACGAGCCTCCACTGCTAGGGGATGGAGGGAACCTTGATTTGTCACCGTCTCCAGTGCCGACCTGGAGTCCGAGTAGATGCCGCACGTCCTCTCTGGGCGTTTAAGGGCTTCCGCTGTTGCTCGGCATATCGCCAAGAGCTCCGCTTGATAGACCGTGCAGTACGATGGTAGTTTGAGCCTGATGGCTTTGGTCTCGGCATCACCATTCCACATGGATAGTGCTGCTCCGACCTCGCCCTCTATCTTACTACCATCGGTGTATATCCGTACTGCCTGGTTGCTGTGGATATCCACCTGTTCTTGGTCTATCAAGCGGGTGAATTCTAGGCGAATATGCTCTGCAGGATGCTTCGTCAGAGCGTAAGGTGTTCGCCGTTCCACCTCCCTGTCTCTCAGCGCTGGCTGGGACACTCCCCTCTTGGCCTCAAACAGAGCGGCTGCCTCCTGTATCCTGAGGTCAAGTGGGAGCAACCCAGCCAGCACCAGTGCCGAGTTCAGGGAGACGGTGCGGTACGCTCTGGTAAGCTTTTGAGCGAAACCCCTTTGGACAGCATTGAGATGCTTTTGGACACCCAGCTTCGTGGTCGCCTGTCCCCAAGCACTTGCCGCGTACATTATGACCGGCTCAACCGCTGCTGTGTAAATTACGCGGACAATGTCAGGGTGGAGACCCCAGCTTATTTTTGCGGCTCTGGAAAGTTTCTTGTATATCTCTAGGGCCTTCCTACATGTGTTTGCAGTATGGTCGTTAAATGTAAGTTTGTGGTCTATAATGAGCCCTAGAATTTTAACCTTGTTAGACATTCCAATGTCTATCCCGCCCATCCTCAGGAGTGGGGTGTCATATTTCAGTTTCCGCGTTATTACCATGGCGTTGGTTTTATGAGGCGCAAATTTCAACTTATTTTTGACACCCCACTCGTGAACGTAGGCGAGAGCTGCATTGGCCTGTCTCTGTACTTCCAGTGCCGTGTCCCCGTCAAACACCAACACGACGTCGTCCGCGAACGCTTGACAGTAGTCACCTCTGATTTCAAGTCCCTTGAGGAGGGGGTCTATGAGGAGGTTCCAAAGGATAGGTCCTCCTATCGACCCTTGGACACACCCTTTGGTTGTGGCCTTCTGGTGTTCTTGGCCTGCGAATCGCACCTTGACCCTTCTGTCCTGGAGATAGCTGTCTATGACTCGTCTAATGTTCACCGGACACTCTTCATCCGCCAGTCTGGTCCTTATAACTGGCCACCAAGCGCTGTCAAAGGCTCCCTCTATGTCTAACGATATCAATACCAACAGTTTCTTGCTATCAAGTTTTCTGCGTATGTACTTCATCAAGTCATAGAGGGAGTCTTCGGTGCTCTTTTGGGGCATGAAGCCATACTGGCGGGTGCTCAATCTGGGGATCAGGTGCCATTTTATCCGCCTGATAACCATTTTTTATTAGGTTAGGTTAGGTTAGGTTAGGTTAGGTTAGGTTAGGTTAGGTTAGGTTAGGTTAGGTTAGGTTAGGTTAGGTTAGGTTAGGTTAGGTTAGGTTAGGTTAGGTTAGGTTAGGTTAGGTTAGGTTAGGTTAGGTTAGGTTAGGTTAGGTTAGGTTAGGTTAGGTTAGGTTAGGTTAGGTTAGGTTAGGTTAGGTTAGGTTAGGTTAGGTTAGGTTAGGTTAGGTTAGGTTAGGTTAGGTTAGGTTAGGTTAGGTTAGGTTAGGTTAGGTTAGGTTAGGTTAGGTTAGGTTAGGTTAGGTTAGGTTAGGTTAGGTTAGGTTAGGTTAGGTTAGGTTAGGTTAGGTTAGGTTAGGTTAGGTTAGGTTAGGTTAGGTTAGGTTAGGTTAGGTTAGGTTAGGTTAGGTTAGGTTAGGTTAGGTTAGGTTAGGTTAGGTTAGGTTAGGTTAGGTTAGGTTAGGTTAGGTTAGGTTAGGTTTTTTTTTTTTTTTTTTTTTTTTTTTTTTTTTTTTTTTTTTCTCTCGTTCCTCTGACGTAATCAAAGACAGTTTTTACTTTATTTCTATCTACGGGTGGGTATACATTCTTATCGTACCCTCTTGGGGTCTAGGGGGGTCTAAAACAACAACTACATTTTAATTTTGCAGAAAAACTTATTCTAGGTACAGGGATTCTTAACACTTTTCTTAAAATTAGGCGGCTTAATTACAATTTACACGTTCATGATTATCTTACACACTTTGTTTATCTTATGTTTCTACATTACCTATTTTGTACAGTTTTATTTTACTTATTCTATTTCTATGTAATTCATAGGTTTTTACATTTACAATTTATTGCTGATTTGATATATATAACTTATTATATATTTTCAGCAAAATTATGTATCCTTGTTTCTTAATATTACTTTACTAGCAATACTGATGCAATAGTCTATTAGCTTATTTCTAACATGTTTATCATTAATGTATTCATGTACAGTATTTGGTTCTAACCTTATGTTATACATTTGCTCAGCTTCGTATCTTTCTTTGCTAAATGCGGGACACTCGAACAGTATATGCTGCACAGTTTCATTTTTGCCTGGTTCGCAGATGCACGATGGGTCTTCCTTACACTTGAAACGAGTTAAGTATTCTGAAAACCCACCGTGCCCTGTCATTATCTGCGTCAGGATTCCCACTGGTCCTACTTTCCTGACTATTTTAAATGCCTGAATGGCGTCGGGGAAGAACATTTTGGTTATGGCTGCTGTTTCGCCAGCTTTATATCTGGTGTTCCATGCTTTAAGTGTTGCCGACCTAATTTCTCTTTTTACATATGAGGCTGGACAGAATTCGTAGTCAGGTCTCTTTTTACTTCCAAGGGCTGCGTCCTTTGCTAGTCGGTCCGCTTGTTCGTTGCCCTCTAGGCCTGCGTGTGCTTTGACCCAGTATAAAAGTACATTTTTATGCTGGTTTTTCATTGCATGTCTCAGGTTGTTGCGTATTTCTACTGCTAGAGGGTGAATCGAAGTGTTGTTGGTGATCGTTTCGAGCGAAGATCTCGAGTCGCTGAAGACACCGAAGCTCGTCTCTGTGCTCTTCAGGATCTCCCTCGTGGCTTTCCATATGGCCAGCAATTCTGCCTGGTAGACGGTGCAGAAGGACGACAGTTTCAATTTGTGGGCTTTGGTCTCAGCTAGCGTATTCCATACGGATAACGCTGCTCCGACCTTGCCCTCAATTTTACTGCCGTCCGTGAACATTCGTACTGCGTGACCGCTATGAATGTTCACCTGCTCCTGGTCTTCCAGGCATATGAATTCCAGGCACATATGTTCCGCCGGGTGAGGGGATTCCGCAAAGGCTGCCATTTTTTCAATCTCCCTATCTCCTAGTGTTGGCTGGGGGACTCCTCTCTTAGCCTCATACAGGGCTGCTGCTTCCTGTATTCTGAGGTCGAGAGGCAGGATGCCAGCCAACACTAGTGCCGAGTTTAAGGAGACTGTTTTGTAGGACTTGCACATCTTTTGTGCAAAGCCCCGTTGCACAGAGTTTAGTACCTTTTGTACCCCAATTTTTTGAGCTGCCGGTGCCCAAGCACTGGATGCGTACATAACGATGGGTTCGACTACTGCCGTATAGATGGTGCGTATGACCTCCGAGTGAAGACCCCAGCTGATCTTGGCGGCTCTAGACAGCTGCTTATAGACATTCAGAGCCTTCTTGCACACGTCTACTACATGGCTGTTGAACGTGAGCTTGCTGTCTATTGTGAGCCCCAAGATCTTGATTTGGTTTGACATTCCAATGTCGACCCCGCCCATGCTCAGCCGTGGTGTGTCGTATTTCAGTTTCTTTGTGATCACCATCGCATTTGTTTTGTGTGGTGCGAACTTAAGTTTGTTACGGACACCCCACTGCTGAACATGTGCGAGAGCGGCATTCGCCTGTCGCTCCACTTCTAATGCAGTCTCACCGTCAAAGACGAGCACAACATCATCGGCAAAAGCTTGGCAGTAGTCTCCCCGTTCTCCCAGTTCCTTTAGCAATGGGTCGAGGATCAAATTCCAGAGAATTGGTCCTCCTATGGACCCTTGGACGCAGCCTTTGGTGGTAATTCTGCTGATTTCCTCACCTGCGTACCTGACTTTTACCTTTCTGCTGTCAAGGTAACTGTCAATGAGCCGTCTTATGTTAATTGGACAGTTTTCTTCTGCCAAACGGATCCTGATAACAGGCCACCACGCACTGTCGAAGGCTCCCTCTATGTCCAAAGATACTAATGTTACAAGTCTTTTTTGTCTCAGTTTACCGCGTATATATTGTGTTAGGTCATAGAGAGAGTCTTCCGTGCTCCGTCTTGGCATGAATCCGTATTGGCAGGCGCTTATCTTTGGGAGGACATACCATTTTATTCGATTTACGACCATTTTCTCCAGAATTTTACCCATCACTGGCAACAATCCTATGGGTCTATAAGACTTGGCTTCCGTGTAGCTCACCTTTCCCGGCTTACGGAGTACTACCACGGTCGCCTCCTTCCAGATGTTTGGAAAATGACCCTGTTCTAGGCACTTGTTGGCCAGTGATAGGTACAACTCTGGGTCTCGAGATATTGCGTGCTTACAAATGTCAGCCGTCAATCCGTCCGCACCTGGAGCTTTTTTAGGGTTAAAGCTGTTCATCGCAGCTTTCACCTCTTCAGCGGTAAATGGTGGGTCATGCTCTACATCATGCTCCGGACCATTTACTTGGTTGGCTTTCCTTCTCATTTGCTGATGAACGTCACTATCGCTATCTTCCCTGTCTTCCGGGTAAAAGGTCTCGGCCAGCATTTCCGCAGATTCTCTGGGATTTAGTACCTTTCCTTCCTTAATGAGGGGCAGGTCTTCTTGTCTCTTTGTTGTTCTTCCAATGACCCGATATATACCCTCCCACATTCCTTCTCTATCCTGCTTCCCACAGAAACCCTTCCAGCTTTCTATTTGTGCCTTTTTAACTTTGTGCTCATATTCTTGTTTTATTTGCAGGTACTCTTCGACGACCATCTCCCTCCGGACCGGCGCTGCACAGTGGACTCTACGCTTCCTGGTCGCGACCTGTTTCTTCAAGAGTGCGAGTTCTTCCGACCACCACGGTAAGTTGACTTGGTTTTTTGTTTTAATTTTAGGGATACTATTGTTACTTGTTTCTATTACTATGTTTATGTATTGCTCTATTTTTCTTTCTAGTTCAAATTTACTACAAATTTTTTCTATTTCTTTTTTGACTAGTTGGTTTTCTTCCTGCAATTGGGCCATTTTCTCATGAAAACAGTGCCAATTTGCTTTTTTAGTATTATAGACCCTAGTGGTTCTGCTAATGTTTGTTCCTTTGGATTTAGTTAGTCTTATTTCAAAGAGTAGTGCATTGTGGTCGGAGCTCGTCAGGCCTTCGTCTACCCTCCAGTCCTCGACCAGGTCCAGTAGGTCCAATGTGCAGGCCGTGATGTCGACGATGCTTGTGTAGGTCCTGTTTCCTCTGACTGTTGCGAACGTTGGGGTGTCTCCTTCGTTGAGCACCTGCAAATCTAGTTCTTCCAATGTTCCTGCCATTTCTTCTCCTCTGCCATCGATATTCTTACTGCCCCACCAGGTGTTTTTGGCATTTGCATCGCCACCTATGATGATTTTTTCTACGCCTACGGTTTGCGTTATCTTTTTTAGGTGTTCTAGGTACGGTTCAATTGGCTCAGTTGGCTCGAAGTAAAAAGAGACTACAGCTATTTCCCAGGCACAAGTTCGCATCTTGACCACTGTGATGTTTGGCGTCGTCAGATCTGGGCATTGACCTATGTCAATGTCTGAGTCGAAGACTGCGATTCCCGCCTTAACCACCTTATCTCCCCGGTTTGTGCACTGGTAAATTCTCGCACCGCTGTAGCCTCTTATTTCGCCAACAGCTCCAACATATGGCTCCTGAATCAGCGCAAATGCCATCCTCTTCTTGCTTGCCTCAAGCATAAGCTCTTGGGTTGCTAACTCCATTCTTTGCAGGTTTGCTTGGGCTACTAGGTATGGCTTTGCGCCGTCTTGTGCAGGAGATACCTTCGGGACCACCTCAGCAGTACGCTATCGTCGCTCGCGCTAGTGCTTCCCATTTTCTGCGGATGAAGCATTCTTGGCTGAAGGCGTTGTGGTCTGTCCTATCAGCCTTGGCGTGCATGCAGTTGGTGCACGATGGGACTGCACCCGCTAGCCAGTCTGCACATTCAGACCGCATGTGGGGTCCCCCGCAGTGGCAGCACTTCGCTGTGGTTTCCTTGCAGAACCGTCTTCCGTGTCCATACCCCAGACAAAGTGAGCACTGCACGAGCGGCGATTGGTCCACCACTTTCACTCGCTGGAGGTCTATCCGGACGGTTCCCACGTCAACCAATCGTCGCCAGATCTTAGGGGACACCCTCATGACTACGTGGTGCGTATGTGGGTTTCTTGCATGTTTCTTGTAGACTATTTCCATTTTTAGGTGTTTTAGGTCTTCAGTCACTACTTCCTTGTTCAGGTTTCTCAGGGAGTTGAGGACATCCTCGTCACTATTGAACTTAAAAACGTCCCTGAGGATCACCAAGGGGTCTTTGTTTTTAATTTCTTCTACGTTCAGTTCTTCTGCTTCTTTGAGTTTTTCCTTGACCCTCTGTCTCTCTTCTTCCGTCCTGCATCCCACTATCACCTTCCTGTCCTTTGCTTTCCTGATTTTCTCCACTATTATACCGCTCTCCTTTGCATTTACTGTCTCCCTTATCCTATTTAGAACCTGTTCTCCTGTTTCCATTTCGTCCTTTGCAGTGACTACCACCGAGTGCAGTGCAGCTGGTGCCGTGAGGTGTCTTGCAGGGTGCGCCGCTGTTACACTGGCGTAGGATTGCTTTTCCTGGATCTCTTGCTGTTTTTCTATCGTTTGTTTTAGTTTTTCCATTCTTTCGTTGCTGTCCTGTATGAGTTTTGCGTGTTCCTCTAGTCTCTGCATGAGTTCGCTTGTTTCTTTTCCATTGTCCTTTGTTGGTTCTTCTTTCTTTTCAGGTTGTTTCTCTTTTTCAGGTTCGTGTCTGGTTTCGGGTTCCTTCGTTTGTGACTTTCCTTTTACGCTTTCTCCTTCTTTTACCAGTTGGTAAAGTCTGTCGATAGCGCTCATCACTTCCGTCTTGATTTCTGTTTTTATGTTCCTCGAGGCTCCCAGGTTGGTTTTCGCTCTTGTGACACACTGTCTGGCTTCAGCTAACCGATCTTTTAGCTTGTGGTTAGGTTTTTCTGCGGTAGGTGGGCTTTTTGTTGCTTCCGTCGATATTCTACGGGTCATTATTTTGCTCTCTACTTGAGAGGTCGTTGGTTTAGGTTTTGGCTTGAAAAGCTCCACCATCTTCACCTTCTTCGGAGTGACTGCGGTCTTGGATAATGGGTCCGGTTTCCCAGATTCCCACTCTCCAATGCTTTTCCTGACGCTTGGGGTCGGGCTGGTGTGGGCGCTTAGTGGTGCGGGATCGTTAACTTCATACGTTTTGTTCCCACAAGGGCTTTGTTTTTCTTCCGTCTGCTTCGGCATCATGGTTTCTGTTGTCCTCTCCATTTCTCTCCCGTCCTGGGGGTCCTCTTCTGTGACCCTTAATGCTTTTTTCGGTGTGCGGAACATGTTTGTCAGAGGAATTTATCACTCGTTTGTCTTATGTGTAGGATTTGTAAATATTTAAATTTGTAAAAGTTGTAAATACCTTGTCTTAATCTAATAAATTGTGTATATTCTTAATTCTAATAAAAAATTTTAACTCTAGGTAGAGTCGTCCCTAAGAATAGTTTTTACTTTTTTAAGATGTCACCGTTAGTTGTGGATTAAATTTCTAAGAGAGATTTGTCAACAAAATTATTTTAGTATCTCTACGTAGAGTCTTCCCCAGCAATTTGTTAGGTTTTTCAGGTGGTATACTGTCGCAAGGCAAGAACCGCGTCGGAATAGATACGCTGGCAAGAAAGATACGAGCATACAAAGTTAAAACACCTGTATATACAAACAATAAAATGTATATAAATGAGATTGTATATTGTATATATAAAACTAGGGAGTACCAAGGATGCCGATACTAGGGAAGAAAATCCCAAGTCAATGCGGCTTCCCGTTCCGGAGATACAGCTCTTTTAAGATTTTCAATATGGCGTCCAAGATGGCCGCCAAAAACTTTGATTATCCGCTCCTACCTCAATTTTTATGCTAGGAAGTCGCGGTTTCGGGTCAACAGGGTGTCCCCACCGTGGTCTATCGCTTGCCGGTGTCAAATTTAGAATTAAGGTCAAGGCCCTAAATAGGGCGTTTTGCAGTGTAATTGGCTACGATAGGCCCCAACAAAGGCACTCCTGAAAATCCCAACACGCTACGACGTCTAGATCCTGAGTTACACAAATATAAAGAATTTCAAAATGGCGGCCAATATGGCCGTCAAACGTCTAACTTTGTCAATCTTTATCCTAATTGGCCCGTGTTTGGGCTTGTTTTAAAGGTCTTAAAGAATCCAGTCACTCGACAGCGCCTAAAATACAAATTTGCTGCCCCCCGATTTTAAAATTTCAAAAAACAGATAAAAATATACAAAATCGGTTGTAAAAAATTCAAAAACCGTCAGAAAAATATAAAAATTTGGAAATATACAGAAAAAAGAAGCTTAAATTAAATAAAAATACGAAAAAATTCCTATCTATTGTTTTAGGGGTACCTCGTGTACACCCCTAATTTTCAAAAATTTTTAATTAAAAAACTAGCTGATAAATATATAGTGAAATTTTTTGTAGGTGTAAAGGGCCTAGATCTGAAGGACTTCGGCTATTAAAAAATATATGTCACCGATCGTTTGACAGAAATAAAAAATATTGAAAAATGAAAAATTTTTGAAATGCTATAACTTAGCCTAAACTTAACTTTAAGAAATTTTGAAACTGCCTCCGGTATGGCCGCTATGGTGTCCCTCCAATGAAGTCGTTGAATTGAATCCAGCAACACGGGGTCACAGACCTCGTGGCCACGTGGTAGTTGTTTTTTTGCCGATTACTCCGCACTCCTGTGCGGGAAAAATCGGCAAATGGTGTCCAAAGATGCAGCTCCAAGAGGCCTTCCAGAAGGCACAAAAAAAGTGGGGGGTCGTCGCTGCCAAACGCGAGAAAAATGCGTTTGAAATTTGAAAATTTTGTAAAAATCACTTTTTTGACAATAACTTTGTCAAAATTTCACACACACTTGCGCGGTTTTCACTATCAAATGCGCCTTTTGAATACGCTTCTTTTGATATGTCACTTGGGTATTTTTGAAACAAAAAACACTTTTTCACGATTTTTTCGGCGTGGAGCGACTCAATTTCGTGGCGCTCTCGAGTGCGGTTCGAGCGCGAATGGTTAGGTTAGGTTAGGTTTTTTTTTTTTTTTTTTTTTTTTTTTTTTTCGGCGTCTCGAAACGCCACTACGTCGTCCCTCTAACATAATTAGAGATCTTTTCTGTCTCTCTCTCTTTCTATCTATCTCTAGTTTTCCTATTTCTGTTTTGGGGTCCTAAATGAAGATACAGCGTGTTTCTTTTATTACAAATGGTACAAATTTACAATTCTTATGCTTTGATACTAGGGTACTAACAGCTTGGGCCTCATATTTCTTAACTACATTTTCTTACATGCTATCATTTACAGTTTACATTTATTACATCTTATTTACTACTTTTTATTAAATCTATTTCCTATTGTACTACTTACATTTTATAATTTTCTTACTTTTATTCTCTTATGCTGTACACATATATATCTAAATATATTGACACCATAATTTATCTACGTTTTATTTCGACTTATCACTACTGTTACTATATCTATACAATATTTGATAAATTTATCTCGCAGTTCTTTCCTGCTCATAAAAATACCTAAATTCTCAGTACAAAGCTTCAAATCTAAAATTTGCTCGGCTTCGTATCTCTTTCGGGAAAAGACTGGACATTCTAGTAGGATATGGACTACCGTCTCGCTCACCTCAGGGTCGCAAATGCAGGATGGGTTCTCCTTGCACTTGAACCGGTTCAAGTACTCGGAGAACCCACCATGCCCCGTCAGAACCTGGGTCATAATGTACGTTGCTTCGAACTTCCGGACTACTGGGTACGCCTGTACGGCATCTGGGAAGAAGAGTTTGGTGACACCTGCTGTACTACCCGATTTGTATCTCCGGTTCCATTCGTCAAGCGACTCCAAACGGATTTGCCTCTTAACGAATGAGACCGGACAAAAATCGTAGTCGGGTCGTCGCTTGCTCCTCTTTGCGGCCTCCTTGGCTAACTGGTCAGCTCTCTCGTTTCCCTCCAATCCCGCGTGGGCTTTGACCCAGAACAAAGAGACTTCTTTATTCTGAGATCTGCTCGTTCTGAGATTTTCACGAGCCTCCACGGCTAGGGGATGGAGGGAACCTTGATTTGTCACCGTCTCCAGTGCCGACCTGGAATCCGAGTAGATGCCGCACGTACTCTCTGGGCGTTTAAGGGCTTCCGCTGTTGCTCGGCATATCGCCAAGAGCTCCGCTTGATAGACCGTGCAGTACGATGGTAGCTTGAGCTTGATGGCTTTGGTCTCGGCATCACCATTCCACATGGATAGTGCTGCTCCGACCTCGCCCTCCATCTTACTACCATCGGTGTATATTCGTACTGCCTGGTTGCTGTGGATATCCACCTGTTCTTGGTCTATCAAGCGAGTGAATTCCAGGCGAATATGCTCTGCAGGATGCTTCGTCAGAGCGTAAGGTGTTCGCCGTTCCACCTCCCTGTCTCTTAGCGCTGGCTGGGACACCCCCCTCTTGGCCTCAAACAGAGCGGCTGCCTCCTGTATCCTGAGGTCAAGTGGGAGCAACCCAGCCAGCACCAGTGCCGAGTTCAGGGAGACGGTCCGGTACGCTCTGGTAAGCTTCTGAGCGAAACCCCTTTGGACCGCATTGAGATGTTTTTGGACGCCCAGTTTCCTAGTTGCTTGTGCCCAAGCACTTGCCGCATACATTATGACCGGTTCCACCGCTGCCGTATAAATTACGCGGACAATATCGGGATGGAGACCCCAACTTGATTTTGCGGCTCTGGAGAGTTTTTTATAGATCTCTAGGGCTTTCCTACATGTTTCTGCTGTGTGGTCATTAAATGTCAATTTTTGATCAATAGTGAGCCCTAAGATTTTAATTTTGGTGGACATTCCTATGTCTATCCCGCCCATCCTCAGAAGTGGGGTGTCATATTTCAGTTTCCGCGTTATTATCATAGCGTTGGTCTTATGAGGCGCAAATTTCAACTTATTTTTGACACCCCACTCCTGAACATAGGCGAGAGCTGCATTGGCCTGTCTCTGTGCTTCCAGTGCCGTGTCCCCGTCAAACACCAACACGACGTCGTCCGCAAACGCTTGACAGTAGTCACCTCTGGTTTCAAGTCCCTTGAGAAGGGGGTCTATGAGGAGATTCCAGAGGATGGGTCCTCCTATCGACCCTTGGACACACCCCTTGGCTGTGGCCTTCTGGTGTTCTTGGCCTGCGAATCGCACCTTGACTCTTCTGTCCTGGAGATAGCTATCTATGACTCGTCTTATGTTCACCGGACACTCTTCATCCGCCAGTCTGGTTCTAATAACTGGCCACCACGCGCTATCGAAGGCTCCCTCTATGTCCAACGATATCATAACCAGCAGTTTCTTATCATCAAGCTTTCTGTGTATGTGCTTCATTAAATCATAGAGGGAGTCCTCGGTGCTCTTCTGGGGCATAAAACCATACTGGCGGGTACTTAATCTGGGGATCAGGTGCCATTTTATTCGTCTGATAACCATTTTTTCAAAAATCTTCCCCAGGACTGGCAGCAGACCAATGGGCCTATACGCTTTCGGGACCGCATAGCTATCCCTCCCTGGCTTCCTCAATACCACCACTGTGGCCTCCTTCCAGATTGTCGGGAAGTGTTCCAGCTCTAGACACTTGTTGGCAAGTGCTAGGTATAGTTGGAGGTCTTGTGTTATAGCCTGTTTACAAATGTCCGCCGTGAGCCCGTCTGATCCCGGAGCCTTCTTCGGGTTAAATCCTTCCACCGCAGTTCTAAGTTCGTCTGATGTAAACTGCGGGTCATGAACTCCATCATGGACCGAATTGTTTACCCAGTTTGCTCTCTCCCTGGTCTGTCGGTGGTCGGCATTGTCCTCTATTTCGTGGTCCTCCGGGTAAAACGTGTCTGCCAGGATCTTAGCTGATTCGTGAGGATCTGTTTGTCTTCCATCTCTCACGAAGGGCGTTTCTTCCTGTCTTTTGGTTGTTCTTCCTATTATCCTGTATATTCCTTCCCAGACCCCCTCTCTGTCCTGTTTTCCACAAAAGTTCTTCCAACTCTCTGTTTGTGCCCTCTTTGCCTCATTCTCATATGTTTCTTTTGCTTGCAGGTACTCTTCTACGACCTTTGCTCTTCGGACTGGCGCTGCGCATCTGACTCGACGCTTCATGGTAACGGACTTCCTCTTCAGCACGGCGAGTTCCTCAGACCACCACGGCGGGGTAAGTTTCTCTTTCTTTTCTATTTTAGGGATTGTTCCTGTGCATGCTTCTATTATTGTTTTAGTGTACTTCGTAACTGTGTTGTCTAGCTCTGTCTTATTTGCCAGTTTTTCTATCTCTGTGAGGTTTATTTGGTGTTCTATTTTTAATTGGGCCAGTTTCTCATGAAACTGGCTCCAATTTGCCTTTCTTGTGTTAAAAATCCTGGTTGTTCTAGAGATGCTTACCCCTTTTGATCTTTTGAGAGCTATATTGAAGATGATGCCGTTGTGATCTGAGCTCGTAAGGTCATCCGCCACTCTCCATCCGTCTACCAAATCTAGTATGTTGGTTGAGCAGGCTGTTATGTCGGGATGGCTTGTATAGGTTTTCCCCCCCCTAATGGTGTCAAAGGTGGGAGTGTTGCCTTCGTTGAGTACCTGCAAGCACATTTCTTCGAGGGTGCCCGACATGTCTTCCCCTCTACTGTCTATCTCCTCGCTGCCCCACCAGGTGCTCTTTGCATTAGCATCTCCTCCTATGATGATGTTTCTAGGGCCAATCTCCTCCGCTACTCTCCTAATTTGCTCTAGATACGGCTCTATAGGTTGGTTTGGCGGCTCGAAGTAGAATGACACCACCGTGATCTGCCATGTACTTGTTCGGATCCTCACCACAACGATGTTGTTTGTGGTGAGTTTTGGGCACTGTGTGACGTCAAGGTCTTTATCAAATACGGCTATTGCCGCTTTCACAGTCCCATCTCCTTGCTCCGTATTCTGGTAGATTCTGGCTCCTGTGTAGCTCTTCATCTTTTTTATTGCTCCTACGTAAGGCTCTTGGAGTAGCGCGAAAGCCGCCTTTCTTTTTGCAGCTTCTATTATCAGCTCATCTGTTGCGATTCTCTTTCTCTGGAGATTGGCCTGGAGGATTGTGTACGGCTTGTCTCTGGCTGAGGTATCTGCTGTAGAGTTTTGGGTGTTCATGCCTTTAGCAGTATGCGACTGAGGCTCGCGCCAATGCGTCCCACTTCCTTCTTATGGCGCACTCCTGACTGAACGCGTTGTGCTCAGTGGCTTCGAGTTTTGCGTGCCTGCAGTTGCAGCAGGAGGGCGCCAACCCAGTGAGCCAGTCTGGGCATTCGGTTCGCATGTGTGGGCCTCCACAGTGACTACATTTCTCGACGCTCTCCTTGCATTGACGCCTGCCGTGCCCGTATCCTAGGCATAGGGAACACTGCAGGAGAGGCGATTGGTCTGCTACCTTCACTCTCTGCAGGTCTATGCGGACTTCTCCTGCATTCATCAGCTGGTTCCACAGTTTGGGAGAGGCCTTTATCACTATGTGGCACACTTGAGGGTTTCTTGCCTTTTTTCTGTAGCGCACTTCTATCCGGTCATCCTGTTTGTCGAGGTTTAGGAATATAGTCCTGTTTTGATTCCTCAGGGCGTTTAGGACATCTTCATCGCTGTTGAACTGCAAAACGTCCCTGAGAATCAGTAGCGGGTCCTTGTTCTTGATCTCCTCGACATTCAGGTGTGACTCGGCTTTTTTCAGCTTTTCCTTGACCTTCTCCCTTTCTGTTTCGGTCCGACAGCCCACTATCACTTTCCTGTCCTTTGCCTTTCTTATTCTGTCCACCTGTACTCCCCCTTCTTTGGCATTAACAGCTTCCCTAATTCTATTTAGGACATCTTCCCCTGTTTCATTTTCGTCCTTGGAGGAAACCACTACGGAATGCAGTGCTGTCTGTTCGTAGAGCTGCCTCTTAGGTGGAACTGCTGCTACATTTGCGTACGTGGTTTTCTCCAAGAATTCCTTTTGCTTTTCCATTTCCTCTCTTAGGTTTTCCATTTTTTCGCTGTTTTCTTTCAACAGTCTGCTGTGTTCCGCCAGTTGTCTAGTAAGGTCGTTTTCGGCCTTTCCTCCTTGCTCTGGTACCCTCTCTTTTCCGCTCGAGTCTACCCTTTGCCCTGATGTTGTGGGTTTTTCTCGTGCGTTTCTCAGCTCTGATTCCTTGACCAGCTCGTATAGACGCTCAACCATCTGGGTGACATTGATCTTAATGTCTGTTTTGATGTTTCTCGAGTTTTCAAGGTTCAGCTTAGCCTTGTTTAGGCAGGCCCTCGCCTCCGCAGTTCTGTTAGGGAACTTTTCCTGTTTGGGTGGGCTTCCCACAGTCTCGACCGGTAGTCTTCGTCCCACCAGTTTTCCTTCCAGCGAGGGCGCGGTCGCTGGTTTTGACCTGGGAGGGGCTATTGAGACAGCCTTCTTTGGTGGGGTCGGTGTTTTGGGTTGTTGTGAAGAAGATCTTCTTTTCTTCACTAGTTCCCACTCCCCAACACTTCGCCTCACGTTAGAGGTCTGCGTCTGCTCATCTCCTTGTTGTGATGGCCCAGCTTGCTCGGTCTGGGGCGGGGACACTTGAGAGTCCAGTTCGATGAGGTTGTTGGCGGTTTTCTTGACCGGTGTTCGGATTCCGGCGTACATTTTGTCGAGGGATTCGTCAATTTGTATAGTTTAAGGTTAAATGTTTGTAAAAGTTTTAAAATTGTAAATAAAGTTATAAATAAATTGTATATTTAAGCCTACCTAAGTGTACCTATACTATATCTATTAACCTGTTCTTTTTGTTCCAGATAACGTCTTGCCTATACAGCGCTTCGGGTTTCGCAAGTTGGGCTTGCGCTTTCTGTCTTCCTACTCTAATCGTGTTTTTCTCTGTTTCAGATGGTGCCTTCGAATTCAACAGCTACGCAACACTGGAGGTTACGTGGATGAAGATACGAGGTAAGAAAAGGCGAATACTGGTTTTTATTTTATTAAGAGTAGGGCTCTATGGTCAGCTTTTTGGGCTCTACGTTAAAGGAATTTGTCAATCTACAAGGTATTTAATATAGCCGTCAGAATTTTTCCAAAAAGTCAATAAGATATTTTTCAAAAAGTGTTCTACTCTACGTAGAGTCAGTTTGCGTAAGCTAGACGGTAGGCCTGACCAAGTCCTATCAAATGGAAAAAACCCTGTCAAGATTGGAGCACTGGTTAAAGAGATATGAAGCTTTGAAAATTTTCAAGATGGCGTCCAAGATGGCCGCCAAAACTTTGATTGTCCGCTCCTGCCTCAATTTTTATGCTAGGAGATAGCGGTTTTGGGTCCACACGGTGTTCACGTCGCGGTCTATCGTTTGCCGGTGTCAAATCTTACACTAAAGTCAAAACCCTAAATAGGGCGTTTTGCTATGTGATCGGCTAAACTAGCCCCCGAGAATGGCACTCGTGAAAACCCGAACTCGCTACGATGCCTAGATCCTGAGCTAATTAAGAATTAAAAATTTCAAAATGGCGGTCAATATGGCCGCCAAAAGTCTAACTT